>JAZKJV010001940.1:0-689381 GCA_037367405.1 Ottelia alismoides | reverse complement strand
TGCGCGCCCTCGACGCGCGATGCCGCTTCGTCTTGCTGATGGCTTGCGATTAGATCCAGCCGAGCGATCGAACGGCTGAGGCGATGGACAATCGGACGACGGCTGTGCAACCTGGAGGGCGCACCCTGATCCGACGGCGTAGACGGCATGGAGGAAGAACAAGGAAGAACGCCGGCGAGGCGATCTTCCTTGCTCCAGATCTCTGCACTCCGACGAGCTTTGGGCTTCAAAATGGGGATGCGGCCTCCTGAGGTCGTCCTCTAGCTGCTGGTAGCATCAAAAATCTCCGGCGGTGGCCGGAGGGCTCGCGCGAGGGTGGCGGAGCTGGGGGGCTTCGCGAACTCCGACGAGGCTTCAAAATTTGCTCCAGGCTCGAATCAAGAGTCTTTGACCTGCAAAAAGGGTTAGAAGGTCCATGGCAAACTGCCTGGACCTCGCGAGGGCAGAGATGTAGCGTGAAACGGTGGCTGGGAGTACGACCGGAGGTGCGCTCCGGCCAGGTGAGCGATCTGAGCGATTTGAGTGATGGAACTTGCGAATTTCTTGGGGCTTTTGATCCTAAAGCTACGGCTAGAAGAATGCAAGAAAAATAAGAGGGGAATAAATACCTCAAGGGCCTGGAGACCCGAGGTTAAGGGTACCTCGACGGGGGTTGGCCGTAGGTGATGGAACGCCCAGGTCAGCGCTGCTCCGGCTCCTTGAATGGCTGATCTTGGAGCTGTCACCTCCAGGAGTCGATTGAGATCAAAAGGGGCACGAGAGGGACCAAGAATGGGGTTCAAATTTGAATGGAAGTCAAGGTCTTGGTTTTACAGTGTTGACAACGGGGCTCCTTGAACGAGGGATAGCGGTCAGATCTTTGCTCCATGGCCCGAGGTATCACTTGGACGTGAATCTCCATTCGACGAGGAAGAAAAGTGGTTTAGAGCGCAACATCAAAGGGTACAAGGTGCGCCCCCAAAAATCCTCGAAGATTGCGAAAAACATGGCTCTGACTACCCACAGGGGGCGGGTCAGAGAGTTGACCCGAGGTCAACTCTCGGACCCTCCTGGTTGGTCCACGTGGACCAACCAGGAAAAACCCTGGAAAAACATTTTATTAATTTCGAATAAAAATAGAAAATGGCTGAATTAGATTTAGGTTATTAAATAAAAAATATTTATTACTTTATGTAGTATTTTATTCTGATTTTTAATTATTTTTATGGAATATATTTTTATGAGTTACCCATTATGCCCTTATAGGTATATTACCTATGTATTTTAGTATTTTATTTTTATTTGGTATTTTTAATTTTATTTAATTTTATTTATTATTTTATAAAATCATAAAATGCTTTTATACACACAAATAAATTTTTTTTATTTTATTGTTGTGTTTTGTGTATTTAATAAAATATAAGTATAATTTATATAGGTCTAAGTATAGGGAGTATACCTATATATGATACATATATTTTATTTTGAATTTCTTTTGAGTTTTTATTCCTATTTTAAATGTACATAATTATTATAAGTAATATTTACAAAAATTATAAAAATATAAAATCATAAAAAATAATGAATAAAGAATAAATTGAATATTTTATATGTACAAGTATACAATGAGGGTCCAAAACTCAACTTTCAAACCGTAGCTCCACCAAATGTGAAACCACCGCCATTAAATAGCTTATTTTATTCTATATACAATTAAAGGTGAGTTTGCTGCATTTGGAGTTTTCAGTTGTGAGATACGGATCTGGGAAGTTGGGATTCTAGATTTTTATTTAAACCATAACTTTTTATCTATAAATTATTTTTCAATGAAATAAATTTTGTATTTTTCTTTATTAAATTATCTACAACTTTCATGTACAAAGTTTCTTTATTTGAGGTATACAAAGTGGAACCAAAAGTAGGTCCCAAAATGAATATAGAATGAATGGAATAATATAGGTATCTGAACCCTTATCTCCCCTACTTTATTCCTTGTCGACCTATTCATCAAGATGCCTAGGTCTCGGGGTTTTGGGTCATAAAAATATTTACAATATTTTATTCTTTTTCTTTTCTTTTATTTATTCTATAATTTTGGCTTTAATTACAGTATTTTACTACACTATTTGGATGCACATGCATGAATGCTAAGATGATGAAATTAAGGGTATTTACAGACATTTGCTAGGGTTTTTGAGGCCAAAATGATAGAATAAAGATGATGAAATGTGGATTCATCAATCATCAAATCAGGTCCAAACTCAAATCCCTCATCCCAGTTCCTCAAGTGAAATTTCAACTCATATCATCATAACTACAGTCGTGTATGTGAGGTGCTGATCATATTCTTAAGGTAGAGACTAAGTATGCAATATAGCACACAAATCTTTCAAACTAAGAAAATATGAATAATTAAGTCAAAGACCCTATGACTAAGGTTGATTAACTCAAAATCTCAAGAACTCATAAACCAAGTGTTCTTGAACATCACTAGTCTTGTGTGAAAGTGTAAGTGTCAGGGATCAAACCAACCCATTAGTTAGTTTTTTTGTGATTTTTTTATTTCTATTTTTTTTGTGTTTGTGTTTTTTTGTTTTTTGTTTTTTTTGAAAAGGAAAGGAAGAAAGAAAGATGTTTTTTTTCTTCAAAAAGTTTTTTTTTGAAAAACACACATTTTAATAATACCGAAAGAAAAGAGATTTTTTGTTTTCTTTGAAAAAGTTTTTTTGTAAGCAAATAAGAGTTTCTTTTTGAAAGAAAGTTTTTTTCTGAAAATATTTTTTTTCCAATTTTACCCACCCCGTAATTATTGTATAATATATATAAAATACGTGATAGTACGAGCTATGGGTAAAGTATATATGTAATATATGCACGCCTCCCTATACTTAGCATGTGATATGTCCTTAGAGCACAAGAAGCGAGAAAAGACATAGCTCGTGCTAAGCGTAGGAAAGCTAAAATAATAAAAAGTATAGAACTCGATCCGCCCCCTATACTTATGCTCTGGTTAGCCTAAGTGTAGAAGAAGAGCAAAACATGGGGAAATCAAGGTCAAGAGCTGAAATGGATGAGTATATACACATGTCGAGCATCGGTCCCCCCTATACTTAGGCTTTATGAGTATATACACATGTCGAGCATCAGTCCCCCCTATACTTAGGCTTTGGTCAGCCTAAGTATAGGACAAGAGTAAGTGTGAGAACATATGTGATCTGGAGAATATACAGAGTAGGGATAATATACATGAGTGACTGAATCTTCTAAGCTGCTGAATCTTGATGCTACATCTTCATGAAGAGTAATATGATGTATCTGCTCTATGCTCACTCTGTATGAAGTTGATGACCTCGACTTGGACCAACTGCTCTTTCGAATCTACAAAATGCTTCAACAGTTGTCCATTTACCACATGAGATTGTACACCATCTATGAGATCAGCTATCTCTACACTTCAATTCTCATGCACTTTCTTAACAAGAAAGAGACCCATCCATTTAGATTTGAGCTTCCCATGGAACATCTTCAACCTGGCATTGAACAACCATACCTTTTGTCCAGGGACAAAGTCTTTGCACCTAATGTGCTGATCATACCATCTCTTTACTTTGTCCTTATAAATCAAACTGTTGTCATATGCTCTATTTTCGGATTTCCACGAGCTCGTTCAAATTCAAGTCTCGACAAAGCTTCCCTAGGTGACAACTCTAATTAATCTGCTTAATTGCCCAATCAGATTTGTGAATCAGCTCTGCGGGCAAAATGGCATGGCTTGCCATAGATCATTCTAAATGGTGAAGTACCCAATGGTGTCTCGTAGGCTGTCCTATAGGCCCATAGAACTTGATCCAAGAGCTGGGACCAGTTCTCCCTATCGGGACGAACCAACTTCTACAAAATACTCTTCACCTCTTTGTTCGAAACCCCTGCCATGCCGTTGGACTGTGGGTGGTAAGGACTAGTAACTATATGCTCAAATCCATAGTCCTTACCTAAAGATCTCATATCTCGGTTCACAAAATGGCTACCCCCATCAGAAATCAAAACTTTTGGCACCCCAAACCTAGCAATAATTTGGTCTCTCACAAACTTACAGACAGTCTTGTTGTCTGCGGTTCGGGTTGGGATAGCCTCCACCCACCTAAATAGATAGTCAACCGCCAACAATATGTACTCATGTCCTTGGCTGTTGGGAAAGGGACCCATAAAATCTATGCCCCATGCATCAAAAACATCACAAATAATCACCGGTTGCATGGGAATCTCATCTCTCTGTCCAATTGTCCCTCCCATCCTTTGACTGATCGGACACGACCGTACAAAATCAATAGCATCTCGAAATAAGGTCGGCCAATACAATCCACATTGAAGTACTTTGTGAGCATTTCTCTTTCCCGAATGGTGTCCTCCAGCCTCAAGTGAATGACAATATGTGAGGACGTTCTGGTACTCCTCCTGAGGAATACACCTTATCCAAACACAATCCGTTCCTTCGAAGAAAAGGAAAGGATCGTCCCAGTGGTATCTCCTCGAATCCGACTTCAGTCGATCAATGCTGCTCCTAGTCCAACCACGGGGAACCTACTTGGAGACAAGATAGTTCACCATGTTGGCATACCACGGAAGTGAGTCAATAACACAAATTGACCTGTCTGGGAAGGTCTCTCTAATCGCTCATAATCAAGAGAATCTTTAAGTTCAATTCGAGAAAGGTGATCAGCCACAACATTCTTCATTCCAGGTTTATCTTTATCTCCAAATCAAATTCCGGAGCAGTAAAATCAACCTAAGAAGATGTGCCTTCGTGTCCTTCTTTTACATTAAATATCGAATGGTTGTGTGATCAGTGTAGATTGTCACCTTAGAACCCAAAATATATGACCTGAACTTCTCAAGGGCCCATACTACAATGAGCATTTCCTTTTCAGTCATCGTATGATTCTTCTGTGTAGGATCTAATACTTTGATCGCGTAGTGGATTGCAAACAGGATTCCCTCTCGCCGTTGTCCTAACACAGCTCCTATAGCGAAATCTGAAGCGTCAGTCATGATCTCAAAGGGAGAGACCAGTCAGGAGCTTGAAGGATAGGTGATTAAGCCGAAGATCAAAGGTCTTAAGTTCCACACAAAGCGGAAACTCAGTCGCTGAGTCGACCACACAAAATCCGGATTAAATCAACATTTAACCCACAACAAGAATCAGAAAATGAGAAGCGGTGCGGAGTTAAAATTTATTATAACTCTACGGCAAAAATGTGTATAGGTGCAAGTATGTGTAGAGTGTCGAACACAGGGAACAAGCAGGATAGGTCGGGCATTCAGTGCTCAAAATGAAAGTGATCAAATGCCTATAATATAAGCTATTTTTGTGGGTTTTTAATTTTTAATTTTTTATTTAATTTTTGATTTTATATTTTTATATTTGATTTTTGATTTTTTGATTTTTTATTTTCTTTTTATATTTTATATATTTTTATATTTTCTTTTAAATAATAAAGTAGATACATAATAAAGAAAAGAGATATAATATATATTAAAAAATAGGTAAAAATAAGCAAAAATCAGGAAATGAAATCTTTTGGGCTTTTTATATTTTTCTGATGTTTTTATGATTTTCTAGATTTTTCCTAATTTTTTTGGCAATTTTAAAGTCAAAAATACCGAAAACAATGAATAAAGTAAAAGGTTGAAACTAAAACGAGGATGAAAAATATCCAACATAGTCCAAAATTCCCCAATCTAATTTTAAATTAAAGATAATAAAACAAAGAAAATTCAAAGATAAAAAATAGACTTTTAGGATTTTTCTGGAATTTCTAAGATTTTTATAGAGTTTTTAAGGGTTTTGATATTTTTAGGGGGTTCCTTTTGTATTTTTATGATTTTCGGACTGAAGTTAAAACACACAGAAACAAACAAAATACAATTTTTTGGATTTTTTCGAAGGGTTTTTATAATTTTTATGTATTTTCTAATGCAGACAGTAAATGAAATGCATGTTTTTGATTTTTTATAAATATGAAAATGCAATAAAAATGCAAAACTAAAAATATTGCGTGAAAGAGCAACAAAATAGGAAGCTATGCTATTTTTGGGAATTTTTACGATTTTATAGATGCATGAAATAAATGCAAACAACAAAGAGAAAAATCAACACTAGCAAGGGCATTTATGTTAAATATCCAGAACTCCAGGGGCCACAGTGCAATTTTTCCGCAAAATCAATAACTAATTAACAAAATTCCAAGACCAATTACCGATAGACAAATACGCAAGGGTACAATTGCAAAAGTCCCACCTACGCACGTAGTACTTACGCGCCTAGGGAGGACCTAAAAGCAAATCACAAAACCCAAGGGGCTACTTTACAAAATATCCAAAAATATTACATTTAATAAACTATTTCCTGGACCAGAACGAAATAACAAGACCCGCAGGGATGTCCCCGCAAAATGTCCACCACCCCACGTGCACAGGTCACGTGAGGTTACGTAGACGGGGACTTGTTTGCAAATTTGAAAAGTTCGGGGGCTTAGTCGTAAATATTACAAAACTTTTAAACAATAGATGAATGATTTAATACTAATTAATAAATACAAAAAAATAGGAGGGGTGGCTAAGTAAAATACCCCTCCAAGGCACGGATCAGACGGTGGATAGCAGCTCACTTATGCCACATGTCACAATCCTGATGGCCGGTACCGGTTCGCTGATGATGGCTGGGGATTAGATCCCAGGGGAAGATCGGACGGTGCTGGCGCGGAGCGATCCAACGACAGCTGTGCACCTAGGAGAACGCCCTTGATCGAATGACTGAAGGATGATGACGAAGAATGGGGAAGAATGCCGCGGTGGGCGAACTTCCCCGGCCTCGCAAGCGCCTCCTCCGCGGCGTATAGAGTTCCAAAACGGGCTGGTGTGGTTCCTGTAGGTCTGCTCCAGGTCCTGGGGGCTCTCAAAATGGTCGGAGTCGCTTTGCAGTGCGGGCACGAGGGCGGCGGAGCTCAGCCTGTCCAGATACCTCCGGCGAATGGGAAAATGAGCCCCAGGGTCTTCTTGCGTTCCTGACCTGCAAGAGAAAGTTAAGGGCGGTCGCGAGCAAAATGCCGCGACCCACCAGTGGGCGAAAAACGACGGAGAATGGCGGAGAGGGAGGCTCGTCGGAGCAAGTTCCGGCGAGAGGGAGGCTCGTCGGAGCAAGCTCCGGCGAGGGGGTGGCGGATGGTGAGTGGTTGAGCGTGGATCGAAATGGAAGGTGGTAATCTAATCCCAAGGCTAAGGCAAATCTAAAGATGCAAGAAAAAGAAATAAAAACGAACCTCAAGGCTGATATGCCCGAGATGGACCTCACGACCAAGCTTGGCCGGAGATGGTTGGTGGAGCCGCCTTCAAGGCTTCGTCGTACCTCGATGGGGTTGTGGGGACTCCCCTGTCACCGGAGTCAACCCAGATCGCTCCCCAGATGTCTAAGCGTGCCCAAGAAAGGTTCAAAGATCGATGGAGGTTTGGGGGGTGGTTTTTGAATGAGTGACGGACGCGGCTCGAAGATCGATGAATCTGGAGGGGCCAGCGATGCAAGGATCAAGAAGAACCATAGGTGTGAATCGCTGATATATGGTGAACAAAAGTTGTGAAGGATCCATCACGAGAAGATGAAAGGATACGCCTTGAAAAAATCGCGAAGAGAGACGAAAAATGAGGCCTCTGACAAAGGGCAGACGCTGGGTCAAAGAGTTGACTGCAGGTCAACTCTCCAGCCCTCCTAGTTGGTCACGTGGACCAACCAGGAAAAAGCCTGGAAAAAAATATTCGTAAAATCAATTAAAAATAGAAAACGAATTTATTAATTTTTTATTATTAAACAAAAAATATTTCTTATTTTCTGAATTATTTTATTCTGATTTTTATTTATTTTTTTGAGGTATAAAAATACAAGTTACCTTTTAAGGCTATGTATAGGTATATACATCTATATATTTTATTGTTTTATTTTTATTTTGTATATTTAATTTTATTATTTTTTATTATTTTATAAATTTATAACTCATTTTTATAAACTTAAATATATTTTTATTTTATTTTTCTGATGTATTTTGTACAAGTAAATAAATAGATATATAATTTACATAAATAGAGACATAGGTAATTCATCTATGTGTTGTGTTCAAGTATTTAATTTTTATGTTTTCTTTATGTTTTTATTCCTGTTTTAATACATACATATATTATAAATAATATTTACAAAATTATAAAAATTATAAAAATAATGAATAATAAATAAAATGAATATTTTAATCTGTACAAGTATACAAAAAGAGTCCAAAACTCAACTTTTAAACCATAGCTCCGCAAAATATGAAACTACCTTCGTTAAATAGCTTATTAAAAATTATATACAATTAAAGGTGATTTTGATGCGTTTCGAGTTTTTTTAAAGATATAGGTCTGGGAAGTTAGGATTCTAGAATTTTATTCTGGTCATAACTTTTTATCTGTATAATATTTTTGAGTGAAATTAATTTTGTATTTTTCTATATTTAATTATCTACAACTTTCATGTACAAAATTTCTTTATTTGAAGTATAAAAAGTGGAACTAAAAATTGGCCTCAAAATGAATAAAGAATGAATTAAATAAAAGGGATTTTATTGTATATTGGCCCTTATCTCCCCCTACTTTATTCCTTGTCAACCTATTCATCTAGATGCCTAGGTCTCGGGATTTCGGGTCATAAAGTATTTACAATATTTTATTCTTTTTCTTTTCTTTTCTTTTCTTTATTATATAATTTTGGCATTAAAAACAATATTTTATACACTATTTACATACACATGCATGAATGCTAAAATGCATAAATTAAGGGTATTTACAAGCATTTTCCAGGATTTTTGAGGCCAAAATGATAGAATAAAGATGATGAATTGTAGATTCATCAATAGGCGAGGCACAAATATTCCTCTTCAAGAGCTCAAAGGCCTCCAGACACCTGTAATCTACAACGAACTCTGTGTCTTTCCCTAAGAGCTCAGTCAGTAGGCGGGCGATCTTAGAAAAATCCTGAATAAATCTCCTATAGAATCCAACATGCCCTAGAAATGACCGCACTGACTTCACGTTGGTAGGTGGATCGAGTTTTTTGATCACCTCCACCTTGGCAGGGTCAACCTCCATTCCCCTTTTGGAGATGACATGCCCCAATACGATACCCTCCGTCACCATAAAGTGACTCTTCTCCCAGGAGAGTACCAGATTCATCTCTCTACACCTCATGAGGACTCGGTCCAAGTGCGCTAAACATGTATCAAAAGAATAACCATGGACCGAGAAGTCATCCATGAACACTTCCAGAAAATCTCCCACCATCTCGGCAAATATGGCGATCATGCACCGCTGAAATGTGTCCGAGGCATTGTAGAGCCCGAATGGCATGTGCCTGAAAGCATAAGTGTCGAATGGACATGTGAATGTGGTTTTTTTCCTGGTCCTCAAGGGCTATGGCCACCTGGTTGTAGCATGAGTACATGTCAAGAAAACAGAAGAACTCTTTCCCTGCGAGTCTTTCCAAGATCTGATCAATAAAAGGCAAGGAAAAGTGGTCTTTCTTGGTCGCAGCATTCAGGCGTCTGTAGTCGACACAGACACGCCACGACGTGGGTACTTGTGTCGCGATCTCTACCCCTCCTCGTTGGTGACCATCTGAATTTCCGACTTCTTCGGGACAACATGAAGCGGGGCCACCCACTTGGAGTCAGAAATAGGGTATATAAACCTTGCCTTGCACCATTTCTCAATCTCTTTCTTCACCACTTCCCGTAGATTGGGGTTAAGTCTCCTCTGGAACTCACGAGAAGGTCTTACATTATCCTCAGTAAAAATATGGTGCGAGCAGAGAGCGGGGTTGATCCCCACGAGATCCGACACTGTCCAGCCTATTGCTTTGCGGTTTCTCTCTAAGACCTCTAACAACCTAGACTCATGTTCTAAAGTCAAGTCTGAGCTAATGATAACAGGATATCTCTTTTTGGGTCCCGCAAGAAAGGCATACTTGAGTGTAGGAGGTAGTGATTTCAGTTCTGGCAATGTGGTGTCATCAAGCAAATATGGTTGAACTGAATCTGAATCTGGTTCCGTGTTGCATGAAGGTGGGTGATGAATCTGTGATTCGTCATCTTTATTCATTTATTTTAGCTTAAAATTCCTTATAAAACACCTGCATTTAACACTAACTCCATATTCTTACTAACTTGCATCTGTGTAAATATTGTACACTTCTTACTAATTTTAACCTAAAATAAATAAAGAAAGAAAGAAAGGAAAATTAAAGAAAATAAAATAAAAAAGGAAAAATAAATAGAAAATAAAAAAGAAAGACTGTATACAGGCTGACCCGAACCTCGAGAGAAGGTCAAGACTTGACCTGATCGACCAGGAATAAAGTAGGGGGAGATAAGGGTCCTTAAGCAGAAAATCAAAAAAAATGTGTGTTGTTGTAAATAATTCTCACTTTTTTTGTGTATAAAACTAACACTAATTTATTTGTACCTTAATTGAACTCAAATCAAATAACTTTCAAAATCAAAGTTGTAAATAAAAATGTGTCCTAATTAATAAAAATAATTGCACAATTAAATCATATATAGAATAAAAGTAGCCACACTTGGAAAAAGCCACTAAGCACTAATTGAAAGACCAATTCCGGCTCCATATGAGCTCAAACTGAATCAATCTCACTTCCATTGGATTCAAAATTAAATTATCTTCAAAATGGTTGTATTTTAATAATTTTTGGAGTTACGGTTGAAAAGTCAATTTTCTAGGGTGGTTTGTGCAATTTTTCCATGTATTTTGTAAATATTGTATTTGTATATATTTGTAAATTATTCTTACTAACTTTTTAAAATAAAAAAAATAAAAATATTAATTAAAAATTTTAAAACAAAAAAGGCTAATTTCCTCATTTGCCCTTGTATATAATGTCATATATGTATATAGTATATGTATATTTGCTATTTTTAAATAATCACCATAAAAAATAAAAAATAAAATTTTTTTAGTTCAAATAAATAAGTGACAAAAATTCAAAAAAATCGATAATTTTGTAAATACTTTTATCTCTTTTTATATTTATCTCTTTTCAAATTTCATCTCTCTTATCTCTTCCACCAAAAAATTCAAAAATTCAAAAATTCAAATTTCATCTCTTTTCTATTTATATGGCTCCCTCATTCCAAGTTGATCAATCTTTAGAGAGAGGAGCCCGATCTCTGATAGAAAATTTCGTCGAGAAAGTTGCCTAGTCTCCAAGCCGTCCAGTGACAGTGAGTCAGCCTTGTCGAGGCGATTACGGTCCATTTCCGCTCCTAAGGTGAGATCCACATTTTTCTTCTTATTTTCTCTTAATTTAATCGTAATTTATTTTGTCGCATTTTTTTTAATTCCATCGTCATTTTATTTCTCTAGATCTTTAAAAAAAGATTCATCACAATTTTGATCCGTTTCGACTCAATTTTTCATCTCACTTTCTCGACCTTCACGCGTTCTATTCTATCGTCCACGATCTCTCAACTCCGGCCGCGTACGGTGGTCGGAGATTGGATTCGATTCTCCCATTTTTCACCAAATCCTCATTCATTTTTTCTATTTGTAAATAAATAAAAAATAATAATAATAAAGCCATTTGTTTTCTTTATCCTTCACATTTATTTTGTAGGATCATTAAAAAAACAACAAAAAATAATAATAATAAAATTTCTGTATCCTATTTTTTAATTCCTATTTTTCGGATTTACAAAAAAATTTAAAAAAAAAAGTTTTTTTCTTTGTATTACTGTTTACATTATAATAAAAAAATTACACAAAAAATAAAAAAGGGGGCGACTGCCCTCTAGGCGCTGCCTCCCCCCTACTCCTCTGACACCCGCGCCGCTGCCCGAGCATTCTCCCCCGAGCTCGTATTTCAGTCCCTTAATTTCAGACATTGATTTGCATAATTCTTCTATTGAAATACATGTTTTTATAAGACTAAAACTTCTCAAAAAAATTGTGCATGCTTCTGCTGTGGCGTTTTTCATAGCATAAAATTTCCATTGCATTTTGTCTTCATTTATTATTATTAAAAAATCAAAAACATATCATTTTTCCTATTTGAAATTCAAAAATTCATAAAAAATTCGAAAATAACTTCGAAAATTCCAAAAAAATAGGGTAGTTTTATTTCATTATCTTTAAATTTCTGACCAATTTTCACGAATTGATTCTTTATAAAACTACAAAAAATTGAAAAACATCAAAAATCTTATAAAAATCATAAAAAATTCTATAAAAATCCAAAAAATTGTGATTTCAGTTCCCGTTTGTAGATATTTGCTTCTAGTTTGTCTTAAAACTAATTTGCAAGAGAGTTTTGGGCATTTAAAATATTTTTAAGTTGCAAATTTCTCCAAGCTATGCACATTTTCGCATTTTCTCACTGTTTGAATTTTAGAAAAATACAAAAATAGCTGAAAATTTTACAAAAATTCCCAAAAATGTTTCAAAACTTTTAAAACTCAAAAACATTTTCTCTGATTTTTTTCTTAGCATTTTTGATAACTTGAAAAATTACAAAAAGAGTTGTTGTGCGTATTTTTGATCTTGTGAATAGTACTTCGTGTTATTTTTGAAAATAAAAAAATTACAAAAATCAAAATCACTAAAAAAGTAGAAATAAAAAAATTTAAAAAATAAAAAGATAAGAAATCACAAAAATCAAGGATAGTTGTCCTTTGAGATTCTTGTTTTCCCTTAATTGATTTTGATTAATTGAATAACCCTCGGGATTTGTAGCCTCCCTGAGTTCGACCCTGTCCGCTATACAGGTTAATAAGTAGCAAAAATTTAAAAAATATTTGTTTGTTTGTCACGGAATTTTTGAGGATAGCAACGATATATTTTCCAATAATTCATGTCCTCCGAAAAAATCATGCACAACAAAATGGCGTGGTTGCCGGGGAGGCACGACGAGGGTAGTTAGGCTTCTCTTTTGACCTGCTATTCTTGGTTGTAAATATCTGTTTACATTTTTTCCATTCACTTCATTGTTTATATCCACTGTATTCATTTCATTTTTTCCTCTCACATTTGATAATTGTATTTCTTACATATTCTCTTTTCTTTTTCTTACGAGGGCCCGCGGAGCGAAGGAGGCGATCCTAGGAGAGACGAAGCACCCAAGCGACGTGGAGGCGTATTGATTCTTCACCAAGCTGCAGGATAGCGTGAGAACATGAGAAGAAGTGAATGAGACGAAAAGATAGAGAGAGTTTGTCTTTTTCATTTGAATTCTGTAAAAGGACATTCATTTGTTGCGGGATCTGTTTCACCAAGTGCCGGTGCACTTGGGGACCTCACCGGCTTTGTTTTCATCGCCTTTATTTTTCTTTGTTTCCTGCGGATTTCGTGAGCTACCTCTTGATTGCTTTAATTAATGTGCTTGAGCCAGTTAATTAATTAAGTCCAAATACCATAAACAAGAAATTTATGTGCCTATAGAGTAGAGCGTAACTTGGACTTAGTCAAATTAACTTGTTCTTGTCCGTTAATAGAAGCTATCATCTAGGATGGTTCACTTGCATTTGCATATAGGATAGTTTATTTATATTCTGCGCGGATCACTTGCATGTAGAGTGCTGGTGATAAGGTACGCATCTCTAACCCCTGCATGCATCATTGTTTTTAATCGCGCATTGGCATTTCCAATCTCCTTCCTTGTTTTCACTCACATAAGTTAAAAAGGAAATTGGACCCTCGGTAGGCGATTCTTTGAAAATATTTTAAACTAAGTGATAACTGCTAAAACTGGGACTGCTAAAGAAAACTCGACCCTAAAAAATACAAGGAAAAATTATTGTTTTGGGGAGAGTAACCCCATCATTGTTTGGTTTGCTTGAGCAAGAGAGCGACCCGCGCACTAGGATAGAGCCACGCCCGAACTCTTTTCAGACTACTATCTGGGTTAGTCGTTCTCCAGTGAGGATCTCTCCGGTAGCCGGTAAAGCGGCCTGTGACGTCCTTAACATATTGAATTGATCGGGTAATCGGTAAACGGTCCGCAATTCTTACTGGCTGGGAAAGATCTAACTTTGAGATTAGGCCAGTCTCTTGAGAGCATTGGGTTCCTAACAAGCTCGCTTCAATCACTCCAATAAATTGTATTGTCACCAAATTCTGAAGTTGACAAGATAATTGACCGAACCTTCATGGTCTTCACATTGGGTTGAGTTGGTGAACTGGGCTTTGTATTGTGTTTGATTGCTTGTGTGCTTGCTAGATCCTTCTGTGCATTTGCGCCTTTTTCTCCATATTTTTTAACTTGACCCTCGTGTTCTCCCAATCCCGTCTTTTGTTTCGAAGATGGCCGACTGGAGTTATTTTAATCCAATCTTCACGGATACCTCGTACCCTCCAGACGATCCACCTTCCTTTCTCCAGAAGGACTTTCCTCCTGATTTTTGTGCATATCCACCTAACCCATTATTTCAGGAATCGAAGGACTTTGATTTTCACCCACCCTCATTTAACCCACCCGATCCTGGGATTTTGGAGTCACCTTTCATGATTTCCACACTTGAGACACTGAACCAGATGATGGAGCATATGAATTCAAGGATTATCAATCTATTTAACATAAATACGAGCCAAAACACTGCTCCACTATTTGAGGATATGGACTCACTTGAGGATAATCATGAGAGCTTGCAATCGCCCAAAATACAAAAAATGAAAAAATTTTAAAAATCCAAAAATATTCTGGTAGACACATTATTGATTCATTTTGTGAGGAGAGGACCCAAATGCCCAATCATTTACCCACACATCTATTCATATCATGTCCCAACCTTGACCCCTAGGATTCCATTATACATACTACTCTTGGAAATCCTCGTGTAAATGCTGATTCCGACCTCTTCTCTTATATGGATGAGGTCCAAAAATTCAAAAAAATATTGACTGAACCCGAAGTGGTGGCCACGCTTCATGAGATCATTAAAGTCCACTTCAACAGGCCATGACAGATTTATCTACTCCTCAACACAAGAAGAGAAAGCGAAGGAGAAGATCTGAGCATCACATCTTGACCATGGCCACTGCCTACGCCATCTCTCACCGTCCGTATTTTAAGAAAGGGAACACCGCCATACCTCTTGTGGGTTGCTCCATATCTGACTATTCTTGTGATAACACTCTCCTTGACGTCGGTTCGTCAATTAATATAATATCCTTCTCTATGGTACTGTCTCTTCATCTTGGGCCTCTCAAGAAAACCAGGATGATAGTTCAATTTGTTGATGGATCTATCAAGAGGCCGAAGGGTATTCTAGAAAATGATGTCATTCTAATTCAGGGCATGAATTTTACTTCCGATTTTGTTGTAATGCCCATGGAGACCTCCGCCCCTGTGGAGCACCCTCCAATCATCCTGGGACGGCCTTTCCTCGCCTCAGGGGGAGCCGTTATTGATTATGGTTCAGGAGAGATTCACTTCCGTTCTGATGTAGGGAGCGATGTGTTGATCACTACACCCACTACTGCCTAGAAACCTGCATCTCATGAGAACCCGCCCGTGTTAGCCAACCCCAAGGAATTTGACCTCGATGATAATATCAGAGATTCTTGTTATATGTTGGATGATAAGGAAACCCAAGAATTCCTCTTGAAGGAGGATGACTCGGAAAGCATAGACCTTGGAGTTCCCCCTTCTGGTATGTGGAGATGTATTGATGACATCCGCGGGATATACATGATAGACACCCTACAGCGGAAGGCAGAATATGAGACTAGACAGGATGGACATGATTTGACTATTTTCACTGATGAGTCCGTTCCTATTCACCCTGATTCAGATGAGACCAATCAGGCCAAATTTGATTTGATTGCTTTTATAAAAGAATTTGGACCTTTTGATAAAGATGATGATCCAGTAGAGGCTCACCAGACTGAAATTGATCCTACTTTTTCTGATAATGATTTCGAGCCATTTTACTTTGATGTTTGTGAGACTTCCCAGTCCAGACATGACCATACTACTTCCAATAATTGGTTTAGGCCTACACAATCTGAAACTGCTGAGGATACATTCTTGGTCGATCCTACTCAGTTTATGTCTAATGATGATCCCAATATCGACCTACACCTTGTCAAATCCATACCTCAGCGGTCCCACAAGAAGGTTCGCTTTCGACCTTCTTGACCTTTGTACATACACTCCTCTTGTATATCCTTTCATTATACTCTTTCTTCTCTCGTTTTATCATTTACCCCTTTTTCCGTGTGTGTGTCTGTATGCTATATTTAGGATGTGCTTTATCCTAAGTGTAGGGGGTGAATGATTTGTGTTGTTCATATTCATCTTGTTCATCACTCTTGTTGTTGCCTATACTTAGGGATACTCTACCCTAAGTATAGGGGGGTAATTTTGTTCATATCGTGTCTTTTTATCTTTGAGTATGTACATTCTCTTCATCGATTTTCCCCTTTTGTACACTCTACTATACTTAGGATTACTTGATCCTAAGTATAGGGGCGATCACCAACTTCTCTTCTTTTTATCCTTTCTTTGAGTCATTGTAGCATAGGAGTCTTTTCACTTTTCTATACTTAGCACGAGTTATGTCTTCCTCGCTCTCTGATCACTATGAGGACATAGTTCGAGCTAAGTATAGGGGGGTGTCGTATATATTGTATATATACGTTAGACATAACTCGTACTTTTAAATACGTTTATTTGGGGGGTTATGTGTATAATTTTGTAAAATCCACGTGTGTAAAAAAACAAAAAAAACAAACAACAAAAACAAAAAAACAAAAACAAAAAAAAAACAAAAAAACAAAAAAACAAAAAAACAAAAAAAAACAGCAAAAACAAACAAAACAAACAAAAAAAAGAAAAAAAATCTTGTATATACTTGTATATATTTTACTAACCTTTTTTCCATAAAAAAACTACAAAACCAAAAGTCTATAAAAATTTGCATAATTAAAAAAACTTTCTTTCACATCTGCATTTTTCCTCTGAAAATCCATAAAAAGTTCAATAGAAAATTGTTAAAAAAATGTCTTCTTTTCACATGTGCATCATTTCTTTTCAAAAAAAAACTCTCTGCATTGTTCATATTTTGCATTTGCATGTGCATTTTTCAGGATAGTATTGATATTTAAACTATGTCTGGAATAAAATTTAAGAATGGAGCTTAGTTGGACCTTAATCCACCTAATTCTTAGAGGAACTTCACCGAGAAATAGGATTTTAGAAGCTTCAGGTCTTTGACTTAATTCTTTGAGTTCCACATGACAATGTGCAGCGTTTGACTCTTAGTGTCTAACCCGGTCTTTTCATTCTAGGTATAACTCTGGAATAGGGAATCAATTTGTACTCTCATACTATGCACTTAGCTCAACTCAGACGGGATGTTGGAAGACTGTGTGAGTTTCTTTTCTGGTAGCGTGGAAATCTAAAGACTGGAGTACGGGTTGAAATAAAGCTTCGGAAAAGGGATGGACGGATGAGCACAATTCTTTCTAAGATCCAAAAAAATATACGGAAACAGAAAGATTCTATATCCGTAGGGGCACAACAAGATCCAAGCAGAACTGCCAAAAATCCAAATACAAAGAAGCCACTACCAAATAAATATCTGACCAAAAAGTTCCAAGCTTCAAGAAAACCTACAGATCTTGGTGGAGACTCGGCTACACTGGACAGCTTCACAAGGAGAGGTGACTACACTAGCCACCCTCCAGTTCTTTTCTCGTTCTTCTAACTTCTCCCCCAATTTGATTGTGAACACAGCACGACAGACCTTAGAAGGAAATACCTGACTCCCCGAGGACGAGTTACTGGAGAGGATATTTGCATGGTAGTCCGGCATTCTGGATGGGAAAAGCTAAAACCTTTCACACACAAGAGTTGATTGTTCAATGTTCATAGGGTATGCTTTGGGAAGAGGATTGATCTAAGATGACTTCTGAGCCGAAACTGTGACAATGATGTGTAGAACTTGAAGGCCGTCGTTTTTAAAATTCTAAGTCTCACAGAAGTTCCAACACATTAATAATCCAAAAGTCCGACAGAGCTCCAAACTACAATTTTATGAAGATAAGTTTAAAACTCAATGTTGTCCTACTTTCTCTATTTTCCCTTTCTTTTTCTTTTTCTTCACTATTCTTTCAAATAAGTATTTGCTAAGGGACTAGCAAAGGTAAAGCATAGGGGGATGATGAATCTGCGATTCGTCATCTTTATTCATTTATTTTAGCTTAAAATCCCTTATAAAACACCTGCATATAACACTAACTCCATATTCTTACTAACTTGCATCTGTGTAAATATTGTACACTTCTTACTGATTTTAACCTAAAATAAATAAATAAATAAAGGAAAAATAAAGAAAAGAAAATAAAAAAAGGAAAATAAATAGAAAATAAAAAAAGGAAGACTGTATACAGGCTGATCCGAACCCCAAGAGAAGGTCAGACTTGACTTGATCGACCAGGAATAAAGTAGGGGGAGATAAGGGTCCTTAAGCAGAAAATCAAAATAAATGTGCGTATTGTTGTAAATACTTCTTACTTATTTTGTGTATAAAACTTACACTAATTTATTTGTGCCTTAATTGAACTCAAATCAAATAACTTTCAAAACCAAAGTTGTAAATAAAAATGTGTCCTAATTAATACAAATAATTGCACAATTAAATCATGTATAGAATAAAAGTAGCCACACTTGGAAAAAGCCACTAAGCACTAATTGAAAGACCAATTCCAGCTCCATATGAGCATAAATTGAATCAATCTCACTTCCATTAGATTCAAAATTAAACTATCTTCAAAATGGTTGTATTTTCATAATTTTTGAAGTTACGGTTGAAAAGTCAGTTTTCTGGGGTGGTTTGTGCAATTTTTCCATGTATTTTGTAAATATTGTATTTGTATATATTTGTAAATTATTCTTACTAATTATTTAAAATAAAAAAAATAATAATAAATTAATTAAAATTTTTAAAACAAAAAGGCTAATTTCCTCATTTGCCCTTGTATATAATGTCATATATGTATATATATGTATATGTATATATATGTATATATAGTTGCTATTTTTAATTAGTCACCATAAAAAAATAAAAAATAATATTTTTTTAATTCAAACAAATAAGTGACGAAAATTCAAAAAAATAGATAATTTTGTAAATATTTTTATCTCCTTTTATCTTTATCTCCTTTCAAATTTCATCTCTCTTATCTCTTCCACAAAAAATCAAAAATTCAAATTTCATCTCTTTTCTATTTATATGGCTCCTTCTCCCTCATTCCAACTTGATCAATCTTTAGAGAGAGGAGCCTGATCTCCGAGAGAAAATTTCGTCGAGAAAGTTGCCTAGTCTCCAAGCCGTCCGGTGACAGCGAGTCAGCCTTGTCAAGGCAATCACGGTCCATTTCCGCTCCTAAGGTGAGATCCACATTTTTCTTCTTATTTTATCTTAGTTTAATCGTAGTTTATTTTGTCGTATTTTTTTAATTCCATCATCATTTTATTTCTCTAGATCGTTAAAAAAATTCATCACGATTTTGATCCACTTCGACTCGATTTTCATCTCATTTTTTCGACCTCCACGCGTTCTATTCTATCGTCCACGATCTCTCAACTCCGACCACGTATGGTGGTCGGAGATCGGATTTGATTCTCCCATTTTTCATCGGGTCCTCATTCATTTTTTTATTTGTAAATAAATAAAAAATAATAACAATAAAAAGCCATTTGTTTTCTTTATTTCTCACATTTGTTTTGCAGGATCATTAAAAAAATAAAAAAAATAAAAAAAATAAAAAAATTATATATCCTATTTTTTTAATTCCTATTTTTCAGATTTACAAAAAAAATTTAAAAAAAGATTTTTTCTTTGTATTAGTGTTTACATTACAAAAAAAATTACACAAAAAAATAAAAAAGGGGATGGTTGTCCTCCAGGCGCCGCTGCCCCCTGCTCATCCTCCGCCGCCCGCGCCGCCGCTGCCCAGGTGTTCTCCCCCGAGCTCGCTCCTCCGCCAGCCATTGCGCCGGCCCAGACTTCACCAAGGGAGCGCGACCACCGCGTCGGTGCCCCTCTAGATCTCATGTCTCCCACCTGCACGCGTACGACGCCGCGTGCGGCACGGCCGCGCCTCCAGCAAAGTTTTCAGCCCCGACGTCGTCCCGACCTCACCGCACCTCCCGCTACGCCTCCAGCCCATTCGCGTGCCTCTGTCGCCTTCTGCGCCTCGTCCCGCCCGTCGCCCTCGCCCACCGAAGAAGACGGGGCGGCGGCGGCCCTGCCTTGTGCCCTCTTCCCTCTTTGGTCTTCAGAAATGAAGCAACCATGAAAACCCCTAGGGGGTTTGATTTAATAAATAAAAAATTGGAAATATTGCATTAGCGATCCCTGAAGGTATTCAAAATTGCAAAGACATTCCTGTTCTATAAAGAAAGTTGCGTGCTTCACAAAAGCTCCCCTGGGTAATTTGCTATTTTATACCTATTGTTTATTATTGTTCTATTTTTGCAAGAACTTTGAGCAAATTACATTTCAGTCCTTGAATTTCAGACATTGATTTACATGATTCTTCTATTGAAATAAATGTTTTTGTAAGTCTAAAAATTCTCAAAAAAATTGTGCATGCTTCTGCTGTGGTGTTTTTCATAGAATAAAATTTCCATTGCTTTTTGTCTTCATTTATTATTATTAAAAAATCAAAACATGTCATTTTTCCTGTTTGAAATTCAAAAATTCATAAAAATTCGAAAATAACTCTGAAAATTCCAAAAATATTAGGGTAGTTTTATTTCATTGTCTTTTAATTTCTGACCAATTTTCATGCTTGATTTTTTATAAAACCACAAAAAATTGAAAAACATCAATAATCTTATAAACATCATAAAAAATTCTACAAAAACTCAAAAATTGTTATTGCAGTTCCTGTTTGTAGATATTTGCTTCTAGTTTGTATTAAAAATAATTTCCAGGAGTTTTGGTATTAAAATATTTTTAAGTTGCAAATTTCTCCAGGCTGTGCATACTTTCGCATTTTCTCAATGTTTGATTTTTAGAAAAATACAAAAACATCTGAAAATTTTATAAAAATTCCCAAAAATATTTCAAAACTTTTAAAACCCAAAAACATTTTCTCTGATTTTTTCTGAGAATTTTTTATAACTTGAAAAATTACAAAAAGAGTTGGTGTGCGTATTTTTGATTTTATGAATAGTACTTCGTGTTATTTTGGAAAATAAAAAATTGCAAAAATAAAAATCACTAAAAAAATTAGAAATAAAAAATTAAAAAAATAAAAAGATAAGAAATCACAAAAACCAAGAGTAGTTGTCCTTTGAGATTCTTGTTTTCTCTTAATAGATTTTGATTAATTGAATAACCCTCGGGATTTGTAGCCTCCCTGAGTTCGACCCTGTCCGCTATACAGGTTAATAAGTAGCAATAATAAAAAAATATTTGTTTGTTTGTCACAGGATTTTTGGGGATAGCAACGACATATTTACCAATAATTCCTGTCCTTCGAGAAAACCGTGCACAACAGTGGGCTAAGCTGAGTAGTACTCGCCACCAACTCAGAAGTATCAGGAGTCGGATCGCCATAGAACCGTGGTAGTTCGGCCAAAGCCCCGTCCGACTCATCATCTATGTCCCATGATCGTTCCGAAAGGGATGGAACTGATAGATTCAGATGAATCTCTACGACATCACAGGAATAGGTAGATGCATCTCTAACAAGATCAGACAACACCTAGCAAACTGCATCATCCACTATATCCTTTCCAGATGAAAGGGTATCGCTCTGTCCTGAAGGAATCTGTCCCCAAATCCCAACCGTGTTAATCATTCTACAATCTGCCTTTGAAGATGAGTACTCTGTGCTACTCTCTGAATCGGGTCATTGACACTTGGTTTGCTTGATCTCAAGGTTCACTTCTCCACCTAGAGAACAGAACTTCACCATTCCCGTACCATAATCAAAAGTTGCGTCTGTGGTCCTAAGGAAGGGTCGCCCGAGAATGATTTGAGATTCTCTCCAATGATTGGGGGTCTCCATGTCCAAGACTGTGAAGTCAACCTGATAGTTTTGCCCCTCAATCGAGATAACTACATTCTTCACTTCTCCCTTAGGTCTCTTCACTGAGTGATCTGCAAATTGGAGCAAATCTCTGGATTTGCGAAGTGGTCCCAACTCCAATTTCTGATATAAGGCTAATGGAAGTAAGTTGATCGAAGAACCATTATCCAAGAGTGTGCATGCAAAGGCAATGTCGTCAATACGACTCTCCACATAGTGAGCACCCATGTCTCTCTTTTTCCTTGGCAATGTCTGGTTCTTGAGACAATAGGTTGTGGCTACTGACAAGACATCTGTCTTTATATTTTGGTTCTCTTTCTTCCTGCTAACCCTTGTAGGTGTGCATCTCACCTTAAGGTATTTCTGGAATGCAGGATGGTTAGCCACATACTCATCAAATGGCACCTTTACAGTGATGTTTTCTTTACAAAATCGTGTCATATCGGGGTCATCTTTCTGAATCTTTTTGATGCACTTTTCTATCGTAAGAGCATGGGGGAAAGGGATTGAAGCTAGGGAAACAGAAGATGAAGAATCCGAATCATGAACTAAAAGATCATTCTTGGCATTAACTGAAACAGAGTTTTTCATACAAGAATCTTTTTGATGCAACATGAAATCTAAATCATAACTATCTACTATAGGTTATGGAATAGAAGCTGGAGTGGTATCCGCCACAACCGGAGATGCAAGGTCCTCCGTAGACTTAGAAGAATATCCATGTCGCCGATGCTGCATACGTGTTGTCCTTCTCCTCTCGGCTCCCTGAGTATAAATCCTCGAATGGTGCTGATTGGGCTCCAGAATATGATGCCTCTCCTCCTCGTCCTCTAAAGACTCCTCAGGTAGAGCACCAGAGATGCCCCTCCTCGTGTCCCTCACCCGGTCAGGTACGATCATGGTCCTTCCGCTCCTGAGTGACATGTGGTTAGCCTCGTCACACGAAAGAATCTCATGTTAAGATCTAAGAGATGCTGAATAGTATACTTGACCAAAGTGTTGTTGAGAACTAGATCGGTTCAGGCTATTGGGGTTAGCCTGAACTTGGGCTGAGATTGAGGTAGAGGGTGCAGTCTGCTCGTCTCGCCATCTAGACAGAAGGTTGACATCCACCCGTAAGTCATGAATTTCATTCCGATAGGAACAGAGCTCGTCGAGTATCTGCTGTTGAATATCCACGGGACCAGACGAAGAAGGAAGTGGATAAGAATGGGAAGACTGGCCCTGTTGGTCAGGGTACTGCCTCTGCTGCTGCTAGGGTGTCTACTGAAATTGTGGGCCCTGCTAGCCCACCTAGTAATGACCCTATCGGCCATACTGCCAGTACTGCTGCTGATGTTGGGGTGGCTGGAATCCAGGGCTCTGCTGTGACAGAGGTGGTGCGGAGGTGAATGCGATGTTGTGAAAGGTCGGGGGACGATGGTAGGTATGTCGGTCTCCCGTACTTCCCTACCTGGCAGGGTCCTGAGTATACCATACTCCATTCACTCCCAAACAGGTGGAGGCTCCTCCTGGACTGTCTCTACTAATGGAGGTGGCTGTTGTAAAGAGTGGGCATATGATTGGTCCTGCTCCCACGGCTAGGGTTGCCCTGACACCAACTGCTCCTGAACATGGTGAACTCGGTAAACGGGAGTAGCGGATGCAGTCACGATGGGTATCCTTATCTTAGATACCTTCTCAGTCAACTCCTCCATCTGTTTTGGAAGTTTGGAGACGCTCCGGTCTAACTCATCAATCCTCATGTCGATCTTCTCGACTACTGTAAGCTTGTCTGTAAGGAGTCCCATGCTAGGGATCACGTCCAGAGAGAGATCGACTACAGCTGATTTTCCCCCCTCCAAATGAGAGTGAACTGGGGGACGATGTATGCTGGCCATCTGTGAGCGGCTAGTTTCAGCCATCTGCTCGAATACCTTCCAGACGGTATCCGCTCCTTGTGATGTATAGCTGCCTCCACAGGCAGCGCTCACTAAACCCTGCATCTCAGGGTTGAGACCAGTAAAGAATGACTGGACCAAGATATTATCATCTAAATTGTGACAGGGACACTTCTGCAGGATGTCCTTGAATCTTTCTCAAGCATCACAAAAGGCTTCATGGGGTAATTGAGAAAAACTCGTAATGCGCATCCTCATCATATTAGTTCTACTCAACGAGTAGAACTTCTTCAGAAACAGGGCCTTGAACTGGGCATAAGTGGTGACTGTAACTCCCAAGTTCTTTAACCAATAGTCAGCTTTGCCACTCAAGGCAAATGGAAGGGCTTTGAGCCTAATATAATCCTGACTAACATTATGATGTTTTAGTTTAGCACAGATGAGCTCAAAGTCCCTTAGGAATGCATATGGCTCCTCAGAAGCATTCCCATCAAAGTGTGGCAGCAGGTTCAGAAAGTGCGGCTTCAACTCAAAATCAACTGTGGGTTCTGTTGGACTCAAATAGTTCCGAATTCGGTATTGTCCGGGGTTATACGCCGCATCCATTGGTGGTTCGACCCCAACATTTAGTTGTCCTAACTGAGCTCAGAGTAGTGCTTGTTGCTGCTCATATGCAGCTAATCTGGAAAGTACCATTCTCAATGAGTCTTCGTGGTTCTCTTCTTCCTCTTCTTTCTTCTTTGGAGGCATTTTTCTTGTATCTTCTTTAAGTCCTGAATCAGCAAGGTGTTCTTGATTAGAAGAGGATTTATGAATCAAGATATTCTCACCGAGGCGAAGGTCTTCCTCGGTGAGGTGGGAAGAGAGAAAGGGAATGGTTTGAGAGTAACCATCCCGAGAGTGGGTGATCCTAGGATCAAGAGGATCATGAGTCCAGGTTGGTCCAAGTTGCGCTTGGACCTTTGAAGATGTACTTTTTGGAGGGTTCAACGAGAGATTTACAAAGTCCAATAAATATCCCCCAATCAGTCATCTTCGATATCAAAAGAACCGATTAGAACACGACATTCAATGAGGCGCTAGTTCTATGACGCACGGAAATGTACGGAGTGAACTCACACAATACAAACACAATTCAAACCCTCAATTTCACCAACTCAACATGTGATGGCCGTAAGAGTTCGGCCGAATTATCTGATCAATTTTAGTTGGTGAGAATACAATCTTGGAAATATTTACGAGCTGTTAGGTGCCCGTATTTTCCTACAGACTGGCCCGGTTCTTACGACTAGTTGGACCTACTTTCAGCCAGTATAGGACTAAGTACAGACCGTATAAATATGGCTACCCGCTCCATGAGGACTAAGGCGTCCTCTAAACCTCCCAATATGCTAAGGAAATCCGGACCGTTTACCGGCCACCCGTAGATCCTCACTGAAAAGTAGCTAATCGCCTAAAAAGAAAGAACCAGTAGTAAGTAAGAAATTCTGACTTGGCTCTATCCTAGGGTCGTCTCTCTCTCACTTGCAAGTAAAACAAAAATGAGGGCTTTATGCATCCGAGAACAAGGGTTCTTTTTTTCAATTTTTTAATTGACCTGCTCAATTTAGTCCTAATTTTGGAGTTAGGTTATCACTTGAAATTTATCTGAACATAAAAGCACGTCTACCGTTCAGTCCCAATTTCCTTTTTGACCTTAAGTTATAAAACAAGAGGGGTATCGGAAATCAGAATGCAAATGAGAAACTATGATGCATGCTCAAAAGAAGGTATACTTACAGTGAATCCCAGCGCTCTCCGTGCGTTATGCAAAACTGAATTTGTAAATTTTACACTAAATGCATACAGATCGAGAAAACCACACCTAAACAATATACAATTAGCAGGGAAGAATTGATTGAATTTGAGTTAAGTAGTACGGGTCTATGTGCGTCTCATTATGAATCTTATAAGATAAGTGAATCTTCTAAGATATGTGAGTGGCCTAAATTACGAAGGGCACAAACAAATTGATGCTATACTACCGTGTGCCTAGTCCTTAAATTCACCACTCAAGTCGAGCCCCACCCTCACCGGAGAGTGAAATAGGTCTCGACACACCACAAAGAAAAGTCCAAGTCTCTTTACAAGCGCGAGCTCTCAAACAAGAGCCGCTATAAAGAAGCAAACTACCTAAATAATTACAACATGATAATTACAAAAAGTTACGAAAATTCTCTCGAAGACAAATTAATTCTCCTCGCTCTTCAACAGTCGACGCGCGTGACGTCCATCGACCTCCGATGTACTCCAAGTCCACCGGGCCCTCGCAAGGAAAATAAAATGTATATTAGAGAGATCAACAATAAAATATATACAAAAATGAGAAGAAAAATAATTGCAAAAAAGATTGAATAAATACAAGTGGCTCGGGGGTCAGACTACCCGAGTAGAGAAAATCTAAATCTAATTTTACAATTTAATCCCTAAGCCGTTTGCCTCCCCGGCAACGGCGCCACGCGCGGCCGCCTCCGCCTTCCTCCTTTTTTTGATTTTTTGATTTTTTTTGCTAAGATAATTTTATTGTTGTTTTTTTTAATTTTTTTATTTTTTTAACAGTGAGTAAGCAGGAAATATGGTAAAAAAAGATAAGATGATAGGTAAGCAGTGGTGATGATATGAACTAAACAAATGGGGCATGCGGATGGTCATGTGATGTGACTAAAAAATTTGAAAAAATAGAAACGATGGCAAAATGAAGGGGAAAATACATATGATGGAGACGGTCGCCTATGAGGTGCTCACGAGAGCATGATCTTCGCTCGAATTGTCGGAGAGAGATGAGCTCGAGCAGCGCACAGATGCGGCTGCGATGTTGGCCAAGAAGCCAACTGATCTCATCGGAGAGAGGGATGTCGTCGCTCGACCACGGTTGCGTCACTGTCATCGATTCAACTCTAGGAACTAAGCTCTCCTCTCATAAAGATGGATAAAAGGCAAAAATGAGGAGAATGAGATGTGTATAAAGAGAGAACATGAGAAGTTATTAAAGTGGTGGAGTTGAATGGGAGGTTGTGTTATTAATGGAGTGGAATGGGAAGTTGTTAAAAAATGGTGGAATAATTGAGATGAATTGGTGGTTATTGTAGAAAATGGAGATTAAATAATAAATAAATAAATAAAGTAGGCTACTTTAAAAGAGAAAATAAAATAAAAAGAAGAAAAAGAGTGGGGAATTTACAAAAGAAGACTTACAACATGTACATTTTTTGTTTGCTTTTCTAATTTATATATTTTTTATCTTTTACATAAGAGATATTTATAATAGAAAAATACAATAAAATACTATAAATAAAATACAACACAAAATTGATTTTTTTGGATTTTTAGTGATTAAGAAAGATAAAATAAAAAATGAGGAAAGAATGAATATATACAAAATATACAATGTACATCTAGGTCCCAAAACCCAACTTTTGCAAATGATCTCTGATTTTAATGAAACCACTTCCATTGATAGATAATTTTCTAACTTGAACTTTAAAAGTGAGTTTCATGAATTTAGAGTTCATACGGAGCGGGAATTTGGCAAGGAAGTTGGACTTTACGGCTTTTTGTCTTTGGGATCTAGGAGCATTTATTTGAGGTAAAATTTATTTTATATTTTTTGTATTTTTATATACATTTTTATGAACAAGATAGAGAAAGAATCAGCCAAAAAGAAGTTGAAATAAAATTATTAAAAATACATGAAGTTTTGGGCTATTTACAGGTGGAAAACTCCTTTAATTTTAAGGCTTTTTCAAGTTAATTTATTTTGTACAATCTAATATACAATAATTAATGTGTTTTATTTACAAGAGTTATTTTGTTAATTTGTTGATTTTATATACATTTATTTGAGAATTTACTCAGGGATTTTGCTAAGATCAAGATATTGAGATGATGAATCGTGGATTCATCAAGGGCTTGCCTGGGAGGGTGCGAGAGATGGGTGTTGCCACCGTGGAGTCGAGAACCGCAAGGGGTCCCTCGTGAGCAGCGTCGCACTCTAGGGCTGGAGACAGGAGCCGCACCGTGTTGTGTCTTCGTAAGGTCTGGATGACTCGGCTTCGATCTGCACCTGGATCTGCCCAATGGTTGCGTGCAAGGGGGCGCGCCTTGAGAGATTTGCATCCTAGAGATGATGTGTGGCATCTGGAAGAACGCGGTACAGTGATATTGGAGCATGTGTGGCCGAACCCCATGACTAGGGTTTTACGCTACCATGGTGTTGGCATTCGCCGCTTCATGATCGGAAAAGGGGAAGATCGAAGTGCCAGAGATCTGAAAGGCCTGGATCGGCCAGGACTTGCCTACAGAATAAACTTGAACAGGAACATGTAGGGTTTAAACAAAAAAACCCTAGATCTCAAATAATAATCTTCAAATCTAACTCTCCAAGAGCTTATGAATCTTCATGATAATCGAATTCTTGGACAAAACAACGAACATTAAAAAAAGTTCGAGAATCAACCCGCTCTGATACTATGTTAGACAATAGGAAGCAGAAGCGAAAACATGGAAGAAGATAAAGAAAATAAGAATAGCAGGATTTTATGTGGAACCCTACTCCGTGAGGAGCGGGATGAAACCACGAGAGAAGGCCTCAAAGGGTCGTGTTTGTCTATTGACTTTCTCATATGTTACAGGAGGCCTGGGGCTCCTTATATAGCCTTCATAGGGCCTCCAAGTCCCACCACTGGACGATGTGGGACAAACTATTGGATGGGGTAAATGGATTCTGGAGGTATCCATTTACCCATCTCCTCAACATATGACGCATACAAACAATACTCCAATAGTAAAGTATTTTGTAAATCCTATTTTCTGATTGGGCGGCTTTAATGTTGACCACGGGTAAATGGCTCCTCCTTCCCGGGTCAGACCCGGATCCTCGTCGTCGGACCATTTTCTTTGATTTTTCTCGGGCGGATCACGCAACTCCTCGCCCCAATTTTCTTCTGTGGACTGTCCTTGGATCCAGGACCCTCACAGATCCCTAGGAAGGCGCGGATCCCCTTCGGATCACGTGCCCTCGCCCGATTTTTCCAGCCTCCTGGGAATGCTATAAAAATCTCTCATCCGCCTCCCAGGAGAGGCGGCTCGTACCTCACTCCCTTCTCGACCCGTAGCCACCTCCAGCTGAGTGACAGCTGCTTGGAGCACCCTTCAGCGCTCGATTTGGTGCAATAAAGGCGATGCTCGACCTTCATGGCCGGACCTCCACTGCGAGTAGCCTCCCTCGCCTTCCGACGACCACCTTCGCCTGGGGAGCAGGACCAGTCCCAGATCTTCAGGTAACCTCTATTCCCCTTGTGTTTCCCGTTTCGATCCAATCTTTCCATTTAGCGTCGTCGTATCCCCATCTGCTCCGACCAGCTGGCCGGAGCCTCGACACCCACTTCCAGCCGTTCAGATCAACCCGCATGCTCACCCTCCATCTTGCTCTGCAACCTGATCATCCTTAGCTTCGACCATCCGATTGTGATTAGGGCCTAGATCTCCCCTACCACTTTCTTCAGAGATCGAACGTCGCCCCCCTCCGCTTCTTTGGCTTTTAGCGATAATAACCTGGACTGGAGCACCACCCTGAGTCCCATCTTTCCCTTGCAGGTATTTGCGCGCACCGAGACCCCCTATCTCACCCATCCGAGATTCGTCGGAGCAGCTCCAGGCCTCCTTCATCGTCACGCTCATCCGGATAGTGGCTTCTCCATCGGATCCGCTCCGACGACGTGGAAGCTTCCCACGACCACTCTTGTACCTTCCGATCAAACATCGGAGCTGAGGATCATCTCCTTGACGCCGGTGAAGTTCATCTCAGCGTTGTTCTTCTAGATGTGCCATGCACCATTGGATCGACCGACCCTCTCCAGATCGAATCCATGCCACCAACACAGCAGGCTTTTCAGATCGTTGGATGCTAGATCTGGCGCATTTGTGCCCCACGTTCCCGACCAGTTCTGAGGCGTCAGATCTGACATATGCAGCGGATCAGAGCCACACGTTCGTGCCTCCACCAGCGGCCTCCACGTGTCCCCACGTGCTCCTCACGTGCTGCAAGGGTATATTGCACTTTTTACCCCGTACTTTTTATGCTTAATGTTTTAGTCTGTTAAATAAAAGTTGTAGTTTGAACTATTTGCTTTTTTGTCCTTAGGGTTTCTGATATTTGCATTTTAGTCCTTTCTGTCTGAAGACACGTGCATGATCACGTTCACTGTGGTGTTTTTGCAACTTTGCTCCTCTAGTTTTTGATGGTTAATGTTTGAATGAGAAATTTTCTGAAATTGCAGTTATACCCATGTGCGTTGATTAAATGACATGAGCATGTTTTCGTGGAATTTTTGCACTATTTTCCTTGGACTTTTTACGCATGTTATTGTTGTCCAGAAACTGAAACTATTTGCATTTAGGTCCTTATGACATGTGTGTCTTGTGTTTGATTAAATAAATATCAAATCTACTCCAAAAATTTCCCAAAAATTACCAATAGCTCCTGCTACTGTTTAATATTTTTGGTAATTTTCGTGATTAGTTTGATTTTATTTGCTATTTTCTAAAAAACAAAAACCCTAAAAAGCGTGCTTGTCTATTTTAGAAAATCCATAAAAAAATATAAAAATACTCATAAAAATTCTACAAAAATTTCTGAGCGCTTATTTTGATTTGTTTTAGTTTCTGTAGCTTTTTTTGTTTCATTATCTTTTGTAAAATCCCTAAAAATCACAAAAGATCAAAAATCTTATATAAACCATTAAACATTCTCTAAAAATAAAAAAAATATGTTTTCAATTTCTGTAGTTAGATTTTGTTGTCTATTTTGACATAAAATTACAACCAAGAAATTTAAGGTACTATAGATATTTTAAAGTTGCCTTCTTATCCAGGTTGCACACTATTTTGTAGTTTTGTCTTTATTTCATTTTTAGAAAATCATATAAAAATCTGAAAAATCCCACAAAATACCCAAAAACACTTGCATATTTTAAAAATATAAAAATATTTTTATTTTGAATTTTTGAACCTTTTTAATCTTAATAAAAATTGTTGTAGTGACATTTGTTTTCTTATTCATTTTTTTATTAGAAACTATAAAAAACATTGCAAATCAAAAACCACCAAAATATTTTTTCTCTTCTCTGATTTCTCGACTACTTCTTAGGCTTTTCCCGTGCTCCTTGTATTCGACCCTGGTGGCTATACCATGTTAAATAAATAGCGAGAGCGCTTCTTTCAATTTTTGTGCTTGATTGCTTTTATTGGTGGTCTATATTTTTCTTGTTGAGCTCCGCTTCGCCGATTGGGGTCGCAATGACCTTGATCTATTTCTGACACCTAACCCTGGTTGGCGGAGCGCTCATCAGAATGGCACTGTTGCCAAGGAGTACGGCTTAGTAGTCGGTTTTCAGTCTTATTTGTTTTATTCTCATTTTTATTTTTTTGTATGTATTTGCTTGTTTTCTATTTTTGTTTTTTTCTTTCTTTATTTCTGTCTTAATTTGTGTCTAGCTATATGTCTTAATTTGTCTCTAGCTCTATTTAATATAACTGTATTTCTGACCCACTTTTGTTTCACCTTTTGTACGAGGAACTGCCCGAGGTCGCCTTGGAGGAGACCCGTACTCGTAGAGAAGCAGGAGCAAAGCAGGAGCTCGAGTTATAGTTTATAGAGTAATTAGAGTAGTTTTTAGCACATTTCATTTGATTATTATTGTAATAACACAAGACCTTGGACAATTGGGACTTGGCTTATCGGGGTCTGTTTCGCTGAGCACCAGTGTGCTCGGGGGACCTCACCGCAGTTTTCGCCGGTTTTGTTTTCTCAACTTTTCTTTTATTTTTGATTCTCGAAGAATTTGGCTCTTAGACTTAGGATTTTCTATGATTGTGATGTAATTAATTAAGGCTCAATCCCTAATTATCTGCCTGCACCTTTAGATCATAATTGTACTTAATTAATTAAATCACAAGAAAAAGTTAACTTGGTCACTTGAGAGGTCACGTGCCGCTAGAGGTCGTACACAGTGCGTGCAGGATCCGTTGTGGCGAACACCGATCGGCATCAGAGATCGGACTCTGACCTCTCCTTTTGACCAGTTAGCTACTATTCTCCACGTGTAGAAATTGCTCATCTAAGGTTATTTTCTTCTTGCATCATATAGGTAGTTTTATTTTTGTCTTTTATTTATGCGCGGATCACCCTGCATGTAGAGTGTTGGCGACAGGTACACATTTCTAACTTTGCATGCATCATCGTGTTTGACCGCGCATCGACTTTTTCAACTTCTCCCCATGTTTTTGGACTTTAAATAACCAGGAGATCAAAAAATTAGCTAGGCATTTGTTTGTTTATTGAAAAATACATAAAAAGGTGAAAATCATAAAATTAGGACTGCTAAACAAACTCGACCCTAAAAGACACCTGACTTAAAAAAATCTGTCTTAGGAGAGCAATTCCCTCATTGTTTATTGAAAAATCTGTCTTGTGGTTGGTGTTTGTTTATTCTAACTGAGCAAGCTCCAAGGTCAACACAAGGAGACAAGTTGTATTTGGTGTATTCTAAGATGGTCAATTAATCGATTTGATCGATTGGAGGACTCAATTACTTCGACGTGGTGCTATGCATGGATTTTTGGAGATTTTATGCATGTTAAATGTTACATATGAAGGCAATGCAAGTGAAATGAAATGCTCACACAGAATTACGAATATGCTCCTAATTCTATAGTTACTCCTAAGCTCAGAAAAGAAATCAATCTCAAAATGGAAGATCAATTATGATCAATTTTCATGAAATGATTAGAGGCACATAGAGCCCTAAACCCCTAAGTTCTTAATCCACACAGCATCAAATCGGGGAATTAAGAGTTTCAAATTAATTATTTAACTCCACGATCAAATAATAGATGAATCAACATTTCCAAAGGCCCATTTAATCGCAATTAATGGATTACCATGAAAAATCATGGAGGTTCCTTGATTAATACATAATTTTCTAGGTTTCACACCAGAACATAGAGTGCATAATCAGAGAGAGCATTAAATTAGCTTTCAAACAACATCAATTTCATCAATTTTGAGTTCACATGCTAAAGATAGTCAACAATAAAAACCATGAGAATAAAAGCAATAAAAACATAAATTAAATTTTATAAAAAAAACTAAGTAAAAATTCGTAGAGAGGGGCTTATATGCAAACATGAGAGCTCGAAGTTTCTATATGTACAAATTCCCCAGGCGACCCCCTAAATGCAAATAGTGGAAGGTGGAGGAGCCTGGTTGCAAATATCCTCATACAGGTCACGTGCCTTGCTTGTGAAAGGACTAAGATGTAATTCTCAAACATAGTCCCAAGCGCTGCAGATTCAACCCACGTGCCTCCTGCATGTGAAGGGGTAGGCTCGGACGGAGGCTTGGGCTTGGGTTCGGCTCTGCACACGTGGCTAAAGCGGGAAGGCTCAGGCTCTTCGAGTGGGTGTGACTCGAATGGAACCCATGACCGTTAGAGTTGGATTCTCTAACGACCTGGATTAAGGCAGAGATGGACGACAGTGAGACCCCTGCAGATGATCCGACGGCGGCTCCTACATGTCGTTAGACCAGATAAGGGACTAGGTCCTATGGCTAATCCTTCTCCTTCCTCCTTCATGCACGACTGCGAGTGTCAGAGCTACGTTTAATTCTAATTATATACATAGTATCAAATGCTTATTTGCAGATTTTAAGGGGTTTATATGGTGAATTGCTTAGGGGATTGATCTAAGAAAGAGATATAATGTATATAAATCAAGGATTTATCATTCCTTATACTTAAACTTTGCTCGTTCCCGAGCAATAAATTAATTAGTTAAGACAAGATTTATTGAGAGTTCTTAGGCTAAATTCCTGACTGTGAAGTGAAAATATAAGACTCATTAATTAGGCTCCTAATTTTGTGTACATCATTAAACTTAAGTCTCGCTCACTCTTAATCAATATGAACTTGAATTGCCCATGTCTCGGGTTCTCTAATAATAAGTGTGTGTGTGTGTGTGCGCGCGCGCACGCGTGCGCGTGCGCGTGTGCGTGTGCGTGTGCGTGTGCACGTGCGGGTGTGCGTGTTTTTATTTTTTTTTTGAAAATTTCTTCCGTGAACATTCATCACTATATCCCTATATTATGTCATTCAAATTTCGTGTGAAACAGAGACTCCTGCGGCCTCCATCCATAGAGTCATTTTTTTAACGGTCACAAGACCGTAGGAGTCTCTGTTTCGCATGAAATTTTAATGACATAATATAGGAATTTAATAATGAATTTACACGATTTTTATTTTCAAAAAAATAAAAAAATACGTGAAACATGAGGCGGGGGGAGCTAAGTTAGCTCCCCTTAGGGGGCATACACATTTTTCCCTATATGTGTGTGTGTGTGGAAAAATGAGGCTGCCCCTACCTCATTTTTCGTGAATTTTTTATTTTTTTGAAAAATATCACCATGTATATTCATCCCTATATCCATCCTATATGCCATTCGAATTTCGTCAGAAACAGAGACTTCTACGACCTCCATCCAGACGTCATTTTTAACGGTCGCATGATTTTTTAAATCGACCATGTCTTGATAGAGGTCGTAGGAGTCTCTGTTTTTGACGAAATTCGAATGGCATATAGGAGGGATATAGGGATGAATATACATGGTGATATTTTTGAAAAAAATAAAAAATATTCACAAAAATGGGGCGGGGCAGTCCCATTGACCCCTATATGTATGTATGTATGTATGTATGTATGTATGTATGTATGTATGTATGTATGTATGTATGTATGTATGTATGTATGTATGTATGTATGTATGTATGTATGTATGTATGTATGTATGTATGTATGTATGTATGTATGTATGTATGTATGTATGTATGTGGAGCTGGGAGACTACACCCGGGGTGTAGGAGGATTTTCTTAATGTATTGAGGGGAATATGTGTTTCAAGTTTGATGAAAACAAACATTCCTAACACATTCATCTAGAATGAGTTAATTTCAGCAATTCTGAGACCGTTAAAATTTGGTTGTCTTGATGGAGATGATAAAAATCTTGAATTAAGTTGATTTTGGAATGACACCATGATGATATATAGTGATCTAATTCCCCAAAAGTTTCATTTAAAAAAATAAAAAAAATATTGAAAAAAAAAGAGTTGGGTGTAGGTAATTACCTACATATGTGTGTGTACATGGTACGACATTAAGTGTAAATTATTGCACAAGTGTACAATCTATGTCTCAACCAAGGGTTGAGTCTAAGAGGCTAACTTAGAGACTTAATCCTCAACTCCAGTTCCAGTACTAAGTCACAACTCATTCTTCCGTCTCTTTAGTTGTCAGTCTTGAAAGATGTAATCATGGAAGGTCAGTTATGGAATAAGTGGGATGTGTCTTATTTTTCTCTCTTCTCATTGGACAAGGGATTCGCTTGGGTGCCAAACATACACACTAATTTATTTTGTTGTGGATCAATATGCATCAAGAAGTTCAAACCATCATCACTTGTTTTTTTTGGGGTGTACCGAGACATGTCTATTTTGAGTATCTAGTATTCCTTCTACACCCAGATTTGTAGCATTTATAATGCATGGTCCCGTTTTCATGCTTGCATAATTCTTATTTGGTGGCCTAATAACAATGTGAAGAGGCAATATTATGGCCTACTTCCTCTTGATCCAAGTGAACACTTAAAAATGTTGAGAACGCAAGTTTTTTTTGTGGAAATTTCTTGGAATTTGAGTTTTTTTTTCAGATTTCTTGGTAATAAAGTAGATTTGCCTACTTCCTCTTCTCTTACCAAGTTGGCACATACTGATCCACATTTTTTTATTTTTATGAAACACTTACACCTAGGTTAAGTCAAGATAGTATAAGGATCCTTGTCCCCATAGTGGCTAGTTGCTGACACGCATGCCTCATGAGTTGATTACTAATACCTTCCCATCCTCAAATTTCATAAGATTGAGTTTCTGTTGAAGCAGTCCAATCCTAGACATTAGGTAAAATCTTGACTCGTCAAAAGATACAATCAATTGTGCAAGTGAGGTGCTGGTCATACTCCACTTAAGCATAGAGATTCTATACGTAATATAGCACATATACCCTCGATTCAGGCATGTCAAGTACTTTAAGTCTATGACCCTAACAACCTAAGAGTGATTGATACTGAAGGTGGAGAGTTCTCTGAGTCCAAAAGCATGATGTACAACAAGCCTTGTATGCAAGTGCAAGTGTCAAGAACAAAACCTTCGAATGTTTTTGTTATGTCAAAATTATTTTTTTACAAAAGGATTCTTTTGTCAAGATTTTGTCATACCCTAATTTTCGGCAAAGAATTTCCAAAATATATATCATGTACATATATACAAAAAGTTTTATGAAAGTATACATATTTTACAACAATTTACCCATGTACCCCATAACCATTATTATTTATAACAAGGAAAAATATAAGCTATGGGTGAAGTATACACACAATCGATGAATCTCTGATTCATTATATTACTATATCAATATCTACCCATTCCATGAGATAAATCTTTTTTTACAATGTATAGTAATTCTAGGGGCCGGCATTACATGCATTTGCCAATCTATGGGCAATAGCCTATTACTCTTCGATACATCATGATTTATGCCCCGATCAAGAGAGAAGGAAATAAGAAGCATGCCTAATCAACTTTATAGAAAATATAAGGTTGCAATAACAATTTTCTATAAGTTTCCGAATTCAAAGAGAACAATCACTTCATGTATCCTTCTATATGGATAACCTCTTTGCGAAGGTTGTCCATCATTGCATCACTACTACTCTTTCCCCATCAGTACTACGAACACTTAGTGTCAAGATTACACCCCAAATACTATCTACCTGTTATTTCATTTCTTTTTATGAAAATATAATCTAGATAAACCTAAGCATTGTGCATTGGAGGTAATTAGAATAACCAATTGGGTAAAACCGGAAGTCGTGGGAAACATTTGGACGAGCAAATGTGTGGCTGAGAATTGATGGCAATTGCCATTAATTATCATGAAATGGCACCAACGTTAATAGGAATAAAGCACACGAATGCCTTTAAGGATGTGTGTATTGATGGCAAGATGGGTCTATTGGTTAGGAACGGCTACACGGCTGTGTGTATATACGATATGGAGTGGGGACCTTAAGGATGATTCGATGATCATTCCATCGTCATCCGTCATCCCATTATCTTCCAGCAATCATTCCACCACCATCCAACAATCCATCCCATTTTCATCAAACATTCCGCAACTGGCATTTGATTCCATATTTCCATGCAACTCGACTCCCACTCTACCTAAATAAGCCTAACCTCTAGAGGCATCTATATCCAAACGTGAAGTTATTCAGTTATTCTCATCAGCATTCAACCATCTTCATCGAGGATAGTCGAGGTTCGACACACTCACTTCGGCGTTCGGTGCATGATCGTGGTAATGACAGCCCATGACGTTGCATTATTATGTTATCAATCGAGTTGATTGAGTCACCTGGAGTTAGTTGTGACTGTCACCCCAATTCGTGCATTCGGACCCTCGGTGAATCTGACTCATGTATCCACCTCGAGTGATGCCGATATCCATCAATCATTTGTTGGATGGGTTGCCCTCCTTGTGAGAACATATTCCATATATATAGGATAACGGTAGTCCTATTGGAAAAGGAAAGTTCAATTACTTTTTAGGATTAAGAGTCATCTTTTTCTAATCCTATTGGAAGCAGGAGTTCATGTCTCCTTATTTGCTCATCTCCATGGAGTATAAATAGAGGGTATGTGGTGCATACCAGGATCATCCCAACACAAGCTCTCCTAGCACAAGTAGGGCTGCTAATCGAACTGAACATGTTCGTATTCGATTAGAATTCGTTCGATAATAGTTCGAAAAATGTTCGTTCGTTTCTAAATGAAGTGAACATGAACTTCAAATTTTAGTTCGATAGCTTAACGAACCGAACATGAACATAACATATGTTCGTTCGATAAAAGTTCGAGTTCGATATATGTATCTATTTGTGTGTATTTATATGTGTAACTTAGTATTTATACACTTAATAAATTTTAAGGTTAAAGAAATTGAGGTATTTATTGGACTTTGTACCAATTTAATTTGAATAATTTCTTATTTGTACTGCTTATCAAACCTTGTTATCGAACTCTCGTTTTGAACTTGTTCATATAAACAAGTTTTAGTTAAGTTAAATTGTTAACGAACTGTTATCGAACCGAACTCGAACGTTCGTTTTCTAAACGAACTCGAACTCGAACATATCCTATTGAACATTTATCGAATCAAACTCGAAATCAAACTTTCGAACTTCCTTATCGAACCGAACTCGAACATAGGTATGTTCGTTACAGTTCGGTTCGATTAGCAGCTCTAAGCACAAGAAAGAAATAAGAGAGAGAGAGGAAGAGGGAAAAAAGATTTGTGGCTGCCGCAGAGTTTGAAGGGAGTAATCTTTGGAGCAGTTCTTCTCCAGCATTTTTCCCTACAGTTTGATGACGGATTTACCATTGGGTGATATTTCAACTCTCTATTATTCTCCATTATTTGATGATTTGTTACACCGTATAAATGGCTGGCATTCTGTAAGCCCCTCACAGGAGATTATTTCGATTATAATGCTTGGCTTTGAGTTGCGATCAACCTCGTGGTTTTTTCCCTCACATTGAGGGTTTTCCACGTTAAAACTTCTATATGCATTTATGATTGATTTTTCGGTGATTGAGATACTTTCTCGTAGTTGATCGTGCAGGATCCGCCTATCCACTTTTGTTATTTTTCCGCGATTCGATCTATACGGGGAATCTGTTTCCAACAAGTGGTATCGGAGCAAGGTTCAATGACGGATTACAAGATGGAGTTTAGTTTGAGCAGGATGATTAGTCTTAATGGGACTAATTAGATTTTGTGGAAGAGTAAGATGAAGGATCTTTTATATGTGAAGGGTGTGCACCTTCCGGTGTTCTCCATGCCGAAGCCCGAAGCCAAAACAGATGAGGAATTGGAGTTTGAACACAAACAGGTTTATGATTTCATAAGATAGTTTGTTGATGAGAATGCCTACAACCATATCCAAGATGAAAGTCACGTTAGAAGCGTGTGGTTGAAGTTAGAAAATCTTTACGCCTCCAAGACAACAAGTAACAAATTGTTTCTTCTCTAGAGAGTAGTGAACTTGAGGTTCTAGGAAGACAGATCTATACTAGATTTTCTGAATGAATTCCAAGGAATTAGTAGTCAGTTGACGAGCATGTGGATAAAATTTGAAGATGAGATATAAGAATTGTTATTGCTTGCTACTCTACCAGATTTATGGGAGACTTTTAGAGTTTCACTTACGAATTCTGTAGTCAATGGGGTCATTTCTTTGGAGACAGTCAAGTTTGGCATTCTCAATGAGGAGATGCGAAGAAAAACTCAAGGAAGCTCTTCACATTCAGAGGTTCTTATCACAGAGAACAGGGGGAGGAGCTGAACCAAGACTGATACAGGTAGAGATAAAGACAGAAGCAAGTTCAGATCCAGATATCAGAATATGGAGTGTTACTATTGCAAGAAGAAATGGCACATTAAGAAGTATTGCTTCCAGTTCAAGAGAGATAACAAGAATGGTGGCGACAAGAAAGAAAAAAAGAATGAACAAATTGTTGCAGCTGCATAACATGAGCTCCTCATTGTCTATGATGAGGAGATGATAAATGTTGTACAGGATGGTACTTCTTGTCATGCTGATAGCAGATATGCTCTACATGTCACATCTTAGAGAGAGTTTTTCTCTTCATATACAGCTGGTGAGTTTGGCACATTAAAGATGGAGAATGGTTCTTTGTCCCATGTTCTTGGCAATTGCAATATTGCATTGAAGAATGCTAATGGAGCTGCGTTAATGCTCAAAGATGTGAGGCAAACACCAGACATGCACTAATATCTCATTTTTATAGGCAAGCTTGATAATGAAGGATACCTTAACACTTTTGGTGGCAGTCAATGAAAGCTTACCCGAAGATCTTGTTGTAAACAGGATCAAGCAAGCATATATTAAACAACAATCACACGGATCCAATGGAACGGAAATAAATGTGTTACAGATTAATATCATTAATGACATAAATTTCCAAGCCATTATCCGAATATGATATGCAAAAGGGAACCGGTTAATCACACGAACATAAACAAACGGGCGAGATCCAGGAAAAGGTAAGCAATAAAGAAATTGTGGCAAACAAAATATAAGAATGATTAGACCAGAGATCATCGAAGCGTCCATGAGATGGACTGTCCTTAGAGAGGATTTCGCCCCCACAATACCGGTGTGTAGGGTACTGGCGATCCGCTCTCAGGATACAACGGTTCACGGTCATCGTCCACACACACCGACGAGACCGTCCTCGAAAGCACCTCCGAGAACTTGCAGCCGAGAAGAAACAGGGTCGCAGGCGCGAGAGAGAGAGAAAGAGTGATGGCGGGTTTTCTTGCGAGTGAAGAAAAGCAGCGTCGGATGGGGGGTATAAAAAGTGGAATTCGCGTGCCCTAGCACGCAGTCCCTTCGGTTTCCGAAAATGCCCCTCAACGGTCGTGCCCTTTCGGATTCCAAAACTGCGGCTAAGTCGAGCCGTTTGGATCAAGTCCGATTCCCAATGTGGTCAAAATTAAATTAATCTACTTGATTAATTTAATCGATCAACCAAATGAAACCCACAGCAAAAGTATCGAGATCCGAGATCCGAATTGACTCTCCCGAGCCCGAGCCCGAGCCGGTGCCTGAGCGGAGCGCACGTACGCGCGCGTGTGGTCCTCCATTCCTTATCTCTACTATTGTTGCAAGAGCTTGGGGTGTGGACTCATATATAAGTCCACCAAAAGTTTAGATCTCTAAGGTATGGCACTAAACTTCAACCCAAACTCATCCATGTTTCAAACAAGACCCTAAATGTCGATTTCGGTCACCATTTCGGTATCGACTAAAACAGAATTTCGATGGAATTTCGGTGGAATTTCGACTGAAATTTCGGTCATTTCGGTCATTTTTTGTACTAGGACCCCCATATTTCGGTCATTTCGGTCGAATTTCGATTTCGACTGGATATCGCTATTCGACAGAAATTCGACCGAATTTCGCTGAAATCTGAGGCCATGGTTTAAAATTTGGGAATTCCAACTTTCCCTCCAAACCATTTGGTTTCCAAATTGAAACCAAATTACTTCCAATTGTAATTACATAGGTTTTCCAATTAAAATCTAAATACAATTTTTAATACAACAATCCCCCACAAATTCACCAATTTGAAAAAGAGATTCAAAAGGATTTAAGAGACTTCCTTCGGCTGTCTTGACTTTGCTTTCAGTAAAGGTACCTTCCGGTTTGAACCTCTACCTCAGTTTATTACTTTCACTTTAACAGGAACGAAGTGAACTAGGTCTTGAACTTTAGACCTTAGTGTTAAAGTATACGGTAGAAACAACAAAGCGTTGTTCTTGGTGCAATCTTCAGGGTTGGTGCTCTTAAAAGCCATGCACCCTTATCCTTTTTCATGAGTGTATTCAGGAAAGACCCTCTTCCTTTAACTGCAGCCCACAGTAACATTCACATAGGTGGCGTTCTCCAAGGATGCACTGCTAACATCCTTCCCAAAGGCTTGAACCCATTCAGAGCCTACGCTCTTCCTAAACTTGCAGCTTAAATGGCACTCAGGCTTCCAGGGATAAGACACTCATGCTTACGCATTAAAATTAGAGTGCCAACCAGTTCTTCAAAACAGCTTGTTATTACCACATTGAACCTACTTTGTGGGATCTCCACTCAGATAGGTTGGGTTGCTACTGTAGAGGAACTCCCAATGGGTCTCAGTCTCATCCCAAGCCTAGACTTTAGGACTAAAGATCTATCAAGTCCCTTAGTCAACGGATCTGTCTTGTTGTCTTTGGATCCAACAAAATCCATGGCCAACACTCCTCGAGACACCAAATCCCTTAACGTCTTAAGTCTGATTTGTATGTGTCTCCTTGTTTTCCGATTGAACTTTGAACTCTTTATCTTGGCAATTGTGGTCATAATATCACAATGTACCGAGATCGCATGAACAGGCTGACCTACCATGGGGATTTCAGACAGAAGTTCCCTTAGCCATTCAGCCTCCAATTCCAGTGGTGTCCAAAGCACAAAGCTCGACTTCAAAGGTGGATCGAGCTAGAATGGTATGCTTCACATACCTCCAGGAGACTGCACCGCCTCCAAGGGTAAATACATACCCTGTAACACCATTACTCCCAGACTCCTTTATTTTTCCCATCCAGCTTGCATCATTGTATCCTTCTAGTACAGAAGGATGTCTACCATAATGCAAATTAAGGGAAATAGTTCCCTTCAAGTACTTCAGAACTCGATCCAGAGCCTCCCAGTGAGTACGGTCAGGACAGCTAGTGTATCTACTCAGCTTTGCAACCGAGAATGAAATATCAGGTCTCGTACAATTAGCAAGATACATTAAACTTCCTATCACTTGTGAATACCTTAGCTGAGCTACAGGAACTCCACTTTTATTCTTAAACAGCGTTTTGGATGAATCAAAAGGAGTGCTTACAGCCTTGTAATCTTGATATCCAAATTTCTCAAGTACTTTCTCAACATAGTGAGATTGAGAAACTACAATCCCATCAACTGACCTTGTCAGTTTTAGACCCAAGATCACATCAGCAACACCCATGTCCTTCATCTCAAACTTGCTGCTTAAGAATACTAGTCTCATCAATAATCCTCATATGTGATCCGAACAACAATATGTCATCAACATACAGGCACAAGACAATACACTCATCACCTTTCACCTTGGAATAGACACACTTATCGGATTCATGAACCTTAAAGCCACATGACAAAATAGTCTTGTCAAATTTTTCATGTCACTGCTTTGGTGCTTGTTTCAATCCGTAAAGGGATTTGACAAGCTTGCAAACCTTTCCCTCATTCCCAGGAGTCACAAGCCCATCAGGTTGATCCATATAGATCTCTTCTTCAAGATCGCCATGCAAGAAAGCAGTCTTCACATCCATCTGGTGGATAGAGATATCATATACAGATGCCAATGCTATGAGCATCCGGATTGTGGTCATCCTAGTCACAGGGGAATAGGTATCAAAATAATCGATACCTTCCTTTTGCCTAAAGCCCTTGGCAACTAATCTGGCTTTGTACTTTTCAATTGATCCGTTAGGTCTAAGCTTTCTCTTAAACACCCACTTGCACCCAATGGTAGGGCACCCTTTGGGTAAATCAACCAACTCCCAAGTTCCATTAGCCGTAATGGAATCCATCTTAGATTTGATGACTTCCTTCCATTCTTTCTCTTCAGATGAAGCCATGACTTCCTTGTAACTTGGTGGATCACCCTCGATCTGGTAGACAACAAAGTCGCTACCCAGATCCTTGGCTATCCGAGGTCTTTTACTCCTCCTTGGCTCAATCTCTTCAGAAAGATCATTGGGTTCAGGTTGAGTCTCAACCCCCACATTCGTTATCCTTTCCACTTGATCTGGAATAGATCCTGATGTAGAGGCACCCTCAATGCTCAGATTCTGAGGAATTCCAGTCTTCAATGGGAAGACATCCTCAAAGAAGGTAGCATCATGGAGTTCAACAATAGTGTTGACATCTATGCTCGGTATCTCGGACCGAATTACCAAGAACCTATATGCATAGCTATTTTCCAAATAACCTAAGAAGATCGAATCAACAGTTTTAGGACCAAGCTTCTTTCTCTTGTGTTCTGGGACTAAAACATTAGCGAGACAGCCCCACACTTTGAGATATCTTAAACTTGGTTTCCTATTTCTCCAAAGTTCAAAGGGACACGTTTCCATATGTCTTGGAGGAACCCTATTCAGAATATGGCAAGCCGTATTCAAGGCTTCTCCCCACATATAGATTGGAAGTCCAGAACTCTGTAGGAGAGCATTGATCATGTCAGTTAAGGTTCTATTTTTCCATTCTGCTATCCCATTTGATTGCGGTGAATATGGGGTCGTAACTTCATGAACTATGCCAAACGATTTGCATTGTTCATCAAATAAGTTAGAGGTATATTCACCTCCTTTATCTGACCTAAGGCGTTTAAGCACTTTTCCTGTTTGTGTCTCAGCCTCATTCTTAAATATAAGAAATTTCTCTAAGGCTTCGTTCTTGGTTTTCATTAGATATACATAGCAGTATCTACTGCCATCATCTATAAAGGTGATAAAGTATTTCTTATTATCTCGGGTCAACACACCATTAAACTCGCAGATATCTGTGTGCACTAGATCCAAGATCTCACTATCTCTAGAGATAGACTGAAAAGACTTCCTAGGTGTCTTAGCTTGCACACAGATTTCACATTTTTTATTTTTATCAATAATGTGTTTAGGGATCAACTCTAAATTCATCATTCTTTTAATTGAATTTAAGTTTACATGTCCCAATCTATCATGCCACAGATCACAAGATTCTAGATTATTCACAACATGAGACACAGAACTAGAACATTCAGAACTCAAAACATTCATTTCATTAATGTTTACTAAATCACATCTAATTCTAAATAACAAATCAAAGTCTGCCAAATAGCCTTTTCCATAAAAAATGCCATGTCTCAGAATAACAACTTCATTACATTTAAAGTTTAATTCAAAACCATTTCTAACTAAGATAGAGCCAAATAACACATTCTTCTTGATGTCAGGAACATGCAGCGCCCTGTGCAACATCCAGGCACGTCCAGAGGAGAACCTCAAGTTGACTTGTCCCGACCCTAGCACCCTGGCTACAGAATCGTTCCCCATCTTCACAGTCCCACCGCTGTAGGTCTGATAAGAAGAAAACAATGTTCGGTCAGAATAAATATTTACATTGGCTCCCGTATCCACGAGCCACTCATTTGGATCATAGATATGGTATAGTTCATGTTTTACAGAGACATACCCCTCGCTAGCCTCGAGTCTCATAGTGATCGTATTCACTTGTGGACTCCCGTCTGCAACCTTAGGTTGAGTCTTCAAGGATGGACAATCCTTCTTCCAATGGCCAACCTAATTACAGTGCCAGCATGGTTTATTCTTTGTCTTTTTCTGGATCTTGCCCTTTGGTTTCATTTTATTGTTATTAGGACCATTTCCCTTCTTATCCTTGCCCTTCGAGGTCATGAAATTGACCTTATCCTGAATATCAACAGGAAGCACAGGTTTTTGTTTCTTGTGTTCATCCTCTATGGCAATTGCCACCATCAAGTCATCCATAGAGATTTTCCCCTTCCTGTGTTTTAAGGTCATACCGAAGTCTTCCCATCACTTGTGAAATTTTCTATGATGCACATGACCTGAAACTTCTCTGCAAGTTTCATTTTGGTGTCCTCTAAACCATGGAGCATGAGTAGAAACTCATGTGCCGGTTCAGAAACTGACTTCCCTTCGACCATGGAAAACTTCAAAAATTTAGCCACGGAGTATTTCTCAATACCGAGATCTTCGGCATTATACTTCCGATCCAAATCTTCCCATAGCACCATCGCAGTCTGCATGGATGAACAGTATACGTCAAACAACGTGTTGGACAGAGCCAAAAAGATGCAACCATGACATATACAGTCACGTTCCTTCCACGCAGATTGCGCCTTCTGGCTATCGGGTGAGGGTTTTCCGTTTCTACCGTAGGACAGTCGGTTTCAAGCATCGAGATTAACCCTATGGTGGTTAACCAGATCTTCATGCGTTGTTGCCAACGCTTAACGTTCTGTCCACCGAACTTTTCAGGCATACCCGTCATATCTACCCTCGATTTAAACATTGTTTCCGACATAGTTTTGTAATCGGTTCCCGAAATCCTCTGTAAGATTGTTGTAAATAGGATCAAGCAAGCATATATTCAACAATATTCACACGGATCCAATGGAACGGAAATAAACGTGTTACAGATTAATAAAATTAATGACATAAATTTCCAAGCCATTATCCGAATATGATATGCAAAAGGAAACCGGTTAATCACACGAACAGAAACAAACGGGCGAGATCTAGGAAAAGGTAAGCAATAAAGAAATTGCGGCAAACAAAATATAAGAATGATTAGACCAGAGATCACCGAAACGTACATGAGATGGACTGTCCTTAGAGAGGATTTCGCCCCCACAATACCGGTGCGTAGGGTACTGGCGATCCGCTCCCAGGATACGATAGTTCACGGTCGTCGTCCACGCACACCGACGAGACCGTCCTCGAAAGCACCTCCGAGAACTTGCAGCCGAGAAGAAACAGGGTCGCAGGTGCGAGAGAGAGAGAAAGAGTGACGGCGGGTTTTTCTTGCGAGTGAAGAAAAGCGGCGTCGGGTAGGGGGTATAAAAAGTGGAATTTGCGTGCCCTAGCACGCAGTCCCTTCGATTTCCGAAAATGCCCCTCAACGGTCGTGTCCTTTCAGATTCCAAAACTGCGGCTAAGTCAAGCCGTTTGGATCAAGTCTGATTCCCAATGTGGTCGAAATTAAATTAATCTGCCTGATTAATTTAATCGATCAGCCAAATGAAACCCGCAGTAAAAGTATCGAGATCCGAGATCCGAATTGACTCACCCGAGCCAGAGCCGGAGCCGGTGCCGGAGACGGAGCGGAGCACGCGCGCGCGTGTGTGGTCCTCCATTCCTCCTCTCTACTATTGCTACAAGAGCTTAGGATGTGGACTCATATATAAGTCCACCAAAAGTTTAGATCTCTAAGGTATGGTATTAAACTTCAACCCAAACTCGTCTATGTGTCAAATTTGGGAATTCCCAACTTTCTCTCCAAACCATTTGGTTTCCAAATTGAAACCAAATTAATTCCAATTGTAATTACATAGGTTTTCCAATTAAAACCTAAATACAATTTTTAATACAACATATCCTTGGTTGTTACTCGTTGCAAAAAGTATAGCAATAATATTTACATCACGAATGCATCAATCTCCCATGATGTTGCACATGTGACTGGAGATGTAAAATCCATTGAGTTGTGGCATCGACGATTGGGTCACATGAGCGAGAAGGGGTTGTAGTCTTTGGTGAGGAAGAATATGCTGACAGATGTCAAGAAAGAGAAGTTGGAGAGATGCACACATTGCTTGACTGGGAAGATGATAGGAGTCTCTTTCAAGAACCATCCACCTTTTAGGAAGATGCAACCATTGGAGTTTTTCCACACATATGTTTGTGATCCGTTGAAAGTAAATTCTCTTGGTATCGCACTTTATTTTGTTACTTTCATTGATGATTTCTCAAGGAAAGTTTGGGTCTACGCCTTAAAGATGAAGGACCAAGTCTTTGGTGTTTTCAAAGACTTACATGCGCTAGTGAAGCGACAATCTGGGAAGAAACTTAAGTGCATCCGCAGTAACAATGGTGGTGAGTATATTGGGTCATTTGGTGAGTATTGCAGATCTCATGGTATCAGACACCAGAAGACTCCACCCAAGACGCCACAATTGAACGGGATAGTAGAGAATGAACAGAACCTTGACGGAGAGAGCCAAGTGTCTCTTTTCTGAAGCTAAGTTGCCTAACTCTTTTTGGTATGAAGCACTTTATATTAGTGTTCATGTTATTAATCTATCTCCATATGTACCCTTGGATGGTGATGTTCCTGACAGGGTTTGGCATGGAAAGAATGTCTCATACAACTATTTGCGAGTCTTTGGATGTCACGCATTTGTGCATGTTTCCAAGGATGAAAGGTCCAAATTGGACGCAAAGACAAAGTAGTGCATCTTCTTAGGATATGAACAAGATGAGCTTGGCTACGGATTGTATGATCCAGTTGATAAGAAGCCGATGAGGAGCATGGATGTGATCTTCTCTGAAAAGATCAAACAATTGAAGACATCTAGAAGGCTGCTAAGGACTCTCCTTCGACTAGCTATTAGCCAGATGATATGTAGCCAGTCCCTTTGCAGTGGGCTCCACATGTGGTGCCAGATGATACATATGAATAGGTACCAGATGCAGGACATGAGGAGGATGCGTCACAGATACTTCTGATGATGATGAAAATGACGGTGGGCAGGATGATGAGAGCTCTTCTTCTTTCGAGGCTCTCCCACCATGGAGACCTGTGAGGGAGATGTGACCCTCCAATAGATATTGTGCACATGAGTACATTTTGTTGATAGACAATGGAGATCTTGAATGCTATGAAGAAGCTTTATAAGATGCAAACGAGGAAAATTGGTAGAAGCTATGAAAGAGGAAATGAAGTCCCCTTCATGACAATCATACCTTCAAGTTTGTCAAGTTGCCCAAAGCCAAGCGGGCAATGAGAAACAAGTGGATTTATAGAGTGAAACATGGTGAATACTCTACAAACTCAAGGTACAAAAGTAGGTTGGTTGTGAAAGGTTTTTACCAAAGGAAGGGAGTTGACTTGAGGAGATCTTTTCACCTGTGGTGAAGATGTCTTCTATCAGGGTGGTTCTCAACTTGGCAAGTAATCTTGATTTGGATGTTGAACAGATAGATGTGAAGACAAATTTCCTCCATGGTGACCTTGAGGAGGAAATTTACATGCTGCAACCAGAGGGTTTTACAGCCAAAGGCAAGGAAGACTATGTTTGCAGACTGAGGAAGAGTCTATATGACAGAAGCAAGCACCCAGGCAGTGGTACAAGAAGTTTGAGTCGTTCATGAGGGAGTATGGTTACTCCAAGACCACTTCAGATTATTGTGTGTTCGTGCAGAAATTCTCACGTGATGATTTCATCATATTGTTGCTTTATATTGGCGACATGTTGATTGTAGGCAATAATGGAGAGAGAATTTCTATCTTGAAGGAGTTGAGCAAGTCCTTTACTATAAAGGACTTGGGACATGCAAGTTAGATATTGGGCATGAAGATCATTCGAGACAGGGGAGTAAGAAAACTTCAGCTTTCACAAGAGAGGTACATTGAGAAGGTACTTCAAAGATTTCATATTGAGAAGGCAAAGTCAGCTAGCACCCCTCTTGGAGTGCATTTTAAGTTATATTCCAAAGATAGCCTACAGAACGATACAGAGAAGAAAGATATAGAAAGAGTTCCCTATGCATCAGCCACAGGTAGTCTCACGTATGCCATGATTTGTACGAGGCCAGATATTGCTCATGCAGTTGGAGTTGTTAGTTCGTACATCTCAAATCTAGGAAAACAATATTAGGAAGCAGTTAAATGGATCTTAAGATATCATCGAGGTATTAGCAGTTACTCTCTTTGCTTTGGAGCAGAGAAGCCTATTCTTCTTGGATACACAGGTTCATATATGGCGGTGACATTGATGGGAGAAGATCCATATCAAGTTTCATAATGTCCTTTGCAGGCGGTGCAGTTTCTTGGCAGTCTCGTATCCACAAGTGTGTTTCTTTATCCACTACAGAGGTTGAGTTCATTGTAGCTACAGAGGCATGCAAGGAGTTTTTGTAGACGAAGAAGTTCATGCAGGAACATGATTTTCATCAGGACAAATATCTGCTTTATTGTGATAGTCAGAGTGCTATTCACCTTGCCAAGAACTCTACATTCCTGCAAGATCGAAGCACATCGATATCAGATATCAGTAGATACATGATGTGTTAGAATCGAAGCAGCTTGTACTTCAAGATCCACACAAATGACAACGGTGCATATATGATGACAAAGACTTTGCCGCTTGGAAAGTTCGAGAGATGTTGCTCTCTCGCAAGTTTGGAGTAGTTCCCACATCGTCGGTGAGGGAGAGATTTGTTGGATGGGTTCCCTTCCTTGTGTAAACCTAGTCCATATATATATGACATTGATAGTCCTATATGAAAATGGAAAGATTAATTACCTTTTAGGATTACGAGTCATCTTTCCCTATTGGAAGTAGGAGTTCATGTTTCCTTATTTGCTCATCTCTATGGAGTATAAATATGGGGTATGGGGTGCATACTAGGATCATCCCAACACAAGTTCTCCTAGCACAAGAAACAAATAAGAGAGAGAGAGAGAGAGGAAGAGGAAAAAAAGATTCGTGGTTGCCGTAGAGTTTGAAGGGAGTAACCTTTGGAACATTTCTTCTCCAGCGTTCTTCCTTGCAATTTTGCGACGGATTTACCATTGGGTGATATTTCTCCTCTTAATTATTCTCCATTATTTGTTGATTTGTTGCAACGTATAGAGGGTCGGCATTCTGTAAGCCCCTCACGAGAGATTATTTCGGTTATAGTATTTGGTTTTGGGTTGCGATCAACCCCGAGATTTTTTCCCTCACATTGAGGGTTTTCCACGTTAAAATTTCTCTGTGCATCTGTGATTGGTTTTTCTGTGGTTGAGATACTTTCTCGTAGTTGGTATATCATGCAGAATCCGCTTGTCGACTTTGGTTATTTTTCCGCAATTCATCTATATGGAGAATATGGTCCCAACACCATTCACCTCCTCGAACCCTCTGTGACTCCGACTCTAGAGGCTTCCTCCCGAGCCGTCAGCAACATATTTTGTTATCTCTTCTTTATTTTATTGCTTTAATATTTCTTTATATCCATATTCTTTTCATTTTCTCTTTCACGACGATCTGTATCTATTGGTGATTATCTCGAATCTTGGAGAACTGGGCCATGACACGAGACTTGAGCTCGATTCATGGTGGTAACGACATCTAACTCGCCTCACTAGGAAATCCAAATCCGCAAATAGTTAAGGGTGCCGCATAGCGGGGGAGTGATCAACACTTGCTGACCTGCATTATTGTCTTCTCCAATATTCATTTCAATTTTTATTATTCAAATATTTTGCAACAAACTCATCAATTTGTAAAAGTGTTTTTATTTGTAAAATAAAGTGTGGAATCTTCATGTCCCATGGATTCAACCCTGACTTACTCTTTGCTTTTCCTTGCGCTAATATAAGCTAAGTCCGATAATTTATTTGATTGATCCGTGTTTTTGTGGGGTTGCAACGGTTATCCGATCATGTATTTAGGTGGATACACCAATGGGTTTGATCATGTATATGAGTCCCCTCTTTCTCTTGAAGATCCTTCTACACTTAATGGGTTTAATATATTTTGATGGATCCTTAAGGGTCTATACACCATTATTGTTTATGGAGTCTACTTCACACATTATTACTAGCATCGAACTATCCATGTAATGATCTACTAATCCTTCGTCGTATGAAGTTGGATCATTATTAGAAACTTTTGATATATGGAATCCATACCTAGGGATGAGCATCAAGCACGGGCCTGAATTTTTTTGCCCAATTGACACACAACCTAGCCTGACCCCATTAATATGGACTCGGATTCATGTCAAACTGTCACGTTAATTTTTTATGGTAAAATTGAATATGAAAATGGATGATTGGAGGTACATATGTTGTTAATGGAACAATGAGGATAAATTAGATATGGGGATAATTGTTATATGGAGTATTGATTCAAAACCAATGATTCGCAAAATCGAGTATATTATACAAGATACACAAAAGAGAAACAATGAGAGAAGTGATATCATCATGTATCGAGAAAAAGTGATATTACAATGAAGATAATGAGAAAAGCTTAACCACGAGTTTGTTGTAAGAGAAGCGAGTGGATAATCATGTGTATGTAGGCAGTGAAGATTTATGAGAATATGCACAATCGCATCATAATAATTTAGGACTATGGATTGTTATATGGGACATCGTATTGGACATTATCAAGTCGGATCAGTGGGTTAATGGATTTGGACCTAGGTCGGCCAATCACAACCCATTTATTTAATGGGACATAATTTCGATCTCAATCCGAATCAATGTAAACTTTGATAGGTTTCAGGTCGAGCTCGTGAGTTGGGTCAGCCGACCCAACCTAATGTCCATCCCTATCTATATCTCTCAGGTGATTTTACCACCCTTGATCTCTTTCACGACAGTACAAATGTGCCATCTTTTGTTATTTCTTTAATTTATGGTACTAGTTTCTGGTATTCATCAATTTCACTAGATCTATTGAGTTTTTACTTCGTCGTTATCTTGTCTTTTACATAAATCGTTATCTAGAAATTCGACATCTCCAGACTCAATCACTTTTCGAGTCTCGAGATCGTAAAATTGGTTTCCAGTAGTGTTCTTTACGTACCAAATGAAGTAGCTCTCTTGAGTACAAGAATCGAGCTTGCTTGCATCCCAACATCTTAGCACGTACCAAACAACCCAAAACTCTTTAAGTTGTCGCCGATGAATCGATAACCATCTAACTTAATTTGCATTCGTTGTAATACAACTGATTATCTACCGAACAAAACCAAGCCGGGTATCTCGGTGAAGAGAGCTTGGCGTAAGTTTATCTTGAATAAGTCTAGAGTCTATTAGCACAATTAATCATGGTTCAAATATAAATATTAAGTAGGGTCTAGTTTGAATAAGTCTAGAGTCTATTAGCACAATTAATCATGGTTCAAATATAAATATTAAGTAGGATCTAGTGGTATCTAGATCAGTATGCACGTCACATATGCATGCATGATATTTTTGTGATTTTTAATTCAAATTAAATTAAATGTAGAATGCTATAGAATGAATGCAATGCAACAAAATACCAAACACGCAATAAACTTAAGCACACTATAAACTATAAACTCCTGAATTTCTTAATGATAAGCTCCAATTAATAGACTCTGAGCGGGGACATATATGCAATAGACTCTGAGCGGGGATATATATGCAATAACTATAAGCCGAAAGGGAACACCTGCAATTAATTCATGCACCTCATGTGTTGCGCGTGAGGCCGGACTCATCAGCAAATGGGGGTGGTTTCCCGAAATGGGGGAGGGGGTAAAAATATTTTACCGAAATGGGGACGGCACGAAAATATTTATCAGAATAGCCGTGGTGCGGCAAACCGTTTGCCGCGCTATATGGACGTACGGGAGAGGGGCCGGGATTCCAGATTTTCATCGCGGACGCAGATCTGGGCCGTCCATATGGCACGGCAGATCATTTGCCGCTCCGTGCACGGAAGGGGATGCAGCAAATGGTTTGCTGATATGTCCCCATTTTGTGGGAATTTTTTCAAGGCATCCCCATTTTGGGGATTTTTTGGTTGGGGGTCCCCATTTGGGGGATTCCATCGCAAATGGGAGAAGCTCCGGGGACTTCATCTACAAAATACTCAGGACATACGCCAGGGCCCAGGGGTGCGTTCGGGTCTTGGCTCGGTCAGGAGAATGGGGTCCAGACCTCGTGGGGGACTCAGACTTCAGAATGCAGCTAAGGTCCCAGCACGGCGGTTGGCTCGTGACGAAGGCTGGGGCGCATTGTGGGCCATTGGATCAGCACCGGTTGGGTGTGATCCCACAGTAACTGTAACTCGACACCTCCTCCATGCTGCGGCGGAGATAGTGAGACTCCGACAAGGCCTTGAGAGCTCATCAGTGCTACTATGATGTCGATGAAGGTCAGTGAAGCTTTGTAAGGACCTGACAAAGAGGAAGGTTGGTCGGAGAAGGGCTGGAGATGTCGGAGATGACCCATCGATGCATGCTCGTTGGAGACGGCTCTCTAGAACGGAGCAGCTCCCTGAAGCTCTGATCATTGATGGATTCTTGTACCTGCATGTGTGAGAGTCTTTAGCCGAAGCCTCTAGGATGGATTTGGCTTTGAAATGGAGTGGAATGAAGGGCCTGATCGAGTGATGGACGGAGCTCTAGTGGGTCTTCACCTGTGCAAGGGGAGATTGAGAACAGAACGATGATCGGGATGGTGTGTGTGCGTGAATCGTAGATGTGTTAGAAACTATCTGTCAACCTTCGTTTAATATATTCAATACAAAGTTGAATGTTCATATAATTACAAACTATCCGTCAACTTTCTTTCAACATGTGTACACATCGTTACTAACCTAGCAATAAATAGAAGAAAGCGGCGATGCATAATTGTTACAAATTTGTTGCTCGTAAGATCAAAACGAATACTATATATTCACTGTAAAATTAATGAATCAAGCAGGGAATAAATTTCATTGTTATATATATATATATATATATAACAGCATCAAATACACATCGACATGGACATGTCAGAATTCTTGTAAAGAGTCTAAATAAACAATGTAAAAAAATCACTTATGAAACATCCATACCGATCAACCTTCTTGTTGATCTGCAAAGATTACGGAGGCGTTACCACCCACAGTGGTGAGAAGTCTTTGTGGCATATGTTTTGGCGAGGTTGAGCTCTGATGGTGCATCCATCCTTCATGCTGTAGCAGCAGATATTCCCATCATTTCTTAATAAATAATAAATGCAGTTGCTTTTAAAACAGTCAGGCGTCCCAGTTCCCCTGCAAGCCATGGCCACGTCATCAGTCAAAAAGAATGCAGCACCGTTAAAGCTTGAAACTCTCATCCACTTTGGTTGTTCAGAGAAAACCGCTTTGTAGACTTTGAAATATGGAGTTCGAGGAGACGTTCCTCGGATGCGACACATGAGGACCAAGTAGATCTCATCGCACCACTCAACCAATAACTTCACATTAAATTGGAGTTGCCAGTTGAGGTCCGGACTATCAATAACCTTGATGAATTGGGAATGTCTCTTAGGCTCAAATTTAAAGAGCTCACTCCAGTAACTCAAGACATATATTTGTCCTTGTTTCGTGCTCACGGCACTTTCAATCCGAACACGACTAACGGGATCAAGTTTGTGTTTCAGCCACTTATGGCCATCATAATTAACTTCGGAACCGGATGCGTGCAACTTCCACGAATAAATATGCGGTGAGTAACCATAATGTAGGGCAACGAGTCTGGAATCAGGGTGAGCTGGGGGGTGCGATAATATGAAGCAACGGACTAAGTAGCCAGACAAGGGTGGATATGGCACGTCGATTTTCTCAAGGGAGACAGGATTAAGAAGGCAAAGCATCACCTTACGATGCTCATCGTATGCGGTGCCAACCAACCACCCCTGAGGAGTTGCCACACAACCGCTCATACCGCTATATCGCTTGATTTCACAAGTCCCATCGGACATTCTTAAGAATGCTTGTGTCTTTCCCCTTTCCCCGAGGAAGAAAAGAATTCGTGGAGGAGCCTCGGAGTTAAGAGGAAGCCTATAATTTGATGATAGCGATGATTCCCCTTCGCAACAATGCATCTTCTTCTGCTTCTGTTGTTGATTTTTCCCCATACTGCTGTATGAAAGGAAAGAAGAGATTTCATGAGAGGAATATAAAACCAAATTCACACCTAACATTTGTATCTTACAGGCTTGACTGTTTCTTTGACAATTATAAAGGCATTTCATATATCAAAATGCAGTGAAAGAAGCAAATACATTATGAGTTATAAAGAAAAGACTTAAAGTAGAACTTCCTCTGATCTACACCGGAGGGAATGCATACACATAATCTTATGCATTGAGCATATAAAATTGCAAATTTTTAAAATAAGGAAGACACCGCCCATATTTTATTTATTGAAATAAACTAGAAATCTCTTAAACCCATGGGTGGAACATCATGTAATATCTTTTGACAATTAATTAAAAATGAACTATTAAGAACATATTAGCATTTCATATATAAAAATGCAGCAAAAAAAGAACAAAAATCACGAGTTATCAAGAAAAGGTTTAAGATAAAACAATGCAGCTCTTACTATCTGTACTAGATGCATCCTCCAAATGTTGTGCATTGAGTAGAAATGGTTGTCAATTTTTTAAAATAAGAAAATGAAATAATATATTTGTTGGAGTATTCGTGTATGCGCCATATTGAGTTGTGGCAGGGTAAATGGATCCTGGAGAAGATCCATTTACCCCATCCAGTGTTTAGTCCCACACCACCTAGTGGTGGGACTTGGAGGCTCTGGAGAGGCTATATAAGGAGCCCCAGACCTCCTGTACTCATTGAGAAAAAACAATGCATAGCATGCCCCTTTGAGGGCTTCTCCCGTGGTTTCATCCCGCTCCTCACGGAGTAGGGTTCCACGTAAAATCATGGTGTTCCATGTTCTATCTTTCTTGTTTATGCTCTGTTTATCAATCGCTTCCGCATTCTTCATATTTTATATTCTTCATATTTTATAACAATATTTTTCAAAATAAACTGGTGATTTCTTAAAACCATGGGTTAAATATCATTATGTAATATCTGTTGAGGATGCACCAGAAATCAGCTATTTAAATCACACTCTCACTCATATATCTATAGAGAGAGAGCGAGAGAACTGGACAGATGAATATAAGGCAATAACTCATAGGCAACGAGAAACACTTCTATCTGTTATCCCTACTGACATGAGACGAGGTCCTATGGCTCAATACCATATAGCAAGAGAACAATGGAAAGGTCCACGGTTCTTAAATACAAAATAGAGTGATGGGTCATTTAACCCCATAAATAATTGGGACCTCGGTCATGACAAATAATACCCATTTCCGATAGGAAGTGTATGTAATGGAATCAAATCCAGAATATCTCGAATTTGAGAATGCTCCACATTTTCCGCTTGTACTGTCATACATAAGATTGTTAGAGCCCCTCGCTATTCCCTCTCGTTCGTGAGAGAGCATCTACGAGGAATTTATCAGTCAGTTGACTCAGTTCCCACGGGTAGACAATAACAATGGTGTTATGATGGCAATTGAATACTCCAAGTATGTGATGTTATATCAACACCCCAAGAGTGCACGACGGAAAATGTGACGAAGCTATTCTTTCAAAATGAGGTGAAGCACCAATACATACCAATGGACATCATAAGTGACTGCAATGCAGAATTCACGAACCGATTCGGGATGACTTTTTTTTGAAGGAATCTGGACATCTTTGTATGAGATGTTGGGATCAGATCTTAAATCCTCAACTAGCAAGCATTAGCAGATGGATGGAAAGACGGAGCAAATCGATACATTGATGGAAAAGTACTTGAGGCTACTATATGATAGGCAATCAACGTGATTGAGAGTTTGCTTGACACTGCCCAATTCTACTACAACAAGCAACATACATCCACTACACGCCAGAGTCTATTTGAGATCGTGATGGGCAAAAGACCCATGATACCATGTGAAGTGGCAACATAGAACAACCAAGGTTGGTGTCCTGCTGCATATAGCTTCACACACGAGATTAGGAGCAGTGGGATCAAGCATAAGATGCATTGGCACACGCTTAATGCAGAATGAAGGCGGCTGAAAAGAATCGTAGGTTGGTTCAGTTTCAAGTTGGGGATAAGGATCATAAGGTGATGCTGAAGCTAACATCCCAACTTTGAAAGAAACTAATGCATCATACAAAGGTCCCATTCCTTGGTCCGCTAGACCGTTTGAGATACTTTGACACATGGAACTGATTTCCTATCAACTACAACTTCCTAAATGACCGATGTTGCATCGCATGTTCCATATAAGATTCCTGAAGGAGTGTCATGAGAATAAAGAAGATAGCATCAGGAGAGCATAAAAATGTGCCTAGCATCAGGAGAGCATAAAAATGTGCCCCTCCTACTATCTGAATTTAACACAACAATATGGCTAAGAAGATTCCTCCCATGCACGTGGAGAGCCAGAGCTCGCATGATACTTTTCCTTGTCAAATGGAAGGATTCCCTTGAAAAGAAAGCCAATTGGGAACGTCAACCTTGTAACAGGACCTCGTCAATGCTTTCTTGGAGGCACAAGATCAATCAAGAATGCTTAATGGATCAGACGGCGGAGGCATATAACTATCCTAAATCGCAGGGCCGAGATATGTGTGCAAAGAAGGTTTCTTCACATCGATATGCTTAGATGACCGCAAGATAGAAACTAGAAGACTCCACTTAGCGAATTAAGGACAATCACACCACATAGGCACGACTGTCGCGATCTTCCATTTGGCATAAGATCAAATGTTAGGTGACATTCGATGAAATTACAAGCAAATCTTCAATACCATACGTTGGAGCATTGGGCTCTCAATGACGTGGGAGATGACATGGCATGGAGACACGACAACAATTGTAGAAAACAAATGGACTTTGAGGGAAACAAAGAGATAATGCATATAAAGAGTCGTTATGGAAAGAATCCCCATAAAAAATGAAGAGCTTCGTAATGATTGTACATGTAATCATGAGGTGTCCATATGTATTCCCAAGTTTGTGTATACAAGGAGGGAAGGTTTATTCTTTCCCATTCACTACAAAGCAAGAGCCTCCCTTTATGAAAAAAAGAGAAAGGTTTATTGCATATTCTCGTGTTTGTGTATTCTTGAGTACTCGAGTAACGTGGTTATGGACTGGAGTTGGATAGTTACCCCACAAGAAGTTAGCATTGCACAAGTTTGAGTTCAAAAATTAAGTTTGGGATTTTGACCATGCAACAACTAGTATCAAAGCATCGAAGATTGAAGATGGTGTCCAATGCCTATCAGACAAAACCAGGGATAAGTCAACATCAGCTTCTTTTGGACATTATCAGACAAACCATTTAGGGACGACGACCGAGCATTGTGCCAAAGTCGGCTTGGTTCTTTGGCTTCAGACATGCCCTTGCAATATGGTGAACTTCAGTAAAAGGGTGCCCTTGGATTTTTTTATAATAAATATAATGCAACTATTGCTACCTTGGACGATGTCGTAGAAAGGAAAACTCGATTACCCACAAAGACAAAACCTAGGGGTTGAAGGTGCGATCGTGGTGGTTGAGGTGTGGTTAGAGAAGCTCGATCACAGGAAAAAAGGGAAGAGGAGAAGAGAATCAAACTAATTAAGAGTTACATGGCATGGATTCTTATAAGAAAAGGGGCTTTGCCTTTGTAAATTAAGTTGCCAAAAATTCATTACAGCCAATATAATCACAGTTGAAAATCAATTGCATGACATTCATATTGATGAAAAGAAAGGCATGACTAGGAGAGGTATGAAAAGAAAAGTGGCAAGAATACGAGAAGCGTGAGTTGATTTGGCAATGTCAATGTTCTCGTAGAGAACAACACGATGATGTCATCCATTTCTCAAGAAGGATGGTTAGTTTGAAGACACTAACGCTGCATAAGTTTTTATCTTGCTGGCATAAACAAGATAGGTGACCCTGTGACTTCGACTAAGGTCGAACTGAATCTGACATATATAGTTTGGGCTCCCATAGGCGATGGAAGGGGGGGGAGAGAGAGAGAAAGTGGAAGGGTAAAGATAAAGTTAGGATACTTCGATTAGATCCCAATACCACAATCAAACCTCGAAATGGTACCATGCTATTATTTATAAGATGCAGTAGATAGAAATGATTTTGTTTAAAATATCACAATAAAAGAGAGGCAGTGATAGTTGTTTAATGAAAGATCAACCTCCTATGGAAAAGGAAACTTTCTGTCGATTTGTGTGACCGACAATCTCCGATAATATAGGAAACTCTGATAAATTAAGACAACACCCCTCCCTCGTCTCATCAAAACAATTAATCTTCTAAAAACTACCCTAATAAAATCAACTAACTAGCGGAAATCTCCAGCTAGCCAACGAACGTAACTATGAGTAATGTGGGTTACAAAAATTGTTGGTGAATAACTCCCCGGTTGTTGACTCATCTTTCATATGGTATGTTGGAGAATGTAATAGAGTGGTAACTGGATCCTGGAGAGATCCAATTACCACTCTATTACATTCTCCAACACTCCCCCTCAAGCTGGAGATGACAAAGATGCAGCTTGCAACAAAAAGAAAAGGTTACTTCACATCTTCACACGATACATCACAAGAATATATGTTCGATGCTGGTAGAAGACCTCGCTCGAAGACGAGTCTCTCCAGGATCCAATTACCACTCTATTACATTCTCCAACATGGTCCACAACACTCAAATAAATCATGATTTGCATTTCAAATAACGGTTAAATTAAAATGATGATTTCTCAAACCAATATTTGATATTTGATAAATCCGAAGGACTAATCGACTTTTTAGATCAATCAATTGAAAAATTGCATATTTATTTGGCAAAATATGTAAAACGTAGATACCATTAGAATAACCACTTTAGGGGAAAAACTTTTAGACTTGGAAGGAAAATATTATACTAAGCATTGATTATGTGGTACTTGAAGACACAAATCACTAAAAAAAAGTTAAAAGTAAAGGCATGGAAAATCCAAGAGCATCAATCACAAATTAACATGTTACAACAACACGCATGAAAAGCGCTCTTCAAAATAACCTCAAATAGTACAAAAGAAAATAACTAGTTACCATATAAAGATCCAAACTAAGAAAGATTTGCAAAGATTATGGAGGTATCAACACTCATTTTGATGAGAAGTGTCGATGACAAGAGTAAGTTTCATGTTCTAGCATTTACTTCTACATTTTTTATTAAATAGTCGCAGGGGAACAAATCAACTATTAGCTTCAGCCCCTAGAGAGCCCTCATTCAAGTTTCCGAACCTAAAAATTTGCTACTTATAAGACAGGAGGATGCTTTCCCATTTCATAATCTTCTGTTTAGTTTTGCTAACCAAGGTATTTGTCATGCTTTTGTCCAAATTTTCAAGAAAAGAAAATGATAACCATATGTAGAAGAGCAACGGTCCTAGAAAAGCAAAGGTCCTGGACCGATGCTCTGACTTAGATCATGTTGCCGCCACCAGCCTCTCACTTCTCACCTTCGACAGCCCTTGTGTGGGCCCTCCTTTCATCCAACAAGGGCCGCACACAAGGCCTCCAAGCCAATAGTGCTGCCTCCAGCCTATTACGGCCACGCTACCACCACCAGTACAGCGCAACTGACCTCGCAAGGTGCACCTAACACCTCCACCATGCTTGTTGAGATACTAGTTATCCTTCATACCATTTATGTAATATTTATTTTGTGTTTCTTCTTTATATAATTTGCCCAACAAGTTACTCTCCTATATAAGAGAACCCTAGGACCACATTAATTGTAATTCATTCTTTCATCGTCACATGGTATCAGAGCAACAGTCCTAGACATGAGCCCTGACATAATTCCCGCCGCCCGCCGCCAGCCCTAAATCGCAAGAGACCCCCTACACCGGCCCTAGCGTCGCCAAGGACCACCTGCATGCGCTTAGCGTCGCCTCGGTTGTTCCAGCACCGCCGAGGGCACCCTCCAAGCATCTTGTGTCGCCCTAGTGCCACCAAAAGACACCTCCAGTACCCCTTGCGTTGCTACGGTTGCTCCAATGCTGTCGTGGTTGCTCAGCACCACTGCTAGGTCTGTTGCGGCACCACCTCTAGCATCGTCAGGCCTCCAAGGGCCTCGCTCTCGCTGTCGATGGCCTCTCACAAGCCTCTAGTTCCGCATGTGTACCAATCAAATGCCTGATTTGATCTGAAAAGAGTATGAGTTTGATCGGAAAACATGATTTCATACTTATAAATCGCGTTTTCCGTCATTAATGCACACTAAGAATTGATGATGATGGTTGTATGAGTCTACACGTACAACCAAACCTCCATATGATTGTGTCATGGAACGATATCCTTTCAATATCGTATCGATACGATATTTTAATGATATATCGCCGAAATACGGCCATATCGACGAGCCTTTGTGAAGAAAATGCCTGGAAATCGGGATATATCGCTGTATCGGTGCCCATATCGGTCCCATGTCGATATCGATATATCGGCGATATATCGCCGATATTTCCTTCCATGGATTGTGTTGACTCACTCAAATCGGTCTACTTCCTCAAACGAGTTCGGTAATTAAGTTGTTCTTCCGTCTTGTCAGAAAACAAGGGTAATATCTTTTCTTCGTCCGGTGCCTTTAAGGGCCTAGCTCCCATCGTAAAGATGAATGTGATCAACTATGAGTTGTAGTCCATACAGTTTCTTAGCCTTATGCAGTGCAACAATAAGAAGCACATTCCGATGAAGCCAAAGCAAACGGATAAGACAGGGGACAATACTTCATGGAAGCAAGACGACGTGTATACACGTATTTGGATCTCTGACACCCTCACCACAGAAATAGCCAATGATATTGTGAATCATCCCACAGCCAAGGAGATGTGGGATATTCTGGTATCCACTTATACCCAAGCGAAGAACGAGGTCAAAATCTTTCAACTTCAATTTGACATGTACAAGGCGAAGCAGAATGGTTGTCCACTGCACACATTCTACTCCTCCCTTTGTGGCATGTTCGAGAAGCTTCAAACCTTCATGCATATTACGACATCCACAGAGCAGCATATGACAACATGAACTCAACGACAGTTAGAGTTTTTTTGGATGCACTCGACTCGGAGTATGATGCAGCACGAGCACATCTCCCTCCCTAAGGCGACCATAACTCCCATGGAGGAAGCCTACAGTCATCTCAGTAGGCTTCTCATACCTCATGCTGCCACTCGACAGTCCTCCTTAGCGATGGCTGCTTCTCGCGCAGAGGAGGATCTATTCAGTTCAGAGGGTGTAGTCCTCGTGGCAGAGGCGGTGAACAACAGCATGGTCCTAGCACCTATTGTTGTCGTCCAAGACACTCAGAGGACACATGCTATCAGAAGTATGGATACCTTGCATCTGCACACGTCACAGTACATATCAAGCCTTCATATACTCCAGCTTCCCAAGTAGATCCACACATGGATGACATTGTCTCTCATATACGAGAGATCATGACTCCATTGGTTGACGCTACCATTACTGGATCCACAGATACTACAGCTGCAATTAGAGCCTCTTCGAGCTCCTCAGGTATCGCGTACGCTTTTACAGGTAGTAGCATTGCAGATATGATAGAGTGGATCGTGGACTCTGGTGCATCCCACCATCTGTGTGGAGACAGAGCCCAGATCAGGTCTTACAGGACTATACCTCATGGTAGATGGGATGCTATTGCTAGCGTGGTGCACTTACCCATCACAAGACAGGGGGAGATACATCTAACGACTTCCACGCACCTTCATAATGTTTTATATACCCCTGATTTTCAAATGAACGTACTTTCTATTAGTCAGATTACTAAGGATATGCATTGTCATGCCATTTTAGACCCTCCTCTTGTGTTTCAAGACATACTAACAGGCAAGGTGATTGAATGTGGTTGTGAGCAATGGGGGCTCTATAGACTGGTACATCCTCCTCATGCTGGTACATCCACTATTCCTACTAGACCAATCTCACTATCCCTGTGGCACCTTCATTTTGGCCACCTTCCTCCGCAGAAGATGTGTCATGTCCTCCCACAGATCTCCAGGAGATGGTCCTTCCAGTGCGAGGCTTGCCAGCTTGGGAAGCACCATCGTTCCTCATTTTCATCTCGTTAGAGTCAGAGCAGTTCCCAATTGTTTGAGTTCCTTCATTTAGATATATGGGGTCCAAGTCACATCCCTGATCACTAGGGGACACCGTTTTTATCTGATTGTTGTGGATGATTTTTCTGACTATCTTTAGTTTTTGCTCTTGAAGAATAAATATGAGGTTGGGTCTGTTATGAAGTCATTCATTAATGAGATGAAGAATATTTTTTCTGCCAACGTCAAATATCTGTGTTCTAATAATACCTTAGAGTTTTGCACCCTAGGATGTATGTGCGGCACCGCTGAGGGTACCTAGCAACCGGAGGGTTGCTAGAGGGGCCTAGCAGCCACCTAGGTATGCCGCAAGAGGCCTGGAAACCGCTAGATGATCGTTGTTACTTGTTAGTGGTGACAACATGATATACACCAGAAAACCGGTGTAGGGCCGTTGCCCCGATACCATGCGAAAAAAGATGAGAAAACACAATAACTTGTTTACTTCAAGAGGTCTAAGGGCCCTTATATAGGACAGGATCCTAGAGTGCTCATAAACGGGAAACTACATAAATATGCCTTGAGGGGTTACAATGAAATAAGATAGGCATGAAAACATCTCCAACAGCAACATTCGATGACCTTTAGCAACAAGAGTTCGTATAGCGAGGTCATGTTACGTCGAGAATTCATACATATTATTTCCCTGTTTGAAATTTTCTTGCAGAACCATTGAAGAAAGATGAACATTTTTTAAAATTGTATGTGAAGATAAATTTAGATATCATATATAGGGTTCTCATTCTTGGATCTATCCAATTGAATCTTGATTGATGAATTGTGATACTAAAAAGATACATGTAATCACATATATTCAAATTTAGATGTTGGTCGAAAACAGTGATTAATAGTTAGATCTATTATATCTGACATTCTCAATGTACAATTGACTCGATGAAAATGAGAATAATGGTTTCTTCTTATAAAAGCACTTAAAAAACCTCATGTTAAGATGCTATAAGGTGTATAGATCAAAAATGGGAAGGAGGGAAAGGGAAGGGAAGCTTACGAGAAGATGTATATATCTTACCGTTCTCAAACCAGGGCTTGGCTCTCCATGGCCACACGCCTTTCATAAAATCAAAGAACGGTGGTGCCAAGAACTCGTCATCGATCTGTGTCATTCTCCCTCATCACATTCACCTTGTTACACACCATGCTCAATGCATCTCTCTCTCTCATGGATCATGGTTGTGGTGTCTAAAACAGAGGGGACGGGTTAATGAGGGGGAGCGTAACTACAAGGATCTAAAATATGAAAACAGAGCTTTTCAACCTCAATGCCAAGCATATGAGAATGGGACCTACTAATTAATCGCTAAACACGTGATCGAGGACCATTTAATGATAGGGTATCATACACTATTCATAAAATCTAATTTTTTTTAAAAAAATATCATTCATTATCAAAAAAGTGCACAATCCCATCACTATCATCGTTCGCTCAATAATTAGGGGACCAGGTGATCATAGCACATTATACAAGCCAACAACACAAAATATATACCAGAGAAGGGAAAGATTTCCTAAGTTTATACTCTTATATATAGCACCTCTGATGACAAGCAAGCCCTTTTTTAAGGATTTTCCCAAACAATTTTGTCATGTCCACTGTATATAGGGTTTATTGGGACATGATTTTCTCTAAAAGAGTTTAAGGAAATCAGCTTATAGTAAATGGACTTCTTATTTTCCAGAGAGCATGGCATTGTTGAAGTTCTCTAAACCTAGAATTCCACAACCATCATTTTCCATAGGTCGACATTTTTTCCAAGTTACCTTTCCCTTTTTACCATTTGCGAAGGACGTCGATTGATGCATCAGTTAAAAGATGCAAGATTTGAGATGTTAAGATGGTTAAGAGGGGGCGAGGATGACCCAATAAGTGTTGGAATGAGACTATCCAAAGAGATCTTAGTTATTTGGATTTTAGTATGAAAATGACCCAAATAGATTTGAATGGAGGCAAATGTTAGAGTATTTGGTTGTGCGTCATATGAGTTGTAGGAGGGTAAATGGAGAGGGTAAATGGATCTCTCCAGTGGTGGGACTTGGAGGCTCTGTGGAGGCTATATACAGAGCCTCAAGCCTCTTGTTTCCAATGAGAAAGTTCAATAGAATATCCGCCCCTTTGAAGGCTTCTCCCGTGGTTTCATCCCGCTCCTTACGGAGTAGGGCTCCATGTTAAAATCTTCTTGTTCTTCATGTTAATATTTCTTTACTTATGCTCTGTTTACCATTCCACTTCTGCATTCTCTATTTTCTAACATGGTATCAGAGCGGATCGATTATCGAGGACTTCAAGTTTTTTTTCGAGATTCGATTATTGTTCGTTCTTGAAGACCTTCTTTATAAAGATCATGTTAGTGATTTGCTCAAGTTCTGAAATTTGTACGAGGCAGCTGTTCATGTTTGATTTCATAACTGTCCGAGTAAAGCAATTATGGTTCCTGATGGGACCCTAATCATAGTTCAGGCCTCCAAGTCCTTGTGAAGGCGTAGTTTTTCCAAGCCGCTCCTAGCGCCTCCATCTCATGGAGGTGCCAAAGCTCCACGAGGAGCCCTCCAGCGGCATCCCATGTCAAAGCCAAGCCGTCGGACTCCAGAACTCGCATCTTCTCGACCATCACCTGGTGTTGATGCCCTCTAAAGCCCCATGCGAAGCACGTCACACTCCCAGGCACAGAGGGAACGTACCGTAACTCCTCGCGCATCACATGCACAGGGTGCGCACCCCAGGCGAGAGCAGCGCGCCCCACCTCCAGCATCCATGCGGGGGGAACCTCACACCTTCCGCTCCAGGTGGTGCTGCCCCACCAAAGCTCCTTCACCAGCTTCGACGGCACGGCATCTTTCCAGCATCTCCAGGAGCGCTCGATCCAAGCGCCGATTGCGCAGGAGACCTCCCCAGGCGATTGCGGTACTACCGCACCCATTCCCGCAGCGCACAACACGCCTTTATGGTTCCGCGGCGACGCAGATCCTGTCGCAGCAAGCCCCATTGGCGGCGGCAACCACCAATTCTTCCTTCGAATCTCCAGGCCTCAAGGCGGAAGAACCATGCCGCATAATGGCGGCAGCCTCCAGCAGAGCTGAAGGTGGAGCTCGTTCTTTCCAGGCAATGCCGCGCACCTCTCCGCACGCTCCCTCCTATCCAGGCGAACTCCAGGCGGAGCCCTATCACTAGGCCACGACGGCGGCAGTCGAAAGATGGGTTCCCACGAGAACCCTAGTTGCGCCTCTTTGGGAAAGGAGGGGGGCCCGATTACCCTTCTTTTTAATAAAACTGTGGCTATTTGACGAAAGGGTTATCACGTTGGGAATCCTAAAGAGGGATGTGGCTATTAAGGAGGGCTATTACGATAGGGCCAACTGGGTCGTGATATCTAGAAAAAATGGTTTTCAGAAAAAGGGCGTACAAAAAAACAGTATGCAAAAGTGTTTTCAAAAAAATTATGATGTGCAAAGCCGAAAAATAATGGTGATCGACCTAAAAAAATGACGATGATGATGATGTTGGCCATTATAAAGGGAGGAGGTAAATAGCCAAGAATTTTAAAAAAAAGGGGGGAAGAAAGATGGAAAAAAGGGTTGCGAGTTCGGCTTATTGTTTTCATATTCGTCCCCGTCATTCTAGTCTTCTCCCAACCATGGATCTGAATCTCACAAAATTTCGATTTCGAAGGGTGGAGTATCTCGAAACCTATATGCATGTCGATTTCCCGGATTTCGTCAGGTATCTCGCGAGATATCGGCGAGATTTCGGATCATCTCTTCATCTCGCTCGAAAAAGGGAATCTGTAATTAAAAAATACCCATTGTTGGCAATATGGACCGAAATGTTTATCGAAACTCGCCCATTTCGATCGAGTTTCAGCAGCCAACTTCTCCAAGCTTCCTCCAAGATCATATTTTGCCCATTGCTTCAAGGTAAACCAAATTTGGCCAAATCATCATCAAATTCTTCAATTTTTTTAGGTGTTTTACTCTTAAGATGATCTAGATTTGGTGTGGTATTTTTTTGAGAGATTTTGAATACCTAGCTTTATTTTTGGAGACCAAAATTAGGGTTTTGTGTTTTAATTGCACATTAATGATAGTTTGTGTATAACATGTAGTAAAGCGTACTTTGAGAACATTTTGTAAGATATATGGAAGAGGAAATTGGGGCTTTTGTGTTTTAATGTGGAATGATGATGAGTTCTTCAATGATAAACTCGGATCTTAAGTTATGGAAGTAGAAAACATGTTTCGAATTTTTTTTGTATGAAATTTAAAATTGAGTAAATCCGAAAATCAATCTTAGATCTATTGTTTTTTTACATGTTTTGTTTCACTTAGGTAGACGTTGTCGAAAATGGTCTCCTAATTGCTAGATCTAAGACCTTAATGTATAAATCTAATGTGTTTTTCTGAAAATCAGAATACTAAGAGTATACTTTCAATTTCAAACACCAAGTATTTACAATTTTGTGTGTATTAGGTGTTAGAAAAATTAAAAATAAAATAAATATGAAAATAAAACATAAATTAATTAGCAAATTCTTAATCGGTCGCATTGTATGCCTCTTGAATATTTGTTCTTTGTTGGAGTATAAGTTGTGTGCATCATATATGAGGGAGATGAATAAATGGAAACCTCCAGGATCCATTTACACCATCTAGTTGTTTAGTCCCACATCTACCAGTTTGGAGATGTGGAGACTCCGTGGGTGCTATATATAGAGCCTCACACCCATGTAGTCCATTGAGAAAAAAGCAATGAAGCATATGCCCCTTTGAGGGCTTCTCCCGTGGTTTCATCCCGCTCCTTAGGGAGTAGGGTTCTACGTAAAATACTTGTGTTCCAATTTCTTTATCTTTATTTCTGATTCCGCTTCCTAATTTCTAACATGTATCAAAGCGGGACGATTCTCAAGGATTTTATGTTCGTTCATCAGTTTTCGAGATTCGTTAGTTAATTATGTTTTGAAAATTTGTGTCTGAAGATCATTATTGTGTATCATTCCACATTCAAGATCAAGTTCTAGGGTTTTCATTTTGAAACCTAATTCTATGCTGACATCGATTGTTCTGCAAATATCTACTAATTCAGGGATCATTTTAAGGGTTCCTGGAACCCTAAATCAGATCCAGGCGACCACCCTCTTCAACCAGGCAGCGTGCATCCTGGCCGCAGAAGATATTGAAGCTCAGCAAGACATCAAAAGATAAAATTTTCCATGGTCATGCTGCCAGATCTCGCAGCACAAGACCTCTTTCTTCAGATCTCCGGTCCCAGCATCATCGGGCAGGCAACGTGATATCCTTTTCCGAGCATGCGCTATCTTTCAGCCCTAATATCCCCCGGCGTTGACAGCAGGATACCCTGGCACCGTGCAACCCCAGGCGCCCTATCGGAGCGCTGCGATTTCTCCCTTTGTCGCGCGCAGGACCTCTAGTTACTCCACGCACAGCGCGAAGACCGCATGTCGGCGGCAGCAAGGCAACACATCCCAAGTCCCTGATGTAGCCTACCTCCTTCGACAAAGCCCCATATGCGCACCCCCCAGGCGGCGACCCAAATGCATCGCCCCACCCTTTGGCGCATCCGCGTGCACAATGGCACTGATTCAAGCCGCATCTCAATGGCCACCACGCATGCAGTGCAAAGCTTGCGCTCCAGGCGGCAGCGCCCCTTCAAGGCGGAGATCGTGTCTACATGTTGGCCCTCTTCGCGTGAAGTCTAGGCGGCGGGCTCCCTTACATCAGCGGCTCGCAGCTTCTCCTCGCGCGAGCTCGCTGACTTCCAGGCAACGTGCCCTTGCTGCAAGAATAGAGAAGCCTCTTTTTGGGGGGGGCGACTTTCCAACGGGGGTTCCAATCGTGGGAAACCCTAGTGGCGCACAACAGCCGGGTCCAATGGCCCATTTAAAAAAAAATCTTTGTATTGTAAATGCTCCAAGTGGTCTGCCGGTTCATTCCAAATAAAAAGAGAGAGAAGGGAAAGTGATGGGCCTAGTTTGGGCAGTGAGTTCTTGTTTTAAAAAAAACAAAAAAGGGAGGTAATGAAAGAAATGGTAAAAGGTGCATACAATACAAAAGTCGTACACAATTCAAAAAAAATGTTTCAAAAAAAGGAGGAATGATTTTCAAAAGCTGTAAAAAAAATAGAACGGCTTAAAAAATTATAAAAAAAATTACAGCTTAAAAAATGAAGAAAAGCCGCAGAAGTTTTTTGAGAATATCCATGTTTTCCCCATATTTTTATTATCTTGTCTTCTCTCAACTTGGTCGACGATTATCATTCCGACCAGTATGAGAGAAAGGGAGAGTATATGTAGAGTCACAGGTCTTGATCCAGATTCAGATTTCAGTCTCCAGATGCCAGTGCAGTCCAGATGCATCCAGATTTCCAGACTCTACAGTTCAGACATTCAGATTGATCAGAGCCCAAGTTCGATGCACTCCATGTTTGAGTGATCCATTTTTCGAGTTCTCCAGAGAGAGACTCAATTTCAGACTCGCAAATGTATGCGGTCTTTTCAGTGAGCACATGTATGCCATCTTTTGTAGTAGTCCCCATCATTCTTCTTGTTGTTTCGGCCAGAGTTTTCATGTGAGCCATAGGGACTCCAGAGTAGAGAACCATTCCCTAGACCATGTTAGCAAGGGTTTTCATGTGGTATCATAGGTACTCCAGAGGAAGGTACCATTCTCTGTGCTAGCTAGGAGAGACCAGTTCTCCGACGAGGAGACTTCTTAGTTCTTACAGACTTCATTCTCCAGCGATCGTGGACTTCGATGAGGAGACTTCTTTCAGACTCCATTCTCCAGCGACCGTGGACTCCGACGAGGATTGCACTTCCACGACCTTTTTCAGTTCAACCCTTTTCAGAGATGGAGCAGTTGTCCACATGTTGTGCCAGGCCAGAATACTCCGACAAGGAGACTAGTTGCAGTGACTCTGATAGGCACAGTACAGAGCACATGTTCTCCGACAAGGAGATTCAGCAGACTCACTCCAGCCCATTCGTCCTCCTCACCTGCACGGCATGAGAAGCAACGTCCTCGACAGCAGCAGTTGTGCGCGTTGGGTTGATATTGTTCGTAGTGTCCTGTAGCGTGAGTTGAGTTTCTTTCTGTTTGTCCAAGCTGAGCATCCAGGCCATTCGTCCTCCTCACCTGCACGGCATGAGAAGCAACGTCCTCGACAGCAGCAGTTGTGCGTGTTGGGTTGATATTGTCCGTAGTGTCCTGTAGCGTGAGTTGAGTTTCTTTCTGTTTGTCCAAGCTGAGCATTGCATGCTCCAGCTTGAGGGGAAGTGTTGGAGTATAAGTTGTATGCGTCATATATGAGGGAGATGGACAAATGGATCCCTCCAGGATCCATTTACCCCATCCAGTTGTTTAGTCCCACATCTACAAGTTTGGAGATGTGGAGACTCCGTTGGTGCTATATATATAGCCCACATCCATGTAGTCCATTCAGAAAAAAGCAATGAAGCATATGCCCCTTTGAGGGCTTCTCCTGTGCTTTCATCCCGCTCCTTAGGGAGTAAGGTACCACGTAAAATACTTGTGTTTCAATTTCTTTATCTTTATTTCCGATTTCTCTTCCGCTTCCTATTTTATAACATTCTTCAATTTCCTTGCAGGTTTCAGTGATCATCATCATGGCACATTCCGGTTCTGGATCAGGATCTGACAGTTCTGAGGTTCAGAGGGGCGATTTCAGTGGAGACATTAGTTGGAGGTATGCCTTCGCTCTTGATGGACATAAAGCGAACCACAATGCAATTTCTGTGGAAAGAAGTTGGGAGGAGGCAGGTTCACGAGGATGAAGCAACATCTTGTTGGCAATAACAAGAATGTTGTCAAGTGTACGCGTTGTCCCAAAGATGTGAGGGACAAGGTGAAGGCAAGCTTGGACGGGAAGAAGGATAGGGATACAGAGAGGGTAAGAAGAGATTAACAATTGAAAGAGTTCATGTTTAAGAAAGAATTCAACATCCTCTCAGATTCAGACGACGATAACTTTGTCTATTCAGTAGATATTCAGACTACAGCGGAGAGGAGGGCATACAAGAAGGCAACAAAAGAATCAATGAGGAGCAAGTTCGAGAGGAGAGAACTCAGTGGTGCACGGAACGGCTTCTATTGTGCGGGCAGTGTGAGTGGTTCTGGAGGCGCACCAGTACCACCACCCACCAAAAAATACAAGGAGAAGGGAATTAAGCCCTTCTTGACGAGGAGTGGATCCATGCAATACAAGGCAAGCAAGGATCCGATGTAGAAAACGGTGAAGGGTATGTTCATCAATGCACGAGAAAGAGTAGGAAAGGCCCTCCGTAAGCTCTTCTTTGGGGGAGAGCATTCCTGCCAACATTGCTAATGGACGATTTCTACATCATGCCATTGATGAGATCGTCGCAACGGGAACGGGAGTTAAGGCTCCCGCATCCTACGAGATAATGAACAAATATCTGGGAATGAAGGAGGAGATGAATGAGTACATCGCCGATCTGAGGAGGAGATGGCAAGAGTACGGGGTGACGTTGATGTGCTATAGGTGGACAAGCTACACAAGGAAGCAGATCATCAACTTCCTCGTTAACTGCGATGGGAAGACAATCTTTTTGAAATCTGTTGATGCATCTGATCATGTGAAGGACCACAAGTACCTGTTGAAGTTGATGAAGGACGTTATTAAAGAGGTTGAGAAAGATCACATTGTCTAGATTGTGACGGATAATGGCAACAACTTCAAGAAAGCGAGTGAAACAATAATGAAGTCTAGCAACTATGGTATTCTTTGGACATTGTATGCTGCGCATTGCATTGATTTAATTCTAAAAGATTTCAGTAAGAGGAAGCTCGTCTCAAGGGTGCTAGAGCAAGCACGGACGATCACCACATTCATATACACCCACGGCAAAGTGCTGGCATTGATGAGGCGGATGTGCAATGGTGAGTTGGTGAGGCATGTCATCACACGCTTTGCAACTAATTTTATAGCGTTAAAAGCCTCAAACAACAGAAGACAGGGTTGAAAACAATGTGTTGCCAAGATGAATGGTTCGAGACACCTGAAGTTCGGACAGAAGGAGGACGAAAAGTAGAGACATTGATCAATGATCTCCGCTTTTGGGATAACGTGACTCGGGTCACGACGATCATGGATCCAGTTGTTTATGCAGTGCGAATCGTGGATGGCGATAAGAAGCCCACCATGGGAGCGAGGCAATGCGCTGGAAGAGAGAGAAGGTCAGAGAAGCGGTTGGAAAAGGATTCAAAAAATGGTTGGACGTCATAGACGAGCGTTGGTCCAAGATACTCTCACATCCTCTTCACAAGGTTGGTATGTATTATGTAATAATCTAACTTGTTTTCCATTTTTTAAATTTTTATAGCTCTTTGAATCTGAGAATTATGCATGTTCGTGACTTTGTGTCCAGCTTATTACTTCAATCCTAAGTACCGGTATAAGAATGGACTTGGTACAAATGCTGACCTTTTAACAGCTGTACAAATTGTGGTGGAGAAGCTCGTCAAGGACGAGAGGACACAGACCTTGTGCATGAACGAGGTAATCTTGAATTTGAAGCTAGACTAGGACTCAAAAAAATATTTTTTAAGATTATTATGTAACAATTTATGACTACAACCTATGTGCAGGTTAAGTATTTCAGGGATGCCTTGGTTTCCTTTGGTCGAATTACTGCGGTAAATGGACGGGGCAATACTCTTCCCGGTAGGGATGAAGACAAATAAGTCCAATGATTGTGTGGTCATTTATTCCTATTATTGATTTATCTCGTTTTGGTTTTTTTTACAGCCGAATGGTGGTTACTATACGAGATGGAAGCTTCCAACCTGCGAAAAGTGGTAGTGAAAGTGGTATCTCAAACCGCATCCGTTGGTGGTTGTGAGAAGAACTGGAGCACATTCAACTTAATCCATATCGAAGAGACAAAACAGGTTGGAGAACAAAAGCCCGATGATCTTGTCTACGAGTATTACAACTTGAGGCTGAAGCTGAAACATGCAACGGAGGGACAAGACAAAGAGAACTGCACAGACCCTATTGATCTTGTATGCATTTTCAAGATGCACGATGACGATGCTGATGAAGATGTTCTCCAGAAGTGGATGGATTCCAATGGTGCTCCTGTTCTCGATCAACCAGGTGGAAGACCAAATGAGAATATAACCCAGCAAATAGGAGCAGATGTAGGTGACTATCTAGCAAGATCCGGGCGGATTACAGACCCTCTTGGAGGGTTGGAGGCCGAGATTGAAGAGGTTGTTGATGAAATTCTCTCCACTAGCTTCAAATCCAAATCGAAGTCAAAGGTTGACAATGGAGATGATGATGGTGATGGTGATGATGGTCGTGGTGGACCTGGTGATGGTGGGGGAAAATACTCGGGTGGGTTAGGAGGGAGTGGTCGTGGACCACAAGATACAAGATTTGAGGAAGGGCTACATGCAGGACGTGAATATATGAAGCGACAGAGGAACACACATGGACAGTTTGTTCCAAGTCCGAGTTCAGGACCTATGGATTACGAGTACAATCGTGGCCATCGTCCAACCGACAGCTACATGAACGATTTGATATCATCCGTAGGTTCCTTGAGCTGCATGGACATTGACAACCAATATCGTAGAGGAACACCAAGTCCCTTAGGCGGATATGGATCGTCGCACGATGAGAGATCATTTGGCGTCTTCCCGGAATACTTTCATGCTCCTCCTCCAGGACTTCCTCCTCCTCAAACGTATGCACCTCCATCATATTCATATGGTTACAGTGGGTATGAGGGATATAGTAGCTACAACGGTGAGAACTACCAAGGTAGCCAACCTGAGCAGAGCAAGGGCAGCTTCTTTGGCGGTGACAGTTATGGTTTCTTCTCTGAGTACACGTCAGTTCCTCCTCCTCCGCAGAGATCTTCTCCTACTCCGTCATCGTCGCCCAGAGGATCTTAAGCCAGTAGTTCGCAGCCTCGTCGTGCAACTTGTGATATCGGATCTAGTGCTGTTTATCCTCGTCTCGGGATACTCATAAACATCGATGACCACCAATACAAGCAGTATATGATGGATTACAAGGCCATGTACTCGTACATGATATGGGAGAACTATTGCGAGTTCATTGAATCTGTGATGCGTTATGAGAGACAACAATGAAGGGGGTGATTCAGATCCACCGCGGAACTCTTGGTTCCGAACTAAACATATCACCAGATGATATATTTTAATCTTTTATTGCATTGATCATTAATGTGCATGTTCTTATTACTCTACATGAAATATATGTATTTTCACTTGTTATAACTTATAAGACTGTTACTCTGTTATTAAGTATTAAGTATTAACAACGATATTTTCGATATGGTGTGTGACATACCATCATAGTCATAGATGATAAGATGATTAATATGTATGCTATAAGCCTATAAGTGTATATATATTGTTTCATTGTTTGAAATACTCATATTAACTCCAATTGCAATATCTAACTTATTGTACAATATGATCGATATGATCGATATGGTAGATATGACCGATATATACAATATAAGGGGTATAGATTAGCAATATGTGTGAAATAATTGTGTATTTATAAGTTATTTATTGTTCTAATAACTTGGAAGATCATAATTTACAATAAAACTGAAAAAAATAGCTTTTTGAGCCATTTCTGACATTTCCACCGAAATTGTCGAAATTTCCCGAAATTTGGATGAAATTTCGATATTGAGGGTGACTGAAATGAAATCGAAATCGAGATTTCGAACCTTGCTCCCAACTGTGTCGATGTTGATTTTCCGACGAGTATGGGAGAAAGGGGGAGTATTATGTAGAGTCACATGTCTATTCAGATGTTCCAGATGTCAGATCATATTCCAGACCATTTTCCAAACTCTACAGTTTCTCAGATGCGCAGTTCCATAATCAACATCCAAATTCCGAGTCTATAGCTTCTCTGATGCGTAAGTTCAGACTCTACATTCAGGATTATTTCAGAGTCTGCGGTTCAGACAAGCACGTGTATGCGGTCTTCATTCAGATGTGCAGATGTTTGCCATTTTTTGTAGTGGTCCCCATCTTTTCTTGTTTTGTAGGCCAAAGTTTTCATGTAAGTCATAGGGAGTCCAGAGTAGAGTACCATTCTCTGTGCCAGATGGGAGCGACCCAGTTCTCCGACGAGGAGACTTTTCATACTCCATTCTCCAGCGGCCGTGGACTCTGACGAGGATTGCACTTTCACGACCCTTTTCAGAGATGGAGCAGTTGTCCACATGTTGTGGCGGGCCAGAGTACTCCGACGAGGAGACTCATTTCATGTTGCAGTGACTCTGACCGGCGCAGTTCAGAGCACATGCTCTCCGACGATGAGATTCAACTGACTCACACTCTAGACCCTTCATCCTCCTCACCTGCACGGCATGAGAAGTAACATCCTCGACAGCAGCCGACATTTGTGCGCGTTGAGTTGATATTGTCCGTAGTGTCCTATAGCATGAGTTGAGTTTCTTTGTGTTTGTCCAAGCTGAGCATTGCATGCTCCAGCTTGAGGGGGAGTGTTGGAGTATTTGGTTGTACGTCATATGAGTTGTAGAAGGGTAAATGGATCTCTCCAGGCTTTATTTACCACATCCCTGTATTTAGTCCCACATCTATCAGTGGTGGGACTTGGAGGCTCTGTGGAAGCTATATAAGGAACCCCAGACCTCTCGTATCCAATGATAAAGTTCAATAGAATATCCGCCCCTTTGAGGGCTTCTCTCGTGGTTTCATCCCGCTCCTTAGGGAGTAGAGTTCCAGTCAAAATCTTCTTGTTCTTCATGTTCATATTTCTTTACGTATGCTCTATTTATCATTCCGCTTCCGCATTTTCTATTTTCTAACAGCAAAATATCTACATAGCTGACCTACTTAATTGTGAGAAAAAGCTTCGATGTTGTCACCTTTCACTTTTTGGTATCAAGTTGAGATATGTTTTATTTCTATTCCAAAGGAACTCCCTTTTGATTCCATCACATTTATAGATGATATGTTTAGGTTGCATTGAGACAGATAACAAGAGGTTTGCTAAGGGCATTAGAAAGTTCCCTAATATGAATCAAATGATTATCAGCTTTTTCTCTTTCCAGCCACTCAACTTAGTAGTGAATTTATCTATATGAGGGGGTGCTAATTTCTCTTCCGAGTAAAATTCGGGGGGGGGGGGGGGGGGGGGGGGAGAGAAGCCCAGGTAGTCTAATGGGCTTTTCCCCACCAATCATCTGCGGATGGAGGAGGCATACGCTTCTTCACTAGGAGTCCGATTTGGGTAGAGTTCAGATTCATTTACTTGAAGATCTGGTATTAAGGGAAATGATTTTAGGATATGGAATTTATATATCGGAGATCAAAATAAATAAATTATAGGATGTCATTTACACATTTTACATTTGAGATCTGATGTTCTATCCCATGGAAGCAAGTCCCCGACAAAAAGCCCTCCTCTACACATTTTTCAGCATAAAATCAATAATCTGCACAGCATTGATAAACAAGAAGATGAAATCCCATTTCGAAGTGTCAGAAACATTCTTAAAATCAATTTTGATTATCAAAGCCTTTGTTTTTTTAGTCAAATTCTTAAGTAGTACATGGGATTTACTTAAATACCCAGGTTTTATGAAATCTTTTTTTACTTAAAAACTACAGAGGTGTCGCATGTTGAACATGCGACACCCCTGAAGTTTTTTTTTTACTCAGAAACTACAGGTGTGTCGCATCTTTAATATGCGATATATAAAACGCATATTGAATATGCGATATAAGGGCTTAATAAGGACCGCACGTATCGGATTTCCCATTTCCCCCACACGAACATCGTTCCCAACCTGTTGTCCCCCTGCCGCCCGCGACCCGCCCACAGTTCCACTGCGCCACCCGCCCATTTTGACCTCCCCCTCTCTCTCACAAACGTCCATTTTGATCACTCCTAGCCTCGTGGAACACTCCTTTTCCGTAGCTTTCTTGGTCGGCACCGTCTTAGCCGCCACCGCCTCCCACTAGGGCTAAGTCGTTGTTGCATACACTGAGACTTGGTAATTTTTTTTCTTGAGATGATTGTTTATATCATATGCATATTATACTTCATTTCATGAATGTATTTTGTTTACTTGTACGTTGTGTCACGTATTAGGTCCGAATGGAGCCGTTGTATTGTATGTTTCATTTGAGGGGTACACTCAATGGCGGATCGACGACCAACGTACGGGGGTTTGTGCTAATGCCTAATATGACGTTCGAAGAGATGTTGAACTTGGTTTACCGTAAGTTCAACCTGAATGCCAATAGTCAAAAAATCCTATTATTACATCGCATCCCTCGAAGCCTAAGGGAAGAACCATCATTTTCATCTATTGTCGATGATGATGATGTGCAGGCAGTTCTTGTGTATGCTCGGACCATTGGGAAATCGATGCCTACTGACATTATTGTTGAAGATGTATTTGTGAGCGAAGTCCCCAATGTTGTGACTAACAAGGGACCGTCGGTTGTCTCGAGCACACAACCAACAGTTGTCCGTAGCACACAACCAACAATTTTCCCAAGCATACAACCAACAGTTGTCCCTAGCATGGAACCCTACTTTGACGTTGATGCGCCTATAACGCAACCATGCACGGATCAGGAATTTAGCATGAGTGACTCGTTGCTGCAAGAGGTTAACCATGCTTTGGATGATTTCATCCCTTGGGGAACCGATGATGACCTGTAAGAAGGTAGTGAAGATGTCGACGATGATGCGGTAGACGAGGAGATCCCAGCTGATGAACAAAGCACGCATACTATCGTTCCCCGTATACCCTTTTTTAGGGTTGGATCAAATACTCGTTCAACATATGAAGACGACATTCAAGAGAAGTCTCGACTTGATGGTGTCGTTAACGAAATACGCAAGGGTAGAACCTTCAAATGTAGGGAAGATCCGGTTTACGCTATCAAGAAATACCACATTCTGACACACTATGACTTTATTGTCAAGGAATCCACCAGCTTGATATGGTCGGTTTTTTGCACGTAGAGATCGAGTTGATGTGTTTGGTATTTACGAGGACATTTTAGAAAATTTGATGGAGTGTGGGTGATCTCCAAGGTTATTGGGGCACACACTTGTATAAACCAAACAGTTAATCAGGATCACCCTCAGTTGAACTACAAATTCATATCCAGATCGTTGCTAACTCTTGTTAGGGATGACCCTAATGTTCGTATTTCAAGTTGTAGAGCTCACATCCACGAGATGTACAACTACTGGGTTACAAAGAAAAGGGCTTGGGATGCTCAGAGGAAGGCCATTGGAATTGTATTTGGTGACTGGAAGAAGTCATACGCTGAAATGCCTTATCTATTGCATGCAATGAACATGGTTTAAAAAAACACGCCTCGAGGCGCTGAGGCGGTCGAGGCGAAACGGGGCGTTGAGAAAACGCCCTGAGGCGACCGCCTCAGACCCCCTGGCTGAGGCGTGCGCCTCAGATGCCTGAGGCGGTCGAGGCGAGGCGTGGCGCTGAGGCGGGGCGAGGTGCTAGGTAAGGCGTGAGGGCTTTTTCAAGTATTTTTTTAAAGGAAAAAATTATTCCTATTCATATTTTCATATGTTTATAAAGGTCTTGTTGTTGAGTATATATTTATGCAAGATGAATGCTTAAATTTGAACTCTTTCACATTCATATTTACCATTAACATGCCAAATTATTTCAGTGAACTCTTACTATTACATCCTTAAACATATAAAAACTGTATACGAATTTCAATACTCATATAAGAAAAAAATTTGGGACGAGGGCGCTGCCCCCTGCACCCCCGCAAGGGGGGGCCAACTTGGGCCCCCCCTAGCCCACCCAGGCTCGCTGACCGGGCAGCGAGACCCCCGTACTGGTAGGGTATGGTGGCACAGGAAGGATATCAGACCATTCTTCATTTGAGTGCAGTAGAACATATAGTTAGTATTCAAATCAAATGATTCATATCAACAACTTCGATATCTATAATGACAACTATAGTCAATCCTCTTTAGATAAAACTTTTAGCAATAGTTAAAGCCAATGATTTCCTTCTGATTGGGTAGAAATTCAGTAGAAAGGTTTATGCCATTGACATATTCTCTTTTCATGCTCTTATCTTCGTAATATCATCATATATTACATTGTTACATACTATATGTTTGTCAGATTATATTATTTCACCAATAAATATATTTATTATATATTTTATAATTATTTTTCTATACAAACTGAGGCTTACGCCTCGACCGCCTCGAGGCTACACCTCGCCTCGCTTCCAGGGAAAATGTCTCGTTCCGCCTTTCGTTTTTTCGAACCTTGGCAATGAAGGCTGTTATTCCTAGACTGAAATTGATATTGAATACAGCGACCATCCTGATCCTCGGAAACCGCTTTGTCGTAGATTTGAACGTTGCTTTTGGGCATTTGGGCCTTCGATTGAGGCATTCAAATATTGTCGCCCTCTGATTAGTATTGATGGGACACATTTGTACGGGAAGTACAAACAAAAATTGCTCATTGCTTGCGGGATTGACGGGGATAAACATATTGTTCCCCTTGCATTCAGGATTGTTGACGAGGAATCCGCTCCTTCATGAAAGTGGTTTCTATCGTTGGTATGTATCAGGGTAATCGGCATGCGACCTGGACCAATATGTATCATCTCTGACCGGAATGTTGGAATAAAAGCCGCTATGAAAGATGCTGACGTGGACTTATTAGAACCCTTTGCATATTGGCGGTTCTGTACAAGACACGTCGCGAGCAACTTCAATAGCGTCTTTAAAAATGGCTCCATGAAGCCCTGTTTCAAGCAGCAGCATTACAAACGACAACTAGAAAGTTCGTGTACTTCATGAGGAAATTACAAGAGTGGAATAATGAAGCAGGTAGATGGTTTTCGACTCACGATTGTCGTCGTGAGCAATGGACCTTGGCTTACGACGGTGGTTATAGGTTTGGTCAGATAACTACAAATTTGAGCGAAAGCTACAATGTTGTTCTTAAAGATTTCCGTTGCTTGCCAATCTCTGCGTTAATCGAGAAGACTTTTTATAATTGTGTGTTATACTTCAATCAACATGCTGAAGAAGCAAGCGCGGCCATTACTGTTGGCCGCAAATTCACGCATTATGCATCCACAGAGTTGAATCGTTGGAGTTCAGCCGCGAATGGGCACACAGTAACTCAGATACAAGTACAGCCGGAAATATTGTTCGAGGTCTCTAGCAGTGCTCGACGGACGTCGAGTGGTCTTCGCGGTCGCAAACAGTACACGGTAAATTTGTTCCAAATGAAATGCACTTGTAATAAGTGGCAAAATTTTCGTATCCCATGTTCCCGCGTCATTGCAGTCATTTTAAAACGTCGAGCAGAAGTGGATTCCTATATTAGAGAGTTGTACACGTGGCAGCACCAGCTGAAAGTTTATGGAGGGAAATTTTTCCCCATCGGTGATCGTGAAACATAGGCTTCCTTGGATTATCCAGAATTACGTCCGGACCCAAATCGTAAGCGCGGCAAAGGTCGACCACGTACTACAATAATTCATAATGAAATGGATGTTAGAGATGCGATTCGCCAAAATACTTGTTCGTTTTGTGGGATATTGGGTCACACACACCGTGGATGTCCCAATAAAACCGCAAGGGATTCTCAAGCATCCACATCAAATGCGCCGACGACGGGAATGAATAAGAATAAATGTGGTAATTGTGGTGGCGTAGGTCACAGCAGACGCAAATGTCCTTCGAATAAGTGCTCTTTTTCTTCATTGTATATTCTTATTTTTCATTGTGGTGGCGTATTTACTTTTATCGTACGTTCATGTTTTTTACATTGTATATTCTAACATTGAATATTTAAAATTGCATATGGATCCAAGCCCACTTGACCCATCTATTTTTCATCTTCAGGAGCGACATCGTTTGCGTCGTGTCTGGGCTGGCGATGTAAGTAATTTTAATTATTTGTTTTCATCATTTCATTATCCTTATCTAAATTATTTTGTAGAAATCTTCATGGTTGCGTTGCCGACGACGTGAGACACGTGTACGTCGGATTCCTTTGGATGATCGACTACATCCGTATGTAGCCCAAGCGGGCTTTGGATGCATTTCAGAACTGGAGCTCATTACCCTGGATTGGCATTTGGTGACGGCGTTGGTTGAACGATGGAGACCCGAGACGAACACTTTCCACATGGCTAGTGGGGAGATGTCCATCACCTTGCAGGACGTCGCATTCATCATGGGGCTGCGAATTGATGGACGTGTGGTTACTGGAGAGACGACACCTGGAGCCACATGGGCGGATACTTGCGAGGAACTGTTGGGTGTTAGGCCACTTCCAGCGGAGATCGTTGGCAGCAGGGTGTTAGCAAGTTGGCTATTCACCCATTTTGCAGACTTGCCAGAAGATGCAGACGAGATGGTCGTACAGAGACATGCTCGAGCCTATATCTTTTAGTTACTTGGTGGAGTACTATTCACGGACAAGTCAGGATCGTTGGTTTCACTTATCGCACTACCACATCTGCATGATTTTGAGTACTCTGGGACATTAAGCTGAGGATCCACCATACTTGCATATCTATATAGACACCTTTGTTTAGCAACGGATATGGCAACCGAAGAGATTGGAAGCTCGGGAATACTCATTTAGCTATGGGTATGGGAGCATTTCCCTCACATTGTTTCAGTTGTGAGGGAAGGCAGAGAATGGCACGGGCGCCCGTTAGGAGTCCGCTGGGCAACGGCGTTTACCCATCGTCGACAGCCTATACACGTAGTGAGAACATACCGGGATGCTTTTGACATGCAGACACCCGAGCAGGTAATTTTACATTCATAAATTATTTCAACTTCAACCAAAAAAATTACTAATCTAAATGCAAATTTGCCATTCAGATATTGTGGACGCCGTATACCGAGGACATCCGCGCAGATCTCCCTGCCAACTGTCTTGAAGGCGATCGCATTTAGAGGGCGTGTGTCCCGTTGATATACTTCCACATTGTGGAGTATTACTTCCTCGACCGATTCTTGAGACAATTTGACGGCCTTCAAGACGTTCCACGACCATGCTTCACCTTTGAAGAACTCCATGCAATCGATTTGAGGGGGAAGGTGCATGTGAATTGGAGGGAGAAACACTGGTTGTATATTAGCCAATGGGAGGAGCGTGAAGGTAGAATCGTTGATATCGATTGGTCCAATGGGATATTCGCGACGCCCGCATTCGAGCAATGGTATCGGACTATTACTAGAAGATTTGTTAAACGATTAGGTGCAACTCTGGCAAGCAGCGTAAGTGCTCGGATAAACTTTGTGGGAAATTAATTAAAGAAGACTGCTAGAAATTTACCTCAATGTTTTTTTTGGATGCAGCTCGCCAAGTGGAGCCGTGTATACGATATTAGACACGAGGAATGCCGTGAGATTGCGACACAAGCAAAGGCGGAAATGGCACAGTGGTTGTCGTTTCAATTTGCAGATGCCGTCACAATACATGACGACCATGTTGATGTGGCTCGGGCGGAGGCAAGGTGAGGAAGGGCAAGAGGAAGAGGAAGAGGTCGGGGAAGGACGCGTGAACAAGTGGTCGAACCCATGGACTATGAAGAAGCCACTGCGATAGATGAGAACCTCGCGCCAACAGAATTGGGGACAGACTTCGTCACACCTGTTGCCGAGCGACCACGTGACGACATGCCAACGCCGTAGGCACCGTTGAGGCATGCATTGGACGCCAGAGAAACACAACCAACTTACTGCACGCTCACGCCGCCGCCAATGCCAACCTTCGACGAAGATGTTGGGCCCTCGCAAATCAACATGATAGACGAGGCGAACCGTCTATTACCCTTCCATCCTCGTGATTCAACGATAACATACCAGTGGAGGAAAAAGCGTTGAGTTGTAAACCTTGTAGTTATTACTGTGATACAAAAATGTAGTGTTTATCCATGGACAATTCTATATTATGTAAAATGTTTGGAATGCCTTTCTGAATCACAATATTTTTCCTTTGTGAATGCCTTTGTGTCCATAGCCCACATTTATGATTGTGGATACATCTTTGAATGCGTGTTCATCGACATCAAACAAGCATATAAATTGACAGGCGCGGTCTCAGTCTGGCATGAGAGGAGGTTCATCTTTGCTCTTATTTGGTCTCTTGTCCTAAGATGACTAAGGGCCAAACCAAGAGCCTCAAAACCTCATGTATCCATACCTGACCTGTCAATTTCCAGAAAATAACTTATATATCGCATATTCAACATGCGCTATATGAGAAAGTTCCTGGAACGGTTCCAGGAACTTTCTCATATAACGCATATCGAACATGCGCTATACGAGAAAAACCCTGGAAAAATCCAGTGAGACCGTGACATATCGCATGCGACACAACTGTATTTTCTGAGTAAAAAAACTTCAGGGGTGTCGCATGTTCAGCATGCGACACCTCTGTAGTTTTTAAGTAAAAAAAAGATTTCGTAAAATCTGGGTATTTAAGTAAATCACATGTACTACTTAGGAATTTGACTCTTGTTTTTTTCTAACCAAGGTCACCATTATTTCAGAGGAATTGCAAAGACAAATGTAAGTTCATCAATATTTAAGAAAGACATTTTGGGCTGGCAAGATCGAAGTTTATAGTTTGGGAGCTCATCGATCTGCCACGATCTTTGAAAATATATGGAGAGGCAAACTTATAAGGCCAATAGGTCGATAGTTTTCTATTTATTCTCTACCCTCATTTTCTGTAAATCAGTGAGATAACCCATCGATTCATGTGCCTGAGATTTTCACACTCAAAGTCATTTTTAAACATATTGTAAGACGTTCATGAAGTTATTTTTAATTGTTGACCAGAACAAAATCTGATGATAAATCCCGGGGTCTAGGATTTTTCAAGGATGAAGGTTCTTGATGGTTTTTTCAGCTTCTTTTCGAAGAAAGGTTTGATATCTATGGGTCTTCAATAGGTCCTACTAAGTTTTGGTTTAGAGAGTCTGGATCGAGTTTCTATAATTTCAAAATTTATCCGAGTAAAGGTTTGTATAGAAACCAATGGCAATTTTGAACACCTTTTCTAAATCAGAATGTTAGATGTTTTGTTGGTCTTTTAGAAATATGATTTGCTTTCTCACCTTCTATATGAAGGACTCGTTCATTAGGAGGAAATTTCTATCACCCTTCCTCAACTCGTTAACTTTGACTCTTTGGTTTCATATCCCAACTTCATATCTCATTAAGTACTCCAAAGATCTGCACATGAACACTTAGAGAGATTGCGGCAAGTCAGTGGAAGATTCATTCATACCCTTTCAGTTTTCTAATGCTATCAAGGAGGCTTTTTTTCTTCAGCTCAACCAAGGTTATTTCTAGTTTTCCAAGTTTGATTTCTCTCTTAAAAATCTTTGATTTGGGGCCCAAGTATACGAGGGGTTATCACCAATGATGGATTGATTCTGTGCATGGTTTGCAAAGTTTTGAAAGAGTATTTAAACCAAAATATTTCCATCTTGAAGGTATGGGATCTGGTTCACAAGTTCTTTGCATTAGCAAGCAAGGGATAGTGGTTAGAGAAGGTGTTTGAAAGGGTGTTGAATGAGAGATTTGAAGCATCCTTGAGGAAAAGTAAGGTGTTTTGAAGGGTGTTGAAAAAGAGCTTTGGGGCATCATTGAGGAAAAGTGTGTTGCAATTTTTTTTGTCTAGGATAGTTCCCAAGAGAGGGTCCACCGCTCCAAATAAATGTGGTGTCTCGGATTGGAATGTCATATAAACTCGAAGAGTTTATCCACTTATTGTAGGTGTCGGGAGTATTTGTTATAGTATTCCCGAAAGCTGATCAAAGCACTTTCGAGTTTCGAATAAGGTTAAAGTCCCCTATCATTTTCAAGGGGAGTTGGTCCAGATGGAGAGCGATGAGGAAGTTCGGGAAGGATTGTTTCCATGACTCAAGGAGGGTCATAGAAATTGCAAAGAAGGACAACGTATCCATTTACTCACCACTTAAGCATGAAGATCAAAGCGACGTCATGGGCCATATAGGATAGGCAACAAGGCATTCAATCTCATGCACATTCCAACAAGTGAGAATGCCCCCAGGATCTGGAAATCAGATTCAAGTGCTACGTCAATCTAGTGGAGTCGAGCGGGATGGGACCTCATAGCTGGGTTTCTTGAATAGCAAAAATGTTTACACTAAATTTAGTTTCAAGGTTTCTAAGATGAGACTCTTCCGGTCTCCTCCCAACCCATTACTACTCCGAAACAGAATATTTAGGTTCATCTTAACCACAAGAGACTAGTTTAAATCTCGACAAGAAGATCACCTTCTATCTTATCTATAGATTAATAATGAAAGCTACGCATGCCTACGAGTTTGTTGATAAACCACCAACCTCGTTTGATGTCATCCTTGCCCGTGACTGCAAACTTATTTGGGAACTGAAATTACAAAGCAGGATTTGTGTATTCTTATGGCTACTTCGTAGGGGGTGTATCTTGACTCGGAACCGTTACTCTAGACTGTTCGCATGTGTTACTAATCTTTATCCTCTCTACAATACTCGAAGTGAATCCACTGAGCACATTTTCTTCCGATGTGATAGAACATCCTCCATTTGGCGAGACATTGGACTTACCTGGTTGAACATAAATAGCCTTGAAACTTTTTTTGGCACTTTCTGAATGCTACAAAACTTAGGTCCCTTAAAGTGCACCTACAACCAAGGTTTTAAAAACCGAACCGAACCGGTCGGTTGAACCGGTTAAACCAAGAACCAGAGGAAAAACGGTCCAACCACCCGGTTTTTATTCAGAAAATAAAAACCAGTCAAAACCGGTCAAAATCCGGTTGGACCGCTTAAACCTGGTTGAACCAATTGAACCAAACCATCGGTTCAACCATTCATTTTTTGATAAAAAAAAATAATTTCCGATAAATCTACAAAATACAAGCTTTTTCAGGAATATTCACAATCTAGTTTCATTCTAACCCATATTAGTACATCTTTATCTCTTCTCCTTCACATGTGCCAATGACTCATCATCGCTTGTCCCTTCATGTCATATGAGCATTGCCTCTCCATTCCTACATTGTGTATGAGGTTGTCCACTTGTAACAATAATAAACGAAGAAGACATTGTCGTAATCATACTATGAGAAGCAACAAATTAAACAAAATTTGTCGTTAATTAGAGTTTAAATAATTTTAAAATTATTAAGTTTTTACATCACATATATGTATTTATATAAATTTTATGAACTATGATTATTACGCACTTTCGAATTTTTTAAGAGCACATATACCCCTAACTTTTAAGCAATTTCACTTGCGCTCCTATATTTTCTTAAAAAAATCACAATATCATCATTATGTTGGTATGAAATGGGAGCACGAACTAATAAAAGGTCACTACTATTGCTTTTGTAAAAATATAGGGGACACATGCAATTGTATTGAAAATAGGGGTACAAGTGTTACTGGAAAAACTTGGAAGGAAAAGAATAAATAAATTTTCGAAAGATATGATGTAGCATTTTCATATCTTATTTGTATGATATACCGACCTAACTCGGTTCGACCTGGTTGAACCGTACGAACCAAACCAACAATACAACGGTTCGGTCTTTTTCGGTTTCTTTGAACTGTTGACGTCATCACCGATTCGACCGATCGGTCCCATTGGTTCGACCATAAAAATTAAAAACCGATACATGCCCGGTTCGATGATCGGTTCGGTTTTTAAAACCTTGCCTACAACTGATTGATACTTTATGGTCAGTTTGCTTAGCAAGAAATGGTACAATCTTTGCCAGTGGATGATTTTATTCCGAAAATGTATTTTTACATACAAAGATTCTTTTAGTCTTAGTATTTGTAAGTATTTCCTCTCTCTCTCTCTCTCAACTTTTTTAATATATCTGGGGCAAATACCATAGCGTGTTTACCCATATGTTTGACTTCAAAAAAAGCTACTTTTTTTCTCGGATGCTCATAGTCTATAACTATGATGCTGCAGACTTCTAACTTGAAGTGAGAGAGTGTTTGAGATGAAGTATTTAATGTGAGAGTTTATATAGTTCTCGTCTGAGCATTCAGAATCGAAGAAGAAATCAAACAAACTTGAAGAAGCAATGTTTTTGTAGGAAAGCGTCTACGTGTAAAGGTGTAGGGGTACCTGGTTCTAAGAGCATGACATGTGGCATGTCTCTTCTTTGGAGTTTTCCCTTCCTACTTGGATGGCATCCATGTGAGGATTTCAGCATAAGTTGCTAGTGTTTTCATCGATAGAGACTCCCAACTTTTTAGCATATCCTTTGTGGCTGTGTCCCATATGCTGCATCCCGATTAACATATTCATTGCTTGTTCTCTACTCGACTCTTGGTAGAGAGACTTGAGTGGTTCCACGGAAGGGCTGCGGTGGTTAGGGAAGGGTCCTACATTTAGGTAAACTCTTTCCTATGCAGTCCCAAGGCACATGTCGAATTTCACAGGCATCAGCTTGATGATGCTTCACTAAGCCTTCTCATTTCTATCACATGTGCACGCTGACTTCTGCTTAGGATCCTCCGTAATTACAAAGTTACTCCATGGCTCCTTGGGTGATGAGCTGTTTTTTTATTCTCCAACACTTAAAAAAAGTGCCCGAAGTGGTTTCGATGGAGAGTCCTCTCTCAATTTATAGAAGGAAACCCACATGAGAATTCCACTATTAGGCATCGATATATGTGGCTCTTAGCCGGCATGGTCTTGAGGCAGATCTCTACTCTCCAAGTCGGTCTAATGAACATTCCACAAATAGATGGGGTAGCCAGGGAAGCGAGACGCATTGATGGGACAAGAAGAGTTCTTTTTGTAGAGAGTTGGTTGGTGATGTGTTTCTCATAGTCTCCACCTTGGGGTTGGTGGACGGAGGAGGGTTATGTATTCTGGAATCAATAATTGTTTGTTGGTGGTTTTCTTGATCGATGCCATAAGATTATGGTGTTTTTTTATATCTGTCCCGCTTACTTGCAAACGAAACACATGGTTTGGGAATGACAGAAGCCCTTGGTATAATTAGGTTTAAGGTAATTGACAAGGTTGCAGAAAGCGACAACCGGTACTCGATCGGCAGGGTCAGTGACTAAGGATTAATCGGCAGTTGGGAGATTAATCAGATTTAGTCGGTTTTGAATTTTTAAAATATTTTAAATATATATATATATATCAAATTTTAATACGTATACTCTCATTTATATTCATATATTTAGCAATTTTAATAATTAGCAATGTCTTAAAAATTATAGCAAGAGAAGAAAAAATGAATCAAGTTAAGAATTAAATGTTTGGTACATAGCACAAGCAAATGTTCAAAAACACATACAACATGCCCAAAAAATAATACAAATGGAAAATGAGACAAGTCCATCGACTCAATCCTCAATGTCATCATTCAAGTCCATCTCTCCATCTTCATCTTCATCATCATCATCTTCTTCTTCTTCTTCTATATCCTCAAGATGTAACTCATCCTCGTTCTCATTCATCGGCGTAGCATTAGAGCTTGAAGATGAAGCTCCCTTGTCACGTTCGCCTCGTTGGCTCCTTCTCTGTTCCAAATTCTCTTCAACACCACTAGCATGTACTACAGCACCCATGTCAATCCGAAACCTGGAAAAACCTCCTCGTCGTGAGCATAGACACCACCGGTCCATTCAGCTATGTGTGCACGATCACGAGATGGGAGAGGATCTCTTTCTTTCTCAACTCGACGTTCTTTCATGTTTGAATTGAAACGTGCGTATATAAGATCATTCAGCTTCTTCGTCTCCAACTTGTTTCTCTTCTTGGTATGTATCTGAAGATCGAAATATAAATTTTAAATTTATATCAACTACTAATTTAGTAATCAAATTTGGTGGGTGGAATGGAGTCATTACTGAGTCAAATATACTCCAGTTACGCTCACATTCAAGGATGAAGACATCAAGCTCAAGATCTTGATGGCCATGGCTTTCAAACGAGGCGTGTCATCTCCATGATTATACTACCAATTAGCTATTTAAATAGAGAAGTGGTCAATATAATATAACAAAAAGACTTGTCAAAGAAATAAATGGCCAAGGGATAAAATACCTGGATCAAAATTACTGCCATTTTTCATCCTTTATCTCACAGTTAAAGGTTTGCCAAAATCTCCATGACCAAGTCTGTATGACGGAAGCTCGTCGCTCGTAATTGCATCTTGTATATCCAAATCTGGATAAATCTTTTCTATGCACTACTTAAACCCTCTCCTCACCGCAGCATCTGGATCACCACGAGACTCAGTGTAGAAGAAAATGGGTTCAAGAAATAAGCTGCTAGATGCAATGGAGTATCGAGCCTCCCTTTGGTCTTGGAGGTAATGGCATCCACAAAAAAATTGTAAGACAACTTCACGCCATTGAATGATGCAATTATCTCCCGTTTGACCTCTTCAAACCCTCCATAGACAAAGCCCATGGATTGGCGTCTATCTGCATCAACCACGCGTAATAAACAAACCAATGGAGTGAAAACTCGAACGGCATGTGCGGTGTAGTTCCAGAATGTAGGGTTGAATACAATGGAACTCGTTGCTTGCTTCTCCCTTCTTGGTCTTATACCATTTGCAGTTCCTCCACTTTTTCGAGGAAAACAGCAATCTAAGCTTGTCTTTCTTGTCATTCAGGCTCTCAAATATCCCTCTTGCTGGTGAACTTGTGCATCAAGCTTAGAGTTTTTGAGTTAGAGTAGATAAACACCGTAAGTCTCTTTGCCTTTGTGATTGCACTCCTCACCTTCGTCTCTCTGCTTATGTCCTCCAAAGCAAGATCAATGGAGTGCGCAGCACATGGAGTGCACCAAATCTACGGATATTTGGTGAACATCAATCTTCCCGCTTCTACATTGGTGGATGCATTATGCGTCACAATCTGAACCACATTATCCACACCCAATGCATTAAGACACTCCACCAGCTTAAAGATATATTCCGCAGTGTGAGCCTCATCCGAGGCATCTATGGACTTCAAAATTGAAGTCCCCGAGGTGCAATTGACACAAAAATTGATGATGCTCCTTCGACACATGTTCGTCTACGCATCAGTCATCAAAGAGCATACCGTCGACTTCCACGTATCATGATGACATTGCAAGCCATCGTGCATTTTCTTCACCGTCGTCTTTAGAAGTGGACCACTAATCTCATACGGTCATACCTCATAGGAGTCTTTAGTCCAGGTCCCACAATCACCTCCACCATCTGCATTAAGGGCTTCGTCGTCAATGCATTAAAAGGAATTGCTGATGTATATACCCAGTTGGCTATATACGGGGTGACCCTATATAAGATACCCAGCATACCTTCATCATGAAAAACTAAATTTTTACTCCTAAAATAAACAAACTAGAAGAAACTCTAATTGACAATGGAAAAACTAGTAATAAAAATCTAAACAATAACACCTACGATCAACTTGCAAATTAGAAGACAAAATATATCCTAACAATAACATCTAAGACCAACCTAAGCAAATCTAAGCAATAACATATAAGATCAACCTAAGCAAAAACAAAAAAAATTGAAGAAAACCTAACCTAACATTGCTATTTGCTAACAATAACATACTAACATCTAAGTTCAACATCACCAACCTAAAAAAATTAGAAGAGAAAATATAAGTAAAAAAAACCTAACATATATCGTGATTCGGCTAGGGATGGAGGCGTTAGAGGACCAGAATGGAGGCGACGATGCGGCTAGGCACTGGAGGCGGCGAGGTGCTGGAGGCGGCGTGAGGTCGAGGGTATCGCGCACTGGAGGGGGGGTCGCGATCTGGAGTGAGGGTTACTGTCTAACAGTAACCCTTTTAACTCAATACCTGGATCCGATTGTCGGATCTTCTAAGCAAAAATCGGTTGCCTAATCGGTTGCCTAGACCGACTACACACCTGATTAGTCGGGCTCAAGCGACTATAGGCCGACTTCGCCTATTCGAGTCGGGTACCCACCCGAGTTGTATAGTCGGGTCGACTAGTCAGCCTAGTCGGACGACTTTTGCAACACTGGTAATTAAAGTGCCAAACCTCAGGTAGTGTGTTTTTCTTTGAAATGTTGTGTGATACGTACGATTTCAGCTTTGATATTGGCAGTATGGGAACAGTGGCAGGGGGATAAATGTCGCTTAAGATCCTGCAAAAAGGACTTGAATGTCATAAATGTTTGGCTTTCCGTAAAGTGACCGTTTAAAATCATCTCCTTCTTATTAATTTACATCGTTTAGTAAAAGGAGAAGGCTTTTGCAACCATATCATGCAAATCGACTTCATACGTGAAAGATATTTTTGTAGAAATTTCGGTGGGCCCCCTTCGGTATGGGTAATTTGTGAAATCAAATCTGTAGCTTCCCTTGTCTGGGATATTTTCATAGCATTGTCCGCCATTTTTGAAGGACACCTAAATACGGAGAATATGTTCTCATGTGATAGCTACAATATTTTAGGAGGTGAAGGAGACAAAGGAGTGGAGCTCGAGGATTTCTCTCAAAGAGAGCATAGGTTTGGTCACACCCAATTTTGATACCCCCAAATCAAAGTAGAGTTTTGTCAAAGGAGACAACTGAGGCACAAATTTTCACGCCCCTAAGAGTATTGCAGTCCTAGTTCTGTAGGGATTTAACCTGAAATCGCTCCTCCTAAAGCGGGGAAGTAGATATTTATGCTAGGGACAATTCCCGTCAAGAATGCTAGAATATTTCCACCATCTCCCCAAGATATGCTCTAATTATTCCCCTTGGTTTAAAGAATTTGTCAAATGGATGAGCTTTGCGACGAGGGAACCGATTTATAATAGTAGTTTCTCGAATGGAATTGCAGTTCTTTTAATGTACTCTACTATTTGACTCTTTAGGAGGATCAAAACAAATTTAGTATTCATGATCATGGATATTTTCCCCTTTACCATCAAAAACCGTTCGAGGAAGAGGATTTTTCCTATTAAGAGGATTTTCCTCTTTCAGAACCCCAAATACAAAAAATAAGAGAAAGTAGAGAATGTGCAAAAATGACTAAGGTGTAAGAATAGTAGCAGTAGATGCAAGAAGGATAGGGATATGAGATGTATTTTGAATGGAGGCAAACAAAAGTTCCCTCATCTTAATGGAGATCTCCACCAATGAAGCCCGATGTAGTTTTGGATCTTTTGTGTTGCCACTCAAGGGGTACAAAAGTGACCACTTTACATTATGAAAATTCCAATAAAATAACACTTAAAGGAGATCTCCACCGTCAACTTTACAAAATCCTAGACTAGCAAACCAATCATATTTAATCAGCAGCAATAACAACAACCAAGCCTTTTCCCACAATTAAGTAGGGTCGGCTACATGGATTCTTCGCCTCCATTCAGATCTATCTTGGGTCAATCCCGGGCTTATATCCACAAAATAAAGATCCCTTCATATGGTCTCTTTCCAACACACACTCGCATCTCCTAACTGGTGCATCAGTTGATCTTTTTTGCAAATGACCAAACCATCTTAAACGGTTTTCTCGCATCTTATCCTCGATCGAAGCAACACCAACTTTCTTTCTGATTGCATCATTCCGAATCCAATGTTTACGTGTGTGTCCACACATCCACCTTAGCATTTTCATTTCTGCTACAGCCATTCTATGCACATGTCTATGGTTCGCAGGCCAACATTCAGATCCATAGAACATAGCAGGTTTCACGGCTGCTTTGTAAAACTTTCCTTTAATTTTAAAGGAATTTTCTTATCACAGAGAACGGCAGAGGCTCCTCTCCACTTTAGCAAGCATGCATTTATTCTATTAGTAACATCTCCATCAATTTCCCCGTCATATTGCAAAATAGATCCCAGATATCTAAAAGAATCTCTCTTCATAATGTTATCATCACCAATCTTTACCTCAATTCCTTCACCATTGCTTCCATCAAAGGTGCACTCCATATATTATGTCTTAGCCCTACTTATATGAAATCCTTTATTCTCCAACTCATGTCTCCAGACCTCGAGCTTCTCATTTACTCCATCTCTAGTCTCTTCAATCAACACAATATCATCACCAAATAACATACACCAAGGTAACTCATCCTGAATGTGACTTGTCAACTCGTTCATAATTAAAGTAAAAAGAAATGGACTCAAATCTGAACCTTGATGTAAACAATGTTGATGTCAAAATAGCCAGTCTTCCCAGACGGTGTCCTTACACAAGATAAAGCACTATCATACATGTCCTTTATGAGGTTAATGTATAGTGTTAGAATACTCCGATGATTCATTCCATAGAGCCCTCGTGTCTCTTATATAGGGAGAGAGCCCTTGGGTAAATTACATGAGAGATACATAAAGAAACTGAAATATAATAAACGATATAAGGACGAACAACTATCTCTACACTCCCCCTCAAGATGGAGCATAGATATCTATCATGCTCAGCTTGGAAGACCATCTCTGGAAAGGTCCTATGAGCAATGGCTTAGTGAATATGTCCGTTGTCTGGTCCTCTGAACTGACGTGAGACGTGGAGATGAAGCCCTTCTGAATCATGTCCCTAGTGTAATGACAGTCCACCTCTATGTGTTTTGTTCTCTCATGGAAGGCTGGATTGTTGGCAATGAATAATGCTGCCTGATTGTCACATTGCAGGTTCATAGGCAAGGGAACATCAACATTCAGATCTTCTAAGACTGCTTTAACCCACATCATTTCTGTGCTTGCCTGTGCCATGGCTCTGTACTCGGATTCGGCACTGGATCTCGCCACAACGGTCTGCTTCTTGCTTTTCCAAGAGACTAAAGAACTTCCTATGAAGATAGCAAATCCAGAAGTAGACTTCCGATCTCATGGACATCCTGCATAATCTGCAACTGCACAGGCGGAAATAGACAGATATGTACCTTTCTTGAATAGCAACCATGTGCCTGGGGAAGACTTCAGATATCTCAGTATCATGTACAAGGCATCCATATGTACTTGCCTCGGCTGCTCCATGAATTGACTCACCCGGTTTACTGCAAGGGCAATATCCGGTCGAGTTATAGTGATGTATAAGAGCTTACCCACCATTTCTCTGTACCTTCTCTTATCCACCTCCTCGGTATCATCATCGTACAGCTTCATACTCGGGTCCATAGGTGTACTTGAAGGTCTGCATCCAGTCATTCCTGTTTCAACTAGCAAGTCTGTGACATATTTTCTTTGAGTCATCACCATTCCTTGTACATTTCTTGCAAATTCTATCCCCAGAAAATACCGTATTGTGCCTAGATCCTTTGTAATGAACTGGCTGCCCAACATAGACTTGGTTATCTCAACCCCCTGTGCATCATCTCCAGTAACCAATATGTCATCAACATATACCATAACAACGATGGTACCTCTAGGGGTCTTCCGGACGAACAGTGAGTGGTCCGCATTTGATCTTCTGAACCCATGTCGTTCAATAAGCTGGGAGAGCTTTTGGAACCATGCTCGAGGACTCTGTTTAAGGCCATAGATAGCCTTATGAAGTCTGCACACCTTCTGAGTCTCCCCCTCAGCAGCAAACCCGGGTGGCTGCTGCATGTAGACTTCTTCCTGTAGATCACCATACAAGAAAGCATTCTTAACATCAAGCTGGAATATGGTCCAGTCACGTACCACTGCCACCGATAAAAGGATGCGAAGTGTAGAGTGCCTCGCCACAGGTGAAAAGGTGTCCAAATAATCTACCCCATATGCCTGTGTAAACCCTCTTGCTACGAGCCTGGCCTTGTATCTGTCAAGACGACCATCTGCATGATATTTGACCGTAAATACCCACTTGCAACTCACCACAGATGCACCTGGAGGAATAGGGACAAGAGACCAAGTCCCTCTCGATTGCAAGGCGCGCATCTCCTCTTCCATTGCTAGACGCCAGCATTCAGTCTTCATGGCATCCTGATAAGTCCGTGGAATCTCCACTGACGATACAGCACCGGCAAACTTCTGGAAATCCCCAGTGAGACGATGAAACGAGACATGAGAGGCCAGGGGATATGAGGCACACTGTCTTCGCTGCTTCCTATGAGCAATAGGCCGGTCCAAGTCATCCAAAACAGTGCTGACTGGTTGGTCCTCCTCCTGTGGTAAAAGCTCCTGCACAGGTGCATTATTTAACCCATCATCAGTGTTAACATCAGTACATACCTGAGGCGTGTTGGATGGTTGACACGTAGCTTGAGCAGGGCCTGTCCGTCTCGTGTAGACCTTAGGGAAAGGGACAACTGGGGGTGGTGGCGGAGGAGGTGGTGGTGGTGGTGATATTGGTGTCGGTGGAGTAGAGGATGGACCCAGGCTTGGAGGTGGTGGAACATAGACATTGGAATCTGATGATGTGGAGGAGACCAATCTGTCACCTGCAGGGGAGAAGTACATGACAGGTTCGAAAAATGTAACATCTGCACTGACATAGTACTTGCCATGGACAGGGTCATAGCAACGGTATCCTTTCTGAGTCCTGGAGTAACCCACAAAAACACACTTGATAGCCCTAGGGGATAGCTTATCAAGCCCCGGAGATAAGCGGTGAACAAACGCAACAGTGCCAAAAACCCTAGGTGTCAGTGTAAACAAGTCTCTGTCAGGAAAGAGAACAGAGATTGGAGACTTTTCCCCAAGAACAGTTGTAGGCATTCGATTGACCAGATAGCACGCAGTAAGTATAGCATCCCCCCAAAAAGTTAGTGGAGCACAACTCTGGATAAGTAATGTGCGATCAATATCAAGAAAGTGTCGATGTTTTCGTTCTGCAACCCCATTTTGTTGAGAGGTGTAGGCACATGTGGTTTGGTGAACAATGCCTTTAGATGAAAGGAAGCTAGCAAGAGAGCGAGTGCAGAACTCCAATGCATTGTCAGTACGCACATACTTAACAGTAGATGAAAAAACATTCTGGACTTCATTAATTAGATTTTGAAGAACATTTCCTGCTTCAGATTTATTTTTAAGAAGAAAAGTCCACGACACTCTAGAGAAATCATCAACCACAACTAAATAGAACCTGTGCCCCTGATGATCCGGGACATGACTTGGACCCCAAATATCTATATGAAATAATTCAAACGGGGAGCTACTGCTCCGACTCTGACGACCGGGGAAGCTAGACCGATGGTGCTTCCCTAACTGACATGCTTCACATCGAAAAGAGGAACTCGGAGATATCTGAGGCAGGAGGTGACGTATCTTTTGCAGCGGCAGATGACCGAACCGAAGATGCCAGGTGTACGGAGAAACGGAGGCCTGGGAATGCAAGGAGACGCCAGCGTAGGAGTTACGAACGAGACGATAAAGGCCATTGTGCTCAGAACCACAGCCAATCATCCTGCCCGTCAGTATGTCCTGAAAAATAACAGACGATGGATCAAAAATAGCACGACAGTGCAAATCACGTGTAATCTGGCTAATAGATAAGAGGTTCATAGAGAATTCTGGAGCATGTAGCACATTCTGTAAGTGCATAGAGGGTAGCAAAGCTGTCTCCCCCTGACCGATGATAGGAGACTGAGTGCCATCAGCAATGAGTACAGAGCGACCTGGCTGAACGGCTCTGTAGGACTGCAGAATATCTTTCTCACGGCATAGACGATGGGTAGCTCCAGAGTCGACAATCCATCCTGTGAGGTCATGACTATGAAATGAGGCTGAAGGACTACCTGAGGCACTGGCTGAGGCCGATGTACTAGCTGACGCCGAAGCCGCAACATCAGAAACGTCTGCACCCTCTGATGATGATTGTGGCATAATATCCCGAAGTCGTGCCACCAACTCTTCGAACCTGTGATCTGGAGTAGATGCTGGTGGACCCTGAACATGATCAGCAACTCGTGCAGAAGGAGGAAAACCATGCTTGGAATAGCATGTATCCTCCGAATGACCAGTGCGGCGACAAAATGAGCACGTAGAGCGTATGCGGCCTCCGCGGCCACGTCCACCACTTCCCCTGCCACGAAACGAGGACGAACCACCACGTCCCCTGGAAACTGCCATTGCTGACGGAGTCGCAGTCGCTGTATTGGACGGAACGGGTACACGACTGAGCCTCCTGTATACCTCTTCCATCGGTGGGATGGTGGCATCTGATAGGATCTGAGCGCGTGCTGCCTCGTACTCCGGATCTAGGGCAGCGAGTAATACGCCAACCATAGTGGCGTTGTGGAACGTCTTCTGCTGTTCCGGCGTGGCTGTAAGCGGAATGGTGCTATAGAGCTTCTCGAACATGCCACGAAGCGACGTGTACAGGGAATGAAGAGGCTTCCCATTCTGCTTCGTGGTAAATATATCATGCTGCAACTGAAGCATCTTCGTCTCATTGCGGACCTGAGAGTACGTCATAGCCAAAATATCCCACATCGCCTTAGCGGTGGGCTGGTGAAGGACATCATTCGCTATCTCCGTCGTCAGCGTACCTGAGAGCCACACCTTGGCGTACGCATCATCAGTCTCCCATGAGGCATAGATCCCTGTCTTCTCTGGCGGTTCATCCTCGGTAAGAATATGCTTCTTACCACACGACTTCATGAGACTGAGGAACTGCATCGCCCACAGTTCGTAGTTCGTCCCGTCCATCTTGACGATTGGTGCCGAACCTTTGAAGGCACCTATGGCGGGCATATCGAGCTTCTGATCTGACATAATGCCGGAGAAGAACAACTACTGATAGACCAAGAAAATACTGTCTACCAAGACCTTGTAGGATTCAAGTGCATAGGTAGACGATTATGCACTTGAATCGAACATGACGCCGAAATCCTAGGGAGAAGGCGGCACCCCGGCCACGAGTAGAGGCTTTGGAAGCCTCTACTTGAGAAGAACGGCGGCTGGGCGGCGCTAGGGGAGGAGGGGCCGGCGCTGGGGAGCGGCGGCGGGGGGGATCCGGCGGCGGGGTTGAGATCCGGCGGCGGTGGTGAGACCCGGCGGCAGGGGCTGGCGGCAGGTGGGGCCCGGCGGCGAAGGAGAGGGGGCCCGGCGGCGAAGGAGAGGGGCCCGGCGAAGGAGAGGAGGCGGCTGCAGGGGGCTTCGAGCCCGGGGGGGTTGGGCGGCGAAACCCTAGAGGGGGGGGGGGGGGCGGCGGTGAAGATGGAGAACCCTAGGTTAGGGTCATGGCTCTGATACCATGTTAGAATACTCCGATGATTCATTACATAGAGCCCTCGGGTCTCTTATATAGGGAGAGAGCCCTTGGGTAAATTACATGAGAGATACATAAAGAAACTGAAATATAATAAACGATACAAGGACGAACAACTATCTCTACATATAGAATAAGCACTTGTCTCTTCTCCAAAACTCTCAACAATATCTCTCGTGTAACAAAATCATAAGCCTTCTCCAAATCAATAAAGATCATATGGAGGTTCTTCCTTTTAGCTCTATAGATCTCCATTGTTCTCCTCAGCAAATGGGTTGGCTTCAATAGTTGAGCAACCTGGCATGAATTTGAATTGGTTTTCTTTGATGGTGGAAACTTGCCTCAACCTTCTCTCGATCACACGTTCCCAAATTTGCATAGTGTGGCTCATCAACTTGATACCTCTATAATTTGAATAATTTTGAATGTCTCCTTTATTTTTATAAAGAGGCACCACGATACTCCTCCTCCAATCTTCAGGCATTTTCTTGCTTCGCCAAATAACATTGAATAGATTCGTAAGCCAAGTCAAACCACGCTCACCTAAAACTTTCCGTACTTCTACAGGGATGTCGTCCGGTCCTACACCTTTCCCATGTCTCATAACCTTCAAAGCCTCCTCTACTTCCTTTCTTTGTATCCGTCTATGCCTTGCACAATTCAAGTAACTTTCACTACTAGCTAGATCACCCAAAGTGATCTCTTTATTTCCTTCCTCAATGAAAAGATTATAAAAGTACTACTCCCATCTAGTCTCTATATCCTTTTGAGTAACAAGCATGTGACCTTCCTCGTCCTTAATGCATCTCACTTGAGAAAGGTCTTCGGTCTTTCTTTCTCTTGTTTTGGTCAACCTGAATATATCCTTCTGGCCCTCCTTAGAGTCGACATTTTTATACAAAACTTCATAAGCTTTCGACTTAGCTTCGCTTGCAGCCTTCTTTACTTCCTTCTTTGTTATTTTGTAGTTTGTGACAGTTTCCTCTATTCTATCCTTATGCATAGCTTTAAAGCATGCTCTTTAATCTTTAGCTTCTCTTGCACCCCTTTATTCCACCACCAAGCCTCCTTTTGACATGGGGCTCCTCCCTTTGACTCGCCTAGCATCTCTTTGGCTACCTTTCGGATATAAGATGTTACTGCCTCCCACATCTCGTTTGCACTTCCACCACAATCCCAAGATAAATCTTCTAAAACCTTCCCCCTGAAGCTCGATTGCTTCAGTGGAAGATTCCACCATCTAGTTCTAATGATCTTAGGAACCCTCATTTTCTTTACCAGCCCTTTTATTTGTACATCCAAGACTAACAAGCGATGTTGGGTTGTCAAACTCTCTCCGAAGATTACTTTGCAGTCTTTATAACACAACCGATCTCTTCTCCTCAACGTAAAGTAATCTATCTGTGTTCTCGTTGGCCCACTCTTATAAGTAATTAAATGCTCCTCCCTCTTCTTGAAGAGAGTGTTTGCTATGAAAAGATCATATGTCGTTACAAAATCCAGGATGACTTTTCTCTTTTCATTTCTATCTCCAAAACCACGTCCTCCAGGAACACTAGCATACCCTAAAGCATCTTTTCCCACATGTCCATTAAGATCTCCACCTATGCAAATCATCTCTCTTTGTGGGATTCCTTGTATTATCTAGATCCTCCCAAAAAGCTTGTTTAGTCCTTTCATCTAAACCAATTTGTGGTGCACATACTGAGATTATATTCAGGGCACCAATTTTAGCAAAATAATCCATCTCCGAATCTTTGCACCTCAACCACACAATCCTTCAAATCCTTATGAACAACCACTCCAACACTGTTTCTACCCTTATCTTTACCTGAATACCAAAGTTTAAAGCATGTCTTCTCGATCTCCCTTGCTTTCTCTCCAACCCATTTAGTCTCTTGAAGACATAGTATATGAATCTTCCTTCTTTCCATCGTATCCACTATCTCCGTCAATTTTCCAAACAAAGTGCCAATATTCCAACTAACAATCCGCAACTTCCGTTGCAATCTCTTTTGGACTAACTTCTTTACTCGTATGCGTCCATTATGCGCGAACCCTTGTAAATTTTGGACTGCATCCGGGTGGTGATGCAACGGAACTAGCTTAATTACCCGCATGTGTTCCTCATGTGAGAACCCTTGCAAATTTTGAACTACATCCATGTTGCGATGTAGCGGCCCTTGCCATGTTTTCTTTGCATTCGAGCGATGCAACGTGTCGCAAATAAGGAACGCCCCAACGAAATCTTTATGTTTGCTTAAATTTATGTTGAAAAGATCCGACTATCATGAGGCAACATCTCAAATAATATTTTTAAAAAAATATATATATTATTTAGGAAGTTGTCTCCGACTGTTTTATGCTGGTTGTCGGCTACCTAACGCAACCCTCCACATTTAATCGGCAATATTAATAAAATAATACTGGACTTTTAAAAGCACGCTATTTTTATCTAACTGTAATATCACTGACTAAAGGTTCAAACAAACACACAACCTTTACTTTATCATATCTCACCAATTATTTATGTTAGCAAGATTATAGTCTTTATAGACCCTATGATAATTCCATATGAGTAAAGCCATTGTGAATAGAGAAAAAATTTTGATCGCTTTTTGGAAAACCCTTTTCAAGGTTTCTGATGACTAAGTGTAGATCTTCTGACACCAGCTTCATGTCCATGTCCTATAATATCATTTAGATTTCTACCAACTTCTAGAAGGCATCCGAAACAAGACAATTCCCCCAATGATTTTGGAATCAAATTTCTTATTAGCATTGTTATCTCCTTTGGAATCAACCCCCATTTTCTATTTATGCCTGACTCAACAAAATATTAATATCTTATGCCAAATGTGCGAGTGCAGAAGGCATATCGACACATACACATCCAACAAAATCTTATAATTAAAATCTTCTATGTATATGTTTATTCAACTCAACGACCCAATGGTATTATCTACCGATGTAGAATGAGCAGAAAAAGAGATATGATGTAGCACCTCATTGTGAGTTACTTCACGATCCAACAAAGCAACTTTTATAGGTTTGGTGTAATCAAACTAAGAAGCTATTCCAACAAAATTTCTCAGCATTGCTTCTAGCAATATGACCCATCAAAATCACCCAAGCCTACTTGTGTATCCTTTCCTTCATCAAAAGGGTGAGTCTAAACCGACTTACAGTTGACACATGGAATGATGAAAACAAACCATAAAAGTGATGTGAACCAGAAAACAAATGTATTAATACTTAATGGTTCTTCAGTTTTGAAGACAGGAGCAAATTAAAGGTTAAATGACATCAACCAGAAAATTAAAGGGCAGGCAAGAGATTTAAACCATATTGATGCAGTTTTACCTTTTGTTCGTGTAGAAAAATGTGATAAGTCTTTGAATTAGATTTGATTAGCTATTGAGAGTTGAGTTTTCTTCATCTCTGTCATATATCAGTGAGCATGTCACAAGCATGCTATTGGAGGAGAACAGTTGAATGGAGGAATAAGTTCATTTTTTTATTGAGATTAAAATATTTTAATGCAATTTTAACTTGAGATCAGGACCATTCATCAAGTGTTGTTTGTTTTTTTAATCAGATCAATACATGACCTCGAACAAAAAAAGAATGGCTCTGATGTGGCAAACATGATAAGCTAAATCAAGTAAAAAAATGAAGTCAGCTAAATCTAGCAAGTTACACTTAATGTGGTTTGGAATGTCACTACCTCACCAATATGCATCTTATTGTTTAGGTCAAACTGCTTGTCAGGGTGGTGGTGGTGGACTCAGCTGGATATAATAACACACAATGGAGCATGCCCGGGAGGATGGAAAGGGATGGCAAATAACCTTGCCTTCGTTGTCCTATGTACAAGCTGTTAAATCCTGTGTTTTTTTCTTAATACATAACTTATTGATTCCTGATCTCATAGCCTTCGACCCATGCACGTGAAGGTGAGGAGCAACACAAAATCAACTAAGAACTACTTGTTGGCTAGATGGCATATATCCAAAGATCAACTAGTAAAAGAGTAAGTTGTAAAAAAAGATTATGTGCTAGCAAGTTATCTGGAACCCTTAAATTTGGGTTGGCATATTAGTATATGTTATGATAATAATTATCGACCTAGACCACTTAGATGGTCGGGCGGGGTGGAGACGCAATACTCTCACCCCAGACAACTCCAATATAACAAAAAAATCCTAATTATTATGTTTGGTGTTAACCTTAAATTGGAATTTCTGACTCATGTCCCTTTCTTGATTAAATTTTCCCTCGAGATTCATCTCGTGGATGGAGGCTATCGTGATCCTTGTTAAATTTACTATTAATACTAATGGTGCCCTTCACGGTCGGTTTAAACATACTATATGCCTAAGACAAGATGATGCGACCCATGTGCGACCCGATGCAGTCATTATGCCAATGATTAACATCAAGTTCAACAAAATAGTGCCAGATAAATGAATATGTAATACAAGAAATTACTGTAACAGAAAATAATTAAATGAAATGAATTCTAATGGAATCTGAAAAATAATAATGGCAGCAAAATAGTAGCAATCAGAAGGGAAAAATACGCAGCTTATCCACAAGAGGGATCCAAACCGAAATAGTTAATGGGTTCTTTGGTTATTTATTGTTATTGTCTGCCGTTAACGGAATATAAACTCCATCAAATCCAAATTGCTGTAGAACAGGTCACAGTCTATGGACTTCACAACAAAATATTACTTTGGTATCGCATACCACAGTCGGGCAGTGGAAGAGAAGTGCAGCACCTTGGACCTGATTGCGAGCAGCGCGGAGGAGAAGCGAGGTCGACGCTCTGGTGGTTGGCGGCAACGCGGGGAAGAGACAGGCGTTTGCAGGTCGTCGAGGGGCGGCGGTGGCGGGTCCGGTGACGGCACTAGCTGGGATGGTAGGATTGTGAAGCGGCGGCGGCGCGGGGTTGGCGATAGGGAAGCAGAACGGAGAGAAGAGTTGGGTGGCGGCGGCGCAGTGGAGAAATCAGGGTTGGGGTTTCGGGAAGGGTAAGGGAGCGGGAGGGGAAGAGAGATCGTCCCTTCCCCTTAAACATAAGATTAATTCAAAACAACAAGAAAAAAAATATGACAAAACATTGTATAATGGACCTCTTAAAGAATCGAATAAATTAAAAATTGTACTCGACAATTTAACATAAAAAATGTCATGTAGCATAACTAAACCAAAATAAATAAGAAAATATCAGTAAGGTTCTTCATGTTGCATTGGCTTCCCCCTGTTGAGAAGAAACTTACTTCATCAAGATGGCGTCATGATAATTCTTGAGAATATCAGCACGGATCCATCGAAACTCATCTTCATCAATCCATGTGCAATCCATCAGAGATCGTCCCTTCCACTTAATTAAGTATCATCGGAAGAAGCCTTGTCCAATCATCATATCTCGCATGTCGGCAATATCCTTCATCTGATCAGCATCAGTCGTAGCTAACGGTTGGTGTGGATCATCAACATGATCAACTGGTATGGTCATATGATTGGTCATCTCCATGATATAAGAAGAGATATGAAACATTGGAAGCCGATGACGTCTAGACATCTGGTAGTAGACCCATGAGGTAGGTCTTCTATCCGATTCGCTTGAAGATTCTAAATGGGACACTCTTTCGAACACTCAATTTTTGATAGACACTCAGAGGAAACCTCACTCTTTTTGGCTTGGACTTGGTATTTCTAGGTCATGGCTTGGAGTTTGGCTCGGATTTCTGCATGTAGGTGAGTTAAATGCTCGACAAAGTCTTTAGCAGTTGCACTAGTCCTCCCATGCATGGTTGTGGGGGTAAGGTCTAGAGATTGGGGAACTGGAAAACCGTACACTATCAAAGGATGATTTATCGATGGATCTATTGATGGAACTATTTTATACAAATTTGACTTGGGGAAGAATTAGATCCCATTCGGACGGGGAGTCCCCTACAAAACATTGCATAAATTTCCTATAGATCTATTAACTACTTCATTTTGTCCATTTGTTTTGTGGATGATAAGTAGTGTTATATTACAAAAAAGTACCAAGACAAAACCACAGCGTGTGCCAAAAATGACACAAGACCGTGTATCACGATCAGATGTAAAAGAACTAGGAACACCATGCACTTGAATGACATCATGAAAAAACAAATTAGCGATATGAGATGCATCAAAGGTTTTTTTATGCATGCGATGAAATGTGCTGTTTTAGAAAACCTATCCACCACCACGAAAATAGAATCAACTTTCTGACCCGTGAAAGGTAATCCCAACACAAAATCCATGGTAATGTCTTCCCAAGATCGCATAGGAATTGAGAGAGGTGTGTAAAGTCTGGTGTTATGCCTGTGACCTTTGAATCTCTAGCACGTTTGACTTTTTTTACGAAGCTTTTACCATACTTCCATAATTGTGGCCAATAAAATCGCTTTTAGGGGAGAGTGATAGTCTTGTATCGTCCAAACTGTCCAGCTAACCCATCATTGTGCAGTTCTGAAATGAGATTCTTACGAAGTGAGGTGACAGGAATGCATAGTAGGTGTGCCTCGAATAAGAATCCCTAAGGAAGGACATAAGTGGTTGTCGAATCTTGTCCAGCATCCACACACTTGTTATAAGTAGGTCCGAAGTCAGGATTAGTGGAATAAAGATAATTGAGAGCTTCAATTCATGTCATGCTTACTATCATTGTGGCTAAGACATGTATTCGTCTACTTAACACTTATGACAAGTGGTTCAAAGTCCCAACATTATGCTTATGGTGGAAGGTGTAATCGTGGAGGAATTTAATCCATCTTGTGTGGCATTTGTTAAGGGTCTTCTGGGAGTTCAAATACCTCAAAGCCTCATGATTAGAGTTAAGGAAAAATTCTCGTTGAATCAAATAATGTCTCCAATGCTTGAGAGCTTGCACCATGACATGGAATCCAACATCATATGTGGAACATCGTGATTGAGGTTCATTCAATTTTTACTGGAAAAGGTCATAGGGCGTCCTTCCTTGCTTAGGACGGCACCAATTCTGACATGTGAGGCATTACAGTAAACCACAAAAATCGATGTTTCAGCTTGTGAAAGCTTTCTTCTGCTTTAGGGGGGCGGATGGATGTACCTTTGCGAGTGCAATCTATCATCGGAGCAACACAATCGCTAACTTTTCGGATGAATCGTCGATAGAACGAAGCCAATGAAGCTACGAATCTCATGTGAGAGTTCGTGGGACTAGCTAGCTCTAAATGGCTTTAACCTTGGAAAGGCCAACTTTAAGTCCGCTAGTAGAGACAATGTATCCTAGAAAGAGAACCATGACATACATGAAGGAGCATTTCTTGAGGTGCCAGACAATTGTAGGGCTCTCAATGTTTCCAAGACTAGCTGTAAAGTGTGCTAAGTGGTTGTCCTTAGTCAAGTTGTAGATCAATATATCATCAAAGTACACAACCACAAATTTACTGATGAAGGCCTCAATACATTATTTATGGTACGCATGAAAGTGCTTGGGGAATTAAATAGATTATAGGGCATGATCGTCCACTCATAAAGACCCACTTTGGTCTTGAAAGTTATCTTCCACTCATCTCTACGACGAATGAGAATCTGATGGTACCCGCTCTGAAGATCCATTTTGGAAAACAATTTCACGCATGATAGCTTGGCAAGCATATCATCGTGTTGAATCAAAAAGTGATACTTGACAGTGATCTTGTTGATAGCACGACTATCCACACACACCCTTCATGTGCCATCTTTTTTGGGAGTAAGTAGAGCAGGAATAAACACGTGACTCTTGCTCTCATGAACATAACCACGTCGCAAAATATCGGTGTCATGCTTATTTGTCTCTTCATGTTCGCTCGGGCTCGTCCGATAATGTGGTAAATGTGGTAAACTCGCTTCATAGATTAGATCAATGTGGTGTTGGATGCAACGCAAGGGGGGTGAGCCTTCAAGTAGTTCTCCATGTATGATGTACGCAAATTCCTGACTGATCAATTGTACCTCACGAGGAACTTCAATTAAGGTCGCATCTTGTTTATGCACTTCACATCCCACCAATGCAGCAATAGTCAATCTCTCCTGAACTTCTTGTTGTAACGTTTGAGCTTACATTAACAATAAGGGTGCGAAGGTCGAAGGACGGAGTACTTTTAGCAGACCAAGCGGTCGTTGGTCGAAGAGAAGCCACTTGTCGAGGACTAAGGGCCTTACGTCGTGGTTTGAGGGTCACAAATACTTTGTTTACAAGAAATGAGTTTGTGTTCAATTTATCCTTGTGCTCAGTGTCCCTATCAAACTGATAGGGTCTCCATGGTAGCACATGACAGACATCCATAGGATCCACACGACACCAGACCTCGTCATTATATGGTGGGCCAATCGAGAAGCTAATGAGGCACTAGTGATGGATTGGAAGTTGGGTGCCACTACGAATCCATGCCACAATGTAAGGCTTCTCGAGTAGCTGAGTTGGCAATTCCAATTTATCTACCATTTCATGGGCACACAAAGTTCTCCACGCTACCACCATCAATAATCAACGAGTAACAACGTCCTCTAGAGGTGCGTGAGGTTTTGAATATGATGCATCGCAACCAGTTGTCAACGTTATTGGTTGTGGGGGAGAGTAATATGCTCATTGGCGTGCTATCGGGAGCGATAAATCCACCATGATCAATCATTAAAAAAGGCGTGGATACGTCTCCATCGACTCCAAGAAGTTCGTACTCATCTATTCTAGAGGTGAAGGTGGTTAATGCGGTTTGATCCTCTTCAAATGCTTCATGAACATTTAGAGTGGTATCTTCAAGGTCCTCAGTGGTGCATAGATGAGTAGCAACCGCCATAGGGGTTGGGCACTCGGCCGCTCGGCGTTCCAATGATAGCACATGAAACAAGTATAAGGTCCCACAATAGGACGTCTCCCCGAAATGCTCGATCTAGGATTTCCAGCAGCGAGGTGATCGAGGACAACACTCGACGGTTTGGCTTGGGATTTACTGGCAATAGTAGATGGGGGAGAAATTGGCTTGGAGTTCATCATAGGGACACTAGTCCGCGAGATGGTGTTTGACAGGAAAGACGCCTTTTTGTTTGTACTCTGGCGAGCTTGGCTTTAACTCATTTTTCTCGCTTATAGGATGATAACGCTCCCGCACCCTTAGTTAATTCGGTCAAATTAATTTCCAAATTAATCTTAATCGTTCGTTGCAGTCGGATACGAGAGATTAATCAAAAACCACTTAAATCAGATTTTAATCAATTTTAAGCGGTGATATTTTTTTTTACTTGGTGGAGTCCAAGGTCGATCTCAGGGAGGCAACTGTCTCCTTAGGTAAATTACAACAATTCATCAAGTGTTGATGTTTGAGAATCCATTTTTTTGGTCTTTTTAATTTTTATGCAGACATATGCAGACAAGGTGAGCCAATTTAGCGTTTAATTTGATTGATGTATCAAATGAAGTCCAAAAATAATGAAAATTGGCCAGATGATTATTTATGATGAAAATGACCTACACTAATTTTTTTGGAATTTTTCGACTCAAAATAAATTTTCTGTGAATTAAATGAACAAACAGAGTGATTTTCAGTATTTAATTTTTAATAAATATCAAATCACAATTTTTCCAAGAACTAAAATTATCCTAGGTGGGTCTAGTGATAAGGGACCTAGGAAAATTAACAGGACTTAAATTCACTGTGAAATGAATTAATTAAAATTAATTCATGAAAATCACTAAACTATTTATTTAGGCCTCGATATGTGTGCAAAAGCTATGAAATTTTTATGGTGTGTTAGAAATAAAGTCCTTAAGCTACTGTGAATTTTTGGTGATTTTTGAAGGCACAGATAATTAACTAAAAATCAAAAGTCATCACTGGGCAAAATATGTCACAAATGATCCAATTAATTCATTAATAATTCAAGTAAGCCAACAAAAACCAGACACGTGTACTAACAAATAGAGGACAAGATTTCCAACAACATGCAATTTTTAGAATCTCAAAATGATGAAGAATGCACTCTAGGGACACGTGCAAACACAAGGGTGTAAATGCAATACTGGAAATTAAAATTTCAACAATTAAATATGCTGACAGGGACTAAAATGCAATTACCGATAACATGCAGGACTTGTATGCAATTTCTCCACGAGACACGTGCTCCTCACGTGGGGTCTGCTTCACAGGGACCTTCTTGTAATTTCCAAAAGCTTCGGGGGTGCCTGTGCAAATAACCCAGGTCGCACGTGCTCCTCACGTGGCCGACCTAGGTTCGGCGGGCGTTGGAGGCTTGGAGCGAGGCCCGGGTCCTCTGGAGGTTCGGACTAGCCTCGGTGCAGCTTCGGGTCACCCGAGCCTAGGCTTGGAGGCTGAGGCTCGGATAAGGAGACGTGGCGGCCTGAAGGCCCTTGGATCAAGATGGATCCAAGAGATGTCGATGAAGATACGTGGCGACTAGCGAGGCGTCGATCAGAAGCGCGATGAACGGTTGAGGACTGTCGCGGTGGTGGAGTACGTGGCGGGACGAGGACCGTTTGATCGGATGATCGAACGACCGCTGCTTCTTCGTCTCTAACGGTCCTCCGCCGCCTGCGGAGGAGAAAGCGGTGCTCCGGTGAAGGTCGCCTAGCTCCGCCTCGGTTGCCAAGCGCCGATGAAAAGCTTCGTCAGCTCCCACGTAGCTCGGAAGAAGCGGAAGTGCACGGCGAAGCCTCCGGTGGCCTCTGGATCCTGGGAGAGGTGTTGGAGCTCTGTGTCGATGAAGCTCGAAGGGAGCTCCGGCGAGGCTCCGGCCAATGACGAATTTAGGACCTGCAAAGGGTTAGACGTATAGCCGAGGCGTGCAGGTGTTCGTGGAGGAGAATGGAGTGATCGGCGAGGCCTGAGGCGAAGGGAGGTGGTCGGGTGACGGAGCTCCGGCCAGGTGGCGGAGCTGAAGGTCGATGGATGGTGGAGTAGAGTGTCTGAAGGTGTAGAGAGGCCAGCGAGGATCAGAGCTTCAACACGAAGCTCGTCGGAGTGATTGGGAGGCGCGAAGATGGCTGGTGACGGCGAATAAAAGCGGAGAAAAACCAAGAAGAAGAAGAAGAAGATTGGAGGACGGATGAAGGGAGTTACCTGGGGAATGGGGCTCAGCTTTGAGCTCCAGGTCGTCGCTCAAGGGATCGGTAGGGTCCCGAGCTCTAGCAGCTGCTCGAGGGAGGCTGCGGCACGGCGGTGGCGGCCGTGGATCTCGCCGGAGTTGGATCTCTGTCGTCGCTCGACAAATCAACCAATTGCTGTCACCAATAGGAAGCTTGGAGCTCGAGGGACCTCCCTGGAGTGGCGGATGGGGGTGAACGGTGCCGGTGGCTGGGTATTTATAGGGAGAAGGAGGTGGTCTGGCTGGGTGAGTGGCGAAGTTGGTGGTCGTCGTGGGGTGAGTGTGGTGGAGATGGTGGTGCTCGAGGGAGCTGGCGAGGGAGAGGGACGAGTGGGGGATGTCGTGGGGAGGTCAGCGGCCGGAGGAGATGGCCGACGTGTGTCCAGAAAAGGAAAGGGGGCGCCCCTCCCGCAAGGCAAGGGACGTGGGGGAGAGGGGCGCCTGGAGGTAGGAGACGAGGTCTCCACCGTTGGATCTTGAGATCCAACGGTTATAAATCAAGCGCGAGAGGACGGTCGCGATTAGGTCGATGGCGGCACGATCAGAGGGCCCAAGTGGTCGCTACGTGTCGGGCTAGAGGCGGAGCGCCCGCGGATGGCTGTGATGGATTTCAAGTCGATCGAAGGGCTAGGGATCGTCAAAGTAAGGAGTGGTTGCGATGGAGAATTGAGGGCGCGATCAGATGGTCTTCAATCCGCCACGTGTCGTGCTCTGCGCTCGGCGCTGACGAACGGTGATGATCAAGGGGCAGAGAAGATCAATGGCTGAGGATTGAGGCGCAAGAGGAGAAGGCAGAACCGTTGGATCAAGTAAAGATCCAACGGCCCAGGTCAAGGGCGGATGAGAGAAGAGAGGCGGGGCCACGTGGCGCCCCCAGATTGGGCCACGTGGCCCAATCAGATTATTCAGATGGAATTTTTAATTTTTGAAGGCTAAAATGGCCGAATTTGAGAAAACTCAAAACATGAAAGTTGTAGATCTTGACGAGATCTACAAGTTTCATGTTGGCCAAAACTTGAGATGACATCAAACAAAGACCCGAAATATTTTTGAGGGTATTTTTAAGTCTAAAAATACCACAGATTTTTGTTTTGCCATTTTTTTGTGGTTTTTAATTTATTTAGGACTCTGTTAATTATTAGACATTAACAGGGAATTATTGACAAACTTTTAAGCAAGGGGGTTAATTATGGAAAATAAAGATGATGAAACTGAGGTTCATCACCCCCCTATACTTAAACTATGCTCGTCCTCGAGCATCAAAAAGAATGACTAAGTTGGATTAACCCCCTTGTGCATGTGAATACCGGATCCAATCTGATCAAGTCGACTCGGCTTCAGAGATCCAAAATTTCAGAGTTCAACCCAGCCTTAATCAAGAGGCTTCCAATTCCTCTACTTCTCTAGACTCTCTCTGATGTACATATAAACTAAAGGATATGAGTTTAGTGTTGACTGCAATTCTGAGAGTTGAGTCAATTCGTCACCCAAAATCTTGGTCCGAGAAAATCTCCTAAGGACCCAATCCTCAGCACTAGGGAATAAATCAAATCTTGCATTCAGTCTACCGTCTCTGTAGTTGTCAGACTTAGAAAATGTAGATGGCAGGCCAGAAATGGAGGGCATGGGATTGTGTCAATTCTTCTCTCCCTCTCATTGGAACAAGGATTCTCTCTAGTGCCTTTTTACGCAACACAATTTTTTTGGTGTTGATCAGTGCGTCCGTCAAGAGAAGTTGGAGTCGTCTGCACTTGTTTTCCTGGGAGTACACCGGGGTGTGTCTCTTTTGAGTACCTATCGTACCTTCGACACCCAGACTTGTAGCATTTACGATGCAGAGCCCTTTTTTTGGTGCAAGCCCGACTCCTGGTCCTAATAGAGGTGGTCCAAGTGGACACTTTGAAAAGTTTGGGAGCGCTCGCCTTTGGTGGAAGCTCTTTGATATTTGACTTTGGTGGAATGAGAGCTTTTCTTTGAATTTCATTGACTTGTATAATTGGTGGCTAGCTCCACTGCTTTTACCAAGAGTTGGCGCACACTGATCAACATTTTTTTATTTATTTTTCACACCCAGGCACTTAGGTTAATGTCAAGAGATTAGTATAAGAATCAAGTTCTCATACTGGCTAATATTGCTGACACTCAGGTTTCCTGAAGCCTCCGAAGATTTTATCCCATCCTCGAGCATCATTAGATCAAATCCAAATTTGACTTCCTCATCCCAATCCCTCAGGTGAAAAATCAACTCATCTCATCGAGAACCGCAGTCGTGCATGTGATGTGCTGATCATATTCTTTATGTCTGAGACTAAGCATGGAATATAGCATGCAAATCTAGAAACCTAGGGGAATATGGATGATTAAGTCTAAGACCCTGATGACTAAGGCTGGTTAACCTAAAATCTCAAAGACTTCTAAAAGCTAAGTCTTCTTGACCAAATCAGATCCCGGGTGAAAGTGAAAATGTAGAGGACTAATCCAACTTCTTCATTCAAAAAAAAAAAACAAGACACTTTTTTTTTGAACTTCAAGAGATATAACAACTGCCTAAACTCAATTAAGTAGCTACAATTCAGCCAGTATGGATGTAAGTACAGGCCGAAGCCCGTTGCTTGAGGACGGGGCCTTACGCGATGTCCTCTAAACCATCCAATCTGCTAAGGGCGAACCCTCACTGAATGCGGCTTTCTTAATTAGGCTTAGTAGTCACTAATAGCTCCTAAAGGTTTTTTAGGGGTTTTCTGATTTTTATGGATTTTAATAAGAATTAAAACACAAGTTAGACTCAACTTTCCTTGAAAAGAGATGGCGATGTCACAAAAAAAATTTTCAAAACATTTTCAAAAATCATTTTCGAAAATATTTATATAAAATAGTGTAACATAATATCGAAAAACCGCGAACTCCTTTGAGTTTTCTTAGTCCAATGAATTTTTACCTTAGCCAAAAAGTTTTTAATTTTTCAAATTTTTCAGATTATAGCTAAAGTAAATATACGGTAGATACGATATATCCCCCTATACTTAAACTTTGCTATGTCCTCATAGCACTAGATGTTACAAGAACATAGGTCCAGAAGAATATACGGGAGCTAAGAGGGGCTCCCCCTATACTTAGGTTAGAAATAACCTAAGTATAAAGGCAAGAAAAGATGAGTAGAGAAAAATCACGGGGACTTGGGTCCCCCCTATACTTAGGCTGAGATTAGCCTAAGTATAAAGATGGAGATTGATGTTGGAAGAGACCCAAGGTGAACGAAGAAGCGGGATGAATATACAAGTGAGCGGTTGAATCTTCGGAGATGAAAATGGAGTGTCTTCGGATTTAGGGTGTGTGTTGCAACAAAGGCTTAATCAAGCAAGCAAACCCTTAATTTCACCAACTCACACATGAAACCAACCTAAGTTGGTTTATTATCTTGTCTATTTTATTGGTGATAAAACATTTGATTTTTACGCAAAGAAAAGATGTGAAGGAAAATTATTGCGTAAGCGAGGGTATTGCTCTCCCAAAACCGAATTTTACTCCATTTTTGGTTGACTTGCAATTAACAGTCCCACTTTTATTTTAGGTTATCACTGAATTATGGTTAGCACATCAATCAGAAAATCATAGTCTACCGTTCATTCCATTTTCCATTTATCCTAGGTGATCAATCTAGAAAAATGAAAGCCGAGGAAAACATGTATACGATGAAGAAAAACTCGATCTAGGCTAAGCGAGAAATCATGCAGTGATTTGACGATAAAAGCCGCGAAAAATCTGGGGCCGTTTTGAAAATCAAATCAAACATGTATGCAAGTCGAAAAAGCCGCACCTAATCATGCATCTATTAGCGGTGATTAATCTTCATGAATTTTAGCTAAGTGATACGAGATTATGTGCGTCTTCATTTAAAGTGTGTCCTAACCTACGATCAAGCACATAAGATATGAAAATTGAGCTCGGAGAGCCGTGTGCCTAAGTCCTAGGTCGACACTCAAGTGGGGACGATCCCCACACAACCACGATCGTTCGATTACATACGCGAGTCTTCGATCGAAGACCGCTGTAAAAGACGAATTATTAAAAATGCAACAAAAATGCGAGATTTTTTTTTCTTTTCTTCCTCCTTTGCTCCAAGCATGCTCTTGCGGCTCCTCGCAGCGGGGAACGTCCTGCTCCTTGCCTCCTTGATCCATCAAGGGCCCTGCCACAGAAACAATCGTTAGATATCAAATAAGGAAGAAAAATTTTATATGCAAAATATATGATCATTTGACCTATAAAAAGAAACACTAAATTAAACACACAAAAATCCAAAAAAATAAAAGAAATGAGCCGTGTCCCCGGCAACGGCGCCATTTGACGAACCGCAAAATCGGCCCTTTAATAGAGTGTTTTTAGCACATGGAAATGTCATCGTAGTCGGGCCGATTCGGGTCGTCAAAACGATCACCTCATTAAGAGATATGCCATAATGAGTCGAAATGAGGTGATCGAAGATTTATTTTTCCTTGAAAAGAGACCACCTCATTGATATATGTCACATAAGAATGCGATGGTCATTAATTTTTATTTTACTTGGCAAGAAACCAAGGTCGAACTCAGGGACACGCGCTTCTCTCGTATTAATCAGACTTCTATTTATTTAACTAAGTGTTGAGTCGAAGCAAATCTCTAGGTCAAACTATACAGACACCACAACACAATGCATTAAAAATAAATATGCATTTTTTTCTATTTTTATAATGCAAATACATGCCATGTAATGCAACTAAAATATGCCCTAGGTGAAAATAAATAAGAGTTAATTTCGAGTTCAATTAAAAGGGCAGATTTGATGAACAATGTTGAGCAAGGCATCATAGTAAATTCTGATAGACACATGACTCTAAAATAATTCATAAGACTCATTGTGTCCAAGACAACAACTAAGCATGCCATTAGAAAGATCATCAGATCAGCTTTAAAACGAAACTAAAATCATCTCAATCGGATAAACATAGCTCAAGATATGCATAGAAGAAGCCAGGGGCATAAATGAAATAAAAACATGAAAAGTATCTACAAACCAGTCCCTGAGAAGGACTCAAATGCAATAAAAATAAGTCTGGTGGACTTCCCTGTAAATAAACCATACGCGCGGGGGTATATTTGCAATTATTGAAACCCGCAAGGGTATGAGTGCAAATAACCCCAGGCGCGCAGGTGTTGCACGTGTTCAGGACCTGTTTGCAATTTGTGGAAGGTTGTGGGTGACTCTGCAAATAACCCAGAAAGCACGTGCCCTGCACGCGCTATCCAGGCTCGGAGTGCGGCTCGGGCTTGGCAGAGGCTCGCTACTGCTTCGGGTTGGCTCGGGACATCCAAGCCTCCAGGCTTGGTGGCGATCAGGCTCGGCGTGGGCTCAGGGAATGCCACGTGGTATCGGGACCTGGATGAGATATGCGGAAGGTGCGAGGGCGCCGATGCAAAAAGCCCACACCCACGTGCGTGAGGCACGCGAGCTAAGGCTCGGATGGGGCGAGGGTCGGCGCTGCTTCGGGTGGCCGTTGCAGGTGGCTCGGGCCACGTGGTGGCTCGAGGTTGACTCGGGCGAAGCTCGGTTCCACCGAGCCTCCGCGCTCCGGGACGGCGACGTGGCTCTTCCAGGGCCGTTGGATCTCCGCCGTAGGGCGAGATCCAACGGTATCTGCTTCTCCTTCCTCCTCGATAGCTGGCGGCGCGATTGGAGCTCCGCCGCGCCTCGCCGTGCTCGATGAAGCTCAGGGAAGAACGCTCGGCGTATGGCGATGAAGATCCGAAGTCGAAGAAGCCGCATGAGCCTCTAGAATGCGCTGTCGACGCCTGACTGACGGAGGCGGAGCTCTAGAACCTGGCTCCGCCCAATGTCCGGCCATTGGTGATGGTTGACCTGCAAGGGGGTTAGGATGTGCGTGCGTGCGAGATGAAGTGGACGGAGGACTGAGCGGGGCGGAGAAATGAAGTCCTTAGTGTGTTCTCCTCCGCCTCCGGCGGAGGAGAATGCCTGGGATGAGGGAGGTCGTGGTTGAGCAGGAGGGTGATCGGAGATGTGCGCGGGGAAGGTAGATCGATGGTGGAGCTAAAGGAGTGGATAGTGGAGCGAGGTAATGTTCAGAGAGGCTGAGAAAATTATGCAAAATAAGAAGAAGATTCAGAGAGGATCAGAGGGCTTACCTGGCTGGAGATGGAGGTCGTGGCCTGGGCTGGGCATCGGAGACGAAGCCCGGGTCGTCGCACATACTGGCCGGCCGTGCCAGCGAGCTCGGGAGGGGCTTAGAGCCACCGCAGCACCGCCTGAAGGTCTGCGGGTCTCATCGGGGAAGGAAGTCGTCGTCGCTCGATCCGAGCTCCTCCCCCTGTCACAGGGAGGAGCTGGAGGGCTGGGCCACTGCCCCTTGGTTGATGGACAAAGGTGAAGTGAGGCGGAGGCACGGTATTTAAAGGTGGTGTAGATGGCAGAGGGCTGGTGAAGTAGTGGATTTCGAGGGTAGATGTTGAGCGACTGGTCGAGAATCATGGAACGTGGAAGCATGCGCGAGGACAACGGACGAATGGGCTTGGTTGTGGGGTGGTTAGAGAGAGAAGAGGATGACTAGGGCTATGGCTAAAAATGGAAGGGCGGCGGCTGTAGAGCGGCGTCGAGGGCGACGCCGGTCGGGTAGGCGCGGGGGTGCGCGCTGGAATCGTGGGGCTTGGGGGGCACAACTGCGTTGGTGGGAAGCTGGGGTCGCGAGCTAGGCGCGTGGCCTGGAGCTTGGTGGCGACCGTACGTCTTGCGGAGGTGGAGATGCGCTGCTGCGCGGCCGTGGGGCTCGGGGACGCCAACGCCTGAGGAGGTGGACGCGCGAAGCCCGCGCAGTCAAGGCCCGCTGGAGGCTGCACGTGGTGGAGATGGCCGCCGACCGTTGGCGGCTGCTGCTGGCGGTGGTGGCGGTCGTCGGTGATCAGTTGGAAGTACCTGCAATGAAGAGAGGAGAGCTCGAGCGGAGGGCTCGGCCGTGGTGGAGGAAGAAGAAGACACAAGGGGGTGTCACGACCTCTTTTGTTTTTCATGCATTTGTTTAACTGATTTAAATGACGGATAAATCGATTGATGGAATTTCGTCGAAAAAATAAATAAAAATCACCGTTGCGTTCGCAACGTGTGATTTATCCGTAGAAGTGGAATTGGTTTTGCGAATCTGTGGTCCGAAAGCGATGAATCGAAGGGAGAGAGAATGAAGAAGAATGAAGATGGAGAAGAATAAGGAAGAAGAAGTTACCTCTAGATGGTGGATCGGTGCCTGGGGAAGAAGCTCTTTGAGGAGCTTCAGATCTTCGCTCTAACGCCTCGGCAAGGCGGAGCTCAGCTGCGGCTGAGAGCTGCAGCAACAAGGACCAAAGCCCCTGGATCTCGCCTAGCAAAAGGATCCTATCTTCGCTCGACACGGTAGCTCTCACTTGCTGTCACCAAGAAGAGGGCGGAGCTCAAGGATTGTGTACTCAAGATGGCGGATGGGGGTGAACGGTGCCGGTGGCTGGGTATTTATAGGGAGAAGGAGGTGGTCTGGCCGGGTGAGTGGCGAAGTTGGTGGCCGTCGTGGGGCGAGTGTGGTGGAGATGGTGGTGCTCGAGGGAGCTGGCGAGGGAGAGGGACGAGTGGGGGATGTCGTGGGGAGGTCAGCGGCCGGAGGAGATGGCCGACGTGTGTCCAGAAAAGGAAAGGGGGCGCCCCTCCCGCAAGGCAAGGGACGTGGGGGAGAGGGGCGCCTGGAGGTAGGAGACGAGGTCTCCACCGTTGGATCTTGAGATCCAACGGTTATAAATCAAGCGCGAGAGGACGGTCGCGATTAGGTCGATGGCGGCACAATCAGAGGGCCCAAGTGGTCGCTACGTGTCGGGCTAGAGGCGGAGCGCCCGCGGATGGCTGTGATGGATTTCAAGTCGATCGAAGGGCTGGGGATCGTCAAAGTAAGGAGTGGTTGCGATGGAGAATTGAGGGCGCGATCAGATGGTCTTCAATCCGCCACGTGTCGTGCTCTGCGCTCGGCGCTGACGAACGGTGATGATCAAGGGGCAGAGAAGATCAATGGCTGAGGATTGAGGCGCAAGAGGAGAAGGCAGAACCGTTGGATCAAGTAAAGATCCAACGGCCCAGGTCAAGGGCGGATGAGACAAGAGAGGCGGGGCCACGTGGCGCCCCCAGATTGGGCCACGTGGCCCAATCAGATTATTCAGATGGAATTTTTAATTTTTGAAGGCTAAAATGGCCGAATTTGAGAAAACTCAAAACATGAAAGTTGTAGATCTTGACGAGATCTACAAGTTTCATGTTGGCCAAAACTGGAGATGACATCAAACAAAGACCCGAAATATTTTTGAGGTTATTTTTAAGTCTAAAAATACCACAGATTTTTGTTTTGCCATTTTTTTGTGGTTTTTAATTTATTTAGGACTCTGTTAATTATTAGACATTAACAGGGAATTATTGACAAACTTTTAAGCAAGGGGGTTAATTATGGAAAATAAAGATGATGAAACTGAGGTTCATCATAGGACTCATCAACATTTTGATAATTGTAGAGGTAGAGTTCATCTTGATGGCTTAACGAAGCCCTTGCATGTAGTGGGTGACTTCTCATACTAGAGTCTCCAGCAGTCAGATGCGGTGCACGGGAGACTGAAACCCTTCGATGTACTTCTTTACGCTCATTGTACCTTGTCTCCATGATTGCAATCATGTGTATAGGCCTCGCTTGTAATATTTGGACACACGAACTTTGTTTTCAGTTTGGTTTTTGATTCAATTGTGGATCTTCCCTTTTTATTTTCATTTGTGTTCTGATTGCAAACGATCTTACCATAATAAGGCATGTCCCTTTAGTTTGATCGTGACGAATTGAACTTTTTGCCTGCTTGGCATATGCTTCTAGATGAAGAAGTGTTCAGCCTTTTAGACCAATCTACAAAAACATCAGGATCTCGTCATCCATCAAACTCTAGAACATCAAGGCGGATGCCTCGGTTCCACCTGTCATCTTGCCTAAGACCATGCAATGGTAGATGTTGATAGCCACTATGATATTGTGATGTATACATAGGGTGTGAGGTTCTTGGTTATTTAGAATGAAAGGAGTCTCATCTTCCGACTCTTCTTCTTCTTCGCTTCATTGTGAGTGACATTTGCTAAGATATCCATCAGATATAGAGGAACTAGAGTCTCGGGATGTATAACTACGCGAGTGTTATCTATGACTCTTACGTCAAATATTGGTTATCATTGTTTCATTGTGACCCTTCTCCAATATATAACCATTCAATGTGGTCATTCTATCGTGAAGTGATTGAACATTTGTTCCATTTGATCGTATAAAAAATCTATTATGAGTTGTGTTTGCGTGGTGTTGTCAGTCGTGGAGGCACTCAGCTTTTCAGTCAAGTTTTTTTCTCTTTTTTTGGTTTTTTTTGTGTATGGGGGTGCTGGATGCAATGTAATATGATGAAAAGGAAATCGATCGGCTAGTTTTGATACCAAATTTATGAATCCGATGTGTGATGTGACGCAATCATCGTGCCCATGATTAACATCAAGTCCAACGCAATAGTTCTAGATAAATGAATAAGTGACGTAGGAAATTACTATAACAGAAAAAAAATGAAACTATTTCTAATGGATTTTGGAAAATAAACAGATGTTAAACAATAGCTAATGACAATAAAATAGTGGCAATCGGAAGGGAAAATATGTTGTTTATTCATGAGAGGGGGTCCGAACCGAAATAGTTAACAGGTTCTTTGATTACTTATTGTTATTGCATGTAGTTAACGGAATATAAACTCCATCAAACCCAAAACATTATAGAAGATGCCACAATTAATGGAATTCACAAGATAATATCATTTTGATAACACATACCATAGTCGATAGTAGAGGAGAAGAGTAGTACCTTGGGCCTGATTACGGGCAGCACGATGGAGAAGTGAGGTCGGTGCGCTGATGGTTGGAAGCAATGCAGGGAAGAGGTAGGCATTCACAGGTTGTCAAGGGGTGGCAGTGGCAAGTCCAGTGACGGTACTAGGTTGGAGGGTGGGATGGTGAGGTGGAAGCGGCACGGGGTGAGCGATAGGGCAGTAGCATAGAGAGAGGAGTTGGGTGGTTGCATTGGGGAAGGGAAAGGAGGGGTTGGAGGCGTAAGAAGAAGAGAAGAAGGTTGCGATGATGCCAATAAGAGAAATTAGGGTTGGGATTTCGGGAAGGGGAAAGGGAGGGTGAGGGGAAATGAGAGGGAGAGGGAAAGATAAAGAGAGGAAGAATTAAAGGGGAAAAATCTCATTCTATTCTCTACTCATGGTGTGGGGGGCTTTATATAGGCTAAGTCCCACCAAATAAACATAACATTAAAAATAAAAAATAATAAAAATTATGACAAGACCCTTATATGATGGACCTCTTACATATCTGAATAAATTAAAAATCATACTCAACTACTTGACCTAAAAGCATGTCATGTAGCATAACTAAACCAAAATAAATAAGAAAAAATCCGTAGGATTCCTCATGCTACATCACAAGATGTTCCTATTTCATGATTATTTTTAAATATTCCAATAATTATTCTTCGGTACATGCTTTGGCATGATCTTATTAACAATCTCTTCGAACCTTACACGTATAGGAAAATAGATGTTAGTGTTTTTCAATATGTGAATGGCCTCCTTTTGTCTCTCCTTCACTCTAAAATAGGAGCGTCTAATAGGTTGAAAACTATGCACGCCTTTTCTCCGTGCTATTAAGACTTAATATACCTCAAGACATCAACTCTCAACCAATTCTAATGGGAGCTCCACCTATGATCTTCTTTCTAACGTGGATCTTAACCCCTTATATAGGTTTCTAGTTGCGCTATAAAAACTTCCATTTAAACAATCAGAACCATAATGTTAAAAAAGATATTAATATAAGCAATAGCATTCAAATAAAATCAAGTGATTCAATCTTATAAAGTGTTTCCCATACAATTAAGGGGATAAGTGGTCGGAGGTTAAGTAGCATGCATGAAACTGTATGTGTAGAAGTATTGCATCGTGATATCCATAATGTGTAATTTCTGATGTACAACATGTTAGGAGGACATCGTGTGGCTTCGGACAGGATCGGACGACGATGACTCGACGACCACGTAGCGGATGACAAAGATGCGATGAATGTGCGGAACGGACACGAGAAATTGTGGGAGAAGGACAACGGGGACAGGGAATATGGTAGAGGAGAGGTGAGCGTGGGAGGTAATGAGTGAGCAGGGAGGTGGTGGCAGAGGGAGAGGGGTATGGGTTGTTCAGTTGGCGGTGGCGAGGGAGTAGCGGAGGTGGTGGCGGAGGGAGCAGAAGATGGATTTCTTGGGTTGGTGACATCGAGAGAGAAGAGGGGGACACCTTTATACATGCCTCTTTCGTTATCACTCTCCTGTAAAAAAGAATTAATTGATTGATGCTACATCACCTACCTTTGGCTTACGTACGATTTTTCCACCATGTAACCAACCCAATGAAATGCATATCAAGTAGAAAACAAGACTCTTTAAAAGGGAAGACAATAATAGGATAAATCACCTTTCCTTTGTATTATCTAGTGTTCATGGAATCGGCAATACATGTCGCATATGACCGTATGACATGCATGCCGAACCGATTATATGAATCGATGCTTTACACGTCCAAAACTCATATACGACCCACATATACTCAGCATACTACTCCAACAGCTTGGTGGTTCAGCCTCTAGCAATTTCAACTCCCCAATCCTATCATTTGGGTGCTTACTTATCGATGAATCCACGATTCATCATCTTAATATATTGATCTTATCAAAATCCCTAAGTAAAATCTCAAATAAATGTCCATAAAATCAATAAATTAATAGAATGACTCTTGTAAATAAAATACACTGATTATTATATATTATATTTTATAAAATAAAGAAATAATAAAAAAGTGTAAAATAAAAGGAGTTTTTCACCTGTAAATAGCCAAACCGTCCAACATTTTTAATAATTTCATACTAACTTCTTTTCAGTTAGTTCTTTCTCTGACTTGTTTATAAAAATGTATGTAAAATGCAAAAAAATAAAATTAGAAAAGTCGAAAAAATGTGTACATATTGTTTGTTTGTTGCATTTTATTTTGTCAATGTTTATGTAAATACGTTGTAAATATCTTTTATTAAAAATACAAAAAATAAAACGAGAAAAGTAAAAAAACTTGTACATATTGTTTTTTATTTATGGATTTTTGTAAATTCTCCACTATCTTTTCTCTTTATTTTATTTTTTCAGTAGCCAACTCTTAATTTCGTTTTATTTTATTTAATTCCTATTCTCTGCAATAACTTCTCTTTTCTTCCATTAACCTCTATTCAACTCCACTATTTTTTAACTTTCCACTCGACTCCGCCATTCCACCATTTTTCCTAGCTTCCATTTTCTTCTCTCTCTATTCATCCCATTCTCTTAATTTTTGCCTTAGATTGACATTTATGTGAGAGAGAATCGAGAGCTCTGACCACCCGTCTCGATGATAGTGAACAAAGAAGTAGAGCGACGACCACCTCCTATCCAGTGAGATCCATTGGCATTCCGGCCAACATCATAGCCGCCTCCGCAAAGCTGTTCAAGCTCATCGCTCGCTGACAATTCGAGCGAAGATTGTGCTTCTTGTGAGCACACCACAAGAACTCGTCCATTGTAGGCGGCCCCCTACCCCTTTTCCCCACAGCCGCCGCCCCATGCCTCAACCTCCATCGCGCCACTGCACCTCCAGGCTCTTCAACCGCTCGCTGCTTTCCAACCACTACCACCATCGATCGCGTACAACCTCCCTCCAATTGTAGCTCCTCCCTCCTGTGCGGCACCTCACCTCCAGCACGACCGCCCTCCTGCGGCCCTCCGCCACCTCCAGTCATCCTTCTTCCTCCACCACACGACCGTGGTTGTCGCGTGCCCAACCCTGCACGCGCATCTCCATCGCCACCTGTGGCCGCCCACTCTCCCGCACCCCTGGCCATAGCACCACAACCGACCACCACGGCACACCACCGCGCATGGCCCCCGTCCGCCAGCCGACCACCACACCTCCCATCGAAGGAAGAAGGTCCCCTCTCCCTTCTTTTCATTTCCTTTATTTGTAAAATTTGTATCTTATTTCTAGCATAGTTTTCTATTACAAAAGTACCCCTGTTCACAGTTTGCACTGTCAATTTTAATTTATGTATTGCACAGACACCCATATATACATGTGTTAATTTGGAAATCTTTTTAGCATCGTTTTCTTAATTGAAAAATGTCATGTTGTTGAGCAACTGATTCTCTATCATTTGGCTGTTTACTTATATTTTTGTGAGCTTTGGATAATTATTTAAAGCTGATCAATGAAAATTACTTATTTTACCCATTGTAAGGTCTTAAAGTCATATTTATTTCACGGATTTCACAAAAATCAGAAATGATGAGTTTGAATGTGATTTAATTTGTTTCCAAATTTCATCTAAATTGGAGTTGTATTGTGCCTTAAATAAATTGGTGACTGATTTTTGTAAATGATTTTTAGTTGAATCCACACACATTATTTTTGCAAAATTCCAACTCTCATGGATTGAATATATAAATACCTTTTTGAGATGATTTTCTCTCCAGATAAATTGATAATGTGGATCTATTAGGAATTAAATACTTGCAGCCACTCTGTCTTCGTTAAAAAATTCATATGTTCTTGAAAATTTTCAAAAAAACATTGTAGCCTCATTTCATCATATTTAACTTTCAGTAAAATTTTCACATTTTTTACATTCTATTTGTGTGATAAATTACATAAAAACCATAAAAGTGTACATTTTTCATTATTGCATTTTAACTCTTAAAATTCCAAAAATGTGTTTTGCATTCACTACTAGATTAGGTTTCTAGGAAAAATATAATTTGGCTAAATTAGATTAGTTTCACATTAAAATTATTTTGGCTAAGTTGTATGTTTTCTTATTAACTTAATTCAAACCATATTTTGCATTCACATTTATTTTTGTATATAAAAAATACAAAAAAATCCACCTTGGAAATCTAGAACTAAGTGTTCTGATTTGACCTAAAGTTGTTCTTTGCCTCCCTGTGTTTGACCACGGACTTGCTCGGGATATAAACTAAAAATTGAGTCATCTTCACGATTCATTAAGTACCCCTATTAAAATGAGTATAAATTATATCATGTATTTAGCAATTCGTCAGATGGTGTCGTTGCTGGGGAGACAAACAACTTAGGGTTTGATTTAGAAAACTAGATTTAGGTTTTCTCTCACTGGGGTAGTGTGATCCCCGAGCCATGTTGTAGTTATTCCATTTCTTTTCTCTCAATTATTTCTCTGCTCGTTTTTGTATATATTATGTTATTTATCTATCTTATATTAATTCCTTTTTCCTTATGAGGGCCTGATGAACTTGGAATGCATCATAGGTCGATGGACGTGACGCGTGCCAACTGCTGAAGATAAAGGAAATTTAATTTATTTTTGAAAGCTTTTTCGTTTTCTAAATTCTTGTAATCATTGTGTTGTAATAATTTAGGTAATTTGCTCATTTACAATAGCTCTTGTTCGAGAGCTCGCACGTGTAAAAAGAGAGTCAGACACTTATTATTTTTATGTGTGGTTGTGTTGAAAGTGGTTCTTGACTTGAGTGGCGAAATTAAGGATAGGCACAACAGTGGTGTAAAATCAAATTTGTATGTGCCCTTCGTAATTTAGGTCACACATATCTTAGAAGATTCACACATATGACAAGATTCATAATGAGACACACATAGACACGTACTACTTAGTTCGGATTAATTCAATTCTTCCTTGCTAATAGCATTTTGCTTAGGTGTGGTTTTCTCGATCTGCATGCATTTAGTGTAAATTTAAAACTTTAGTTTTGCATAATGCATGGAGAGTGTTGGAAGTCACTGTTAGTATACCTTCTTCTGAGCATGCATCATCGTTTCTCGTTTGCAATCTGATTTCCAATACCTCTCTTATTTTACATTTTATTATTTGAAGGAAATTTGGGATTGAATGGTAAACATTCCTTGTGTTCAGATTAACTTTCAAGTGACAACCTAACTTTAAAATTGGGACTAAATTGAGCAGGTTGATTAAACAAAATTTGGAATAAAAAGAACATTATTTTACGTGTGCATATAGCCCTCACTGTCTGATTTATTTGCAAGTGAGGGAGAGATGACACTAGGATAGAGCCAAGCCAGACTTTTCATATAGACTATTAGTTCTACAAAAATGATTAGCCACTTTTCATTGAGAATCCACGGGCAGTCGGTAAACAGCCTGGATTTCCTTAGCAGAGTGGGAGGTTTAGAGGACACTGTGTAAGGCTCCGTCCTCAAGTAATAGGTAGATGTATTTATACGATCCGTAGTTACTCCTATACTGGCTGATAGTGGGTGCAACTAGTCGTAGTGATCGGGAGAGTCTATAGGAAAGTACATGCACCCAACAGCTCGTTAATCTTTCAAGACTTGCATTTGTCACCAACTAAAACTGACAAGATAATTTGGCCCTCATGTGTTGAGTTGGTGAATTTGGAGGGCTTGCATTGCGTTTGTATTGTGAGTTTACTCTGCACATTTACATGCACTGTAGAACTAGTGCCTCATTGATGAACGTCAAATTTGCCTCTTTAAAAGTGATGAATTGTCGTAGTATAGGAGGCAAATTCTGTTGAGCAAAAACCACAATTTTTTGAATGCTGCGGAGTATTTATACTTAGCAAGTCTACCAAGGTCGAACGCAAGGACACAACTACTTGATTTATTTAGCAAATTTCGATTCATGAAGCACAAGTGTGAATAATTCTCAATTTCAGTCCCACGTGATGAACTATGCTATTTACAAAGCAATGCCATGATGTATGCAATTTTTAATTGATTTTTAAGCAATTACCAGAGGATGCGTGAAAAATAATGCAAGAGAATTTATATGCAGACTAAAGATTACAATTATACGCTAGAAATAAGAGCAACAGAAGAGAAATGGAAATCAGTGTCATTTTAAATCCCATCATTAGAAACAATCATCAAAACGAAGCATAGACAAGAGAGAGCAAGGTCTCATTTATCACATAAAAAAATCACTTTATTTAAAACAGTGGTAAATGAGAAAATTAAACATGCTAAGATGTAGAGGATAAAACAAGGATCAAAACGATACTAAAATCATGCAATTGGGACCTACGATGCTCAAGTTATGAAGAAAACAATGCAGGCGCATAATTGTAATAAAAATGCAAGAAATAAAAAGGATAAATATTGCATTTAGGTCCCTGGAAGGATCTAAATGCAAACACCAAAAACCGCATGTGCCCTTTCATAAATTTTCCATAGCGTGGGGGCATTTATGCAATTTCTGAAACTTTGGAGTGCTTCTTTGTAAAATACCCAGGCACGCACGTGAGGCACATTCATGGGGACCAAAATGCAAATATTAGATTTTCCAGGGTCTTTTGCGTAATTTACCCAGGCCCTCACGTCCCATGCATATGAGGGACCAGGCTCGGGACGCAGCCTCTGGCTCGGGCCACGTGGTAGCAACTGGGGGCTCGGGTCGAGGGTCGGTGGGAACCGAGCCTGTAGGTCTCGAGAGGAGGCTCAGGCACCACGTGGTATGACCATGGCCGTCAGATCCGGATGATCGGACAACATCTGTGTCGTCTTCATCCGTCGTGGCCCACCGGAGAAGGCGGGTCTCCGGTGAACCCCTGTGGACTCCTCCGTGCTTCGTGAAGTCCCCTAAACATTGGAGGAGCAAGATAGGGACCTCGCGAAGAAGCTGGTGGCAAGGCGATCCTCCGGTAGCTTCAAGATCGACAGGTAGGTGAAGTGCTGCCGGTGGCGGAGGAGAAGATCGGAGCACCTATGCCAACTCTGATCAATGACGTCTAGAGCACCTGCAGATGTTAGAAAAAGCCGAAGCGTGCTCATAATGAAGTGAGTGAGTGAGATGGAGGCCTTGGGTGACTAGAGGCAGTGGCCGGTGGCTTCTTCTCCGACGGAGCAGGAGAAGAGGGGAGTCGGAGCGAGGGAGGGTCTGGAGAAGGGAGAGGGGGTCCGCGTGAATGACTGATGGATGGCGAAGTTCAGAGGGAGGTCAGGTGAGGGTGACGGTGATGATAGGCAGAGGTGTAATTTGGAGAAAGGCTAAGAAAAAGAATCACCTTGTCGGAGCAAGGTGTTGGCGGAGGAGGTTGCTTGGGATTAGGCTCAGATTAGCCTCGGGGTCGTCTCCCAGCTGGTCAGCAAGGCCAGCGAGCTCGACGGCTGCCAGAGGCATCGCTACGTGGTGGAGGAGCCGTGGGTCGACACCGGGCTAAATCCATCGTCGCCTTGACGTTCCGCCCCTCCGCTGTCACCGGAGGGGAGGAGGAAGCTAGGATTAAGCCCAGTAATGGTGGATGAGGGGTTACAGAGGCGGAGGGAGGCTATTTGTAGGTGGAATCCGATGGAGTTGACCGGGCGTTACAGAAGGGAGAAGGCATTTTCGAGTGGAGATAAAGATGGTTGTGCATGATGGCAAGGAGGTTTGGAGGTTTCGCGTGTATGGTGGTTGAACGACCGTCATGGGGGAGGCGTTATGAAGCGGAGAGGGATGGTGGTGGTGGAGCAAAAAATGGAAAGGGGTAGCGTGCTCACAAGGTGAAATGACTGGGGGGTGGGGAGGTTACGGGGGAGGAAGATGACTTCCTGGTTGTTGGATCTAGTGATTCAACGGTTAGGATGCGAGTGCAGGTGGTTGGCGAGGATCAAATCCATCGATCTGATCGAACGGCTGAGGTGTGCGCGGTGATGAGAGGTTAAGATAAAGAGAGGGGGTCCATCCAAGGGCGAGGGGCGAAGGAGATTGCGTGGAGCGTTGTCGGCCGTAGGATGAAAGTGGGATTGGGCGGCTGAGATGAAATGGTGACGTGGAGCGTGGAGGAGCATTGGATGCACGTGGGATCGGGCGGCTGGGATTTTAGCGGTGAAGTGTGGCTGAGATATAATCTGAAAGCCTGATCAGACGGTTGGGAGTTGATGGATCTCGGATTCACCACTCTAAGACTCATTAATTAAGCTCAAGTCCCTCAAAATCAACTGCATTTTTGCATTTATTTCGCATAATTAGCATTCATGCATGATTTCATAAGAATTGCATTTTAGCATTAATTTCTGCATAAAATAAGAAGCCAAAAATCCAAGACAGAAATGACCTGTAAATAGCCTAATTTCCCCTATTTTTTAACTCCTCCATGCTAACTCCGAATGATACAAACTCACCTCCACTGTGTACATATCACTAACAAGAATAAATGAAAAATACAAAAAAATCACTAACCCTGTTAAGTGGACCAAAAATCCAAACCCTAATTTCAGGATTTTTGGACTAAAAGCCACATATCTTCCCCATCCAGTGTCCGATTTTATCCTACTCACTTTTGAACTAATACACATTCAATTACCTTCAAAACAAGACCAAGTTCAAGTGAATCGAAGCTCATATGTAAAAGTTGAGTTTTGGGCCTCTTTTATACATTGTATATTTTAGCGGTTTTCTGACCTATAATTTATGTATATATTTTCTTTATCAATAAAAATCCAGAAAAAATAGAATTAGGTATCTTTTATTTATCTGTGATTTTTCCATATTTTTTCGGATTTTTATCTTGTTTAAAACTGACAAAAAAATTAGAAAACCCAAAAATCAAGGTATTCTATGTACATGGGATACCCCAAAATTCACTTTTTACATTTGACCGATTTTGACTTTGATGTCTTCATGAAAGTTGTAGATCTCGTCAAGACAAGCATTTTTCGTAAAGGAACTTTTTTGATCTGAGGTCATTTGCTATTTCTTTTTGATTTTACAAATCTTTTATTTTCGGATTTTTCTGGAGCTGACACGTGGCAGCCCCAGAGGCCGCCACATGTCCGTGATTTTTGGGCTTTTAAATTTTTCATTTTCATAAAAAAAATATTAAAAAAAGCGCCCGCACGTGCGACGCACGTGCCCCCAGGCACGTGCTCCGCACGTGCCGCTCCCCAATGTTTAACCTCCCCTGCCACGTGTCACGATCTGGGCCGTCCAATCTCGGCCGATCGGACGGCCCTTGACCATCTTCCCCAGTCGCGTCTCCCCCAAATCCTCCGCCTTCTTCCGCAACCGCCGTGCTGCCCTTTTCCTCGCAACCTCCCTCAACGACCAACGCCCCCCCGAGTCCTCCTCCGTTATCCTCGCCGTTCTCGCCAACCGCCAATCACCCCCGACCTATTTAAGGGCCTCGACACACCGTTGCCAGATCATCCGCCGACTGCACGCAAGAGAAGGTCGGGGTGACAGCCCGACCTCCTTCTTCCTCGGCGAGGTCCGAGGTTTGCGCCTCGTTGCAGCAGCGACCATCGCCGCCCTGACTGCCCTGATCCGCCTCCTGCGTCGAGCCTACGACACCAACGACTTCTTCTTCTCCGCCTACGTCTCCGACAACGAACTTCACCAACCTTCGACATCTCCAGCCTTGACTCCGCCCACGCAAAACGCCTCTCCAACGTCACCGACCACCGATCGACGTCCACGACGACTTCACCAACTTATCTTCATCAACCGCCATTCATCACCTTCACCAACGCCCTCCGCCTTGGCCGACACGCCAGCTCTGACACGCCACCTTCTTCTCCGACTACGCCTCCGCCACTCACTCCGATGCGCTATCGTCATCGACGACCGCTCCAGGAGACGCTCCGCCTCGACCAGAGGGTGGTCTGCCGCAGCTCCGCCAGGAGGGGCTAGGCCTCCCCCGTCCTTCAAGCCACGTCATCGACTCCGCCCCGACACCACCGCTCCACCGGCCGGGTCCGACCCGAGACTCCCCACGCACGTGCGGGGCACGTGCGTCGGGGGAGGACGTCATCAGACGCCATCCAGGGGTCACGTGCTACGTACGTGACCACCTGGGTCATTTGCATTGAGCCCCTGGAGGATCCCCAGATTACACTGCAGTCCAAGGGTCACGTGCACAGCACGTGACCACTTGGTAATTTACAGAGAAGCCCCCGGATTCCTCCATATTTTTGCACGAGTCCCCGCCTCCAGAGGCACGTGCATTGCACGTGCCCCTCTGGAATATTTGCAAAAACTCCCCCTTGTTTAGGTAATTACGTTTATGTCCCCATGCATTTGCCTTTATTTATTTCTTTATTGCATCCATACCCCTGCATTTCTCCTTCATTTGAGACCTATGTTTTCCATCATTTTATTTATTTAAAAATAACATTGTGTTCCTCATATAATTCTCTACATTTTGACATACTAAGGGTATTTTTGTGATTAGTGATTAATTAATAATTATTTATTCTGTGAAAAATTGTGAAGTTTACCCATCTTATGCTCTGAAATTCATAATTGATTAACCGTTACTCTAAAAATTCCCCAAAAATCATGTGTTGTAGAGATTATTTTGATTAACATTGTGCCCAAAAATCTTTGCATTTGCATGCATAATTTGCACTGTAAAAATCATTTTGCACATTTCATTGTTTAATTTTTAATAGATATTAGACCCCCACATTTTCGAGATTTAGGATTTTTCTGAGATCCATCACCTAGTGATAGATCTTAGATAATTTTAATTCTTGAAAATAAGTATGTTTAATATTTATTATAATTAAATATTGAAAATCATTCTCTCTGCATTTAAAAATTCATAAAAAAATTCATATTGCATCAGAAAATTCAAGAAAATTCCAAAAAAATTACAGTGCACTAATTTTGTCATAATTTTCATCTCGGCCAAGTTTCATATTTTTCAGGCATTGTTTGATCGAAGTTTACATTTTAGTCCTTAAAATAGGCCGAATTTTCATTTTTACATCCTTTTTTTGCATTAAAAATTCTAAAAAAAAGACCGCCTTGAAAATCGAACTCAAAATTGGATAGACACAACTCTAGGTTATTCCTTTGCCTCCTTGTGGTCGACCTTGGGACTTGCCCAAGTAAAATAAACATAAAACCACTTGACTGAAAGTAAATAATTTTTGTGGTTATTTTTGACTGTTTCCGGTCGCCGCCTATAACGAACGACGCACATTTATTTTCACTCATGAAGATAAAAATGATTCCTTAACCCGGCGATTACGAAACCATCAGATGGCGCCGTTGCCGGGGATCGAACCTGGGTCACCCGCGTGACAGGCGGGAATACTCACCACTATACTACATCGTCAGATGGCGCCATTGCCGGGGAGGCAAGCGACTTAGTTTTGTGTTTTGACTTTTTTCGCTCGGTTTTCCGAATTCGGGTAGTCTGACCCCTGAATTTTTCATTGTAAATTCCATAAATTTTTTTCAGCATTTATTTTCTTATTTTATTATTTTTTGAGTCACTCTCTGACATTCTCTCTCTTATTTTTCTTACGAGGTACCCGACGCACGTGGAGCGGTTTTTCAAGAAATCGACGCATCTTCCCGACATCCGAAGAAACTGCAATTTATTTAAGATCGAGTCGAGTCGTGAGAAAGCGTAGAGTCTAGGTTTTAAATTTCTGCAAATTTTAATTTCTGCTCATTTATAGCGGTGTCCGTTTGGACTCTCGCATGTGTAAAAAGACATTGAACTCTATTTGTGGTGTGTCGTGGCCTGTTTCACTCTCCGGTGAGGGTGGGGCCCGACTTGAGTGGCGATTAGGATAGACCGGCACATACGGCTCTCAGAGCATTTTTATTTTTTGATTGTGCTCGTAGGATCTTAAGCCACACTTCACATTAATCAAGACGCACATAGATCGTTCAACTTAGCCAAATGTAACTCAATTCTTCCCCGCTAATAGAACTTTCTACTTAGGTGCGGTTTTTCATCGGCTTGCATTCATTTAGAATAAAATTTAAAATTCTGTTTAGCATCCCACATGGAGATTGCGAGGATTCACTGCAAGTCTTCTAACTGAGTATTCATCATAGTTTTCCGCGTGCATCGGCTTTTCCCGAATTCCTCCCTCTTGTTTTATCACATAAATCTAATGGAAATTTGGATTGGACGGTAGACGTGTATTTGTGCTCATTTAAATTCTTCAGTGATCATCTAATTAAAATTGGGACTGCTAACTATAGTCGATCTTAATAAACCATAAAATCAAGAATGTCTGCGGGAGAGCAACCCCGACCTTGGATGATTTTATTTTTCTGAGTGAGCGAGGGACGACACTTAAGGCTAGAGCCCACATATGAAATATCATCTCGCTAATTTTCTGCCAAGATTGATTTATCACCAACTAAAATTGAAAAGATAATAGCCGAAATCTTACGGCTTCATTGTGTGAGTTGGTGAACCTGGGGTTTGATTTGTGTTTGCATTGGTGTGCGTGAACCGATACCGAAGATCAATAGCCTCACATTCGATAAAAATTCTCTTTACTATCCCATGCAATCATCTCTTCCCTCTCTTGATTAGTCCCTCATCATGGAACTCTTGTACAAAAACAGACCCAACCCCTCATTCCTCTCAACTCCTTCAGAAATGACCGAGAATCCATCAGAATTATATTATGAAAACGAATTCGTGACGGTTAGACCCAAAACACCTCCTCCAAGTGACTCTCAACCACCATCTCTTTTTATCAATCCGATATGCTTCATGAATGATAATCCTCGATTTTTGGACCTGATAATTCAACAATCGACTGAGGTCTCCACTTCTTCATATAATCCTCTCTACGCCGATCATGCAATTCATCCATCATATTCATTGAATATCAATCCATCATTCATGGGAAATGATCACCACATGATTGAAGTGAACACTTCTTCACCTCTTTCATCAACCCCGCCCTGGAGCACTAATGAACAATCATCAGCTTGGATTGACCATGACAACTCCCTCTTCAGACGTGACAATCATACAGAGGAATGGACTAACTACATAGAAACACAGGAACCCTGTATGCTGACTCCACCATACCAAGCTCCGACCACTCATAATCAAAGGAATAAACTCTACTCGGATCAACTCCAGATGTCTGAATCATATGAGCAGCCTCCTTCCATAAATTTTAAGGAGAAATTTTCAGAGGAACTTCACCGAGAGTGGTCTGGACTTGACCATAATCCACCTAATTTTCAGAGGAACTTCACCGAGAAATAGGATTTTAAGAGCTTCAGGTCTTTTGACTTAATTCCTTAAGTTCCACATGATAATGTATAGCGTTTGACTCTTAGTGTCTAACCTGGTCTCTTCATTCTGGGTACAACTCTGGAATAGGGAATTAATTCACACTCTCGCACTATGCACCTATCTCAACCCAGATGGGATGTTGGAAGACTGTGTGAGTCTCTTTTCTGGTAGCGTGGAAATCTAAAGACCGAAGTACGGGTTGAAATAAAGTTTCGGAAAAGGGATGGACGGCTGGGCACATTTTTTCTAAGACCCCAAAAAATGTACGGATAAAAAGATTCTATATCCGTAGGGTCACAACAAGATCCAAGCAGAACCACAAAAAATTCCATATACAAAGAAGCAACTACCAAATAAAATCTGACCAAAAAGGTCCAAGCTTCAAGAAAACCTGCAGATCTTGGTGGAGACTCGGCTACACTGGCCATCTTCATAAGGAGAGGTGACTACACTGGCCACCCTCCAGTTCTTTTCTCTTTCTTCTATCTTCTCCCTCATTCGATTGTGAACATAGCACGACAGACCTTAGAAGGAAATACCTGACTCCCCGAGGACGAGTTACTGGAGAGGAGAGGAGCATGGTAGTCCGGCATTCTGGATGGGAAGAGCTAAAAACCTTCACACACTTGAGTCGGTTGTTCAATGTTCATAGGGTATACTTTGGAAAGAGGATTGATCTAAGATGACTTCTGAGCCAAAATAGTGACAATGATGTGTAGAACTTGAGGGCTGTTGATTTTAAAATTTTAAGTCTCACCGAAGTTCCGCCACACTATTAATCCAAAGGTCAAGTTTAGTGTCACTTTCACCTTCAGTTCATGGTCTTGGTATGGAACCCAGCCTCATTTCACTTCATGGCATTTCTTTTTGATGCTCAGGGACAAGCATGGTTTAAGTATAGGGGGATGATGAATCTCAGATTCACCACTCTAAGTCTCATTAATTAAGCTCAAGTCCCTCAAAATCAACTGCATTTTTGCATTTATTTCTCATAATTAGCATTTATGAATGATTTCATAATAATTGCATTTTAGCATAAAATAAGAAGCCAAAAATCCAAGACAGAAATGACCTGTAAATAGCCTAACTTCCCCTATTTTTTAACTCCTCCATGCTAACTCCGAATGCTACAAACACACCTCCATTGTGTACATATCACTAACAAGAATAAATGAAAAATACAAAAAAAATCACTAACCCTGTTAAGTGGACCAAAAACCCAAACCCTAATTTCAGGATTTTCGGACTAAAAGCCACATATCCTCCCCATCCAGTGTCCGATTTTATCCTACTCACTTTTGAACTAATTAACATTCAATTACCTTCAAAACAAGACCAAGGTCAAGTGAATCGAAGCTCATATGTAAAAGTTGGGTTTTGAGCCTCTTATACATTGTATATTTTAGCGGTTTTCTGACCTATAATTTATGTATATATTTTCTTTATCAATAAAAAAAAATAGAATTAGGTGTCTTTTATTTATCTTCGATTTTCCCATATTTTTCCGGATTTTTATCTTGTTAAAAATGACAAAAAAATAGAAAACCCAAAAATCAAGGTATTCTATGTACATGGGATACCCCAAAAATTCACTTTTTACATTTGACCGATTTTGACTTTGTTGTCTTCATGAAAGTTGTAGATCTCGTCGAAACGAGCATTTTTCATGAAGGAACTTTTTTGATCCGAGGTCATTTGCTATTTCTTTTTGATTTTACAAATCTTTTATTTTCGGATTTTTCTGGAGCTGACACGTGGCAGCCCCAGAGGCCGCCACGTGTCCGTGATTTTTGGGCTTTTAAATTTTTCGTTTTCATAAAAAAATATTAAAAAAAGTGCTCGCACGTGCGACACACGTGCCGCTCCCCAATGTTTAACCTCCCCTGCCACGTGTCACGATCTGGGCCGTCCGATCTCGGCCGATCGGACGGCCCTTGACCATCTTCCCCAGTCGCGTCTCCCTCGAATCTTCCGCCTTCTTCCGCAACCGCCGCGTCGCCCTTAGCCGTTCTCATCAACCGCCAATCACCTCCGACCTATTTAAGGGCCTAGACACACCGTTTCCAGATCATCCGCCGACTGCACGCAAGAGAAGGTCGGGGTGACAGCCCGACCTCCTTCTTCCTCGGCGAGGTCCGAGGTTTGCGCCTCGTTGCAGCAGCGACCATCGCCGCCCTGGCTGCCCTGCTCCGCCTCCTGCGTCGAGCCTACGACACCAACGACTTCTTCTTCTCCGCCTGCGTCTCCGACAACGAACTTCACCGACCTTCGACATCTCCAGCCTCGACTCCGCCCACGCAAAACGCCTCTCCAACGTCACCGACCACTGATTGACGTCCACGACGACTTCACCAACTTATCTTCATCAACCGCCGTTCATCACCTTCACCAACGCCCTCTGCCTTGGCCGATACGCCAGCTCTGCAACGCCACCTTCTTCTCCGACTACGCCTCCTCCACTCACTCCGACGTGCTATCGTCATCGATGACCTCTCCAGGAGCTGCTCCGCCTCGACCAGAGGGAGGTCTGCCGCAGCTCCGCCAGGAGGGGCTGGGCCTCCCCCGTCCTTCAAGCCACGTCATCGACTCCGCCCCGACAGCACCGCTCCACCGGCCGGGTCCGACCCGAGACTCCCCACGCACGTGCGGGGCACGTGCGTCGGGGGAGGACGTCATCAGACACCATCCAAGGATCACGTGCTACGCACGTGACCACCTGGGTCATTTGCATTGAGCCCCTGGAGGATCCCTAGATTACACTGCAGTCCAAGGGTCACGTGCACAGCACGTGACCACTTGGTAATTTACAGAGAAGCCCCTGGATTCCTCCATATTTTTGCACGAGTCCCCGCCTCCAGAGGCACGTGCATTGCACGTGCCCCTCTGGAATATTTGCAGAAACTCCCCCCTATTTAGGTAATTACGTTTATGTTCCCCATGTATTTATCTTTATTTATTTCTTTATTGCATCTGTACCCCTGCATTTCTCCTTCATTTTAGACCTCTGTTTTCCATCATTTTATTTATTTAAAAATAACATTGTGTTCCTCATATAATTCTCTACATTTTGACATACTGTGGGTATTTTTGTGATTAGTGTTTAATTAATATTTTCTTATTCTGTGAAAAATTGTGAAGTTTACCCATCTTATGCTCTGAAATTCATAATTGATTATCCGTTACTCTAAAAATTCCCCAAAAATCAAGTGTTGTAGAGATTATTTTCATTAACATTGTGCCAAAAAATCTTTGCATTTGCATGCATAATTTGCTCTGTAAAAATCATTTTGCACATTTCATTGTTTAATTTTTAATAAATATTAGACCCCCACATTTTTGAGATTTAGGATTTTTCTGAGATCCATCACCTAGTGATAGATCTTAGATAATTTTAATTCTTGAAAATAAGTAGGTTTAATATTTATTATAATTAAATATTGAAAATCATTCTCTCTGCATTTAAAAATTCATAAAAAAATCATATTGCATCAGAAAATTCCAAAAAAAATTACAGTGCACTAATTTTGTCATAATTATCATCTCAGCGAAGTTTCATATTTTTCGGGCATTGTTTGATCGAAGTTTACATTTTAGTCCCTAAAATAGGTCGAATTTGCATTTTGCATCCCTTTTTGCATTAAAAATTATAAAAAAAAGACCGCCTTGAAAATCGAACTCAAAATTGGATAGACACAACTCTAGGTTATTCCTTTGCCTCCTTGTGATCGACCTTGGGACTTGCCCAAGTAAAATAAACATAAAACCACTTGACTGAAAGTAAATAATTTTTGTGGTTATTTCTTGACTGTTTCCGATCGCCGCCTACAACAAACGACACACATCTATTTTCACTCACGAAAATAAAAACGATTCCTTAACCCAGCGATTACGGAACCGTCAGGAGTGAAGCGACGATGGACGGCTCAGATGAAGGCAGGGGCGAGTGGATCCAACGACCCTGATGGGCGTCGGGTGACGGAAGGGGAAGCATGCCACGTGGGCGGTCCAGAGGACGCCACGTGGCTCAATCAGAAAAATTCGAAGAATAAATACAAAGATAAATACAAAAGAATTAGCTAGAGGCAAAATTAGGGAAAAGTCCAAACATGAAAGTTGCTTGTCTCGACGAGATCTACAACTTTCATGTAGGTCGAAAAGTCAAAAGAGGTCATTTGTACAAAACATAATTTTGGGGCTATTTTTAAGGGGGATAAAAACACCGATTTTTATCTTTGAGATGTTTTTGTATTTTTTTAGTCTTTTAAAGGTCGATGATTTATAGACAAATTATCTACCTAATTTTTAGGGGTTTTTAATGATAAAATAATTACAAGTAAAATAAGTACAATTAATTGAGGTTAATTATACACAATATATTACATGATAAAAATAAAGAATTAATGGGGATTTTTATTAGATTGATTAAGCTAGGGGTTTAATTTGTGTCTTTTAGCATGATGAATACGAGATTCATCATACCCCTATACTTAAACCATGCCCGTCCTCGAGCATCTTAAAGAATGAAAGAGTTGGATTAATTCCTGACAGTGTAAGTGAAGATTTCAAGGCTCGATCTTTCGAAGACCCTTAATTTAAGAGATCCTAAAATTCTGGGTTTATCCAAGCCTTAGTCAGAAGGAATCCAACTTCTCTAATTATCAGACTCTCTTTTTGTACAGATAATATAAGGATATGAACTTAAGTGTACTGCATTTCATGAGAGTCGAGTCGAGGCATCACTCAAAGTTCCAGTCCCAAAGACTCTCCTCTAGACCTAATCCTCAAAACTAGGGAATAAGTATATTCTTGCTTCGGTCAACCGTCTCATTAGTTTGTCAGACTTGAAAGTGTAGATGGATGGCCAGATGATGGAGGGCATCATATTGAGTCTATTTTTCTCTCCCTCACATTGGAACAAGGGGCCTCTTGAGTGCCTTTTTACTCAACACATATAAATTTTCATATTGTTGACCAATGTGTCCGTCAAGAGAGTTGGAGTCGTCTGCACTTGTTTTTCTGGGAATACACCGGGGTGTGTCTCTTTTGAGTATCTAAGATACCTTCGACACCCAGACTTGTAGCATTTACAATGCAGAGCCCTTTTTTGGTGTCAGCCCGACTCCTTGGTCCTAATTAGCTCTTGGTCCAAGTGGACACTTTGAAAATGTTTGGGAGCGCTCGCCATTGGTGGAAGCTCATTTATAATTTGACTTTAGATGATAGAGCTTTTCTTTGACGTTTCATTGCTTTTGTTGGCTAACTCCACTGCTTTTACCAAAAGTTGGCGCACACTGGTCAACAATAATTCATTAAGTTTTATCACACCCTGGCATTTAGGTAAATATAAAAAAGATAGCATATGAATCTTGTGCACATACTGGATAGGGTTTTGCTGACACTCAGGTTTTCTGAAGCCTTCATTAACTTTATCCCATCCCCGAATATCATTAGATCTGATCTAAACTCAAATCTCTGGTCCTAATTCCTCAAGTGATATCTCAACTCATCTCATCAATCATGCAGTTGTGGAAGTGACTGTGCTGATCAAATTTTCTTGAAGGTAGAGATGAAGAGTGCAATATAACGCTCAGATCTTTCAAACTAGGGAAGTGTGGTTATTTACGTTTTAAAAACCCTAATGACTAAGGCGTGTTAACTCAGACTCTCAAGATCACAGAAATCCAGTGTCCTCAAAATCCTTAAGCCTTGAGTGAGTGTGAATGTGTCAGGAATACACCAACTCCTTAGTTAGTGATTTTTTATTGTTGCAGATTTTTATGATTTTAATTTTTGCAAATATATTTTTAATTCTTTGAATAGACAATGGCTAGCCCGGGCTCAGATGAATAAAAATATATACTCTCAGCCAGTATGGGTGTAAGTACGAGCTGATAAATGGACCGGTGATCCTTAAGGTCGGTGCCTTTTGCATTGTTCTCTAAACCACCAACTCTACTAAGGGAGACCGAAGTTCCCTCACTGAAAGTGTCTGCTAAGCCTAGTAGTCAGAGTCTAATTCAAAGAAAGATTTTCAATTTTTTTCAAAATTTTTTGAAAGGGTTATTTACACAGATTAATCCCTCAATTTAAGAAAATATTTTTACAAGGTTTTTACAAAACTCAGTTCACAGGTTTACCAAAACCAAGCCCGAAATTTTTTTTAAAAAAAGTTTTAAAATACGAGCTATGGATAAAGTAAATATACGGTATACCCCCTATACTTAAATTTCACAATGTCCTCATAGCACAAGTGCCATGAAGCCAAGTCTTACTCAAATATATGGTGATATAGCTGAACTGAGGAAGAGGATCCCCCTATACTTAGGTCAAATTTGACCTAAGTACAAGAAGACAATACGAGGGGGAGATGAGCAGGCAGGTTCCCCCTATACTTAGGCTGCAAATAGCCTAAGTAAGGTCTGAATTAGGGAGGGGTGTTTGTTATATGATACAAGGGTGAAGGGGGGGGGGGGGGTCGTGAAATATACACATAGAGGGAGAAAGAGAGAGCGAGAGAGAGTGAAATATACAGAGGGAAAGGGTATGCGGTGAGGTGTGTGTGTATGTGAAAGTGTGTGTAGGGGGGTAGATCATCAAGTGATCTCCTCTTTTTTTTTACAACATGCAAGAACTGGACATAAATATGCAAATGCAAGTTTTTTTTACATTATGCGATGCAGACTGACTGATTAAAATCCCAGAATTTCTTCACAGATTCTTTTGCGGCCTCTTCAGCGGAAGCTCCCGACTTAACGCCTCCATGAAGATCAAGCATCCTCGATTTTCGTGGGCCCTGCCACAAAAGAGAAAAGTTAGAACACACAGGGAAATTAAATCAGCAGATATGATGGAACAATGATGCATGAAATGAGGACCTAAAAAATAAAATTACTCAACAAAGATAATCAAAATTCAATAATTAAGTTAAACCGTGTCCCCGGCAACGACGTCATTTGGTGAACGTCAAATTTGACTCTTTAAAAGTGATGAATTGTCGTAGTATAGGAGGCAAATTATGTTCATCAAAAACCACAATCTTTTGAATGCTGCGGAGTTTTTATACTTGGCAAGTCTACCAAGGTCGAACATAAGGACACATCTACTTAATTTATCTAGCGAATTTCGATTCGTGAAGCATAAGTGTGAATAATTTTCAGTTTTAGGCCCACATGATGAACTATGCTATTTACAAAGCAATGCCATGATGTATGCAATTTTCAATTGATTTTTAAGCAATTATCAGATGATGCACAAAAATAATGCAAGAGAATTTATATGCGGACTAAAGATTACAATTATACCCTAGAAATAAGAGCAACAGAAGAGAAATGGAAATTAGGGTCATTTTAAATCCCATCATTAGAAAATGTCATCAAAATAAAGCACAAACAAGAGAGCAGTGTCTCATTTATCACATAAAAAATCACTTTATTTGAAACAGTGGTAAATGATAAAATTAAACATGCTAAGATGTAGAGGGTAAAACAAGAATCAAAACGACACTAAAATCATATAATTTGGACCTACGATGCTTAAGTTATGAAGAAAATAATGCAGGGGCATAATTGTAATAAAATGCAAGAAATAAAAAGGACAAATATTGCACTCAGGTCCCTGGAAGGACCTAAATGCAAATACCAAAAACTGCTTGGGCCCCTTCATAAATTTTCCATAGTGCAGGGGCATTTATGCAATTTCTGAAACTTTAGAGGGCTTCCCTGTAAAATACCCAGACACGCACGTGAGGCACGTGTCTAGGGACCAAAATGCAAATATCAGATTTTCCGGGTCTTTTGCGCAATTTACCCAAGCCCTCACGTGCTATGCATATGAGAGACCAAGCTCGGGATGCAGCCTCTAGCTCGGGCCACGTGGCAACTGGGGGCTCGGGTCGAGGGTCGGTGGGACCCGAGCCCGTAGGTCTGGATAGGAGGCTCGGGCACCACGTGGTATGACCATAGCCGTCCGATCCGGAAGATCGGACAACATCTGTGTCATCTTCATCCGGTGTGGCCCACCGGAGAAGGCAGGTCTCTGGCGAACCCCTGTGGACTCCTCAGTGCTCCGTGAAGTCCCCTGTACATTGGAGGAGCAAGATAGGGACCTCGCGAAGAAGCTGGTGGCAAGGCGATCCTCCGGCAGCTTCAAGATCGGCAGGTCGGTGAAGTGCTGCCGGTGGCATAGGAGAAGATCGGAGCACCTTTGCCAACTCCGATCATTGACGTCTTGAGCACCTGCAGATGTTAGAAATAGCCGAAGCATGCTCATAATGAAGTGAGTGAGTGAGATGGAGGCCTTGGTGACTGGAGGCGGTGGCCGGTGGCTTCTTCTCTGGCGGAGCAGGAGAAGAGGGGAGTCGGAGCGGGGGAGGGCCTGGAGAAGGGAGAGGGGGTCAGCGTGAATGTCTGATGGATGGCGAAGCTCGGGGGGAGGTCAGGTAAGGGTGACGGTGACGATAGGCGGAGGTGTAATTCGGAGAAAGGCTAAGAAAAAGAATCACCTTGCCAAAGCAAGGTGTTGGTGGAGGAGGTTGCTTGGGATTAGGCTCAGATGAGCCTTGGGGTCGTTGCCCTGCTGGTCAGCAAGGCCAGCGAGCTTGGCGGCCGCCAAAGGCGCCGCTACGCGGTGGAGGAGTTGCGGGTCGACACCGAGCTAAATCCATCGTCACCTTGACGTTCCGCCCCTCTGTTGTCACCGGAGGGGCGGAGGAAGCTAGGATTAAGCCCAATAATGGTGGACGAGGGGTTACAAAGGCGGAGGGAGGCTATTTGTAGGTGGAATCCGGTGGAGTTGGTCGGGCGTTACATAAGGGAGAAGGCGTTTTCGAGTGGAGATAAAGATGGTTGGGCGTGATGGCAAGGAGGTTTGGAGGTTACGCGAGGATGGTGGTTGAACGGCCGTCATGAAGGAGGCGTTATGAAGCGGAGAGGGATGGTGGTGGAGGAGCAAAAAATGGAAAGGGGTGGCGTGCTCACAAGGTGAAACGGCTGGGGGGTGGGGAGGTTACGAGGGAGGAAGATGACTTCCTGGTCGTTGGATCGAGTGATCCAACGGCTAGGATGCGAGCGCGGGTGGTTGGCGAGGATCAGATCCATCGATCTGATCGAACAGCTGAGATGTGCGCGGTGATGAGCGGTTAAGATGAAGAGCGGGGGTCCATCCAAGGGTGAGGGGCGAAGGAGATTGCGTGGAGCGTTTTCGACCGTAGGATGAAAGTGGGATCGTGCGGCTGAGATGAAATGGCGACGTGGAGTGAGGAGAAGCGTTGGATGCACGTGGGATCGGGCAGCTGGGATTTAGGCAGTGAAGTGTGGCTGAGATATAATCTGAAAGACTGATCAGACGGCTGGGAGTGAAGCGGCGATGGACGACTCAGATGAAGGCGGGGGCGAGTGGATCCAACAACCCTGATCGACGCCGGGTGGCGGAAGGGGAAGCAGGCCACGTGGGCGACCCAGAGGGCGCCAGGTGGCCCAATCAGAAAAATTCAAAGAATAAATACAAAGATAAATACAAAAGAATTAGCTAGAGGAAAAAATTAGGAAAAAGTCAAAACATGAAAGTTGCTTGTCTCAACAAGATCTACAACTTTCATGTAGGTCAAAAAGCCAAAAGAGGTCATTTGTACAGAAAGTATTTTTGGGGGTATTTTTAAGGGGGATAAAAACACCGATTTTTATCTTTGAGATGTTTTTGTATTTTTTTAGTCTTTTTAAAGGTCAATGATTTATAGACAAATTATCTACCTACTTTTTAGGGGTTTTTGATGATAAAATAACTACAAGAAAAATAAGTACAATTAATTGAGGTTAATTATACACAATATGTTACATGATAAAAATAAAGAATCACTGGGGATTTTTATTGGATTGATTAAGCTACGAGCTTAATTCGTGTCTTTTAGCATGATGAATACGAGATTCATCACTCATTGAAAATCGTGTTCTAAGTCGGTTCTTTTTCCATCGAAGATGATTGATTGGGGGGATATTTATTAGGACTTTGTGAATATCTCGTTGAACCCTCCAAGAAGCATGTCTTCAAAGTTCCATTCACAACATGGACCAGCATGGACTCGTGACCCTCTCGAGTTCAGGATCACTCACTCTCGGGATGGTCACTCTCAAACCATTCCCTTTCTGTCCTCCCACATCACCGAGGATGACCTTCGCCTCAGTGAGACTGCTTTGATTTCAAAATCCTCTTCTAGTCATGACCACATTGGTGAATCAGGTCTCCAAGAAAATTCAAGTAAAATGCCTACAAAGAAGAAAGAAGAGGAAGAAGAACACCCCGAGGACCCGATGAGAATGGTAATGGGCAGATCAATTGCATTTGAACAGCAACACGCATTACTCAGAGCTCAGTTAGGACAACTCAATGTTGGAGTTCAACCACCAATGGATATGACATACAACCTCGAACATAGAATTCAGAATTACTTGAGCACGACAGAACCCAAAGTAGATTTTGAGTTGAGGCCGTAGTTTTTTAACTTGCTGCCGTATTTTAATGGGTATGCTTCTGAGGAGCCATATGTATTCCTAAGGGACTTCGAGCTCATCTGTGATAACCTTAGACATCATAGGGTTAGCCAGGATTATATTAGGCTCACAACCCTTCTATTTACCTTGGGTGGTAAAGCCGACTACTAGGTGAAGAACCATGGAGTTATAGTCACGATATACGCCCAGTTCAAATACCATTTTTTGAATAAGTTCTACCCCTTGAGTAGGACTAACACGATGTTGACACACATCTCTAGCTTTTCCCAGTTATCTCATGAAGCCTTCTGTGACACATGGGAAAGGTTCAAGGACATCCTGCAGAAATGTCCTTATCATGGTCTAGATGACAACATCTTGGTCCAGTCGTTCTTCTGCGATCTCAACCCTAAAATGCAAGGTTTAGTGAGCACTGCTTGTGGATCACGTAGATCATATACCGTCTGGAAGGTATTCGAACAGATGGCTGAGACCAGCCACTCACAGACCGCTAGTAAGGCAAACACAAGGTCCCTCAGTTCATTCTCATCTGGAGGGGGAAGTCAACTGTAGTTGATCTCTCTCATGACGTGATCCCCAACATGGGGCTTCCTGCAAGTAAGCTTATAATAGTCGAGATAATTGGATAAAGGATTGATGAGTTAGGCAGGAGTGTCTCCAATATATCCAGACAAATTTGACTGAGAAGGTATCTAAGATAAAGATACCTACCGTGACTACACCTGTTGCCCAGTGTACTGAGTTCACCATGTTCAGGAGCAGTTGGTGTTAGGGCAATCCCATTTGTGGGAGCGGGACCAGTCCTACGCCCATTCTTTCCAGCACTCCCCTCCATCAGCAGAGACAGTTCAGGAGGAGCCTCCACTGGTTTGGGAGGTTAATGGAGTATGGTATACTCAAGAACCTACCAAGCATGGAAGTACGGGGGACTGACAGACCTACCAGCGTCCCCCGACATTACACAACACCGCATTCACCTCCATACCACCTCCTTTACAACAGAGCCCCGGATTCTAGCCACCCCAGCAGCAACTGCAACAATACCAACAGTATGGCCGACTTGGCCAATACCAGGCGGGCCAGCAGGGCCCGCAATTTCAGCAGATACACCCGCATCAACAGCAGCAGTGGCAGTTACCTGGCCAGCAGGGCTAGTCTTCCTGTTTTTTCTTCTCAGTCTTATCCCCTTCATTCTTTGTCTAGTCCCACAGTAGTAATCAATAGATACTCGACAAGCTCCTTTCCTACAAGAATGCAATTCATGACTTACGGGTGGATGTCAACCGTCTGTCCAGATGGCGAGACAAGCAGTATGTACCCTCTACCTCAATCCCAACCCAAGTTCAGGCTAACCCCAATAGCATGAACCGATCTGATTCTCAGCAGCACTTTGGTCGGGTATACTATTCAGCATCTCTTAGATCCGAACATGAGATTCTTTCGTGTGATGAAGCAATACACATGTCACTCAGGAGCAGAAAGAACGTGACCGTACCTGACCGGTCGAGGGACACGAGAAGGGGCAACTCTTGAGCTTTGCCCGAGGAGTATTCAGAGGACGAGGAGGAGAGGCAACACATTCCAGAGTCCCACCATCACCATTCGAGGATATCTATTGATGAGTCTGATATTTACCTCTTTAATTATCGAGAACTATGTGTTTAAAAAATGATGTAACATTTCATTGTAGGCGGGTAATCAGAATCAATCAAGAAAAATAACCACTTAATTTAATTAATCAAATTGAACTCGAAGTGATTTTTATTTTTATTTTACCTGGGCAAGTCACAGGGTCGAACTTGAGGAGGCAAAGGAGCAACCTAGGCAATGTTTGTCAAATTTCATGCACGGTTTTAGAGGCGGATATTTTTTGATGCAAATTTTGAATGCGAATGAAATGAGGCCAATTTTAGGGACTAAAATGCCATTTTCAATTAAACGATGTCCAAAAATTATGAAATTTGGCTGAGATGTATATATGATGAAAGGAGTGCACTGATTTTTTTGGACTTTTCTGATGCAAGATGAATATTTTATGGATTAATTAATGCAAACAAAGAGATTTTCACAAATAATTATAATAAAAATTAAATCTACTTATTTTCAGGAAACAAAAGTATCCAAGATATATCAATAAATGAAATGCCTATAAAAATTGTAAACCCTAACAATGTTAAATTTAACACCTATTAAAAATTAATTACTGAAATGAATAAAATTATTTTAATAGAGTAAAATATGCACCAATTCTTTTGGAGACCAATGTAATAACAATTAATTATACGAAACTTGATTTTGGCAATTTTTGGAGCTATGGTTAATTAAATATGAATTTCTGAGCATAAATTGGGCAAAAAATGCACATTTCCACAAGAATTATAATTATTAATTAACCTCAATGTATAAAAATATCACAAGCATGCCATATTATAGAGAACTAATTGATAAACATCGTGCACTTTTTTAATAAATAAAATGACACAATAATGTAGTTCAAAATATAAACGGAGTTCAAGGGCCTGTTCGCAAAATTAGAGTAATGGAATAAAATAACAAATGCAGAGAATGGGATAAAGTGGAATTACCAACCCCACTAAGGGGCTTTCTGTAAAAATTCCAATTAGCCACGTACATAGCACGTGACCTTCTGGCGGCTGGACTGAGGCATGATTAGGCCAGACTATAGGGGGCTTCTTGCAAAATTCCCCTGCACAGTTGAAGATCATGAGGGGGTGTTCTTCATGAAATGCCTAGAAAAATTGTAAATCCTAACAATGTTAAATTTAATATCTATTAAAAATCAATTACTAAAATGCATAAAATGATTTTAATAGAGTAAAATATGCACCAATTCTGTCTGAGCCCAATGTAATAATAATTAATTCTACGAATCTTGAATTTTGGTAATTTTTGGAGCTATGGTTAATTAAATATGAATTTCTAAGCGTAAATTGGGCAAAATATGCAAATTTACACAAGAATTATAATTATTAATTAATCACAATGTATAAAAATATCACAAGCATGTCATATTGTAGAGAACTAATTGATAAACATCGTGCAATTTTTTAATAAATAAAATGACACAACAATGTAGTTCAAAATATAAATGGAATTTAAGGGCCTGTTTGCAAAATTACAGCAATGGAATAAAATAACAAATGCAGAGAAAGGGATAAGTGGAACTACCAGCCCCACTAAGGGGCTTTTTGCAAAAATTCCAGTTAGCCGTGTACATAGCACACGACCTTCTGGTGGCTGGACTGAGGCATGATTAGGATAGACTATAGGGGGCTTCTTGCAAAATTCCCCTACACACTTGAAGATCACGTGGGGGGGAGGTGTTCTTCACATACGTTCCCCTACCTTACATGTCACTCATGTGGTGGGGGCCTCGAGCCTCGAGCCCGACTGGGCTAGACAATGGAGGCTGGCGGAGTGGAGCACAAGCGGTCGACACACAGCTGCGCAAGAGGACACAGAGTTAGGTTTTGATGGCGGAGCAGCTGAGAGGATGCTCCTGGAGGAAGGTGATGGGTGGTGATCCTCCTTTAATCGGTGAAGCACGCAGGTGAGAGGGAAGCGAAGTCGACGTGAGTTGTCAGAGAAGGCACAGAGGTGGTAGAGGTGACCGGTGGTGAGTCTGCGGGACATCTGGAGCTGCTGGGGGTGTCTCAATGTCGAGCGGAGTGCGGTGTAGTGAATGGAAGGTGTCGATGGCTCAAGTGTACAGGAGGATGATGCGGAAGCCGTGTCGGTCGCTGAAGGTGATGAAACAATTCTGACGGTGGTGAAGCTTGATGGGGGAGGAGTATGTTGATGAAGCAGGGACGATCATTGGGAGGTGGTGGAGCTAAGGTTTTGCGGAGGCATTGATGAAGTAGGGTCGATCATTGCGCGGTGGTGGAGATAAGGTGGTGTGGAGGCATTGGCTCAACGGCATGATGCTGGAGCGAGGGAAAATGCACGAGATGCATGGCATTGCGACAAGCTCAAAGAGCTTGGATCTCGTCGGGGTAGAGATGGACGAGCATGTGCTGTCATTACCGTGCGCCCCTCTCGATGGTGCAATCGACGGATCCAGTACGAAGGAGGGGCAGTGCGGGATTAATTAGTGTGGAGAGCGTCTGGACTGATGAGGAAGCTTGGGGTTGATGATGGCGATGGAAATCTTGATTGACGAGAGGAATAGATCGAAGATGGGGTTTGATTAGGATCAGAGACAGGGATCATGAAGATATGATGGGAGGCGATTCTTGATGAAAGATGGTGGCAGTGGCCAAATGAGGAAGGCGGTGGCCGTATGCGTGAATGGGGGAACGACGGTGGAGAAGATTGGGGGAAGGAGAAGGCACGTGCACGGCGCGTGTGCAGGAGGCACGTGCTCGACACGTGTAGGGCGCGCAAGAGGCACATGCTCTACACATGCATGGTCTTTTTTTAAATTTTTAAATATTTTTTAATAAAAATGAATTATAAAAAACTAAAATACGCATGCTACGTGCAGGCTCCTAGAGCTGCCACGTGGCACCACCAGAAAATTCAAAAATTAAAATCCAAAGATAAACAGGAAAGAAATAGCACATGACCTTAGATAGAAAATTTTCTTCACGAAAATTGCTCGTCTAGACGAGATATACAACTTTTATGAAGAGACCAAAATCAAAATCGATCAGTTGTGCAATGTTGTATTTTTGGTGGTTCTCTATGTACATAGAAAATCAAAATTTTGAGTTTTTTTTATTTTTTTGTGATTTTTAAATACGATAAAATAGAGAGAAATACGATAAAATCAAGGACACAGATTTACATATTAATCTAATTTTTTAGATTTTTAAAAATTAAGAAAATTGAGAAATAAAATATAGTTGAATACATAGGATTTTTGTATAGACTATTAGTGAACACCCATACTCAATTAATTTCTTCGATTTGGTTTTATTTTGGATATGGATTTTTGTGCATTTTAATAAAAATTTTGTCAAAAAATAAATGAGAAAGAAATAATATACATAGGGTTAAAAATGTACATAAAATAATAGGTCAAAAACCGCTATAATACACAATGTACAAAAGATGCCCAAAACACAACTTTCACATATGAGCTCTGATTCACTTGAACTTGGTCTTGTTTCTGAAAATAATTGAATGCACATTAGTTCAAAAGTTAGTAGGATCAAATCACACATTATATGAGGAAGATATCGACATTTTAGTTCGTAAATCATGAAATTTAAGTTTGAGTTTCTGGTCCACTTATTGCAGTTAGTAATTTTTATTTTTCGTTTATTCTTGTTAGTGATATGTACACAAAGAAGGTGGTTTCTGGTCATTTGAATTCAGTATGAATCAGTTAAAATCGGGGAAGTTAGCCTATTTTACAGGTTAATTGGTCTGGAATTCTTGACTCCTTATTTTATACAATTATGAATGATAAAATATATTTTTATTTATATATGCATGAAATTTGACTATGCAATATAAATGAAGAAACACATGTGAATTTTGGGGAATAGAGCTTAATTAATCACTTTTAAAATCATGAATCTAGGATTCATCATCCCCCTTATACTTAAACCATGCTCGTCCCCGAGCATCTAAATTAATGAATGAGGTGAAATGAGTTTGGGTTTCATACCAAGAACATGAGCAAAAGATAAAAACGGAGCTAGACTCGACCCGTGGATTATTAGTTTGGCGGAACTTCTGTGAGAATTAGGGTTTTAAAATCAACAGCCTCCAAGTTCTACACATCATTGTCACAATTTCGACTCAGAAGTCATGTTAGATCAATCCTCCTCCCAAAGCATACCCAATGAACATTGAACAACTGTCTCATGTTTATCATAGGTTTTAGATCATCCCATCCAGAAATGCCGGACTACGATGCAAACCTCCTCTCCAATAACTCATCCTCGTGGAGTCAGGTATTTCCTTCTGAGGTCTGTCGCATTGTGTTCACAATCGAAGGGTGAGAAAAATAGAAGAAGGGGAAAAGAACCGGAGGGTGACCATTGTAGTTACCTCTCCTTGTGAAGCTGGCTAGTGTAGCCGAGTATCCACCAAGATCTGCAGGCTGACTTGAAGCTTGGACCATTTGGTCAAATATTTATTTGGTAGTTGGCTTCTCTTTGTTTGGATTTTGGTTGCTCTTGCATGGATATTGTTGTGCCCTAAGGATATAGTCTTTCTTTCCGCACATGTTTTGGGTCTTAGGAAAAATTATGCCTAGCTGTCCATCCCTCATCTGAAGCTTTATTTCAACCCGTACTCTGATCTTGAGATGTCTGTGCTATCAGAAAAGAGACCCACACTATCTCCCAACACCTCATCTGAGTTTAGCTAAGTTCATAGTGCGATAGTACCAATTAATTCCCTATTCAAGAGTCGTACTCAGAACGTGAAGATCGGTTTAGACACTAAGAGTCAAAATTTTGCACATTGTCATGCAGAACTCAAAGAACTAAGTCAAAGACCTGAAGCTTCTAGAATCCTATTTCTCGGTGAAGTTTCTCTGAAAAATAGGTAGATTAAGGTCAAGTCTAAACCACTCTCGGTTTCCACTCATAACTCGGTTAAGAACCCAAGGCTTTTCACCAATGCGGATGAATGTAATGCTAAATGAAGTGCAGATGCAGGATATGCAGACACATTTTTTCTCTTTTTTTGAATTTTGTGATTTATGCAAGATTTTTTTGTTTTTTTTCAAAAAAGAATAAGAAGCCAAGTTTCAAAAAAATTTTGTTGCACACAATTGGACACAGCCAGTGTTAGTTGCAAAACTCTTTTTTTGACGATTTCATGAAGTTAGTTACCCATCCCGTAAATACATATAGACTTACGCGAAAGTATGAGCTAGGGGTAAAATATATACACAGTATATATACACACCCCACTATGCGTAGCAAGTGCTATGTCCTCAGAGCACAAGAAGCGTAGAGAAAACATAGCTCGGTCCAAGCGTAAGAAAGTGAAAAAGAATTATAAACAATAGAAGTCAACCTGCCCTGTTATACTTAGGCTGCGTAAGTATAGAAGAAGAGAGAAACTGAGGTGGTCGGGAGATGTGAATGAGGAGACTATATGCATATGTTGATGAGGAGATCGATGGCTGAAATGGAGAGTGATATATACAGATGGGCATTGGTCCCCCCTATACTTAGGCCTTGGCCTAGGTAGAGGAAGAAGATGTATAAGGGAACCGACCAGGTCGGGAGGGAGGATGTCAATGATTAAGGAGGTTTTCAGAAGATCTTTTTGTGAGCCTGTGGTGGGAGATCGTAATGATAAGAAGAAGATGAAACAGAAGATTCCTAATTATCGTTAGGGTCATTTTCAGAAAAAATCATGCTGGAGAGTAGATGAAGCGTATGAATCAGATGATATCCAGCCATCGTCGGAGTTATCCTCGAAGGAATAGTATTGGAAAGTTGAGGCACTCCAGATATTCTTGTTCTTCAGTTGCTTCAGTTGTTTTCTCAGAATTTATCCCTTCTTGGGATCAAGTAATTCGTCCTCGGATGATGAATACTCTGAAGTACCAGTCTCAGTCAGCTGATAAGAAATTATTCTGGTATATTTAATGAGCCCAAGAGAATCGACTCTAGACGAATAATGGCGAGGAACAAGAGTTGTCCAACGGGAATTAGTGTTTGAATTCTTGTGTAGATAGGGTTTTAGAGCTACCGAACCAACCTCAGTCATAAGTATCACCTTGTTCGGACTTGATGAGGAATCATCAGACGATTCCTTTTTTAGAATTCGAAGGCAACTTTCTTTCTAGATGAATGAGCAGCTGGAATGGGCATTTTGGTTCGCATTGTCTGTGAATGTCTTGGGAGTGAGGTGTTAAAAATCAAGTCTTCAGATGAATAACCATTGAAGTATTCCTCCATGGTTAGTGTACGCCCTGCATATTTTTTCTCAAATGATTTGATGTCGGTGCATTCCTGTGTTGGATCGATTTGATCAAAGTGGTCAAATAAGATTTTGGCCGACTCAGGGTGAGCCCATGCATATGTTTCAGGATCATATAAGAAGTCATGTATTCAATGTTCCATGGTGAGAGTAGCGGGAAATGGAACAATGGGGAGAGTCTCTGAACCAATGGTTAGTTCAACAACCGCTATCTCAAGTGTAGCAGTGGGGTAGGGATTTTCTACCGCTTGGTGGTTATGGTTGTTGACGGCTTCGTGGGTCACCTCGGAATAGCGTGTTTCCTCAAAGATTGGGTGAGATCGAAGTGCTCCTAATGCTGTAAAATTGATTTCCCGAGTCTCGCACTCAATAATTGCCTTAGTCAATGCCAAGAATGGCTTTCCGATAAAGATTGGAGACTGAGTGAATTCTCTCGATGCTCAATATCAATGACTGTGAAGTCCACCTTGAGCAAAGCACCTTGGAATGTAACGATGACTTAAATGGTTCCTCTCAGTTGCTATATCGATCGATCAACCATTTGAACGATCTCTCTTATCTTTCTGATAGGACCGAGTTTGAGTTTGTCAAACACCGAGGTCAAAATGATATTGATTGGTGAGTCGTCATCGATTCGAGCATGGGTGGATATTATTTCTTTGATTCCATAGTCAAATATGGGCAACCACATCACTATGCGGCTCTTGATCTTTCTCCTCAACACTAAGGAGGTGGCCATTGATAAGATATATCTTTCAGTCTTTATTCTCATCCTGACCGACTTTTTCATCATTAATTTGCTCATTAGAAATCCTTTAAGGTCGGAGAAATGTTTAATGGCTTGTATCAAGGGAAGTTCAAAAATCAATCTTTTCTCTAGTGACTTCCATAGAGCAGGATCCAAATGTTAGCAATGTGAGCCCGGGGCGAACCATTCCTACAATAAATGTTATTGTAATGTTTGATATATTAATAAAAGTTATTGGTTTATTTCACTCCCTGTCTGAAATAAAGTGAATGAATGCACTATAAGGTCCCTCTGTACAATTAACGTTATGTACCATGGCTATCTTAATAATCATGCAGTTGTTGATTCAATAATGGAATCATAGAGGCCGGTGTTTGGATGAATATCTAAGGAGTTAGATTGAGGACTCATCAAACACCGTCAAATGATTGCTAAGAGATGATCTCCAGCCTGAGTAGGAGATGGCAATCCTTTCTCACATAGGCTGGAATCTGACCAACCTCTTGATGTAGGTCCTCTGCATAGGAATAGAGATTCGGAGGTGTCAGGTTAGTTAGGTCAAAGAGTTGACTTAACAAGATCGAGATAACGAAAGTCCTATGTCGAATACTATCACGATATAGGCACGCATCCTCTGACTAGAGACAGATGTATTGCTATATGTCTGAGTATGTACATTTGGCAGACCAATAGGTTGATGACCTAACCAAGGTATATACACTGGCAAGATGGTGTGCATATAAGGGCATATGAATAATACGATCTCTCAAAGGGATCATATAGGTTCACTTCTGAACCGGAAGACATGAGCTCACTCATGAGGTATTGGGACCGATAAAATTCCATGCATGGTCGTCGTGCTTTAGAAGCATGACACGAATTTGAAGGTACGATATATGCTTTTGGAAAGCATATGATCAATACCGAATCCCAATGACCAAGATTGAGAAACTTGTTGACGAAACCCTGAAGATGACAGTGTAAAATTGATATATATCTTCGGGTTAATCACAGGTCTTCCAGTATGCAGGATATACATGTATTAGGAATACCTAAGGCTGATGTGATCAATAATCGATTTGTATAACCATGATGCTTCCATTATGAGGGAGTGATGAAACAGGTCTGGATTTTAGCGGCTCCTCTCAGTAGAGAAGCAATCTGATCTTGGTCCAAGTGTTGGACATTGATCTGAATGAGATTCAGATGCAATGAGAAGATTAGATTTGCGTACTTGATTAAATCAATCATCTCTGAGAGATACGTGAGATCTGGATCTGAGATATGATCTCAATATCCAAGCCACTATACGTGAAACAATACAATCGCCCTGTCCTTATCTCCAAGTACTCGCAAAGAAAGCGCATTATTTTTGAAAGAGTTCAAAAATAATTCTATGGTTAAATTATATCTGAGCATTGAGAAATGGATAATTAAATATGATTTAATTATCACGAATAATGTGAATTTGACTCACATTATCTGAATGCATGAGAATGAGTATCCAATGTAATTAAATGTGATTTAATTAATGTGGATATGGATAATGTGGATATCGCTATCCAATTATCAATGTATATTGTAAATACGATTTATAATATACATTAGAGAGAGACTTATGTGATTTATATGTCTTGATTAGTTATTAATGTGGATGGGATTCACATTGAATAATTAATTAAAAATATAATTACATTTAGTTTTGGGTTGTGAATGAGATTCACAATTTTTTCAATGGCTTGATTGATATTTTCCAAAAGATAATTTGGAATTATTTTTTTGAGAAAATTATTTTCGACAAGAGTAATAGGAGATATCATGAGATAATGACATCTCATGATATATTACGAGATTGATCAAGTCCAATCTAACAATAGAGAGGACGGCTACAACTCTCCACGTGGAGAGGAGTAGCCGTTCCCCTTATTTAGGAGTGAACCATGGTCTTCTCATTATCCCATCTCTAGTCAAATGTGATTTAATTTGATATTAATTATATTGATTTATCAATATTAATAAATTTAAATCAAATCACTTATTGTTGTGTTTTACCAACAACATCCTAGCCGTTAAAAGGAAACAACTCAATCTCATCCGTTGATTGTGTGTTGTCCATGGATTGCGATCCATGGACTCCCAAAACCATATATAAGAAGAGGCATGCCTTTCTCTTCGACTTACACACCGACTTGATGATGTCTCTCTACTCTCTCTCTCTCTCTCATTCTCTCGTGCCCTATTCCTCCTCTCTCTTGGGTGGTCGTCCACCCTACCCTAGAAGGAAGAAGGCCCTCATCATCACCTTGTGTTGTGCTTCGATGATTCTTGGTAATCCATCTTCTTTGGTGCTTATCGCTCACGAAGAAGACAAACGATCTCGTGTGACGAGATCAGAAGTTCCCTTGCTTGGACACCAACTTGGATTGCGAGATCCCCGCGACTCATCCCCGCGATCGCAAGCGTCCCCTCCGAAGGTCTGACTTGAGACAGGAGACTTCTTCTTCTCTTAGAAGCTCGATCGCAACCACGCTACAACATGTATTCCTATATCTACCATGTGGTTAGATAAAACGATTCATAAATGGTTTATGGATCATGTGGTTTCGTTGTTTAAATTTTTTAAAATTCCGTTGCACCAAGCAACTAGTGTGACTAGTCGCTCTTGATTGTATATGATACGATCATCACGCTTCCGTGATGCGCTTAAGGATCCTCTCATATACTTCAAGTGGTATCAGATCTAGGTTTACGGAGGTTTTGGATATGATCCATGAACCTGCGAAGATTTGGGCTCGTTTGGGTTCGTGAAGATTTTAGCATTTCAGTTTTCACAGCCCTATCTTGTGATATTTTTTCGACCCTATTTAAAATGTTTAAACATGAATTTATCAAAATATAATGATCCCCATTAAATAAGGAAAATGTGGAATTTGAGTTTGCGTAATTTGGATTCAGTTTGCTCAAGATATGATCGTTTAATGACCATATGTCCACTGTTTCGGGAATGACGATTAGAGACGTAATTAAGATGTTAATTACAACTTTAAAATGTCTTAAAATGCGTGTTTATTACATGATTTATGTTTTAAATCAAATTATCAATATCTGGAAATTGATTTTTCTTAATTTGGATTTAAAATGAATGAGATATGCTAATTTTAGTCAGTGGGGGTCACTGCTGAAAATTGCATGTTTATCTATAAACCTCGTGATTGTCATTTAAGAAATTTGCAAAATTAATAGTTAATTTCCTGGAATAATTATGGATAATATTTGGTAAATATTAGAACAATAATTATTCCCTTAAATGACATTGCCTCAACCAATGAATGATTAGATTAGATCTAGATCACCAATTGGTTACTTGATACACTTTCATCAAACTTGTTTGTTGAATAGGTTTTGGGAATTTGTCTAGAAAATTTCCTTATAATCAAAATGGTTTTGATTATTATTATATGATATAATTTCGGTTGAAAAATTGATGATCATCTTAAGTACAAAGTGATTGGCTCGGCATTATTTTTTCCCAAGGTGGATATGGTGTCTAGTCGGGGAGCGTTGGGGTAGCAGGTTGCATCGTGTGTGGTCTGTCCCACTCCTGCCGGTACTGGCCATGACAACGGGTAGGGAACGAATGATTCCTGAGAGATCCTTATGTATTTTCTAATTATTAAAATTTGAATAATATGTACTTTGAGATAATACCACTAATTCAAGTACAATCAAGTTTGATGATAGAATTGGATTAATAATTGATTTAATTAGATTAGATTAATTAAATCCAATTGAAACACTCTATTATGAATAGATGTGTATTTCACTGGAAGAATTAATTGCAGGAATATAATTCATGATAATTAATTAAAATTTGAATATGAGGTGGTGGATCACATAAGTGACATCTACGGTCTCCCGTCAAGGCGAATGGTTCTGTCGCCAGATATTGTGTGTAGGAGACGTCTGTCCGAAGTGACAACTCTTGCATATGATCCATTTGGATCGGGCTCTTAGCTTCTCGAAAGAGTAAGGGCATATGCGTAGTGACCCCAATATTGAGTCCTCATATTATTGGGGCGATATTAGATTGCGCATAGCGAGTTGTATTCCTGTTGACGGTCGGTTCAATTAACAATGAGTCAACATCACCTTAGGGGTGGTGGGCCCGGGTGTTAAAAATCGAATTGAGAAATGCAAGTTGGACTTGCAAGGCAGAATATGTTCCCGTTTCTTTTTATCCGAGTTAGAAGTTCTCATTTTATTAGGATGTAACAAAGATAAGAAAGGAGATCTGATGAATCTCGGATTCATCACTCTAAATCTCATTTATTAAGCTCAAATCCCTAAAAAACAACAGCATTTATGCATCTATTCCGCATAATTAGCATTCATGCATGTTTTCATAAGAGTTGCATTTTAGCACTAATTTCTGCACAAAATAAGAAGTCAAAAATCCAAGCTAAAAATGACCTGTAAATAGCCTAACTTCCTTATTTTTTAACTCATTCATGCTAACTCCGAATAACCCAAACCACCTCCACTGTGTACACGTCACTAACAAGAATAAATGAAAAATAAAAAAAATCACTAACCCAAATAAGTGGACCAAAACCCCAAAACCTAGTTTCAGGATTTCCGGACGAAAAAACTCATATCTTCCTCATCTAGTGTTGGTTTTAATCATATTCACTTTTGAACTTATGTACATTCAATTACCTTCAAAACAAGACCAAGTTCAAGTGATTTGGAGCTCATATGTGAAAATTGGGTTTTGGGCCTCTTTTGTACATTTTGTATTTTAGCGGTTTTTAACCTGATATTTTATGTACATATTTTATCAATTAATAAAATAAAAAAATTAGATTAATATTTAAATATTTATCTCTGATTTTACCATATTTTTCCGAATTTCTATCTGGTTTAAAAATGACAATAAAAATTATAAAGCCCAAAAAATCAAGGTATTCTATGTATATGGGATACCCCAAAATTTCACTTTGTACATTTGATTGATTTTGGTCATGATCATGAAAGTTGTAGATCTCATCGAGACGAGCAATTTTCGTGAAGAAGCTTTTTCGATCCGAGGCCATTTGCTATTTATTATTGATTTTACAAAGTATTTATCTGTGGATTTTTCTGGTGCTGACACGGGGCCGCCACGTGTCAACCAATTTTAGCTTATTTATTAATTCGTTTTAAAAAATAAAAATAAAATAAAAAGCCACCGTACGTGCGTCGTACGTGCCTCCCAAGCACGTGCTCCGCACGTGCCCCGCCGTTTCACGCCTCATGTTGCCACGTGGCACTACAAGAACCGTTCGATCACGCTCGATCGAACGGCTCCTGTGCTTCGTCCTCATCAAGCCCACCTTACCCGTTTGGAACCTCCGCACAGCCCCAAGTTCGCCGCATATCTTGCGGCCGCCATCACCTCCGACCCCACGATCTCGTACCGCTGCAATCCAAAATCCGGTCTTATCCAATCAAGCCTCCGTCAAACCCAATCGAATCCCATCACCCGACGACCTTCCCTCTATGGCCGTGCTCAACACCCTTATTTAGCCAACTCCACCCCGACCGAGTCCCACATCCATCGAATCCTCGTCGAAGAGTTGCCCTTCGATCGTGACATGTGTGAGACTTCCCTCGTCGGCGTGATCCAGGGTTATCACCTCGTCACAACCAAGCCTCCGAGCTACTGCTCAACTCTGGCATCCACGCCGTCGAGCCCCCCATCTCAGGTACCCTGCCCTCTACTTTTCATTATCTATCACCCCCCGATAAGCTTATGCATCATACTTCGCTTCATCGCACTCCCTCGGCCACCATTCCCGATCATCCTCCTCCTCTCGATCGACATCTTCGCTCTCTGTTCGTCAATGTCAATCGCTCCATCGACAACGCACCCGCCAGCGGTCTTCATCGATCGAACCTCCGACCAGCTTCACCTTCAACTCCCTAGATTCAGCTCTGGTCAAGCTTCCATGTGCTACGACCTTGTCGCAAGAACTTCAAGCTTCACCGGCCACCAAAGCTCCTCCAATACTCTGACGACCGACGATCGTTTGTCGACCAATCGCTGGCGTCGATCGCAACGAAGCTGCAGATCCGACCGTCCAGTGAGGTTCTCTCCTCCATCGTCAGATCAATCAAGTCAACGACGCAGATCGCTTCGGAAGTTGTAGCCCTAAACCTAAGCCTCAGGCCAACCCGAGGCACGACAACACGCCACTTGTAGGTTCGCGCCTGCACCTCCACCTCCACCTCCACCCGGACCTACGTGCGCACGTGGGTGGCACGTGAGTCACGGGAAAATTGCAAAAGAAGACCCTGGTACTCCTCCATATTGCTCCAGCCCCCCCCGCCGACCAGAGGGCGCATGCCACGCACGTGCCCCTCTGGGCATTTTGTAGTTGAACCCACAAGGGTTCATGTATTTACATCTTGGTCCCTTTGCAGCTTATCTTTATATTTATATATTGCATTTTTACCCTTGTTCTCCCCATTGAGTTCAGACATCTTCATGACATTATATCATTATTCAAAAAATAGCATGATGTTCCTCATTTAATTCTCTACAGTCTGACATATTATGGACAATTTTATGATCGATGGTTAATTAATAAATAATTATTTTGTGGGAAATTACGTATTTTGCCCATTTCTTGCTCTGAATTTTTTATTAACCGTTGCTCTAAAAAATTTCCGAAAAATCATCTAGTGTAGAGTTCATTATGTTTGTCATTGTGCCCAAAAAGAATTGCATTTGCATGCATAGATTGCCCTGTAAAAATCATTTTTCATATTTTAGTGTTTGATTTTTAATGGGTATTGAAACTAGTATTTTTGAGGTTTAGGATATTTCGAGATCAATCACCTAGTGATAGATCTTAGATAATTTTGTTCCTTGAAAATAATTTGGTTTAATATTTATTATAATTAAGTATTGAAATTCATTCTGTTTGCATTTGAAAATTCGTAAAAAATTCATATTGCATCCAAAAATTCTCAAAAAATTACAGTGCATTCATTTCATCATATTTTGCATTGTGGTCAAGTTTCGTATTTTGCGGACATTGTTTGAACGTAATTGACATTTTAGTCCCTAAAATAGGCCAAACTTGCATATTGCACCCTTTATTGCATTAAAAATTACAAAAAAAAGTCTGTCTCGAAAACTGCACACGAATTTTAATAGACATAATTCTAGGTTGTTCCTTTGCCTCCTTGTGTTCGACATTGGGACTTTCCCAAGTAAAATAAACACAAAACCGTATTATTTAAAATTGATAAATATTTTGTGTGGTTATTTTCTTGACCGATTCCGATCGCCACCTACAACGAAACAACAAAAATCATTATTATTATTTTAAGCACGATCATAAACACATCTTTTTAACACAACGAATATCGGACTCGTCAGATGGTGCCGTTGCCGGGGAGGCAAACAACTTAGAGTTTTGTCTAAAAAAAATTTATTCAGTTTTCCGCATTCGGGTAGTGAGACCCCCAAATTTTCCACTGTAAATTTCATTTGTTTTTATGCATTGATTTTCAGCATTTGGTTTTCTTGTCGATTTTATTCTTTTTGAGTCACTCTCTTACATATTCTCTCTTATTTTTCTTGCGAGGTACCCGACGTACGTGGAGTAGTTTTTCGAGAAAAAGATGCATCTTCACTGACTTTCAAAAAGCTGCAATTAAATTAAGATCAAGTCGAGTCGGGAGAGAGCGTAGAGTCTATGTTTTTAATTTCTGTAAATTTTAAATTTCTGTAATTAATTGCTCATTTACAATGGTGTCCGTTTGGACTCTCACGTGTGTTAAAAGACTCTGAACTTTCTTTTGTGGTGTTTCGTGGATTGTTTCACTCTCCGGTGAGGGTGGGGTCCGACTTGAGTGGCGTTTAGGATAGACCTGCACATACAGCTCTCAGAGCATTTTAATTTTTGATTGTGCTCGTAGGATCTAAGGCCATAATTCACTAATTAATTGAGACGCACATAGATCGTTCAATTTAGCCAAAAATTTACTCAATTCTTTTCTGCTGATAGAACTTTCTGCTAGGTGCGCTTTTTCATGGCTTGCATTCATTTAGAATAATCTTTCAATTTCTGTCTAGCATCCCACATGGAGATTGCGAGGATTCACTATAAGTCTTCTAACTGAGCATACATCATAGTTTTTCGCGTGCATCAGCTTTTCCTGAACTTCTCCCTCTTGTTTTATCACATAACTCTAAAGGAAATTGGGACTGGACGGTAGACGTATATTCGTGCTCATTTAAATTCTTCAGTGATCACCTAATTAAAATTGGGACTACTAAATATAGCCGATCTTAAGAACCCATAAAATCAAGAATTCTTGCGGGAGAGCAACCCTGACATTGTTTGCTTTTATCTTGCAGCGAGGAGAGAGACGCACACTAGGATAGAGCCAAGCCATGATTTTCATATATACTACTGATTTTAAAAACGATTAGCTACTTCTCAGTGAGGAATACGTGTAGCCGATAAACGGTCTGGACTTCCTTAGCAGAGTGGGTGGTTTAAAGGACACCGCGTAAGGCTCCGTCCTTAAGTAACACGGGCAGATGTTTTACGGTCTGTACTTACACCTATACTGGCTGAAAGTAGATGCAACTAGTCGTATGAACTCGGGACAGTCTTTAAGAAAATTCCAGCACCTAACAGTTCGTTAAACGGTTTGTAAGATTTGAGTTATCACCAATTAAAATTAACAAGATAACTGGTCGAACTCTTCCGGACTTCACTGAGTGAGTTGGTGAAACAAAGCTTTGTATTGTGTTTGATTTGTACGTAGAACTTAGTTAATCATCGAATACCGCACACTTGTGCCTAGATCATGAACCGTACAACTCTTATTGATCTTTTGAAATCGAGAATGGAAGATTGTGGTAGTTTTTGTTCGGACTCTACGAACCCTTCTCTGACCACCACAAACTTTCCAGTCTCAAAGGATCGGAGGCACTCTTACTCAGGACCACCTTAGGTTCATGGACACCTCTCCCGTGAATCCTCCTCTTATGATTGTTTCAAGACCATTGACTCTGATTTTTCACAACCTGAAGGTGAAGAGAAGAAGAAGAAAAAGATGCCTCTGAAGATGTCCTCCAAGAAAGATCGTGAAGATGAACTTAATGAAGATCCAATGCAAATGATTCTTGCGAGATTAGCCGCGTCTGAGCAGCAGCAACTGTTACTGAGGGAGCAGCTAGGGCAGTTTAATGCCAGGGGAGAACTGCCAATGGAAGTTGCATACAATCCTGGGTAATACAGAGTTAGAAATTACTTGCAGCCACCTCAGCCAGAGATTCACCATGAACTGAAGCCACACTTTTCTAAGTCTATTAACACAATTCCATGGTAATGAAAATGAAGAACCGTATGAATTTTTGCGAGGCTTGGAGCTGGTATGTTCTAATCAAAGGCACCCGCAAGTCAGCCAAGACTACATTCGTCTCACTGCACTACTTTTCGCCTTGAAAGGGAAGGCAGGTTACTGGGTGAAAAACTTAGGAGTGACTGTGACTACCTATGATAGGTTCAAAAACCTATTCTTGAAGAAATTCTACCCTCTGAGTCAGACTATTCAAACGAGGACTCACATCACCAGTTTCTCTCATATGCCTAATGAACCACTTTGTGATGCACGGGATAGATTTAAAGATCTGCTACAGAAATGTCCCTGCTATGACATGGATAACAACATCCTTGTTCAGTCACTCTACTCTGGTCTCAACTATGAGACTCAAGGGCTAGTTAGCACTGCATGCGGAGGCAATTACACATCACGAGGAGCCGAGACCGTCTGAAAAATACTAGAGCAGATGGCGGAAACAAGTCGTTCACAGATCGCCAGTAGAGCTTACACTGATTCCCTGAATTCTTTTCAAGTCAAAGGAGGAAAGCAAACTGTCGCAAAAATAGTAGAGGATTTGATTCCCAACATGAACATCATCGTCGATAAATTGACAGTTGTGGATCAAATTCATAAGAGGATGAACGACATCGATAACAGGATCTCCCTGTTTCCAAAGCAAATGGAGGAGCTAACTGAGAAGGTATTCAAGATAGGAATATCCACTGCTCCTACGACCCCGATCTATCATGTACATCATGTCCAGGAGCAACCAAGATCAGGGCAACAACAACCGTGGGCTCAGAACCAATCATGTGCCCAACTTTCCCAGTAGTCACCTCCACCGGCCGAGACAGTCGAAGAAGCCCCACCTCTGACATTCGAAATAAACAACATTTGGTACACACAGGACACTACCCGACATGGTAATATGGGGGACCGTCAGCAATATCAACGTCCGCCCACTTTCTATAATGCCACATTCCCTTCAGCTCCACAACACACTCAGAACAATGCAACATTCCAACACTCAAAGCCACAACAGTGACACAACCGCAAGAACCAATCTCAGCAATATCGTTAGCATTATGCTCCAAAATAATCAGCTCAATCATCCAACCCTCCAGAAGAACCGATAGATATCCAAAGATAGATGCTTGAAGAAATTCGCAACTTCCGAAATGAGTTGTACGATTTACGAGTCGATGTTAATCGCTTTTCCTGTTGGAAGGATGAACAGACAGCCCCGGTCACAACCATTCCGCCCAAGTTCAAGGTAACCCCAATAGCTTGAACAAATCTTAATCATCTCAACACAATGGCTAGGTATACTATTCAGATTTTTCCACATCTGAACATGAGATCCTTTCGTTTGACAATATCAATGCCATGTCACTCAGGAGCGGAAGGACCGTGGTCGTACCTGATTGGGCAAGGGATCAGACCATGAAGTCTCGGAAGATCAATAAGAGGATGCTTCTGAGGATGAAGAAGAATGACGCATGAGGATCCCAACACTACATAAAGGAAAAGCAACTATGGAGTCTGCGGAGGACCTTGAACCTCTAGTTGCTGCAAAAATACCTTTGTCACCATTTCAACAATATGGTTATTATCAGAAAACTTATGATTGTAATAAGAACTCCAAATCTAATAAAGATGCTATGATTCTAGCTCTCTTACTCCTGTCTCAAATGCTTCCATTCATTTCCCCCATGCTCTTAAGAAAGGAAAACAAAAGAAAAACATTCAGGATGACCCAGTGATGTAAAGGTTCTGCTAGCAAAATATCACATCCAAAGTGCCCTTTGATCAGTACGTGGCCAGTAATCCAGCATTTTAGAAGTACTTGAAAATGAAATGCACTCCCACCAGGACTCATACAAATAAAACAAGTCAATTTGTGGAGACTCATATCCTGACAGTTGCCACTACTAATTGTGTCAACAATTAGCATTTGCCAAGAAAGAAAAGGGATCTGGGTGCTCATTAGAGTCGCATTGGCGGCATTGCGTTCACACGCACACTTCTCGACAATGGTTCTTCCATAAATCTTCTACCCTTAGCCTTATATTACATATTGGAGTTAGGTCCTCTCCAGAAATCATTATCTTTACTCCAATTTGCTGATAAATCCACTAAAAGACCTAAGTGAGAAGTGAAAAATGTTATCATCGTGGTCGAGGGCACGCAATACAAAGTGGACTTCACTGTCCTTGATATGGAGATCCTGAATCATGGGAAGGAATCACAAATCATTCTTGGAAGACCATTCTTACGAACCGCCAAAGTTGTATTTGATTACGGCAATAGAATGATAAAATTCGGCTCCCCAGGCGGAGAAGTGTATTTGGAGATGAAATAAACAAAGTGGCAAAGATCGGATTCCGAATCCACCACTGAATATGCCGAAATATCATAATGTACTCTCACCAGCACTACTAGGCTGTGGGACCAACTACCAGACCTTCGGATTGACAACACCACATCAGAAGAAGAAACAATGCACCATGCGGTTTGCGAGATGTTGCCAAACATATCTAGACACCCAGATGCTTATAACCTTGATGACACAGAAATCCTTTCGAATTTGTCAACCCCATCTTCTTCGGGACAATCAAGAAATATTGACTACGAGTCAGATGCGGCTTTGGTCGAATTACCTCACTACTATAACGATCCAACTCGCCTTTCTTTGGAATTGGTAGCCAGCACATCACAGAGTGATTCACCACCAACTGACACTGAGCCAGAAGCAAAGATCGTTCAACCAGATTTGATTGATGATTCAGATTTACCAGAGCTGAAACCATTGCCTCCCACACTGAAGTATGCATTTCTAAATGGAACCAAAGAAAAATTCTCTGTGATCATAAGGTCATCATTAACCATGGACCATGAATCTAGATTACTCGAAGTCCTTGAGCGAAATCAAAGAGCCATCGGTTGGACTGTATCGGATCTCGTAGGAATCAACCCCGCTCTCTGCTCGCACCAAATTTATGTTGAGGATAACGCAAGACCTTCCTGAGAATTTCAAAGAAGATTAAACCCCAATCTTAGGGAAGTAGTTAAGAAAGAGATAGAGAAATGGTGCAAAGCATGATTTATATATCCCATTTCTGACTCCAAGTGGGTGGCCCCCCTTCATGTCGTCCCGAAGAAGTCGGGAATCTAGATGGTCACCAACAAGGAGGGGGTAGAGATTGCAACCCGAGTACCCACATCGTGGCACGTCTGTGTCGATTACATGTGCCTGAATGCTGTGACCAAGAAAGATAACTTTCCACTGCCATTTATTGAACAAATCTTGGAGAGACTTGCAGGGAAAGCATTCTTCTATTTTCTTGATGGGTACTCTGGCTACAATCAAGTAGCTATCGCTATAGAGGATCAGGAAAAGACTACATTCACATGTCCCTTCGGTACCTACGCATTCAAGCGTATGCCATCCGGGCTTTGTAATGCCCGGGCACATTTCAGCGGTGCATGATTGCCGTATTTGCCGAAATAGTTGGTGATTTCCTGGAAGTCTTCATGGATGACTTCTCGGTTCATGGTGATTCATTTGATACATGTTTAGAGCACTTGGACCGAGTCCTTCAGAGATGCAGGGAGGTTAATTTGGTACTCTCCTGGGAGAAAAGTCACTTTATGGTGACTGAGGGTATCGTGTTGGGGCATGTCATCTCCAAAAAGGGAATGGAGGTCGACCCTGCCAAGGTAGATGTGATCAAGAAACTTGAGTCACCTACCAACATCAGGTCAGTGAGGTCTTTTCTAGGGCATGTTGGACTTTATCGAAGGTTCATCCCTGATTTCTCAAAGATCGCCGCCCACTGACTGAGCTCTTAGGAAAAGACACTGAGTTTATTGTAAATCACAAGTGTCTAGAGGCCTTCGAGCTCTTGAAAAAGAAAATATGTGAATCACCGATATTACAAGTTCCCGACTGGTCTCTTCCCTTTGAGATCATGACTGATGCATCGGATTTTGTTGCCGGAGCTGTGCTTAGATAAAGACAGGATGGAATCCCTTATGCGATTCACTATGCGAGCAAAGTATTGGATCATGTACAGAGGAATTATACAGTGACTGAAAAGGAAATGCTCGTGGTTGTTTGGGCCCTTGAGAAATTCAGATCATACATATTGGGCTCCAAGGTGACAATTTTCAATGATCATACTCCAATAAGATATCTTATAGATAAGAAGGACGCCGAAGCACGACTTTTGAGGTGGATCTTATTAATCCAGGAATTTAATTTGGAGATCAAGGATAAACCTGGAATAAAGAATGTTGTTGCTGATCACCTTTCCTGAATTGAGCAAAATGATTATCCCAACACTGGACCAAATAAGGAGACTTTTCCAGATGAATCAATTTGCGTTATTGATTCTGTCCCATGGTATTCCGACATAGTGAACTATCTTGTCTCCAAGAAAGTTTCCTTTGGTTGGACCAAGAGAATGATTGATCGACTGTATTCGGATTCGAGAAAATACCATTGGGATGATCCTTTCCTTTTCTATGAAGGAACGGATTGTGTCTGGCGAAGATGTATTCCTCAGGAAGAATACCAGAGTGTCCTCACACATTGTCATTCGAGAAAAAGAACCGCGCACAAGGTACTCCAATGTGGATTTTACTGGCGGACCTTATTTCCGAATGCTAATGAATTTGTACGGTCCTGCCCGACTTGCCAAAGGATGGGAGGGACTGTTGGTTTTAGAGATGAAATGCCCATGCAACCAATGATATTCTGTGATGTTTTCGATGTATGGGGGATTGATTTTATGGGTCCCTTTCCCAATAGCAATGGATTTGAGTACATCTTTTTAGCGGTTGATTATTTATCAAGATAGGTAGAGGCTATCCCAACCCGAACCGCAGATAGCAAAACCGTCTGTAAGTTTATCAAGGATAATATCATTGCAAGGTTCGGGATACCAAAAGTTTTGATTTCTGATGGAGGTAGCCACTTCGTGAATAAGGAAATGAGATCTTTGGCTAAAGAGTATAAATTTGAGCATAGAATAACCAACTCATATCATCAACAATCTAATGGTATGGCAGAGGTTTCTAGTAGAGAGGTGAAGGGTATTCTTCAGAAGTTGGTTCGTCCAGATAGGAAGAACAGGTCGAAACTGTTGGACCAGGTTCTGTGGGCCTATAGGACAGCCTATAAGACTCCTCTCGGTACTTCACCTTTTAGAATGATCTAGGGCAAGCCATACCATCTACCCGCGGAATTGATTCACAAATCAGAATGGGCGATCAAAAAGTTGAATTGGAGTTGTCACCTAGGGAAATTATGTCGAGATTTAAATCTAGATGAGCTAATAGAAATCCGAAACCGGGCATATGACAACAGTGTGATCTATAAGGACAAGGTCAAGAGATGGCATGATAGATACATTAGAAATAAAACCTTTGTCCCTGGGTAGAAAGTGTGGTTGTTTAATGTTCGATTAAAGATTTTTCATGGGAAACTGGAATCAAAATGGACGAGTCCCTACATTATCATCGATGTGCATACCAATAGAAGTGTGGATATTGCCGAACTCAAAGATGATGCACAACCTTTCTCAGTGAATGGATAATTGCTGATGCCATATATAGAATCACCCAAAGAGCAGACAATTCAAGTTGAGGTCATCTACTTCACGCAGAGCGAGGACATTGAAGATTCATCAGATCAATCCCACCCTCCCTCTCGACCACATCGATATCCTTGTATAGTTTCTTCCTCTACTTAGGCCAAGGCCTAAGTATAGGGGGGTCGATGCCATCTGTACATACGATTCTTCTCCCATCTCCCGATCACTCCATTTTCACCCTTCTCCTATACTTAGGTTGACCAGAGCCTAAGTATAGGGGGAAGCGATGCCCATCTATATATACTCTCCTCATTTACATATCTTGACCGCCTCTTTTCACTCTTCTTCTATACTTAAACTGTTCACAGTCTAAGTATAGGGGGGCGGACCATTGTATAGCGATTTTTCACTCTCTTACGCTTAGCCCGAGCTATGTCTTCTTTTCGCTTCTTGTGCTCTGAGGACACAACACTCGCTAAGTATAGGGGGTCTGTATATACTGTGTATATATTTTACCCATATCTCGTACTTTCGCGTAAGTCTATATGTATTTACAGGGTGGGTAACTAACTTAAAAAAACTATAAAACAAAAGAAAAAAAGAGTTTTGCCACTAACTGTGACCAACCCAAATTTTTTGAAAAAAACGGTTTCTTATTCATTTTTTGCATTACAAAAAAAATCATTTTTTTAAAATATGTGTCTGTATTTTACACACCTGCACTTCATCCTGCATTTCATGCATTTGCATTTGTGAAAAGTCTTTGGGTTATGAACCGAGTTATGAGCAGAAACCGAGAGTGGTCTGGACTTGACCTTAATCTACCTAATTTTCAGAGGAACTTCACCGACTTTAGAAGCTCCAGGTCTTTGACTTAATTCTTTAAGTTCAACATAACAATGTGCAGCGTTTGACTCTTAGTGTCTAACCTGGTCTCTTCATTCTAGGTACAACTCTGGAATAGGGAATTAATTTGTACTCTCGCACTATGCACTTAGCTCAACCCAGACGGGATGTTGGAAGACTGTGTGAGTTTCTTTTCTGGTAGCGTGGAAATCTAAAGACCGGAGTACGGGTTGAAATAAAGCTTTAGAAAAGGGATGGACGGCTGGACACAATTTCTTCTAAGACCCCAAAAATGTACGGAAATAAAAAGATTCTATATCTGTAAGGCACGACAAGATCCAAGCAGAACCACCAAAAATTTCAAATACAAAGAAGAAACTACCAAATAAAATCTGACCAAAAAGTTTCAAGCTTCAAGAAACCTATAGATCTTGGTGGAGACTCGGCTACACTGGCCATCTTCACAAGGAGAGGTGACTACACTGGCCACCCTTTTGTTCTTTTCTCCTTCTTCTAACTCCCCCCCAATTCGATTGTGAACACAACATGACAGACCTTAGAAGGAAATACATGACTCCCCGAGGACGAGTTACTGGAGAGGAGGTTTTCATGGTATGCTCAACACCCTTATTTAACCAACTCCGCCCCGACCGAGTCCCACATCCGTCGAATCCTCGTCGAAGAGTTGCCCTCTGGTCTTGACAACTGTGAGACTTCCCTCGCTGGTGTGATCCGGGGTTATCACCTCGTCATAGCCAAGCCTCCGAGCTGCTGCTCTGCTCCGGCATCTACGTCGTTGAGCCCCCCATCTCACGTACCTTCCCCTCTACTTTTCATCATCTACCACCCCCGATAAGCTTATCCATCCTACTCCGCTTCATCGCTCTCCCTCGGTCACCATTCCCGATCATCCTCCTTCTCTCGATCGACATCTTCGCTCTCTGTTCGTCAACGTCAATCGCTACATCGACAACGCACCCGCCAGCGGTCTTCATCGATCGAACCTCCGACCAGCTTCACCTTCAACTCCCTAGATTCAGCTCCGGTCAAGCTTCCAGGTGCTACGACCTCATCGCCAGAACTTCAAGCTTTACTGGACACCAAAGCTCCTCCACTACTCCAGACTGGCGGTCGTTTGTCGACCAATCACTGCCGTCGATCGCAACGAAGCACAGATCTGACCGTCTAGAGACATTCTCTCCTCCATCGTCAGATCAACGGCGCAGATCGCTTCGGAAGCTGTAGGCCCAAACCTAAGCCTCAGGCCAACCCGAGGCACAACAACACGCCACTTGTAGGTTCGTGTCTGCAACTCCACCCGAACCTACGTGCGCACGTGGGTGGCACGTGAGCCACGGGAAAAATGCAAAAGAAGACCATGGTACTAATCCATATTGCTCCAGCCCCCCCCCCCCCCCCACCGACCAGAGGGCGCGTGCCACGCACGTGCCCCTCTGGGCTTTTTGCAGTTGAACCTCCAAGGGTTCAGGTATTTACATCTTGGTCTATTTGCAGCTTATCTTTATATTTATATATTGCATTGTATCCTTGTGCTCCACATTGAGTTCAGACATCTTCATAAATTATATTATTATTTAAAAAATAATATGATGTTCATCATTTAATTCTCTACAGTCTGACATATTGTGGACATTTTTATGATCGATGGTCAATTAATAAATAATTATTTTGTCGAAAATTGTGTATTTTGCCCATTTCTTGCTCTGAATTTTTTTTATTAAACATTGCTCTAAAAAATTCTCGAAAAATCATCTATGTAGAGTTCATTATGTTTGTCATTGTGCCTAAAAAGATTTGCATTTGCATGCATAGATTGCCCTGTAAAAATCATTTTGCATATTTCAATGTTTGATTTTTAATAGGTATTGAAACTAGTATTTTTGAGGTTTAGGATTTTTCTGAGATCAATCACCTAGTGATAGATCTTAGATAATTTTGTTCCTTGAAAATAATTAGGTTTAATATTTATTATAATTAAATATTGAAATTCATTCTGTTTGCATTTGAAATTCATAAAAAAATCATATTGCATCCTAAAATTCTAAAAAAATACAGTACATTCATTTCATCATATTTTGCATCGTGGCCAAGTTTCGTATTTTTTGGACATCGTTTGAATGTAATTGATATTTTAGTCCCTAAAATAGACCAAACTTGCATATTGCATTCTTTATTGCATTAAAAATTACCAAAAAAGACCGCCTCGAAAACCACGCACGAATTTTAATAGACATAATTCTAGGTTGTTCCTTTGCCTCCTTGTGTTCAACCTTGGGACTTGCCCAAGTATATCTCTTACTTTGAAAGTGATTAAGGGAATGAACTTTCAAAGTCGATAAGGCAAGACTAATTTGATTAAAAATTCCTTAATTAAAGAATTTAATTCGTATATACAATATACTCTAATATAGTGCATCCTTAATTTCAGACAATGAAGTCCATGAATCCTCTCAACAGGCTTCTGGAGGTTAACCAGTTGATTGGACCAAATTATTTGGATTAGATCTGTATTTTGGAACTTGTTCTCTCAGCTGAGCGCATAAGTTATTTACTCACAGAGGACAAGCATGAAAGCCCTAAGATGAAGGAAGAAAAGCAATACAATGACAAGTATGATGAAGATCATGTCTTGGCTAGATGCTACATACTGGGTTCACTCTCCAATGTTCTTCAGAAACAATATGTGGAGATGAGCACATGCCAGGAGATAATGCATAATCTGAAAGATATGTTTGGTGACATAAACCACACCCAGCGTTACAATATTATGAAAGATCTCGTTCGCTGCAGGATGCAGGAAGGGACTTCAGTCTGAGAATATATACTGAAAATGTTTGGGTACTTGTCTGAGATGGAGACCCATGGGGCAACTGTGGATGCAAACATGCAAGCTGATTTCATTCTGATGTCTTTGCCCAAGTCGTTCAATAATTTTGTGATTTCATTCCACATGAACAAGTTGGACTTGACTAACGCTGGACTTCTTGTTGCATTAAAGTATGCAGAAGACGTAATGAAGAAAGATGGTCCCTCTAGAAGTGCAATGGTTGCGTAGGTCAAAGGGAAGCGCGGTCGGAAGCATGGTTCTCAGAAAGGCCCAACCCAAAAGAGAAAGAAGAAGAATCAAGGAGTTGGCTCATCTTATACTGCTTCCACACTGATGACATCGAAGAAGACCGATGTCTGTCACCACTGCAAGAAGCCGGGGCACTGGAAGCGTAACTATCCAGACTACCAGAAGTTTATCGAAAAAGGTAAATCCCCTACAGGTATGAAATCTACTCACATCATTGAAACTAGTTTTCTCGTTGGACGAGAAGGAAGTTGGGTTGTAGATTCTGGTGCTTCTGTTCATGTATGCAATTTGTTGCATTTGTTTCAAGAAACTAGGAATCTGGAAGAAGGGGAGATAGTCATACAGATGGGATCTGATGCAAGTGTTACAGCAATCGTCTTCGGGATCTGTCGACTATCGTTATCTAGTGGTAGAGTCATAGTACTTAAAGAGTGTCTTTATATACCTGAAGTCAGAAGGAATTTGATATTTGTATCTAAACTTGTTAGAAGCGGATATTCATTCTTTTTCTATAATAAAATAATCATAAATCATTATAATAAATATATTGCGGATGGTATTTTGACTTCTGGTGGACTCTATGAATTGTGCATTGGTGAACATGTCATGAATGTTACCACCACTAATAAAAAACCTAAAAGTTCTAAGGAGAATGGAAATCATTCGAATATGATTTGGCATCAAAGGCTTGGTCATTTATCTGTTGATAGGATCAATAGATTCATAAAGGATGGACCTTTAGATTTTCTATAGGTTCAATATTTGCCTACCTGTGAACATTGTATTCGAGGTAAAATGACTAGGATGCCTTTCTGTAACAAGGTTACAAGATGCGAAGGTATTCTTGACCTAGTACATACCGATGTATGTGGTCCCTTTATTACTGCGACGCGAAATGGATATCGATATTATTTGACATTTATGGATGACCATCTACGATACGAGTTTATCTTCCTACTTCCACATAAATCTGAAACCTTTGAAAAGTTTAAAGAGTTCAAGGCTTTGGTTGAAAACCAAATCGATAGGAAGATTAAATGGATTCGGTCTGACCAAGGTGGCGAGTACCTCTCAGATGAATTCAAGGAATACCTTAAAGAGAATGGAATTGTATCCAATCTCACTCCTCCTGGAACCCTCGACTTAACGGTGTTGATGAGAGACGCGACAGGACCATCATGGATATGGTCCGTTCAATGATGAGAAAAGCACAATTACCACTTAGTTTCTGAGGATATGCAGTAGAGACTGCAATATATATCCTGAACAAGATTCCCAGCAAATCCGTACCTAAGACTCCTCACGAGCTCTAATATGGATCTAAACCTAGTGTCAAGCACTTAAGGGTTTGGGGATGCTTGGTCCATGTGAAGAACGTGGATGCAAGTAGGCTAGAGTTTCGCACTAGAGAGTGATACTTCATTGGGTATGTTAAGGATGGTATTGGATACCAGCTTTATGACCTTGAGACTCAAAAGGTTTTCATCTCTAGAGATGTAAGATTTCTAGAGGATGACTTCCTTGAAGGTCAAGACAAAAATGAAGTTGAGGAACTCATTGAATCCCTTGAGGATTATGAGCTTCCTGAACTAGAAACTGAAGAGATAAATAAAGATGAATCACACATACCTCTTCGAAGGAGTTTGAGGGTGGTTGCACCACCTGAAAGGTATGGATTCCATGTGTCAGTTGAAACTGACAATGATCCTGCTTCATTTGATGAAGCACTCGTAGATCAAGACACGGATAGATGTATGATAGCAATGATGTCTGAAAAAGACTCCATGCATAAGAATGATGTATGGACTCTAGAGGATCCACTAATGAGTAAAACCAATTGGGTGTAAATGGATCTTCAAGAGGAAAAAGGGGACCTGATGGAAAAGTAGAGACTTTCAAGGCACGACTCGTAGCCAAATGCTACCCACAGAGAGAAGGCATCGATTACAATGAGACGTTCTCTCCTGTGGCTATGCTTAAATCCATCAGGACACTGCTAGCTATAGCTGCGTATCTTGACTACGACTTCTGGCAGATGGATGTCAAGACGGCTTTCCTCAACGGATACCTTGAAGAAGATATCTATATGGAGCATCCTCAGGGCTTCATAACCGAGGAAGGAAAAGTATGCAAGCTAAACAAATCCATCTATGGGATCAAACAAGCTTCTCATAGCTGGGACATCAGATTTGATGAAACCATAAAGAGTTATGATTTTGTGCAAAACCCTGATGAACCATGTGTGTACAAGAAGCTTAGTGGGAGTGCCATTGTGTTCATCGTGCTTTACGTAGATGACATCCTTATCATTGGGAATGATACGGGAATAATGACCCGTGTTAAGATTTGGCTATCCCATATATTTGAGATGAAAGATCTTGGAGAAGCCTCTTATATCTTGGGTCTGAAGCTGTTCGGAAACAGAGAAAAAGGGATATTGGGATTATCACAACATGGATATATTAAGAAAATCTTGGAACGTTTCCGTATGGAGAATTCCAAGAAAGGTTTCCTTCCCTTAAGACACGGTATCCACCTATCTAAAGGGATGGCTCCTTGATGAATCCACATTTCATCATCTTTATTCTATCATTTTGGCACCAAAAACCCTAGCAAATGCTTGAAAATACCCTTAAATAGAGCATCTTAGCATTCATGCATGTGCATCACAATAGTGTATAAAATACTGTAATTAAGGCCAAAATTATAGAATAAATAAAGAAAAGAAAAAGAATAAAATATTGTAAATATTTTATGACCCAAAACCCCCGAGACCTAGGCATCTTGATGAATAGGTCGACAAGGAATAAAGTAGGGGGAGATAAGGTCAGAAATACAGAGAAAATACCTTTAAATTCTATTCATTCTTTATTCATTTTGGGACCTATTTTTTGTTCCACTTTTTATACATCAAATAAAGAAACTTTGTACATAAAAATTGTAGATAAATTAATAAAGAAAAATACAAAATTGATTTCACAGAAAAATAATGTACAGATAAAAAGTTATGATCTGAATAAGAATCCAGAATCCCAACTTTCCAGACCCGTATCTCACAACTGACAACTCCAAATGTAGCAAACTCACCTTTAATTGTATATAGAATAAAATAATCTATTTAATGGTGGTGGTTTCGCATTTGGCGGAGCTGCGGTTTGAAAGTTGAGTTTTGGACCCCTATTGTATACCTGTACTGAATAAAATATTCAATTTATTCTTTATTCATTGTTTATTCATTTTTATATTTTTATAATTATGTAAATATTTCTTGTAATATATATGTGTACTAAAATCAGAATAAAATGCAAAGGAAATACAAAAATAAAAATACTTGTATAAAGGATACATAGGTATACTGCCTATACATATACCTGTACAAAACATTCTTATAATTTATTAATTATACATAATAAATCAGAAAAATAAAATAAAATAAAAATATATTTATGTGTATAAAAGCATTTTATAATTTTACAAAATAAGAAAACAAAAATAATAAAATTTAAATATACAAAATAAAAATAAAAAGATGCAATATGTAGGTATTATACCTATATAAGGTTAAAAAGGTAACTTGTAAAAATAGAAGTCATAAAAATAAATAAAAATCAGAATAAAATACTACATAAAATAATGAATATTTTTTATTTAATAAACATGATTTAATTCGGCCATTTAGTATTTTAAAATGAATTAACAAAAGATTTTTCCAGGGTTTTTCCTGGTTGGTCCACGTGGACCAACCAGGTGCAAACCCTAGTTGACCCCGGTCAACTAGGTGACCTAGACCCTGTAGCTCCTGTAAGACCCACATTTGACCCTTCCTTCTCCATTTTTTCGAGGCCCAACCTTGCGTTATTTCATGATAGAACATTCTGATCTTTTGCTCCTCGGACATCGGGCATGCCCGCCTTGATGCTACCTTGGTCGAAGGAGCTCTGAACCAACCGCTCAGCCTCGTTTTTCCTCCGCTGACCGTCAACTCCTTATAACCCAGCAGCCACTCCAATTCGATTTTTGAACCGCGATTTCCCAGATTTCTCCCCCCTTTGGCCGTGCTCGAGACGCCTGGAGGTGACAGCTCCGCGCTCCGAGCTTCAAGGCGGCGGAATATACCAAGATCTGAGCGAGTTCCAACCTCCGGTGGAGCTTCATCGTTGAGGTAATCACCCTCTGGCCCCCAGGCCATCGAGGTTGTTTTGCATTTCTTTTCATCCCCGATCGTTCATCATATTCCTAGGATTACTCCGAACATCTTCCTTCGTCGAACCGCCCATCTATTCACCTCATCTCTCACCTCGCCGGAGCGCAACTCCGACGAGCCCTCACATCGCCTGTCGCACCCCTCCGAGAGCCACCGGAGGTCGAGGCATTTTGCCCTCGACCTCCTTAACCTTTTTGTGCAGGTGCTGGAGTGCATTGACGCGTCTGGAACCCTTTTGATCCTTCGCCGGAGCACCTGGAGCACCACATCTTCCGTGTCGCCGCTGAAGAGCTCCGCCAACCCCCACGCCACTCCATTGCTTCCAGACGATAGAGGAGATCACCAGCAACCTTCCGGGCCCATTTTGGAGCTCATTCATCGCCGGAGCGCATCGCCACCGCCGGGAGAAGGTCGCCACGGCGGTCCTTCTTACCTGTTCTTCCATCAAGCCTCGCTGCCGTCCGATCAAGAGGAGGCCCCAGTTCTGACGTGGACCGTCCGATCTCCTTCACCTGCCGACGTCGGATCTCATCTGAGATCTGATCTCAGCGGTCCACGGGCGAACCGTCATCGCGCTCGGAGGAGATGCCACGTGGATAAGTGGCGTGCCCTACGCCGCTGGATCGCGCCTGAAGCCCAACCGTTGGATGTCCGCCACGCGTCATCACCTTCTTCAACGTAGTCGGATCGCCTAAGCGAGGATATTTTGCAGTCAACCCCCGCTTATTTTGTAATTTCTATTTAGTCCCGAAACTTTATTGCGTAGTTTAAATATTTTTGTAATATTTGCACAAAGACCCCCAAGCTTTATGTATTTGCATCCAGGTCCTTCGCCACGTCACCTCACGTGACCTGTACACGTGAGGTGTGGGCATTTTGCAAGGATACCCTCGGTCATTTGTGTATTTCGTTTTAGTACTAAAGCTTTCGTATCACGTGTAAACTTTTTGGATATTTTGCATATAGGTCCCCAGGGTTTTGAGATATTACATTTCAGTCCTCGCCAGGTACGTGCAAGTCACGCGCCCTGGTGGGAAAATTTCCAAGAGACCCAGGTGGTTTTTGTAATTAATTTTTGAAGCCATAAATTGAATATTCAGTGTATATTTTTGTGGAAAATTGCATGTATGCCCCTGGATGTATGTTAAATTGCATTTATACCCCTGCCAGGCCTGTGTATTGATTGGATGCTTGTTGTGTTTATTTAACCTCTCATTTTAAGTCCAAAAATTCCACAAAAATAGGGTTTAGTTTCTGGACATGCGTACTTTGACTCCTAATTTTAGTTTTTGATTTTATTTTATTTTCATATTTATTAAAAATCAAAAACATGCTTTTTGTGCACTGTCTAGCTTAGAAAATGCCAAAAATTATTAAAACACCTCTAAAAATTCCAAAAAAATTACCTAGTGTCTATTTTATCCTATTTTAGTGCCAGTCCAAAAATCACTAAAAATCTCAAAAGAAAAATACTAAAAATTTAAAAACACTCAAAAACTTCAAAAAAATATATAAAATCAAGTAAAACTCTAAAAAATACAAACCCAGGTTCTGTGTGTTCCTTATTTTGTTCCTTTTATTTGAAAATTAGTTTGAAAGATTTTGAGTACTGGTTGCTATTTTTAAATCACATTTTACTCACAGCCAGCATCTTTTCCACTGTTTTGCTTTATTTAAGTATTCAAAAATACTAAAAACACCTTGAAAAATTCCCAAAAATCACAAAAACAGTAGAAAATCATAAAAATACCAAAAATAATTTATTTCTGAATTTTTGGTTATTTTTGCACATTTTTATAAATATTTTACCTTGTCTCTCATTACATTGTCTTTGCTTTCCAATATAGAAAAAGAAAAAAAAATATAAAATATAAAATTATAAAAATTAGAAAATTAAAAACCAAAATACAAAATTAAAAATTAAATTAAAAATTAAAAAAATTAAAAATTAAAAACCCACAAAAATTCCCTTTGCTTGATTGCTTAGTGTAGACACATCACACACACACTTGAGCACATTTGCTTGAACTACCCTGCTTGCTCCCTGTGTTCGAACTCTCTACATACTTGCACCTATACATCTTTTATGTAGAGTTAAAAATAAATTTTAGCTCCACATTAGTTCTAATTCATTGATCTTTAGTGTGGGTTAATTGTTGACTTTAATCGAGATTTGTGTGGTTGACACTTCGACTGAGTTCACGCTTTGTGTTGAACTTAAGACCACCTCATTTCCGGTTATATCAAATGGCGCCGTTGCCGGGGAGCAATAGCGAGTAGTTTACATTTTGTTTGTTTGATTGTGATTGTCTCCTATAGCTTCATTCCATTTCTCCTGCATTTTTGATACATATTGATTGAGTTATCTGACCATTTCTTTTCTTGTCTTCTTGCGAGGGACCGCGGAGCAAGGCGGATCGCTTAGGTGACCCGGAGCAACCTTGGGACGCGGAGCCGGCTATTCTTAGCCAAGCCGGCAGGAGAGAGCGAGAAGAGTGAGAGAGAGTGATTAGTTAGCTTTTCTTTTGTCTTTGTGAGAGAGTGCTTTGTTTAATTGTAATAATACAGGTACACTTGGACTCTCGAACACTTAGACACTACCGGGCCTAATTTCCGGGTGTTTGTTCACCCGGGGGCTCACTGTTGTTTTTATCGCGTTTTATCGCCGTCATTTTCCGGTTTTGTTTTTCATTTTTCCTTTCTTTTGTGGATTGAGCTCTTAGATTAGGTCCTGCTTGATTCGATTAGCCTAGGTCCAAACACCCTAATATCACTTGCATGTTCCTATAGATCGTTGTGGACTTAGACTAATTAAACAGTTGGCTAGTAGCTTCCAATCCACGCGCCGCGAGCTCACACCCGAACAAACGCTTTCTCCTAACTCAAATGTGTTGAGCAGAGGAGGGGTGAGCCTAGACCGGACACTCGGATTAGGAGTTAGTAGCTAGCTTGTGGTTCTTCACGCTAGCAGCTGCCTATCTTAGGACGATTTCCGCTTGCATACCGCCATGTAGTGTAGGTTTAAAAATTCTGCTTTGCATCCCGCATGGAGAGAGCTGGGATTCGCTGTAAGTCTTCTTACTTTGCATACATCATCTAGACACAAAGGTGAGATTTCCACCTTGGTGTTGACTTGCACGGCTTTTCCGACTCTATTCTCCCTCTGTTTTTGGAACAAAGTAGGATCAAGAAAATACAAAATCCGTTAGGCGCTTGTTTGAATCTACTCAAAAGAAGCGATAACACCAAAAAAAATTAAAAAAAAGGGACTGCTAAAGAAAACTTGACCAAAATAAAATTGGTAATTGGATTCATTGCTTGGGGAGAATAACACCCTCACTTGTCTTCAGGTTGCATGGGAAGGTCTCCTTCCAAGTGAGGTGAGCGCTTCGTAAGGATTAGAGCCTAAAACCCAACTTGTGGCTGCCATGTGTATCGCCTGGATTTCCGAAGTATTGGCGCTACTATCGTACGTAGTCGAGTAGGACTTGGTCGCCATTGGTGACTCGCTATTGTGTGAGCACCGACCTTGTCCGAAGTACCGAGCTTAGGCCACGCTTTCACGGGTGTGTCTGTCTCACCGGCTGCGTCCGAGTAGGATCTTGCACGCTCACGGGTGATTCCGTTGCGAGCGAGGTCCGAAGTATCGGTTTCGCCTATCGGCTTCCTTCCTCTATTCTTTGGCTGAGTAGGGATCCAGGAAGGGTTACAAGGACCTTAAAAAGCGCAAGTTACAGGTTACACAGGAGGAGGACAAGTACGGGGACACTTTCCTGGCAGTACTCTCGCTCCTATAGGCGTAGCGTTCTAAGGACTCGTGATAAGATAAATACCTGAAAACAAGCTAAAATTGACAAGATAAAAGCCAAACCTTCACGGCTTCACGAGTTGAGTTGGTGAATTCACCCTTGCTTTGCGTTTGATTGATTTGTTTAGGTCAAGATCAAAAACACCGCACAATTGTGCACAATTTTGCTGCATATTTTCTCCTTCTTCTCTTGCATTTTCCCTGCTCTTTCCGAATAATCAAGATGATGGGACGGAGATCTCTTAGGCCGACCTTGTCGGCACCGCTATCTAGCACTCCTCCTTACTCATCTAGGAATACCTCGGAGAGTCCGCTCTCCGAGCCCGAGTTCACATCCACCCTGCTCCCCCTCGACCACCCTTCCCATTCTCCTTCTCTCAGTCCAATTGTGTCAGAATTCAGTGCATCACAGAGTTCCGCTCATTCGACAGCACCTGAGATGGCCTCTTTTGCTTTTTCAGAAAATCCAGCAATGGCAGACAGAGGCGAGCACCCAGATGACCACGATCACCCTCCATTCATAATCGATCAGGTGGCCATCAACAATTCCTTGCTAGCATCCCTGGAAAATATGCAGAGACAGATCTGTGACCAGGGAACATTCATGGGTGATCTGATGAGAGAAATAGCGCAGATGAGAGAGAACCGACCTGGGGGCGGTGGTGGAGGTGGAGGAGGAGGACCCGATGCAGGAGGAGGCGATCCAGACGCTGAGCGACCGCCACAGACTATCATGAGGGAACTACACAACCCAGCTGCATCCCTCACTCACCGATGGATCAGACTCCCGCCAATCCACGGAGACTTCGAGCTTCGGCCCCACACAATTTAGCTGCTACCCAAGTTTCACGGGTTGCCGACCGAAGAGCCGCACCTTCACCTCCAGGAATTTGAGATGATTTGCAGCACTATCCATGATCGACTGATGACCGAGGACACCATCAAGATGATCGCCTTCCCGTTCTCTTTGGTTGATAGAGCCGCATACTGGCTCAAACATCTTGGGCGATTTGTCGACACCTGGGCAGATCTCCGGACCGCATACCTAAAGAAGTACTACCCTCTTGGCCGGACCAACGCAGCTCGAGCCATGATCAGCAACTTCGTCATGATCCTAAATGAACAGTTCCATGAAGCCTGGGATCGATTCAGAGAGCTCATCGACCGGTGTCCGCACCATGATATCTCCAAGCCCAATCTCGTACAGAGTTTCTTCTGTGGGCTGACACCGGAGCTGCAAGGGCTAGTGAACGCCTCTTGCGGTGGGTCTTATTTCTCCAAGGGAGAAGACGACATCTGTGCCATCTATGAATGCATGGCTGAAAATTCTACGGTAATGGCCCAGGCCCGTGTCTATACACAGCAGAAGCCCCCGCAAGGAGCGGGATCATTTCAGAGGATCGCCCGCATCGATGCCGGTCCCAACACAACGTCGGTAGCCGCAGCCCAAGCCGAATCAGCCGCAGCCGACATGGGCATAATTAGTGAGAAGTTGGACCGCATGGAGATCCTCGAGAAGAAGCAAAACCAAGGTCTTGCTCAGATGGACCTTCTCACCAAAACCATGAGTGACCTGAAAACTCAAATCCTATGCATTCAGGAGGCACAAGCTCACGCCCAACAGCCTCCCAGGTCACGGGCTGACCCCAGCAGTAGCAGCTCCAACCAACCCTCTACCTCGTACCGACAGGTGAATCATATCCAGGCAGAGCCGGTTCCACTGCTACAATACCATCCAGAGCAACCGCCGTCTCAGGAGACTCAGATGGTGGTCTATCAGCCGGAGCAGCCACTGGCAGTTCTTCCTCCACCTTCCTTTGAGCAGGAGCCATTGATGGAAGTCAATGGGATTTGGTACGACCGATACCCTCAGCACGGGATTCGTCGGGATCACCCCGGATTCCGTTGGGGCAACGGTGGATCCTCTTCCCAACAGCAGAACCCTGCCCAAGGACACCAGAACAGCCAGCCACAGTAGCATAACCAGCAGCCCCAGTATGCCCAGCCGCAGCAATATCACAGTGGTCCTCGTCCCGCCTATCAGGGACAACAGTGGAGGCAGCGCCAACCGCCTCAGCAGTCTTATCACCAGCCTTCCCCCCAGTATCAGCAGCAACACCAGCAGCAGCAGCCCCATTTCCAGCAGGGACAGACATCCGGTTCTCAGGGTCCAGCCTATGAGAACCCAGCCCTCGATGATCTTGCCCGCTTGCTATCTGAACAGCGAGCATCTTTCAGGCAAGAAATGGATGAATTCCGGCAGGAGATGCGGGATATCATCAAAGGCAAAGTCGCCATACCCGCTCAGATCGAACCTAACCCTAATAATCTAAAAAGAAAATCTGAGCAGGTAGAGTTCACAGAGGATACCTCTCCTAGTGACTATTTGAGTGACATGTCTTATTCCTATTATGATGTTGATTTTGTTACTACTAGGAGCGGTAGGATGCCAGCCGACGGCGCCTCTTCTGAGCGACAGCCAGATGCAGGATCAGGAGCGCCAGAGGAGCAGAGGAGCGGTGCGGATGCCGCCCATGATGATGTTGAAGACGGTGGTGCTGATGCCACCAATGATGGAGTCCAGGACGACGGTGCTGATGCCGTCGTGATACCAGATACAGACGGTGGTGCTGATGCCACCATTTTGGATGCTGAACCAGAGCGCGGTGTTGATGCCGCGAAGACCGGTGCTAGTGGTGGTGCGGAGGCCACCACATCTACTTTTGTTGAGCCACCAACTGTGATGTTACCACATTTTGTACCTAGAGACTGTGGGAACAAAAACAAGAACAAAAATATGAATAAAGGAAAGGTTTCTGTTCAAATTGCGGATCCATATGTGATGAATGATGATAATTGTATGGATTCTCCTTCTTCACAGGCACAGGGACCGATTCCTAGTCCTCCATCTGAGGAGGCCCCTACCATCCCCTTCCCTGAGGCACTCCGCCGAGCGAAGGGGAATAAAAAAGAAAATCCAAAAAAGAGCCAACAGGTCGAGTTCGGCAACGAAATGATGGACAGATTTCATATTCAGCTGACTCTACGAGAAGCATTTGAGCATATCCCCTTCTTCAAGAAGAATTTGAAAGAAACAACTACTGTCCGAAGGAAGAAGAGGTACAGAGATCAAATCCATATGCTCACTCATGACACATGTTGCATCATCCAGAACAAGCTGCCAGCCAAGCGACCAGACGCAGGAGCTCCCTATGTCAGATGCGAGATTCAGGAGCAACAGTTTGATCGTACTCTATTAGACAGCGGCTCTTCAATTAACCTCCTTCCGGCAGCCTTACTCAAGCAATTCGAGTTTGGTCCTCTTCTTCGAAGCAGAACCGTCCTTCAGTTTGCTGATAGGTTGATTAAGAGGCCGAAGGGGTTATTGAAAGACGTGGTCGTTACCATTCAGGGCCTGAAATTCCCCGTGGACTTCGTTGTGTTGGACATGGAGATCCCTGAGTCGGTAACTGATGCCCCCATCATTCTCGGACGTCCATTTTTGGCTACAGCCAAAGCTGTGACCGACCATGATAGCGGGAAGGTATGTTTTCGCGTAGAGGGAGAAACCATACAAATAGAGACGATCGAAGAAATCAAAGCCAGAGAGGTAGAGTGCTCCGAGCAATCTAGTGAAGCATCGCAGATGACAGAGGAGGAGCTAGACATCCACCAGGTTTGTGATTTTGAGATGAATGATGATGAATCCAGTTGGAAAGATCCCGTAGCACCGACCCTCGCCTTGCCTACAGATTCATTGTATCTCAAGCTCATGGCAGTCGAGAGCCGGGAAAGCACATCCCTGGATGAGGATACATCTGAAGCTAACAGTGTTGTGATGAGTGGTGCTGAGGAATTTCAATCATGCTCATCTTCTTCTGATCCCTCGGATTCAGACATTGACTGGGATGACTTTGATGACTATTTACCTTGTCTGATTCCTACTGAGCCAACAACCATGACAGAGTGCGAGCCGGTGCAGTTTATAGTTGATTCAGAAGGCTGCCCTTCGTCAGCAATTCTTGCAGAGGGAGAGTTCTCCCATGCAGACCTGGTAGCATTTACACAGACATATCAGAAGCCAGATCTACCGCCTCCCAGTTGCCCAGAACGGAAACCTCTGCCGCAGCCGATGACATACAGATTCCTTGCGGGTGAGCCAGAAATGTACCCAGTCATTATCTCAGCAGATTTGACTGGAGAGCAAGAATCTCATCTGATGGAGGTTCTTGAAAGAAACCGCAAGGCAATAGGATGGAATATATCCGATCTCCAGGGGCTGAGCCCAAATCTTTGCTCTCACCACATTTATCTTGAGGATAACGCTAAGCCGTCGCGTGAGTTCTAACGACGGCTGAACCCGAATCTTCGAGACGTAGTCATGAAAGAAATTTCCAAGTGGTGGAGCACCGATTTTATCTATCCCATCTCCGACTCCAAATGGGTAAGTCCGCTACATGTGGTACCTAAGAAGACGGGTATCACTACAGTTGTCAATGAGTCTGGAGAGGAGATCGCTACCAGAGTACCAACTTCTTGGAGGGTCTGTGTGGACTACAGACGATTGAATGAGGCCACCAAGAAGGATCACTTCCCGCTACCATTCATTGATCAGATTATCGAGCGGCTAGCTGGGAAGAGTCATTATTGTTTTCTTGATGGGTACTCCAGATACAATCAAGTGGCCATTGCGCCCGAAGACCAGGAGAAAACGACATTCACCTGTCCGTTTGGGACTTATGCTTTCAGACGGATGCCCTTTGGTCTATGTAACGCTCTGGCGACATTCCAAAGGTGCATGTTGTCCATCTTCTCGGACATGGTTGGTGACTGTTTACAGGTCTTCATGGATGACTTCTCGGTCTATGGCGACGGGTTCGACGCTTGTCTTGACTGCCTAGACCGTGTGCTCAAGCGCTGCATTGAGGTTAACCTTATTTTATCCTGGGAGAAGAGTCATTTCATGATGACTCAGGGGACGGTCCTTGGTCATATCGTCTCCAACAGGGGCATGGAGGTCGATCCGGCTAAGGTGAATATCATCAGAAAACTCAATCCTCCATCCAACTTGCGTCAGTTACGGTCTTTTCTGGGGCATGTCGGTTTCTACCGACGATTCATTCAGGACTTCAGTCGAATTGTCCGACCGCTTACTAACTTGCTGACCAAAGACACCGAGTTTATTGTTAATGATAAGTGTCTTGAATCATTTGAAACTCTCAAGAATATGGTTGTCTCAGCTCCTGTCCTTCAGCCACCCGATTGGTCTCTCCCATTCGAGATCATGACGGATGCTTCAGATTTTGCCGTTGGGGCTGTGCTTGGACAGAGGAGGGATGGATTACCTTTTGCCATTCACTACGCCAGTCGGACTTTGGATGCCGCGCAGCGGAATTACACAGTGACTGAGAAAGAGATGCTGGCCGTAGTCTTCGCCCTTGATAAGTATAGATCTTACATTCTCGGATCTAGAGTGATCATTTATACTGATCATACCGCCATCCGGTACTTAATGGCTAAGAAGGATGCCAAAGCACGTCTCACCAGATGGATCCTTCTACTCCAGGAATTTGATATTGAGATTAAGGACAAGCCTGGAGTCAAGAATGTGGTGGCGGATCATCTCTCCAGATTGGAGAATCTTGAGGAATCTGAGCCCAACGCACCTATCACAGAGACATTTCCAGATGAGGCGATCTTGGCTGTCACCTCGCTCCCATGGTATGCTGACATTGTGAATTATCTTGTTGCCAAAACGGTTCCACAAGGTTGGCCCAGGCAGAAACTCGAGACTTTCCTGGCGAAGGCCAAGTTCTACCATTGGGAGGATCCCATCCTTTATCACGAAGGAGGGGACAGTATCTGGAGAAGGTGCATTCCTCAAGAAGAACATCAAAGCGTCCTCACATACTGCCACAAGCTTGAGGCAGGAGGACATCATTCTGGAAAAAGGACAGCACAGAAGGTGCTTCAATCCGGCCTATGGTGGCCTACTCTCTTCAAGGATTCTGATGAGTTCGTGAAGAGATGTACTGACTGTCAGAAAATGGGAACCTGCGGACAGAGAGACATGATGCCCATGCAACCCATTCACTTCTGTGAGGTTTTTGATGCATGGGGGATTGATTTCATGGGCCCATTTCCTAAGAGTCAGGGATTCGAGCATATTTTGCTCGTTGTGGATTATGTCAGCCGATGGGTTGAGGCCATCCCCGCCCGAGCCGCAGATGCTAAAACCGTTTGCAAATTTTTGAGGAAAAATATCATTTCACGGTTCGGGGTACCTAGAGTCTTGATTTCAGACGGGGGGTCTCATTTCATCAATGACAAAGTCAGGGCCCTTGCAGACGAGTTCGGCATTGACCATCGGGTTGCCACTCCTTATCACCCTCAGACTAATGGTCTTGCCGAAGTATCGAATCGGGAGATAAAGACAATCTTGCAGAAAGTTGTCCGCCTAGACCGAAAGGATTGGTCACAGCTTTTGGACTCGGTCTTGTGGGCGTATCGGACTTCTTTCAAGAATCCATTGGGGACCTCTCCCTTTCGTCTCGTCTATGGCAAGACGTGCCATTTGCCAGTGGAGATCAAGCATAAATCTTTTTGGGCAGTTACTGAGTTGCTTCTAGATCCCGAGAGTATAGGAGACCAGAGGAGAGCTGAATTGGCAGCCCTGGAAGAACTGAGAGATACAGCCTTTTCGAACAGCCTACAGTACAAAGAGAAAGTGAAGACATGGCACGATTCGCATATCAGCCATAAACAGTTTGAGCCAGATCAGAGAGTATGGTTGTTTGATTCCAGGCTGAAATTATTCCCAGGGAAATTGCAGAGCAAGTGGAAAGGACCGTATGTGGTCAGGAAGGTACATGACAATGGCAGCATCGACATATCCGAACCGTCATCTTCCTCTACCTTCCGCGTCAATGGTCAACGCCTGAAACTATATCTTGATCATGATCCGCCGACCATTGACGTTACCCCCATTCTTCTGGTATGAGATGTGTCCTTTGATTCTGATCATCTGCATCTCATATATGGTAATCAACTCTATTCCCCGCTGTACAGATCCACCTGTTCATATCACTTTCATTGTTGATCTATTTTCTTCTTTTCTTCTTTTCTTCTTTTCCATTTCTATCTTCTTCATCTATCAAAAAGGTGCCGCCCTTGTAGACAGTTTTCTATACTTAGGACGTACTTTGTCCTAAGTATAGGGGGGGTTGGCACCCCGAGTTTCTTTCATTTTCATTTCGATCCTCTCCATTGTCTCCTCTTCTTGTCTATACTTAGGGATATCTTACCCTAAGTATAGGGGGAGACAATCTGAGTACGATCTTTCATTCCCACCCTTGACCCTCCCTGCGTTGTGTACAGTCTGCTATACTTAGGATTATTTGATCCTAAGTATAGGGGGGACGGTCAACTTCTCATTCGTTTGATTCATTTGTTCCTTTATTATTTAGACCTGTCTATACTTAGTACGAGTCATGTCTTCTCTTTTCTCTCCGATCTATGAGGACATAGCTAAAGCTAAGTATAGGGGGGTCGTATATACTACGTATATACTTTAGCCATAACTCGTACTTTCGTATTTTCCTAATAATATGTCTAATAATTCTTTAAAATTCATTAAAAATCCTTAATAAAAAGATGTGGTTATTCCTCAGATTCTTTTTGTATTTACTGATTAATAAATCAGGTGAAAATGTTTTTTGCAAAATGTTTGAAAAATAGTTTGACAAGTCACATTCAGGATGAGTTACCTTGGTGTATGTTATTTGCTGATGATATTGTGCTTATTGACGAGACTAGAGATGGAGTAAATGAGAAGCTTGAGGTTTGGAGACATGCATTAGAGACTAAAGGTTTTCGTATAAGTAGGGCTAAGACGGAATATATGGAATGCACCTTTGATGGAAGCAATGGTGAAGGAATCGAGATTAAGATTGGTGACGATAACATTCAGAAGAGAGATTCTTTTAGATATCTGGGATCTATTTTGCAACATGATGGGGAAATTGATGGAGATATTACTAATAGAATAAATGCAGGCTGGCTAAAGTGGAGAGGAGCCTCCGCTGTTCTCTGTGATAAGAAAATTCCTTTAAAAATTAAAGGAAAGTTTTACAAAGCAGCCGTGAGACTTGTTATGCTTTATGGCTCTGAATGTTGGCCTGTGAACCATAGACATGTGCAGAGAATGGCTGTAGCAGAAATGAAAATGCTAAGATGGATGTGTGGACATACACGTAAAGATCGGATTCGGAATGATGCAATCAGAAAGAAAGTTGGTGTAGCTCCGATCGAGGATAAGATGCGAGAAAACCGCTTAAGATGGTTTGGTCATTTGCAAAGAAGGTCAACTGATGCACCGGTTAGGAGATGCGAGTGTTGGGATGTTGAGTCGGCTAAGAGAGGGCGAGGACGGCCCAAGAAGTGTTGGAAAGAGACTATACGAAGGGATCTTAGTTTTTTGGATATAAGTCCGAGATTGACCCAAGATAGATCTGAATGGAGGCGAAAAATCCATGTAGCCGACCCTACTTAATTGTGGGAAAAGGCTTTGTTGTTGTTGTTGTTGTTGTGTTTGAAAAATAGTTTGAAAATCTTTGTGAACATCTATTGAAAACTATTTTGAAAATATTTTGTTACATGTTTTCAACCTGTATAAAAATGTGTGGTTTGTAAAATTTATTTTCTTTGAGTGAAATAAAATGTTTGAAAAATGATTTGCAAATGGTTTGAAAAATGGTTGCAAAAATGTTTTCAAAAACCTATATATACTGTTTTGAAAGCCTTTGCAAAATGATTTTCAAATGTGTGTAAAATGTTTGTAAAAACTATTTTGGACTATAGTTTTCAAGAATTGTGTGTAAATGGTTTTCAAATAAGTTTGAGGAATATACACATCACACCAAAATCCACTATATGTATATATGTATAAAATTGATCACTTACCCTTGTAAATTCTTAAAATCCATTTCTTGTTTATATAAGAAGCACTCCCGTGTACATATTTTTAACCTAGCTTTTAGCCAAAAACTTTTTGTTTTCAAAAATTCCCAAAAACATTTGCAAAATTAAAATCCAAAAACATTTGAAAAATCTTTTTGAAAAATACAAAAAAATTTCATATGCATCATCATCATCTTTTCAAAAATCCATAAAAAGTTCAAAATCTTGAAAATTGCATCACAAAAATATTTTCTGCATTGCATTGCATAGCATTCGCATTTTTCGGATTGAGTTTGATGGTTGAACAAGTCTAAGTAAAATCCGGAGATTGGAGCTTGATTGGACCTTATAATTTACCTAATAACAAGAACCTTATAGGAACCAGGTTTGAGGTACTTCAGGTCTAGTTGACTTAATTCTTTGATGATCACGAGACTTGGTTCAATGGATTCTTGAATGCCTAAGTAGAGTATTTCGGAGCACACACACGACTCTTGTTGATAATGACCTAACTTGGACACCTGCACCTTTCACATGGCTCAACTCAGTTGGAGTGGTGAGGGAATTGGATTTGCTGGTATGAGACGCACACAAGTGGAAACATTTGTCCTCCTCTAGGGAGGGAAGTGCACCCCAACCCGTTCAGTGATTAGGAAGTCTAAAGACAGGAGGCTGTGGGTTGCGATAAAGCTTCAAAAGTGGGATAGTCTATTGGCTCAAGAGGAAAAATTCCTTATGTAAATGCTGCTGTATATAGTATTCGAAAAGAAAATGTGTTCAGGCATGTATAAAAATAAAAAGCCTGCAAGTACAAAGTCAATAAGCAAGCTTGAGTTCCAAAGTCAAATATGTGAGCCAGCAGGATGACTTGACTACACTGGTCTTGCATCCCGGGATAGGTAGCTACACTGGCTACCGTCCATTCTTCTCTTCACCCCCTCCTCTTGAGCTGGTTGCCACTTGAACTTAGAAGGGAATACCCCGCTCCTCGAGGATGGAGTCATTGGATTGGGGAATCATTGGGTCGTCGTACTGGAGAAGTCAGTTTCTTTGTCATTCTAGTTGGGGAGAGCCACCATCACTTACACTGTACAAGTCAGATTCATAGTCGTAAGAGTTTGCGTATGAATTGAGATATTTCTGACCTGGCTATTGAGGAGACTTGAGCAGAGTTTTGGGATTCTCAGGGACTGTTGGACGTCAAACACGGTTCTCAATAAGGTTCCGCCCGCACTAAAGTTCCAAAGGTCCGACTTAAGCTCCAAACCTTGATTTTGTGAAGACAAGTTTGATAATTGAATAAAATCCAAGTTCTTCTTTTTCTTTTCTTTCTTTTGCACTTATTGCATAAGTGTTTGCTAGGGACTAGCAAAGGTAAAGTATAGGGGGATGAAGAATCCACATTTCATCATCTTTATTCTATCATTTTAGCACCAAAAACCCTAGCAAATGCTTGAAAATACCCTTAAATAGAGCATCTTAGCATTCATGCATGTGCATCACAATAGTGTATAAAATATTGTAATTAAGGCCAAAATTATAGAATAAATAAAGAAAAGAAAAAGAATAAAATATTGTAAATATTTTATGACCCAAAACCCCCGAGACCTAGGCATCTTGATGAATAGGTCGACAAGGAATAAAGTAGGGGGAGATAAGGTCAGAAATACAGAGAAAATACCTTTAAATTCTATTCATTCTTTATTCATTTTGGGACCTATTTTTGGTTCCACTTTTTATACATCAAATAAAGAAACTTTGTACATAAAAATTGTAGATAAATTAATAAAGAAAAATACAAAATTGATTTCACAGAAAAATAATGTACAGATTAAAAGTTATGATCTGAATAAGAATCCAGAATCCCAACTTTCCAGACCCGTATCTCACAACTGACAACTCCAAATGTAGCAAACTCACCTTTAATTGTATATAGAATAAAATAATCTATTTAATGGTGGTGGTTTCGTATTTGGCGGAGCTGCGGTTTGAAAGTTGAGTTTTGGACCCCTATTGTATACCTGTACTGAATAAAATATTCAATTTATTCTTTATTCATTGTTTATTCATTTTTATATTTTTATAATTATGTAAATATTTCTTGTAATATATATGTGTACTAAAATCAGAATAAAATGCAAAGGAAATACAAAAATAAAAATACTTGTATAAAGGATACATAGGTATACTGCCTATACATATACCTGTACAAAACATTCTTATAATTTATTAATTATACATAATAAATCAGAAAAATAAAATAAAAATATATTTATGTGTATAAAAGCATTTTATAATTTTACAAAATAAGAAAACAAAAATAACAAAGTTTAAATATACAAAATAAAAATAAAAAGATGCAATATGTAGGTATTATACCTATATAAGGTTAAAAAGGTAACTTGTAAAAATAGAAGTCATAAAAATAAATAAAAATCAGAATAAAATACTACATAAAATAATGAATATTTTTTATTTAATAAACATGATTTAATTCGGCCATTTAGTATTTTAAAATGAATTAACAAAAGATTTTTCCAGGGTTTTTCCTGGTTGGTCCACGTGGACCAACCAGGTGCAAACCCTAGTTGACCCCGGTCAACTAGGTGACCTAGACCCTGTAGCTCCTGTCAGACCCGCGTTTGACCCTTCCTTCTCCATTTTTTCGAGGCCCAACCTTGCGTTATTTCATGATAGAACCTTCTGACCTTTTGCTCCTCGGACATCGGGCATGCCCGCCTTGATGCTACCTTGGTCGAAGGAGCTCTGAACCAACCGCTCAGCCTCGTTTTTCCTCCGCTGACCGTCAACTCCTTATAACCCAGCAGCCACTCCAATTCGATTTTTGAACCGCGATTTCCCATATTTCTCCCCCCTTTGGCCGTGCTAGAGACGCCTGGAGGTGACAGCTCCGCGCTCCGAGCTTCAAGGCGGCGGAATATACCAAGATCTGAGCGAGTTCCAACCTCCGGTGGAGCTTCATCGTTGAGGTAATCACCCTCTGGCCCCCAGGCCATCGAGGCTGTTTTGCATTTCTTTTCATCCCCGTATCGTTCATCATATTCCTAGGATTACTCTGAACATCTTCCTTCGTCGAACCGCCCATCTATTCACCTCATCTCTCACCTCGCCGGAGCGCAACTCCGGCGAGCCCTCACATCGCCTGTCGCACCCCTCCGAGAGCTACCGGAGGTCGAGGCATTTTTCCCTCGACCTCCTTAACCTTTTTGTGCAGGTGCTGGAGTGCATTGACACGTCTGGAACCCTTTTGATCCTTCGCCGGAGCACCTGGAGCACCGCATCTTCCGTGTCGCCGCTGAAGAGCTCCGCCAACCCCCACGCCACTCCATTGCTTCCAAACGATAGAGGAGATCACCAGCAACCTTCCGGGCCCATTTTGGAGCTCATTCATCGCCGGAGCGCATCGCCACCGCCGGGAGAAGGTCGCCACGGCGGTCCTTCTTACCTGTTCTTCCATCAAGCCTCGCTGCCGTCCGATCAAGAGGAGGCCCCAGTTCTGACGTGGACCGTCCGATCGCCTTCACCTGCCGACGTCGGATCTCATCTGAGATCTGATCTCAGCGGTCCACGGGCGAACCGTCATCGCGCTCGGAGGAGATGCCACGTGGATAAGTGGCGTGCCCTACGCCGCTGGATCGCGCCTAAAGCCCAACCGTTGGATGTCCGCCACGCGTCATCACCTTCTTCAACGTCGTCGGATCGCCTAAGCGAGGGTATTTTGCAGTCAACCCCCGCTTATTTTGTAATTTCTATTTAGTCCCGAAACTTTATTGCGTAGTTTAAATATTTTTGTAATATTTGCACAAAGACCCCCAAGCTTTATGTATTTGCATCCAGGTCCTTCGCCACGTCACCTCACGTGACCTGTACACGTGAGGTGTGGGCATTTTGCAAGGATGCCCTCGGTCATTTGTGTATTTCGTTTTAGTACTAAAGCTTTCGTATCACGTGTAAACTTTTTGGATATTTTGCATATAGGTCCCCAGGGTTTTGAGATATTACATTTCAGTCCTCGCTAGGTGCGTGCAAGTCACGCGCCCTGGTGGGAAAATTTCCAAGAGACCCAGGCGGTTTTTGTAATTAATTTTTGAAGCCATAAATTGAATATTCAGTGTATATTTTTGTGGAAAATTGCATGTATGCCCCTGGATGTATGTTAAATTGCATTTATACCCCTGTCAGGCCTGTGTATTGATTGGATGCTTGTTGTGTTTATTTAACCTCTCATTTTAAGTCCAAAAATTCCACAAAAATAGGGTTTAGTTCCTGGACATGCGTACTTTGACTCCTAATTTTAGTTTTTGATTTTATTTTATTTTCATATTTATTAAAAATCAAAAACATGCTTTTTGTGCACTGTCTAGCTTAGAAAATGCCAAAAAATTATTAAAACACCTCTAAAAATTCCAAAAAAATTATTTTATCCTATTTTAGTGCCAATCCAAAAATCACTAAAAATCTCAAAAGAAAAATACTAAAAATTTAAAAACACTCAAAAACTTCAAAAAATATATAAAATCAAGGAAAACTCTAAAAAATACAAACCCAGGTTCTGTGTGTTCCTTATTTTGTTCCTTTTATTTGAAAATTAGTTTGAAAGATTTTGAGTACTGGTTGCTATTTTTAAATCCCATTTTACTCACAGTCAGCATCTTTTCCACTGTTTTGCTTTATTTAAGTATTCAAAAATACTAAAAACACCTTGAAAAATTCCCAAAAATCACAAAAACAGTAGAAAATCATAAAAATACCAAAAATAATTTATTTCTGAATTTTTAGTTATTTTTGCACATTTTTATAAATATTTTACCTTGTCTCTCATTACATTGTCTTTGCTTTCCAATATAGAAAAAGAAAAAAAATATATATAATATAAAATTATAAAAATTAGAAAATTAAAAACCAAAATACAAAATTAAAAATTAAATTAAAAATAAAAAAAATTAAAAATTAAAAACACACAAAAATTCCCTTTGCTTGATTGCTTAGTGTAGACACATCACACACACACTTGAGCACATTTGCTTGAACTACCGTGCTTGCTCCCTGTGTTCGAACTCTCTACATACTTGCACCTATACATCTTTTATGTAGAGTTAAAAATAAATTTTAGCTCCACATTAGTTCTAATTCATTGATCTTTAGTGTGGGTTAATTGTTGACTTTAATCGAGATTTGTGTGGTTGACACTTCGACTGAGTTCACGCTTTGTGTTGAACTTAAGACCACCTCATTTCCGGTTATATCACTCCTCAAAGTGTTGAGGAAAAGAAAGCCGTGGTTAGATGCCCTTACACATCGACTGTAGGAAGCTTGATGTACGCCATGATGTGTACAAGGCCAGATATCTGCCATGCAGTGGGAGTGGTAAGCCATTACCAATCCTTCTATGGAGAACAACATTGGAATGCAGTAAAGAACATATTTAAATATCTAAGACAGACGCATGATTATATCTTGGTATATGGAGATGGTGATCTCCAAGTCTTGGGATATACAGATTCTGACTTCCAATCTGATATTGATGATCGAAAGTCGACATCAGGGTTTGTATTCTTGTTGAACAGTGGTGATGTGAGCTGGAGAAGCAAGAAGCAGGACACTACGGCAGATTCAACAACATAAGCCGAATATATAGCTGCATCGGATGCTGCGAAAGAGGCGGTGTGATTGCGTAAGTTCATTTTGGAACTTGGCGTTGTTTCCTATGATATTCCCATCCCGTTACTCTGCGATAACACGGGAGCCCTTGCTCAGGCAAAGGAACCTAGATGGCATCAAAAGAGCAAGCACGTGGAAAGGAAATACCACATCATTCGGGAGATTCGAAAGCGTGGTGACATCCTCATCACCAAGGTGGCCTCTGCCGACAATGTTGCTGATCCTCTTACCAAACCTTTGACACATAAGGTTTTCGACCAGCATGTAATGAGTATGGGTTTAAGGATTGTACCTGAATGGTTCTGAGGGCTAGTGGGAGTATGTTAACAATGTGAGCCCAAGGCGAACCATTCCTACAATAAATGTTATAGTAATTCTTGATATATCAATACAAGTTATTGGTTTATTTCACTCCCTATCTGAAATTAAGTGAATGAATGCACTATAAGGTCCCTCTGTACAATTAGGGTTATGTACTATGGCTATCTTAATAATCATACAGTTGTTGATTCAATAATTGAATCATATAGGCTGGTATTTGGATGAATATCTAAGGAGTTACATTGAGGACTCATCAAACACCGTCAAATGATTGTTAAGAGACGATCTCCAGCCTGAGTAGGAGATGGCAATCCTTTCTCACATAGGCTGAAATCTGACCGACCACTTGATGCTGGTCCTCTGCATAAGAATAGAGATTCGGAGGTGTCAGATTAGTTAGGTCAAAGAGTTGACTTAATGAGATTGAGATAACCAAAGTCCTATGTCGAATGCTGTCATGATATAGGCACGCATCCTCTGACCAGAGACATACGTATTGCTATATGTCTAAGTATGTACATTTGGCATACCAATAGGTTGATGACCTAACCAAGGTCTATACACCGGCGAGCTGATGTGCATATAAGGGCATATGAGTAATACGATCTCTCAAAGGGATCATACAAGTTCACTTCTGAACCGGAAGACATGAGCTCACTCATGAGGTCTTGGGATCGATCAAATTCCATGTGTGGTCATCGTGCTTTAGAAGCATGACACGAATGTGAAGTTATGACATATGCTTTTATAAAGCATATGATCAATACCAAATCCCAATGACCAAGATTGAGAAACTTGTTGATGAAACCCTGAAGATGATAGTGTAAAATTGATCTATATCTGTGGGTTGATCACAGGTCTTCTAGAATGCAAAATGTGATCAATAATCGATTGTATAGCCACGACGCTTCCATTCCGAGGGAGTGATGAAACAGGTCTGGATTTTAGTGACTCCTCTCAGTAGAGAAGCAATCTGATCTTGGTTCAAGTGTTGGACATTGATCTGAATGAGATTCAGATGCAATGAGAAGATTAAATTTACGGACTTGACTAAATCAAGCAACTCTGAGAAATATATGAGATCTGGATTTGAGATATGATCTCAATATCGAAGTCACTATACGTGGAACAATACAATCGCCATGTCTTTATCTCCAAATATCTGTGGAGAAAGCGCATTATTCCTGAAAGAGTTCAAAAATAATTACAAGGTTGAATTATATATGAGCATTGAGAAATGGATAATTAAATGTGAATTAATAATCATGAATAATGTGCATTCGATTCACACTATCTGAATGCATTAGAATGAGTATCCAATGCAACTAAATGTGATTTAATTATTGTGGATATGGATAATGCGGATAACACTATCCAATTATCCATGTATATTATAAATACGATTTATAATATACATTAGAGAGAGACTTATGTGATTTATATTTGTTGATTAATTGTTAATGTGAATATGATTCACATTGAATAATTAATTGAAAATATAATTACATTTAGTTTTGGGTTGTGAATGGGATTCACAATTTTTGCAATGGCTTGATTGATATTTTCCAAAAGATAATTTGGAATTATTTTTTTAGAAAATTATTTTTGACAAGAGTTATAGGAGATATCATGAGATAATGAGATCTCATGATATATTAGGAGATTGACCAAGTCCAATCTAACAATAGAGGGGAGGGCTACAACTCTCCATGTGGAGAGGAGTAGTCGTCCCCCCTTATTTAGGAGTGGACCATGGTCTTCTCATTATCCTATCTCTAGTCAAATGTGATTTAATTTGAGATTAATTATATTGATTTATCAATATTAATCAATTTAAATAAATCACTTGTTGTATTTTATCAACAACATCCTAGATGTTGAAAGGAACACAAATCGATCTCTTCCGTTGATTGTGTGTTGTCCATGGATTGGGATCCATGGACTCCCAAAACCTATATAAGAAGAGGCATGCCTTGCTCTCCGACTTACACACCAACTTGACGAAGTCTCTCTCTCATTCTCTCGTGCCCTCTTCCTCCTCTCTCTTGAGGGGTCGTCCACCCTACCCTAGAAGGAAGAAGGCCCTCATCGTCGCCTTGTGTTGTGCTTCGACGAATCTCGGTACTCCATCTTCTTCGGTGCGTCTCGCTCGCGAAGAAGACATACGATCTCGTGTGACGAGATCAGGAGTTTCCTTACTTGGACAACAACTTGGATTGCTAGATCCCCGCGACTCATCCCCGCACTCGCAAGCGTATCCTCCGAAGGTCGGACTTGAGACAGGAGGCTTCTTCTCTTAGAAGCTCGATAGCAACCACACTACAACAGGTATTCCTATATCTACCATGTGGTTAGATGAAATGATTCATAAATGGTTTATGGATCATGTGGTTTTGTCGTTTAAATTTTTTAAAATTCTGCTGCATCGAGCAACTAGTGTAACTAGTCGCTCTTGATCGTATATGATACGATCATCACGCTTCCGTGATGCGCTTAAGGATCCTCACGGAGGATTCACCAAATTCTTTAATTCTTCTTCACTTTTAATTTTTATGATTTTTTTTCGTTTTTTGGGTGTTTTCAATTTTTTCGATTTTTTGGTGTTTCCGGTGTGGTGTTTATATGTGGTGCTTTTCATAGATGAGGAAGGTTTTTGATTTGTCGAGTAAGAGTCATAATCAAAGTCATCCCTAGAGGAATAATATGCAGAGGTGTCGCTGTCAGAGTCATCCCTAGGGTGAACATAGTTTGTAGGTTTTTTAATATCCTCAGGGTTTTAACTGGAGATCCATTCATTTCACCTTCCATTTCCATACCTGAATTGGCATAAAATGAACATATTCGGTCAATGAGATTTCTAAGTTTATCATCAATTAATTCATATCTCTTAATAATTCTGGAAATGCCATCCTCTAAAAATTTTTCATGATCAATTATGGGAGCAGTCTGAGTGTTCTCTCATTTTTCAACTTGACATCCAATTATTTCTTCTTCCATTTTCTTGTATGAGCTGGGAGATGACCCTTTTGACATATCTCGTATATGATTGTTATCTTATGAAGATTTCTCCTCAAAAATCATGGAAGGAGTCTACTCAGTGGGAGGATTCAACGAGAATCTGTAGGTTTCATACTCAAAAAATCTTGACGTAGACATGTAATGTTGGGTTTAGTAGATTCCATATCCTTGGTTGTGAATGATCACATCCTCATATAGTGGAATCATATAGGGATCATTTGTATCAATATTATCGGCCCGATCCTCTATATGTGTTGCTTGTCCGAAGGAGTGGTAGTCAGGTTGGTCAATAGAGATTTGGTCGTTGGGGCTCAATCCAGTATGGATGATCATCAGGTGCAGGTCCCTCCATTCAGTTTGATCGGGTCTCCATATTAATTCCGAGGATCAAGTAAAGTTTTGGATTTGTGCATTATTGACTTATTAAAACAAATTTCTGAGGCGAGAATGAGATCAGTTGGGATTGGTGTCTCGGCCAGTCACGTGTCTCAAAAGTGATTTGGTCTTTATGAATTTCAGCGAGGAATCATGAATAAGATGGTTAAGTCCAAGATGGCATTTGATCATGTCTGGACAAGAGTGAGGGAGGTGGAAAATATGAAGATTTGTTGGATTCGATCGGATGATCTGAGGAAAATGAATTGGAACTTACAAACTGGACTGGATTTATCTAAGGGTCAGAGTTTCCTATGAATGTCGGTGGATTCCTGGAAGAAAAGGGTTTAGAGGATTTGGGCTTAACTGAGAAAAACTCATTTTCATAGTATAGATTTGATGGATACTCGGACAAATGTCATGCCATTTTCAAAGGTGGTTGATGAGCTGACATTGTTGATATTGGTTAAAATTGTGCAAATGCAAAGAAACCCTAATTTTTTATGAATCAAGAAGGGAGAGTGATGGCACAAGTGTGTGGATTCTGATCTTCAAACTCGGTTCACGTATACCAAAACACAATTCAAACCTCATGTTCACCAACTCATACAATGAAGCCACAAGAGTTCGGCCAATTATCTTGTCAATTTTAGTTGGTGATAAATCCAATCTTGGAAAAGATTAGCGAGCTGTTAGGTGCCGGTAATTTTTCTAAAGACTGGCTCGAATTCTTACGACTAGTTGCACCTGCTTTCAGGCAGTATGGGTGTAAGTACAAACCGTGAAATGTTGCCCGTTACTTAAGGATGGAGCCTTGCATAGTGTCGTTTACACCACACTCTCTGATAAGGAAATCGGACCGTTCACCGGCTGCCCGTGTTCCTCATTGAAAAGTAGCTAATCATTTATATAGAATCAGTAATCAATATGAAAATCCGAAGCTCGGCTCTATCCTTAAGTGTATGTCCCTCACCTCACACCAAGATAAATGAATACAAGGACATGGTTCCTCTCCCGTAAAAATTCTCAATTTATGGTTTATTTTGAATCGACCTTGTTTAGCAGACCCAATTTTAATTAGGAGATCACTAAAGAATTAAGTGAGCAAAAATACATATCTACCATCCAGTCCCAATTTCCTTTAAAATTTACATGATAAAAACGGAGGGAGAAAATCAGGTAAGAGCTGATGCATGCGAAAAACTATGATGCATGCTTAGTTAGAATACTTATAGTGGTTCCTCGCGATCTTCATGTTGGATGCAATACAAGAATTTAAAAAGTATTCTATATGAATGCAAGCCGATAAAAACCGCACCTAGCAGATAGTTCTATTAGCCGGGAAGAAATGAGTTAAATTTTTTAACTAAGTTGAAGGAGCTAGAGTGCGTCTAAATTAAGTGCAGCGTGGTCCTAGGTTCTACAAGCACAATTATTAAATCCTTGAAGCTCTAATTGCCGTATGTGCAGGTCTAATCTACAATCCACTCAAGTCGGGACCCATCCTCACTGGAGAGTGAAACATGCAACGACACACCACAGAGAAAGTTTGAGGTCTTTTTACATGCACGAGAGTCCAAACAGACACCGTTGTAAACGAGCAATTAGTTACAAACAATTACAAGCGCTGAAAAATAAATCCTAAACTCTACACTCTCTCACGACTCGACCCGATCTTAAATTAATGCGGCTTTTCGGAAGTTGGTGAAGATGCGTCGGTTTTTATAAAAATCGCTTCACGTACGCTGGGTACCTCACATGAAAAATAAGAAAGAGAGAGAGAGAGTATGTAAGAGAGTGACTCAAAAATTATTCAAAAATAAACACAAGAAAATAAATGTTGGAAAAAAGATGGCAATATACAATGGCATGATCCGAGGTCAGACTACCTGATTGTGTGAAACTTAATTTTTCTAAACACAACCTAAGTTGTTTGCCTCCCCGACAATGATGCCATGTGATGAGTCCGATATTTACCATCTTTAATTGTCGAGAATTATGCATTTTAAAAATGATGTGTCGTTTCATTGTAGGCTAGTGAGATTTAGGGGATCCGAAGTCTCAGCAGGTAATTGGAATCAATCGAGAAAAATAACCACTTAATTTAATTAATTAAATTGAATTCGAAGCGATTTTTTGTGTTTATTTAGCTTGGGTAAGTCTTAGGGTCGAACTCGAGGAGGCAGAGAAACAACCTATTCTATGTTTGTCAAATTTCATGCGTGGTTTTTGAGGCTGATATTTTTGATGCAATTTTTGAATGCGAATAAAATGAGGCCAATTTTAGGGACTAAAAATGCAATTTTGAATTAAACGATATCCGAAAATTTTGAAATTTGGAAGAGATGTAATATGCGATGAAAGGAGTGCACTATAAATTTTTTTAATTTTCTGATATAAGATGGATATTTTATGATTAATGAATGCAAATAGTGAGATTTTCACTAATAAATTATCATAAATATTAAACCTATTATTTTCAAGAAATAAAATTATCCAAGATATATCAATAAATGAAATACCCTAGAAAAATTATAAACCCTAAAAATGTTAAATTTAATAACAATAAAAATTTAATTACTAAAATACACAAAACGATTTTAATAGATAAAAATATGCATGCAAATGCAATCCTTTTCGGGCCCAACATAAATAACAATTATCTCTACGACTCATGAGCTTTTGGCATTTTTCGGAGCTATGGTTAAATAAATATGAATTTCTAAGCGTAAATTGGGCAGAATATGCAAATTTCCACAAGAATATTAATTATTAATTAACCACAATGTATAAAAATATCACAAGCATGTCATATTATAGAGAATTAATTGATAAACATAGTGTGATTTTTTAATAAATAAAATGATGCAATAATGTAGTTTAAAATATAAAGGGAACTAAGGGGTATGTTCGCAAAATTACAGTAATGGAATAAAATAACAAATGTGGAGAAAGGGCTAAAGTGGAACTACCAGTCCCGCTAAGGGGTTTTCTACAAAAATTCTAGTTAGTCACGTGCATAGCATGTGACATTCTAGCGGCTGGACTGAGGTGTGGTTGGGCGAGACTATAGGGGGCTTCTTGCAAATTCCCCCGTACACGTGAAGATCACGTGGGGGTGTTCTTCACAGACGTTCTCCCACCGTACGTGTCATGCACGTGGTGGGGGCCTCGGGCCTCAAGTCCGGTTGCGCTAGACGGTGGAGGCTGGCGGATTGGAGCACAAGCGGATGACACCCGGAGCTGCTGAGGTGGCTCAACGTCGGGTGGAGTATGACGTAGTGGATAGAAGGCGTTGATGGCAAGTATACTGGAGGATGAAGCGAGGCCTTGTTGGTTGCTAAAGGCGATGAAGCAGCTCCGGCGGTGGTGAAGCTTGATGGGGGAGGAGTATGTTCATGAAGTAGGGACGATCGTTAGGCGATGGTGGAGCTAAGGTGGTGCAGAGGCATTGATGAAGTAGGGATGGTCATTGGGCGGTGGTGGAGCTAAGGTAGTGCGGCGACGTTGGCTCAATGACAGGATGCTAGAGCGAGGGCAGGCGCACGAGATGCACGGCATTGCGACAAACTCAAAGAGCTTGGATCTCGTCGGGGTAGAGATGGACGAGCAGGTGCTATCACCACTGCACGCCCCTCTCAATGGTGCTATCAGCAGATCCAGTACGAAGGAGGGGTGGCGTGAGATTAAATAGGGTGGAGAGCATCTGGACTGATGAGGAAGCTTGGGGTTGACGACGGCGATGGAGATCTTGATTGATGAGGGGATCAGATCGAAGATGGGGTTTAATTAGAATCGGAGATTGGGATCGTAAAGATCTAATGGGAGGTGATTGCCAATGAAAGATGGTGGTGGTGACCAAATGAGGAAGGCGGTGGTGGTATGTATGAATAGGGGAATGATAATGGGGAAGACTGGGGGAAGGAGAAGGCATGTACAGGGCGCGTGCGCAGGAGGCACGTGCTCTGCACGTACGGGGTCTTTTTTTATTATTATATTTCTAAACATTTTTTAAATAAAATGAAAATAGGAAAGAAATAGCAAATGACATCAGATCGAAAAATTTTCTTCACAAAATTGATTATCTCGATGAGATCTACAAATTTCATGAAAAGATCAAAACCAACATCGATCAGTTGCGCAAAGTTGTATTTTTGGTGGTTTTCTATGTACATAGAAAACCATATTTTTGGGTTTTATAATTTTTTTGTGATTTTTAAATAGGTAAAAATTCGAGAAAAAATATAATAAAATCAAGGACATGTATTCACATTAATCTATTTTTTTTTGGATTTTTAATAATTAAGAAAACTGAGAAATAGAATACAGTACAATACAGAGGACTTTTATATAAACTGTTAGTGAAAACTCAGATTTCTTTGATTTCAGTTTTATGTTGGATCTAGATTTTTGTACCTTTTATTAAAACTTATCTCAAAGAAATTAAATGAGAAAGAAATAATATACACGGGGTTAAATATGTACATAAAATAATAAGTCGAAATTACTAGAATACACAATGTACAAAAGAGGCCCAAAACCCAATAGGTCAAAAACGCTAGAATACACAATGTACAAAGAGACCCAAAACCCAACTTTCACGTATGAGCTCCAATTCACTTGAACTTGGTCTTGTTTTAAAAATTATTGAATGTACATTAGTTCAAAAGTGAGTAGGATCAAATCGGACATTGTATGAGGAAGATATCAACGTTTTAGTCCAAAAATCCTGAAATTAAGGTTTGAGTTTCTGGTCCACTTGTGGCAGTAAGTGATTTTTGTATTTTTCATTTATTATTTTTAGTGATATGTATATATTGAAGTGGTTTAGGACATTTGGAATTAGTATGAATTAGTTAAAAATCGGGGAAGTTAGCCTATTTTACATGTCAATTGGGCTGGAATTCTTGGCTCCTCATTTTATGCAATTATAAATGATAAAATGCAATTATTATTTATATATGCATGAATGCTAATTTTGCAATATAAATGAAGAAGTGCAGGTGAATGCTAGTTATGCTAATTATTCTCGTCCGTACTCTGAGTCATTCCTTCTTCATATTGTATCCGTCCATTCCTATTCTTCATTCATTTGATCCCTTCTTTTTTTCTTCTTTCTACACTTAGGCTATTTCAAGCCTAAGTATAGGGGAGAGACCCGTCAGTTCTTTTATGTCCTTTTGTATTTAGCCTAAGCTACGGCTTCATACCACTTTGTGCTAGGAGAACATATCAAAAGCGAAGTATAGGGGGTGTACCGTATATATTTCATATATACTTTAGCCATAGCTCTTATTTCGAGGATTTTCAAAATTTTTTGGGGCTAAGGTATAAGTATTTTTTGAACTGGTTTGAAAAGATGCTTGTAAATGCTTTGAAATTTCTTTCTAACTATGTGACATTTGTTTTGAAAAATATTTGACATTGGCTTGAAAAACTGGATTTTACTTGATTCTAAAACCTTTTGAAAAATATATTGAAATTTTGTATATTATGTGACATGGTTTGGAAAATCTTTTCAAAAATATGTTCAAAAATAAGGGTGTAAATGAGACTAACTTGTGTTTGTAAATAAATATTATTCTTCAAAAAAAACAAAAGGCTTGTAAATAAAAAACTTTTCCGAAAAACATTTTTCTCTTTCCTTTCCTTCTCTGCTTTTTTAAAAATTCTTTTTCAAAAAAATGTGTGTCCTTTCTTATTTACCTTTCTTTAATTTTGTTTAAAACATCAAAAAATCTTCTTTCTTCTTTTCCTTTCTTATCTAAAGAAATAAAAATCTTTTCAAAAAAATTGTTTTCCATTTCCTTTTAAAAACTAGAAAAAATCTAACTAATGAGTTGGTTTAGTCCCTGACACTTACAAATTCACACAAGACTAGTGAAGTTCAAGAACACTTGGTTTATGAGGTCTTGAGATTTTAAGTTAACCAACCTTAGTCATTAGGGTCTTTGACTTAATCATTCACATTTCCCTAGTTTGAAAGATTTGTGTTCTATATTGCACGCTTAGTCTCTACTTTAAGAATATGATCAACACCTCACGTAGACGACTGCAGTTATGATGAGATGAGTTGAAATTTCACTTGAGGAACTGTGATGAGGGATTTGAGTTTGGACCTGATTTTATGATGCCTGAGGATGGGATAAAATCAATGGAGACTTCATGAAACCTGAGTGTCAACATCTTTAGCTAGTATGAGAGAACGATTCTTGTTCTATCTCTTTACATTAACCTATGTGCAAGGGTGTGATGAAATCTAAAAAATTGTTGATCAATGTGTGCCAACTTGGTTAAAGTAGTGGAGCTTGCCAAAATTTCAGGAAAAAAGAAAGAAAGAAAAATCTCTACACTACAAAGTCAAATACAAAGAGCTTCCACCAAAGGTGAGCGCTCCCAACCATTTCAACGTGTCCACTTGGACCATCGCTATTAGGACAAGGAGTCAGGCTAGAAACCAAAAAGGGCTCTGCATCGTAAATGCTGCAAGTCTGGGTGTAACAGGTACAATAGGTACTCAAAAAAGGCACATCTCAGCATATTCCCGGAAAAACAAGTGCAGATGAATCCAGATTCTCTTGACGGACACATTGATCAATAACAAAAAAATACATTTGTTGAGTTAATAAGGCACTCGAGAGGATCCTTGTTCCAATGAGAGGGAGAGAAGAAATGACACAATCCTATGCCCTCCATCAACTGGCCTTCCATCTACACTTTTAAGTCTGACAACTAAAGAGACAGTGGATTGGATGCAAGAAATGACTTATTCCCTAGTGTTGAGGATCCAGATCTGAGTCGACTACTGGCGCCTGAATGATGCGACCAAGAAAGACCACTTTCCCTTGCCTTTTATCGATTAGATTTTGGAGAGACTCGTAGGGAAACATCACTTCTGTTTTCTTGACGGGTACTCAGGCAACAATCAGGTAGCTATAGCCCTAGAGGACCAAGAAAAGACCACATTCACATGTCCATTCGATACATACACATTCAGGCGCATGCCATTTGGGCTCTGCAATACCCCATGCACATTTCAGCAGTGCATGATCGTTGTATTTGCCAAGATGGTGGGAGATTTCTCGGAAGTGTTCATGGACGACTTCTCAGTTCATGAGGATTCCTTTGATACATGTTTAGCGCACTTGACCAAGTCCTCATACAGTGTAGAGAGGTGAATCTGGTACTCTCCTAGGAGAAGAGTCACTTTATGGTTGCAGAGAGTATCGTGTTGGGGCATGTCATCTCCAAAAGGGGAGCGGAGGTTGACCTTGCCAAGGTGGAGGTGATCAAGAAACTTGATCCACCTACCAACGTGATGTCAGTAAGGTAATTTCTAGGGCATGTTGGATTTTATGGAAGATTTATTTAGGATTTTTTTAAGATTGCTCGCCCACTAACTGAGCTCTTGGGGAAAGACACAAAGTTTGTTGTGGAACGTAGGTGTCTGGAGGCCTTTGAGCTCTTGAAGATGAAGATTTATGCCTCGCCCATCCTACAAGCTCCGGAATGGTATCTTCCCTTTGAGATGATGATTGACGCTTTAGATTTCATTATAGGAGCTGTATTAGGACAACGACGAGGGGGATCCCGTTTCGATCCGCTACGCAAGCAAAGTGTTAGACCCTATACAGAAGAATTACACTATGACTGAAAAGGAAATGCTCGCTGTAGTATGGGCCCTCGTGAAGTTCAGGTCGTATATTTTGGGCTCTAAGGTGAGAACCTACATTGATCACACAACAATTCGGTGCTTAATGGAAAAGAAGGACATGAAGGCACGTCTTCTTAGGTGGATTTTTCTCCTCCAGGAGTTTGACTTGGAGATAAAGATAAACTTAGAGTGTAGAATATTGTGGCTGATCACCTTTCTCGGATTGAGCTTAAGGACTCTCCTGATTATGGGCGGATTAGAGGGACCTTCCCAGATGAGTCAATTTGTGTTATTGACTCACTCCCGTGGTATGCCAACATGGTGAACTTTCTTGTCTCCAAACAAGTTCCTCATGGTTGGACTAGGAGCAACATTGATCGATTCAAGTCGGATTTGAGGAGATACCATTGGGATGATCCTTTCCTTTTTTTCGAAGGGCCGGATTATGTTTGGAGAAGGTGTATTCCTCAGGAGGTGTACCTGAGTCTCCTCACATATTGTATTCACCTGAGACTGGAGGACACAATTCAGGGAAGAGAACCGCTCACAAGGTACTTTAATGTGGATTGTATTGGTCGACCTTGTTCAGAGATGCTATCAATTTTGTACGGTCGTGCCTAATTTGTCTAAGGATTGGAGGGATCGTTGGACAGAGAGATGAGATGACCATACAACCAGTGATTATTTGTGATGTTTTTCATGCATGGGGCATAGATTTTATGGGTCTTTTCCCAAACAACCATGGACACAAGTACATCTTGTGGGCGATTGACTATTTGTCTAGGTAGGTGTAGGCTATCCAAACCTGAACCGCGGACAACAAGACTGTCTGTAAGTTTGTGAGGGACCATATTATTGCTTGGTTCAAGGTGCCAAAAGTTTTGATATATGATGGGGGTAGCCACTTTGTGAATCGAGATGTGAGATCTTTAGCTAAGGACTACGGATTTGAGTACATAGTTACTAGTCCTTACCATCCACAATCTAATAGCATGGCAGAGGTTTCGAACAGAGAGATGAAGAGTATTTTACAGAAGTTGGTTCGTCCCGATAGGAAGAACAAGTATCAGCTTTTGGACCAAGTTTTATGGGCCTATAGGACAACCTACAAGACACCATTGGGAACCTCACCATTTAGAATGATCTATGGCAAGCCATGCCATTTGCCTGCAGAGCTGATTCGCAAATCCTAATGGGAAATTAAGCAAATTAATTGGAGTTGTCACCTAGGGAAGCTTTGTCGTGACTCGAACGAGCTCGTGGAAATCCGAAACAGGGTGCATGACAACAGCTTTATTTATATGGACAAAGTGAAGAGATGGCATGGCCAACACATTAAATACAAAGACTTTGTCCCTGGGCAAAAGTTATGGTCGCCTCAATCCCAGGTTAAAGATATTCTACGAGAAGATCAATTCTAAGTGGACGGGTCCCTACATTGTTCTAAAAGTGCATGTCAATGGATGTGTAGAGATAGCTGATCTCACAGATGTTGCACGGTACAATCCATGTGGTTAATGGACAACTGTTGAAGCACTTTGTTGATAATAAGGAACAATTGGTCCAAGTCGAGGTCATCAACTTCATGCAAAGCGAGCACTGAGCAGATATACCAGATTACTCTTCATGAAGATGCAACATATAGATTCTGCAGCTTAGAAGATTCACTCACTCTTGTACACATGATTTACTCATTGTTTTAGAGCATAGGTTCCTTCTTCTATAGATACTCACTCCAACTTAGATTGTTTAAAGCTTAAGTAGAAGGGGAACCCCTACTCTTGTTTGTATATTCTCGTCCGTACTCTGAGTCATTCCATCTTCATATTGTATCCGTCCATTCCTATTCTTCATTCATGATCCCTTCTTTTTTTCTTCTTCCTACACTTAGGCTATTTCAAGCCTAAGTATAGGGGAGAGACCCGTCAGTTCTTTTATGTCCTTTTGTATTTAGCCTAAGCTACGGCTTCATATCACTTTGTGCTAGGAGAACATAGCAAAAGCTAAGTTGGGGTGTACCGTATATATTTCACATATACTTTAGCCATAGCTCTTATTTTGAGGATTTTCAAAATTTTTTGGGGCTAAGGTATAAGTATTTTTTGAACTGAATTGAAAAGATGCTTGTAAATGCTTTGAATTTTTTTTCTAACTATGTGACATTTGTTATGAAAAATATTTGACATTGGTTTGAAAAACTGGATTTTACTTGTTTCTAAAACCTTTTGAAAAATATTTTGAAATTTTGTATATTATGTGACATGGTTTGGAAAATCTTTTAAAAAATCTGTTCAAAAATGAGGGTGTAAATGAGACTAACTTGTGTTTGTAAATAAATATTATTCTTCTAAAAAAAGGCTCGTAAATAAAAAACTTTTCCGAAAAAAAACATTTCTCTTTTCTTTCCTTCTCTGCTTTTTAAAAAAATCTTTTTCAAAAAAATGTATGTCCTTTCTTATTTACCTTTCTTTATTTTTTTAAAACATAAAAAAATCTTATTTCTTCTTTTCCTTTCTTATTCAAAGAAATAAAAAATCTTTTCAAAAAAAATGTTTTCCCGTTCCTTTTAAAAACTAAAAAAATCAAATAAATCTAACTAATGAGTTGGTTTAGTCCCTGACACTTACAAATTCACACAAGACTAGTGAAGTTCAAGAACACTTGGTTTATGAGGCCTTGAGATTTTAAGTTAACCAGCCTTAGTCAATATGGTCTTTGACTTAATCATTCACATTTCCCTGGTTTGAAAGATTTGTGTTCTATATTGCACGCTTAGTCTCTACTTTAAGAATATGATCAACACCTCACGTAGACGACTGCAATTATGATGAGATGAGTTGAAATTTCACTTGAGGAACTGTGACGAGGGATTTGAGTTTGGACATGATTTTATGATGCTTGAGGATCGGATAAAATCAATGAAGACTTCATGAAACCTGAGTGTCAGCATCTTTAGCCAGTCTGAGAACATGGTTCTTGTACTATCTCTTTACATTAACCTATGTGCAAGGGTGTGATGAAATCTGAAAAATTGTTGATCAATGCGAGCCAACTTGGTTAAAGTAGTGGAGCTAGCCAAAATTTCAGGAAAAAGAAAGAAAGAAAAATCTCTACACTACAAAGTCAAATACAAAGAGCTTCCACCAAAGGTGAGCGCTCCCAACCATTTCAAAGTATCCACTTGGACCACCGCTATTAGGACAAGGAGTCAGGCTAGAAACCAAAAAGGGCTCTACATCGTAAATGCTGCAAGTCTGGGTTTAACAGGTACAATAGGTACTCAAAAAAGGCACATCTCAGTGTATTCCCAGAAAAACAAGTGCAGACGAATCTGGATTCTCTTGAGGGACACATTGATCAATAACAAAAAATACATTTGTTGAGTTAATAAGGCACTCGAGAGGATCCTTGTTCCAATGAGAGGGAGAGAAGAAATGACACAATCCTATGCCCTCCATCAACTGGCCTTCCATCTACACTTCTAAGTCTGACAACTAAAGAGACAGTGGATTTGATGCAAGAAATGACTTATTCCCTAGTGTTGAGGATCCAGATCTTAGGAGAGTCTCTTGGACTGGAACTTTGGGTGACGTTGCGACTCTACTCTTGTGATTGCAGTCCACGCTTAATCTCATTATCCTTATTATATATGTATATAGAGAGAATCTTATGATTAGGGAAATTGGATACCTTCTGACTAGAGATTGGTTCAACTTAGAATTTTCGGATCTCTAAAACTGAGAGTTTTTAAATGGATCAGGTCTTGTATTCACATGCACAATCGGGGGTTAATCCAACATATTCATTCTTTTTTTGCTAGAGGACAAGCAAAGTTTAAGTTTTGGGGCTGATGAATCCACGATTTATCATCTCAATATAATGATCTTAGCAAAATCCCCAAGTAAAATATCAAATAAATGTCCATAAAGTCAATAAATTAATAGAATGACTCTTGTAAATAAAATACACTAATTATTATATATTATATTGTACAAAATAAAGTAATAATAAAAGGCCGTAAAATAAAAGAGTTTTTCACCTGTAAATAGCCAAAACTTCCAGAATTTTTAATAATTTCATACTAACTTCTTTTCGGCTAATTCTTTCTTTGACTTGTTTGTAAAAAATGTATATAAAAATACAAAAAAATTAAAATTAGATAAGTCAAAAAATATGTACATATTATTTGGTTGTTGCAATTTATTTTTTTGATGTTTATGTAAATATGTTGTAAATATCTTTTATTAAAAATACAAAAAAATTAAAATGAGAAAACTAAAAAAAATTACACATGTTGTTTGTTTTATCTGTGGACTTACTTTTGTAAAATCTCCACTCTCTTTTCTCTTTATTTTATTTTATTTTTTAGTAGCCAACTCTTAATTTCTTTCTATTTTATTTAATTCCCATTCTCTACAATAACTTCTCTTTTCTTCAATTATCCTCTATTCAACTCCTCCATTTTTTACCTCCCATTCAACTCCACCATTCCACCATTTCCCTAGCTTCCATTTTCTTTTCTTTTTATTTATGTGATAGAGAATCGAGAGCTACGACCACCCATCTCGATGACAGTGAACGAGGAAGTAGAGCGATGACGGCCTCCTCGCTGGTGAGATCTGTTGGCATTCCGACCAACATCGTAGTTGCCTCTGTGCGCTGCTTAAGCTCATCGCTCGTCGGTGATTTGAGAGAAGATAGTGCTTCTCGAGAAAAACCACATGCACTCTTCCATCGTAGGTGGTCGTCTCCCCTTTTCCCTACCGCCGGCCACCGCCGCAGCCCCACGCCTCAACCTCCACCGTGCCGCTGCACCTCCAGGCTCTTCAACCGCCCGCTGTTCTCCAACCACCACCGCCAGTGGCCGCACACAACCACTCTCCAGCCGCAACTCCTCCTTCCTGTGCGGCACCCCACCTTCAGCATGGCTACCATCCTGCGGCCTTCCGCCACCTCTAGTTGTCCTCTTTCCTCCACCGCGTGACTGCGGTCGTCATGCTCCAAGCCCGCACGCGCATCTCCATCATCACCTATGGGTGCCCGCTCTGTCGCGCCCCTGGCTATGACGCCACAGCTAACCACCGTGGTGCGTCACCGCGCATGGCCGTCGTCTGCCAGCCGACCACCACACCTTTCGTGCGGACCACGTTGCCGCCTCCGGTGGAGCCGCTTTGCCGCCCCTCCCATATTTTCATTTCTTTTATTTATAAAATTTGCATTTTATTTCCAACATAGTTTTTTTAATTTTAAAAGTATCCCTATTCGCAGTTTGCATTGCCAATTTTAATTTATGTATTGCACAAATACCCTTATATACATGCGTTAATTTGGACATCTTTTCAGCATCGTTTATTTAATTGAAAATGTCTTGTTGTTGAGAAACTAATTCTCTATCATTTGGTTATTTATTTGATTTTTTTGTGATCTTTTGAAAATAATTAAAATTTTATTAGCGGAAAATTACTTATTTTACCCACTTTGAGGTCTTAAAGTCGTATTTATTTCGCGGATGCTTCAAAATTTCCACAAAAATCAGAAATGATGCATTTGCATGTGATTTAGTTTGTTCCCAATTTCAAGATCAAGTTCTAGGGTTTTCATTTTGAAAACCTATTTCTACGCCGACATCGATTGTTCTGCAAATATCTACAAATTCAGGGATCATTCTAAGGGTTCTTGGAACCCTAAATCAGATGCAGGCGACCACCCTCTTCAACCAGGCAGCATGCATCCTGGTCGCAGAAGATATTAAAGCTCAGCAAGACATCAAAAGAGAAAAATTTTCGTGGTCATGCTGCCAGATCTCGCAACGTAAAACCTCCTTCTTCAGATCTCCGATCCCAGCATCATCGGACAAGCAACGTGATATCCTTTTCTGAGCAGGCACTATCTTTCAGCCCTAATATCCCCCGGCATCGACAACAGGCTACCTTGGCATCGCGCATCCCCAGGCACCCTATCGGAGCACTGCGATTTCTCCCTTTACCGCGCACAGGACCTCTAGTACTCCACACACAGTGCAAAGACCGCACGCCGGCGGCAACAAGGCAACACATCCCAAGTCCCTACTGTCGCCTACCTCCTTCGACAAAGCCTCATGTGCGCACCCCCAGGCGACCCAAATGCATCGCCCCACCCTTTGGCGCATCCGCGTACACAACGGCATCGCTTCAAGCCGTGTCTCAATGGCCATCACGCATGCGGTGCCAAGCTTGCGGTCCAGGCGGCAGTGCCCCTTCAAGGCAGAGATCGTGTCTACGCACTGGCCCTCTTCGCGTGAAGTCCAGGTGGCGGGGTCCCTTACATAAGCGGCTCGCAGCTTCTCCTCCTCGTGCGAGCTCGTTGACTTCCAGGCAGCGTGCCCTTGCTGCAAGAACAGAGAAGCCACTTTTTGGGGGGGGGGGGCAGCGTTTTTCCAATGGGGGTTCCAATCGTGGCAAACCCTAGTGTCGCACAACAGCAGGATCCGATGGCCCATTTAAAAAAAACTTTGTACTGTAAATGCTCCAATTGCTCTGTCGGTTCATTCCAAATAAAAAGAGAGACAAGGGGAAGTGATGGGCCTAGTTTGGGTCGTGAGTTCTTGTTTAAAAAAATAAAAAAACAATAAAGGGAGGTAATGAAAGAAATGGTAAAAGGCACGTACAATACAAAAGTCATACACAATTCAAAAAAATGTTTCAAAAAAAGGGGAAATGATTTTTAAAAGCCGTAAAAATTTGGAACGGCTTATAAAATTATAAAAAAATACGGCTTAAAAATGAAGAAAAGCTGCAGAAGTTTTTTGAGAATATCCATGTTTTCCCCATATTTTTATTATATTGTTTTCTCTCAACTTGGTCGACGATTATCATTCCGACCAGAATGGGAGAAAGGGGGAGTATATGTAGAGTCATAGGTCTTAATCCAGATTCAGATTTCAGTCTCCATATGCTGGTGTCGTCCAGATGCATCCAGATTTCCAGACTCTAAAGTTCAGACATTCAGATTGGTCAAAGTCCAAGTTCGAGGCACTCCATGTTCGAGTGATCCATTTTTCAAGTTCTCCAGAGAGAGACTCAATTTCAGACTCGCACATATATGCGGTCTTTTCAGATGAGCACATGTATGCCATCTTTTGTAGTGGTCCCCATCATTCTTCTTATTGTTTCGATCAGAGTTTTTATGTGAGCCATAGGGACTGCAGAGTAGAGGACCATTCCCTAGGCCATGTTAGCAAGGATTTTCGTATGGTATCATAGGTACTCCAGAGAAAGGTACCATTCTCTGTGCCAGATGGGAGAGACCATTTCTTTGACGAGGAGACTTCTTTCAAACTCCATTCTCCAGCGACCGTGGACTTCGACGAGGAGACTTCTTTCAGACTCCATTCTCCAGCGACCGTGGACTCCGACGAGGATTGCACTTTCACGACCTTTTTCAGTTCGGCCCTTTTCAGGGATGGAGCAGTTGTCCACATGTTGTGGCGGGCAAGAGTACTCCGACAAGGAGACTCATTCCAGTTACAGTGACTCTGATAGGCGCAGTACAGAGCACATGCTCTCCGACGAGGAGATTCAGCAGACTCACACTCCAGCCCATTCGTCCTCCTCACCTGCACGGCATGAGAAGCAACGTCCTCGACAGTAGCATTTGTGCGCGTTGGGTTGATATTGTCCGTAGTGTCCTGTAGCGTGAGTTGAGTTTCTTTCTGTTTGTCCAAGCTAAACATTGCATGCTCCATCTTGAGGGGAAGTGTTGGAGTATAAGTTGTATGCATCATATATGAGGGAGATGGACCCATCCAGTTGTTTAGTCCCACATCTACCAGTTTGGAGATGTGGAGACTATGTTGGTGCTATATATATATATATATATATATATATAGCCCCATACCCATGTAGTCCATTGAGAAAAAAGTAATGAAGCCTATGCCCCTTTCAGGGCTTCTCCCGTGGTTTCATCCCGCTCCTTAGGGAGCAGGGTACCACGTAAAATACTTGTGGTCCAATTTCTTTATCTTTATTTCCGATTTTGCTTCCTATTTTATAACATTCTTCAATTCCCTTTCAGGTTTCGGTGATCATCATCATGGCACATTCTGGTTCTGGATCTGGATCTGATAGTTCTGAGGATCAGAGGGGTGATTTTAGTGGAGACATTAGTTGGAGGTATGCCTCCACTCCTAATGGACATAAAGCAAAACCACAATGCAATTTATGTGGAAAGAAGTTGGGAGGAGGCGGGATCACGAGGATGAAGCAACATTGATGACACGCCTGAACACTAGGGTATAGGAGCTAAATAGGTCGTTGCGACCCAAGCGATCAAGCGTGTACAATCAAGAAAAATGAACCACTCAGAATAGATAAAATTGATCAAACTCAAAACAGCGGTCCTGCTATTGGATTAACATGGTATAGCACCCAGGGTCGAACTCAAGGAGCACGGATTGGCCTCTCGGCCTACGAAGTAGTAAAAAGTAATAAAATAAAAGAAGAAAATGTTTTTTAGTGGTTTTTGAATATTTTTATATTTTTTTGGATTTTTTAATGTATAAAGAAAATAAGAAAAACAAGTAACCACACACTTCAACAAATTATTTAAAGTACTAAAAATAACCAAAAATTCAAACAAAAATATTTTTATGTATTTTATAATTTTATAATTTTTAGAGTTTTTTATGAATTTTTGAGAATTTTCTGATGTTTATTTAATTTTCTAAAAATCACACAGTGACTAAAATAAATGGTACTGTCCAGCCGAGCCAAAAAGCCCTAGATAAAACATCTAAGAGCCCTAAAGTGGACGGGAGGTAATTTTCCTGTAAAGAAAACAAAATGAGGAAAATTTAGGCACCAATTTTATTGTTTTTGGATTTTTAATTTATTTACTAGAATTTTTATAGGTTTTTGAGTGTTTTTAAGTTTTTAGTGATTTCAGTAATGAAAAATAGCCAAAATTGGCTAGAAAATCAAACTAAGTAAGACAAACAGTAAATAATTTTTGTGGAATTTTTACGTGAGTTTTAATATTTCTTTATGATTTTTCAAGTTAGACAGTAGCAAAAATAAAGGTTTTTGATTTTTTAAAAATATCAAACGAAATAAAAAATGTCCTAAAAAATCCACAAAAATTTTACACCATGGCAGGAGCCATGTATCCAATTTTCGTTGGATTTGGAGGTGTTTTGCTATTTTATTCAAAAATAAAGAAGGGGCACTGTGCACAGGGACCAAAGTGCAAATACCCAAGAGTCTGGGGGTCTGGTGCAATTTTCCCAGCAAAACACACGCCACGCACGTGCCTGGGGCACTCAGGGACCCAAATGTAATAAAAATAAGTCCCGAGGACTTATTGGTAACAGGTACCAAAAGTCCAGGGGCTTATCTGCAAAACACCCAAAATATAACGCACATGCTCAAATAAATCACGCACAGGGGTATAAATGCAGATAAGTAAAACTTTTCATTCAATCAGGAACAACCAGGACTACATGGGCCTCTATTGCAAATAATCCAGATAAACACGTGACGAAGCACGTGGCATACAACGCACAGGGGTATAAATGCAAATAAACTAAAGTATGGGGTCCACTATGCAAATAACCCTAAAACTAAACAACTAAGTTCAATACTTACAGGACTAAAACGAAATAAAAAGAAAGACAGGGCCTAAGGGTAAATTACCCTTTATTAAGCGGAGCGGCTGGATGGCTGCCACGTAGAGGGATCTACGGTCTCAATCAAGTGGCACGCCAGCGCTGGGGTTCTCGGACTGATCCAACGGTCGGGGCCGAGCCACGTGTAGATCTGACGGCTGGGATCAGACTCCTCAGATCTGACGTCGAAGGGAGCTCCAGGGACGAACGGTCCAGATGGCGCCTGGAGCAGGAGGCTGATCGAACGGCGATGGAGGATGCTGGAAGAACAGGTCCCCGGCAAGACTCACCGGCCTCGTGCGAGCGCAGCTGACCTCCTGGGAGCACTCTGAAGGTCGGAGAAGAATCGTGGAGGGCTCCCGCGTCTGCCAGTAGGCTCCGATGATCGAGCCGAGCTCCGAGAAGCTCGGGCGAGGTCGGCGGAGCTGGGCCTCCTGGCCTGAATGACCAAAGCCCTCAGATGGGCTTGGTAGCACCTGCAAAATAGCTCAGGAGACTCGCGGGTCGAGGGCAAATTGCCTCGACCCGGTTAGGCGTAGCGACGGTGAACGGTGGGTCGGAATGGCGAGCTCCGGCGAAGGTGGTGGACGGAGGAGCTCGGTTCCCAGCTCCTGTGCGAGCTGGGTTGAACGGAGGGGTGCAGAAGGTGCGGCGGAAGGAGGCGAATGCGATGGTCGACTCCGATGATCGAAAGGGATAATGGAGTGGTCGGAATCGAAAATATACGGCGGCGGCGCGATTTGGGCGTAAATGGAAATCGACAAAAAAGGAAAGCCTAAGGGGCTACCTAGGTGGTCGGAGAGACTGGGGAGGAGCTGGGGAAGCTCCTGGTCGTCGCCTCAAGGATCGTCTCCCTCCGAGGCTCGGAGCTCACGCTGGTGGCGGAGCTACGGCGTATGTGCTCGCCGGATCGATGGACTCGCCTCCTCTCCTCGCTTCAATAGGCTCAGACGCGAGCTGTCACCTCACGCACTCTCTGGAGCCCACGGGAGGAGGAAACAAATGGCCAAAGATGTTGCAATCAGGTGGCGGAGCCACGACTTTATATGGCTAGGGGTCCGGCTAGGAGAGGTCCGGGCAAGCTCTGGAGCGTGCGGATCCCGAGGATGCGGCTCCGGCGAGGATGTCGGATGCGAGGTTAAGGATTCGGACCCGGGATTTAGGTGATAGGCATTCGGGTTTAGCGGGGAAAAATCCGAGAAATCAGGGGACCCGCTAAGGACCGTGCAAAGTGGTCCTGGGGGGGGGTAGTTGACCGGGCGGTCAACATCCCCAGGACCCAATGGAAATCGGCCACGTGGCTGGATCTTCAAGCGCAAAATAAGGGTAGCTAGGGGCCGAATTTGCAAAAAGTTAAAACATGAAAGATTTTTATTTTATTTTTTTCTATTTTTTGGTGATTTTTAATGATTTTTTAGAAATAAAAATAAGGTATATACATAATATGTACTATATAGGTATATGTACACTATTAGGGTTTTTAATTTTTGATTTTTTAATTATTATTTTTGTACATTTTTATTCCTATTTTATATTTTATTTATTTATATTATAAAATAAGGAATAAAAAGGCATTTTTATTTTATTTTTATTATTTATTTACATAGGTAAAATAAATACATATATACATTCATATACATGGTATATGTACAATATATTTTTGTATTTTTAATTTTGTTATTTTTATTTGATTTTTGCTTTGATTGTTTTCATTTTATTTATTTACATTATAAAACATAGAATATTTACAAAAATTTTGGAAATTAATTTATTTATTTACAAGGTTAAATAAATATGGAAGAGTGGTTTATATACAAGATGAAAAGGGGTGTTTTTGTCCTTTTTGATTTTTATCTTTTTCCTTTGTTTTTATACTTCTAAATATAAACAAGTATTTACAAGCATATTTTTGGTGAGGAAAATATCTTTATTTTATTTACATAAATACTTACACATGAGCCCCTATCTCCCTCTACTTTGGCTTTTATGCAGTCAGGCCCATGCTGAGCCCTCCCTTGGGTTAGGTTGCTCAATATTTATTCTAAATATTTCCCTCTTTTTCTTTTTAATCTTTATTCTTTTATTTTTGCACAAAAACATGCTAATTATAGGTTTTTACACAATGCATGCTTTTGGTAATTATTTGTATTTACACATATCTACATGTATTTGCAAAGGTTTTTGTAGCTAAAATATAAGAATAAAGAGTGATGAATGAGTATTCATCACCCCCCTATACTTAACTTTGCTAGTCCCTTAGCAAACACTTATTTGAAAAAGAAGTGAAAAAGAAAGAAAAAGAAAAAGAGGATGTACATGGATCAAGGTTGATTATTAAACTTGCCTTCATTAAATTGAGGTATGGAGCTCGATCAGATCTTTGGATTATTAATGTGTCGGAACCTTATTTAAACTTAAGCTTAAAACTCAACAGCCTCTAAGTTCCACTAATCTATAACCAAGACTCCTCAATGCTCCAGATCAGAACAAGTCATCAATCACAAACCCTGAAGACCATGAATCTTTTCTTGTCCTGTGAATGTGAGGTCTAAGCTCTCCACCTCAGAAATGGCAACTTGACAACCCTCCCCAACAAGGTAACTCTATGACCTCAGTCTGGCCACTCTTTCCTCGAGGAGCGGGGTATTCCCTTCTAAGTTCAAGTTCAACCGGCTCAAGAAGAGGGGGAAGAAGAGAATGGGTCAAGGCCAGTGTAGCTAAGTACCCTTGGGAGCTTGACCAGTGTAGCCAAGTCTCCCTGCTGCAAGCTACAACAGGTGGAACATGAAACCAAGCTTTGCTTATTGCACTCTATATACATACTCCGGTGGGATTATCATTTTCTATCAGACCCACCACTTTTTTGGAGTTCTTTTCTTTTTGCACACATTTTTTTTTCAAGTGCATCTGTACAACATATTCATGTGCAGCATATATACAAGGAGTTTTTCCTCTTGAGCCAGTAGACTATCCCTCTTTTGAAGATTTATTGCAACCCACATCTCCCGTCGTTAGACCTCATGGCAACCAGACCAAGTTGAGACGCACTTCCTTCACTAAAAGAAGAAGAGAGGTTCCGCCTAGAAGTACTACCCTCATATGCTACCCCAAGTCAAGGAAGACTGCCTCCTCACCACCTCATCCGTAGAGAGCTCGGTGCATAGTGCTGGTGTCCAAGTAAAGCCATAATCTATATGAGTCATGTGTTGTTGTTAAGTGCTCTACTTAGGCTCATTGAGATGACATGTGATCATAGCCTAGTGGACTCAAAGAATTAAGTCACCATGGACCTGAAAAGCCTTAAACCTAAGCCCTATAAGGTTCCTCTTAGAAATTAGGTGGATTAAGATCTTAATCAAGCTCCATTTCTCAATTTGATTCCAGGCTAGTTTAAATGTCAACTATCATCGAGAAAAACTATATACATATGTACAAAAAGATGCTTATTTACACAAATTTTACAATCATGCAAAATTTTTGAAAAATGTTTTGAAATCATGAATGGATGATGCATGAAGTGCAAGTTTTGCAAAAAGATATTTACACACATTTACACAAGATTTTTGCAAACTTTTGATTTTCAAAACATTTTGGAAAAATTTTATACTATATACATAATTTTGATACAAAAATATTTACACAAGCTTTACACAAAAGATTTTTGAAATCATTTTTACAAAAATAATTTGTACACTAGCTATTTATGTGCAAATAAAAGAATGCTTATGTACATGAAAATTTTTTAATTTTTGTGATTTTTAGCCATTTTATTTATTAACACACTCACACAAAGTACGAGTTATGGCTAAAGTATATATGAAATATATATACACCCCCCTATACTTAGCTCGAACGATGTCCTCAGAGTCAAGAGCGATGAAGAAGACATAACTCGTGCTAGGTATAAGGACGTGAAAAGGAAGGCTATATACAAAGACGAATGAATGAAATAGAAAAATCAAGACGATCTCGGGTCTTTCCCCTATACTTAGGATTAAGTAATCCTAAGTATAGCAGGCTGTACACTAAGGGAAAACCGAGTGGAGAAAGTACAGGGTCTACCCCCCCTATACTTAGGGTGAAATATCCCTAAGTATAGGCAGCAAAGACAGGGGTAAACGGAAACAAAAGAAATACTCAAAAGGTCTCACATCCCCCCTATACTTAGGGTAAAGTGCACCCTAAGTATAGCATAATCACAAGATGGAGAAAGGGATGTGGGGCTAAAGAATGTAGTGATATGGACATCTGGATCTATACAAGGCGGAAGATCAGTGAAACTCAGGCGTGAGATGCATTAGATGTGAGTCAAAGACCACATCTCACGAAAAATGAATAGGGGCAAGATCAGCGACCCGCGGCTCATGATCCAGAAATGGCTTGAGCCGCTGGCCGTTCACTCGAAAGGTACTCTCAGAAGACAACTCAGATATGTCGATGCTACCGTTGTCGTGTACCTTTCTGACCAAGTAGGGTCCCTTCCATTTGCTCTGTAGCTTCCCTGGAAATAAACGTAGCCTCGCATCAAACAACCATACTCTCTGTCCAATCTCAAAATGCTTGTGGCTGATGTGAGAATCATGCCACTCCTTCACTTTCTCCTTATAATGTAGGCTGTTTGAGAATGTTGTATCTATAAGCTCCTCCAAGGCTGCTAACTCTGCCCTCCTCTGGTCTCCCATACCATCTGGATCAATCAGAATGTCTGTGACTGCCCAAAGTGACTTGTGCCTCAGCTCAACAGGTAAATGGCACGGCTTGCCATATACGAGGTGAAAGGGAGATGTGCCCAACGGTGTCTTGAAAGACGTCCTATATGCCCACAAGACCGAGCCCAAAAGCTGTGACCAATCCTTTCGGTCAAGGCGGACGACTTTCTGCAATATAGTCTTGATCTCCCTATTCGACACCTCGGCTAGACCATTCGTCTGTGGATGGTAAGGTGTAGCAACACGATGGTCTATACTGAACTCGCTAGCAAGGGCCTTCACTTGGTCGTTGATGAAGTGAGATCCCCCATCAGAAATTAGAACTCGTGGAACCCCGAACCGCGTGATGATATGCTTCCTCAGAAATCTGCAAACTGTCCTCGCATCAGCGGCTCGGGCGGGGATAGCCTCCACCCAACGACTAACATAATCCACGGCCAACAGAATGTACTCGAATCCCTGACTTTTAGGGAATGGACCCATGAAATCGATGCCCCATGCGTCAAAAACCTCACAGAAGTGAATGGGTTGCATCGGCATCATATCACGTTGTCCACAAGTGCCCATCCTTCGACAGTCAGTACACCTCTTCACGAACTCGTCTGAGTCCTTGAAGAGGGTAGGCCACCACAAGCCGGATTGGAGCACTTTCTGTGTCGTTCTCCTCCCAGAATGATGTCCTCCTGCCTCAAGCTTGTGGCAGTAAGTGAGGATGCTATGGTGTTCCTCCTGAGGAATACACCGACGCCAGACGCTATCCCCTCCTTCGTGGTAAAGGATGGGATCCTCCCAGTGGTAGGACTTGGCCTTCGCGAGGAAGGTCTCAAGCCTCTGCTTGGGCCAATCTTGTGGGACTTTCCCAGCAACGAGAAAGTTCACAATATCGGCGTACCATGGGAGTGAGGCGATAGCAAGGATCGCCTCATCTGGGAACTCGAATAGGGTCAATTTGCTCAAACTCCTCAGGCTGCTCTAAAAGGGAGAGATGATCCGCCACCACATTCTTGACTCCAGGCTTATCCTTGATCTCAATATCGAACTCCTAGAGCAGAAGGATCCATCTAGTCAGTCTGGCCTTGGCATCCTTCTTTGCCATGAGGTACCTGATGGCGGTGTGATCTGTGTACAAAGTCACTCTAGATCCAATGATATACGATCGAAACTTATCTAGGGCAAACACTACGGCTAGCATCTCCTTCTCTGTGACCGTGTAATTCCGCTGGGCGGAATCCAATGTGCGGCTAGCGTAGTGAATGGCAAATGGAACTCCATCCCTCCTCTGTCCCAGCACTGCCCCTACAGCAAAATCGGAGGCATCCGTCATGATCTCGAATGGGAGAGACCAATCAGGCGGCTGGAGGACAGGAGCCTCAATAACACACTGCTGGAGAGTCGCAAAGGACGAAAGACACTTGTCATCGACAAGGAACTCGGTGTCTTTCGTCAAGAGGTCAGTCAACGGCCGAGAAATCCTGCTGAAATCTTGAATAAACCTCCTGTAAAATCCAACGTGCCCCAGAAATGACCGTATCTGCCTCAAATTGGACGGCGGTGTGAGTTTCCTAATGACATCAACCTTGGCCGGATCAACCTCCATGCCCCTGTTGGAGATGATATGGCCAAGCACCATCCCTTGAGTCACCATGAAGTGACTCTTCTCCCAAGATAGAACCAAATGGTACTCAATACATCGCTGGAGTACTCGGTCTAGGCAGTCAAGACAGGAGTCGAATCCGTCGCCGTAGACCGAGAAATCGTCCATGAAGACCTCCAAACACTCCCCTACCATGTCCGAAAAGATCGACAACATGCACCTCTGAAAAGTCACAGGGGCATTGCATAGCCCAAATGGCATGCGTCGAAAAGCATATGTGCTGAAGGGACAGGTAAAGGTGGTCTTCTCCTGGTCCTCAGGAGCGATGGCCACCTGGTTGTAGCCCGAGTACCCATCCAGGAAGCAATAATGGCTCTTCCTTGCCAGTCTCTCAATGATCTGGTCAATAAAAGGCAGGGGGAAATGGTCCTTCTTGGTGGCCTGGTTGAGTCTCCTATAGTCAACACACACCCTCCAAGAGGTGGGTACTCGTGTAGCAATCTCCTCTCCCGACTCACTGATCACAGTCGTGATGCCCGTCTTCTTGGGCACCACATGCAAGGGGCTGACCCACTTGGAGTCGGAAATGGGATAAATAAAATCTGCACTCCACCATTTTGATATTTCCTTCATCACGACCTCTCTCAGGTTGGGGTTCAGTCGCCGCTGGAACTCACGCGACGGCTTCGCCCCCTCCTCGAGATAGATATGGTAGGAGCACACTGATGGACTAATCCCATGGAGATCCGCTACGCTCCATCCGATTGCCTTGCGGTTCTTTTCAAGAACCCCCATCAAACGAGATTCTTGCTCTCCAGTCAGATCGGTGGAGATGATGACTGGGTACATCTCTGGCTCGCCCGCAAGGAACCGATACTTCAGCGAAGTAGGGAGCAGCTTCAGCTCTGGAAGGCTGGGTGCTGGCAAATCTGGATGCGGAAGGAAATGAGTAAATGCTGCTAAGTCTGCCAAATCCGCCTGGGAGAAAGAAAGCGAACTCTCGCAAACTGGATCTGGAGAAGGCTGCTCTGCATCTACCTCCTCCTCATCTGTAGGCTCAGTTGGACTCAAGTCTGGCATCTGATCATCGCAATCTGCCCAATCAGACTCCGAATCCGAGGGATCTGAATCAACCGTGGTGGCATCAGTACCACCGTAAAGCAAGGTGGCCTCAGCACCACCATCACTGCAAGTCGTGTCGCGATCAAGGACCGGCTCTGCTGCCTCTGTAGTATCCTGGACCAGGGTTGTGCTCTCCATACTCTCCTCTGTTGTCATCTCGGCATCAGCTGTATCTGAAAATGAGAGGATGGCCTGTGCTGCAGGATCTGCCCATGCTGCCTCATCATCAGTGATCACAAAATCACAGTCCTGGTGGATGTCTAGCTCGGCGTCTGTCAGCTGCTCTGAATCCGTGCTAACCTCTGAGCGTGCTCTCTCTAGCTCTGTAGTCCTTGACCGTCTCTATTTGTACACTCTCGCCCTCGACGCGAAAGTATACCTTCCCACTATCATGATCAGTCACCGCCTTGGTTGTGGCCAAGAACGGACGACCAAGGATGATGGGGGTATTGGCCACTGAATCAGGGATCTCCATGTCCAACACTACGAAGTCCACAGGCAATTGCAGGCCCTGAATCGTGACGATAACGTCTCGCAACAACCCCTTCGGCCTCTTGACAGATCGATCAGCAAACTGAAGGACTATCTTGCTCTGTCGAAGAGTGCCCAACTCGAAACGGTCGAGAAGGGCTGCCGGAAGAAGATTGATCGACGATCCGCTATCTAATAGAGTCCGGTCGAACCTCTGCTCACTAATCTGGCATCTGACATACGGGGCCCCTGAATCTGGCCGCTTTGCTGGCAGACGGTTCTGGATCGTAAAACACGTGGCTTTCGTCAGCACATGAATCTCTGAAGTGTGGTTCCTCCTCCTCCTCCTGATTGTGGTCCTGTCTCTCAAAGATCGCTGAAGAAGGGGGATGTGTTGCAAAGCCTCCTGAAGGGTCAGCTGGATGTGAAATCTGTCGATCATGCTCTGGCTGAATTCCTCCTGCTCTCTCTTTTTTTGGGTCTTTTTCTTTTTTCTTCCCCTTCCCCATCTGAAGGGCTCTAGGAAAGGGGATCACAGGGTCCTTCACAGATGAAGGACTAGGAAAAGGCCTAGATGGCTCGACGGCCGGATCCGCACATACATCAAGCACCACAACGGGACCAGAAGAAACTAAACCTTTTCCTTTATTCGAAATAGAGTTCTGAGATACATCAACACGGGGAAAGACAACATCTCTATCGAAACAAACACTGGTGGCCTCAGTACCACCTCTGGCTGGCTCTGCAACTGGACGTCTCGCGGCCTTAGTACCGCGGGCTGGCTCGGCTATATTGGTGGCGTCAGTACCACCTCCTCGAACTGGTGAAGCGGCGGCCTCAGTACCGCCGGTAGAATCAGCATCCTTGGTGGCATCAGTACCACCGTCATCAGGTGCGGCCTCAGTACCGCTCTCCTCCTCCTCATGTTGCGCCCCGGAAGTATCCTCGTGGTATAGCTCAGACGAGGCGCCGCCGCCTGCTGGTGTCCTACCCTCCTAAGTGCAACAAAATCAGCATCAAACAGATCCGAAGATGTATCAACAAATGGATCACTAGGAGTGGTGTACTCAGTGGAAACTACCTGCTCAGATTTCCTCTTGAGGTTATTCGGGTTCGGCTCTATCTATGCAGGGATGGCGGCCTTCCCTCTCACCAGATCCCGCATCTCCTGGCGGAACTCGTCCATCTCCCGTCTAAATGTAGCCTGCTGGTCCATGAGGAGGCGGGCTATGTCATCCAAGGCGGGGCTCTCATGGGAGCCCGACGGGTAGCCTCTCTGGTGCTGAGGCTGCTGGAACTGCTGATGCTGCTGAGAGGGGTAGGAGGAAGGATGCTACTGGTATGCTGGGTGAGCCTGCTGCTCACGTCTCCAAGACTGTCCCTGCTGCTGATAGGGACGAGGACCGAAGGACGAAGGCTGGTGTGACTGGTATGCTGGGGGTTGCTGTTGCGGCTGGTGATCTCTCTGCTGGCCATACTGCCCTCCCTGACCTGATGACTGCTGCTGGGGCTGGGTACTTCCACTCCCCCACCTGAATCCGGGATGGTCTCGTCGGATCCCAGGCTGGGGGCGGTCATACCAAATCCCGTTGACATCCATCAACGGCTCTGCATCGTAGGGGGCTGGCGGGAGTACTGCCAGAGGCTGATCCGGCTGGTATACCACCATCTGCAAGTCTGGAGATGGTGGGGACTGGTAGGAGGGCTGCTGCTGCTGGTACGGCTCCGCCTGTACAAGATGAACCTGTCTAGGCTGCTGAAAGATGCTGGAGCGCTGGGACGAGCTGTTGCTGCCGCCGGTGTCGCCTCGCGACTGAAGACGGGGCTGTGAAGCCGTCTGTGCCTCCTGGAGACACATGAGCTGGGTCTTCATGTCGCTCAGAGTCTGTGCCATCTGCTCCATCTGCGTGATGCTCTGGCACTGCTTCTTCTCTATCAGCTCCATGCGGTCCAACTTCTCGCTGATGATACCCATGTCCGCAGCGGATGACTCTGCCTGTGCTGCTGCGACTGCGGACGAACTGGATGGACCTGCATCGACCCGTGCTATCCGCTGGTACTGCACGGGTCCTGGTTGCTGCTGGGGTCTCTGTGTGTACAACCGGGTCTGGGACATCACCATGTAATTCTCGGCCATCTCCTCGTAAATGGCCCAGACCTGGTCGTGGTCCTTGGCGAAGTAGGACCCGCCGCACGAAGCGTTCACCAGACCCTGGAGCTCTGGTGTCAACCCGCTGAAGAAGCTCTGAACAAGGTTCGGCTTCGAGATGTCATGGTGCGGGCATCTGTCGGTGAGCTCTCGAAACCTCTCCCATGCCTCGTGGAATTGCTCATTGGGGAGCATGGAGAAGTTGCTGATCAGGGCTCTCGCTGCATTCGTCTGCCCGAGTGGATAGTACTTATTCAAGTACTCAGTGTGGAGCTGCTCCCATGTGTAAACAAACCTCCCCGAATGCTTCAGCCAGGTGGCTGCTCTGTCAGCTAAGGAGAAGGGGAAGGCGATCATCCTGATCGTGTCCTGGTCCACCTGACGGTCGTGGACAGTGCTGCATATCATCAAGAACTCCTGGAGGTGGAGATGGGGCTCCTCTGTCGCGAGTCCGTGGAAGCGGGAGAGTAGCTGCAAAGTGTTCGGGGGGAACTTGAAGTCCCCCACGATCGCTGGAAGTACTACCCAGTGGTGCGTCAGCGTCGATACGGGATTGTGTAACTCCCGCATCGGTCTCGGTGGTCCTCCGGCCGCTCCTGCGGCGGCTGCTGCTGCGGCTGCTGCATCCGCATCATCTGGGATCCTCGGTTCCTCTCTCCTCTGCTCTCGCTCTGCTCTCTCTGCTCGCATCTGCTCCATCTCTCTCCTCATGTCGAGCATAAATGCTCCCTGATCCCTCAGCTGCTGCTGGACGGTCTCTAACGAGGCGATCAGGGTGGAGTTGATCGCTCCCTGATCCAGTACGAAGTGCTCAGGCTGACGGGAACGATCCTCAGAACTGTCGGCCATGTCGTCTGCTGCAAAATCAAATGAGCCCAACTCAGGTGCTGTCAAATCTATCAATCTCTCCTCGGGCTCATGTCACTCAGGTCCGAAAGAAAGGGGGTCGAGGGGGAACAGGGCGGAGTCGTACTCGGGCTCGGAGAGCTGGTCTTGGCTCTCGCGGGCCAACCTAGACGATTGGGTAGACGTGCCCGAAAGCGGTGCAGCCAGAGGCTGCCTAAGAGAGCGTCTACCCATCATCGTGATCTAGTCGAGTAGGGCGGATGAGATCTGGAAAAACTATGATCACAATACAAACCCCCGGTTCACCAACGCGACGCGAGCTGAGACCGTGAAAGTTCGGTCAAATTATCTTGTCAATTTTTATTAGGTGAACACACAAGATATCAGAGCGCTTACGTGACCTGTTAGGATACCCGACGCTACCCCAACCGACTGGCCCGCACGGAAGAGTCGGTAATCAGTCGGGACTAGCACTGGAGGGCTCTACCTAGGGTGCGAGTCACTCTCTCGCGCATCCAAACCATACAATGAGGGGGTTGCTCTCCCCAAGACAAAATTTTTAGGGTGAGCGTATTTTAAGATCAATAGTATTATCCAGTCCCAATTTTATGGTTTTTCTTTTTAATATTTTTCAAATAAAAACAAACGGCCTAACGAATTTTTCGGTTCTCCTGGTTATTTAGTCCAAAACAAGGGGAGAAGACGAAAAAGCCGATGCGCGATGAAATCAATGATGCATGCTGAGTAAGAAATGCGTACCTTGACTCCAGCACTCTACATGCAAGTGATCCACACAGAATTTAAAGACTGAAAATAAACTACCTAAATGATGCAACGGGAAAAACCGAGTCCTAGACGAGCAATTTCTATCGCAGAATCGTCTATACGGTCACCGACCTCCAAGCCAAAGGGTCCGGTCTTGGCCCACCCCTCCTCTGCCCGACAAATCGGGGGTAGGAGAAAGCGCTTTACAGGGTGAGTTGCGGCACGTAGGCTACGAAGAAGATGAGTCGATTATTTTTATTAATGATTTTTAGTAGGTCCAATTAACGCACTATAGGAGCAGGCAATCAATTAGGTGTGGGGATCCTACTAATTACGACACAAGCAAGAGAAATTCCTAGATCTAGGGGCTCGATGAAAACCGCGTAAACACCGGAAAAGGCAGTAAGAAAATAAAAGAAAATCAAAACCGCGTAAAAAGCCGCGAAAATCCTAAGGGTCCCCCGAGCACACCGGTGCTCGACGAAACAGACCCGCTAAGTCCAAGCAATGTCCAAGTCCAGTTTGAGTCCCTGTATTATTACAATAATAATGAAATAAAAAGAAAAATCCTTTCCCACAACTCTCTCTCACTCTCTCTTGTGGCTCCGCAAAGAAAGGAGCCGCCTCTGAGTCTCGCGGTTGCGTCGGCTTCTCGAGATCAGCCGCCTCGGTCCTCGGGCCCTCGCAAGAAAGAACAGAGTGGTCAGTCCAATAAAAATGATCAGATAATCAAATAAGAAAAAATAAATGAAAATGGAACTAAGGGTATATGTGCAAAAATGTAAAATAAAATAAACACTCAAAATAAAACAAAAATAAAAATAAAAGAAAAAGCAAATAAAGCAAAATAAAATAAAAATAAAATATAGATAAAAGCCGCGAAAAGCCGTGAACTCTAAAAGAGCCGCGAAAAGCCGCAAAAATAAAAACGAAAATCAAAGTAAAACTACTAAGCCGTGCTCCCCGGCAACGGCGCCATTCTGATGACACGCCTGAACACTAGGGTATAGGTGCTAAATAGGTCGTTGCGACCCAAGCGATCAAGCGTGTACAATCAAGAAAAATGAACCACTTAGAATAGATAAAATCGATCAAACTCAAAACAGTGGTCTTGCTATTGAATTAACCTCGTATAACACCCAGGGTCGAACTCAAGGAGCACGGATTGGCCTCTCGGCCTACGAAGTAGTAAAAAGTAATAAAATAAAAGAAGAAAATGTTTTTTAGTGGTTTTTGAATATTTTTATATTTTTTTTGGATTTTTTAATGTATAAAGAAAATAAGAAAAACAAGTAACCACACACTTCAACAAATTATTTAAAGTACTAAAAATCAACCAAAAATTCAAACAAAAATATTTTTATGTATTTTATAATTTTTAGAGTTTTTGGTGAATTTTTGAGAATTTTCTGATGTTTATTTAATTTTCTAAAAATCACACAGTGACTAAAATAAATGGTACTGTCCAGCCGAGCCAAAAAGCCCTAGATAAAATATCTAAGAGCCCTAAAATGGTCGGGAGGTAATTTTCCTGTAAAGAAGACAAAATGAGGAAAATTTAGACACCAATTTATTGTTTTTGGATTTTTAATTTATTTACTAGAATTTTTATAGGTTTTTGAGTGTTTTTAAGTTTTTAGTGATTTCAGTAATGAAAAATAGCCAAAATTGGCTAGAAAATCAAACTAAGTAAGACAAACAGGAAATAATTTTTGTGGAATTTTTACGCGAGTTTTAATATTTTTTTTATGATTTTTCAAGTTAGACAGTAGCAAAAATAAAGGTTTTTTATTTTTTAAAAATATCAAACGAAATCAAAAATGTCCTAAAAAATCCACAAAAATTTTACACCATGGCAGGAGCCATGTATCCAATTTTCGTTGGATTTGGAGGTGTTTTGCTATTTTATTCAAAAATAAAGAAGGGGCACTGTGCACAGGGACCAAAGTGCAAATACCCAAGAGTTTGGGGGGTCTGGTGCAATTTTCCCAACAAAACACACGCCACGCGCGTGCCTGGGGCACTCAGGGACCCAAATGTAATAAAAATAAGTCCCGAGGACTTATTGGTAACAGGTACCAAAAGTCCAGGGGCTTATCTGCAAAACACCCAAAATATAACGCACATGCTCAAATAAATCACGCACAGGGGTATAAATGCAAATAAGTAAAACTTTTCATTCAGTCAGGAACAACCAGGACTACAGGGGCCTCTATTGCAAATAATCCAGATAAACACGTGACGAAGCACGTGGCATACAACGCACAGGGGTATAAATGCAAATAAACTAAAGTACGGGGTCCACTATGCAAATAACCCTAAACTAAACAACTAAGTTCAATACTTACAGGACTAAAACGAAATAAAAAGAAAGACAGGGCCTAAGGGTAAATTACCCTTTATTAAGCGGAGCGGCTGGATGGCTGCCACGTGGAGGGATCTACGGTCTCAATCAAGTGGCACGCCAGCGCTGGGGTTCTTGGACTGATCCAACGGTCGGGGCCGAGCCACGTGTAGATCTGACGGCTGGGATCAGACTCCTCAGATCTGACGTCGAAGGGAACGAACGGTCCAGATGGCGCCTGGAGCAGGAGGCTGATCGAACGGAGATGGAGGATGCTGGAAGAACAGGTCCCCGGCAAGACTCACCGGCCTCGTGCGAGCGCAGCTGACCTCCTGGGAGCACTCTGAAGGTCGGAGAAGAATCGTGGAGGGCTCCCGCGTCTGCCAGTAGGCTCCGATGATCGAGCCGAGCTCCGAGAAGCTCGGGCGAGGTCGGCGGAGCTGGGCCTCCTGGCCTGAATGACCAAAGCCCTCAGATGGGCTTGGTAGCACCTGCAAAATAGCTCAGGAGACTCGCGGGTCGAGGGCAAATTGCCTCGACCCGGTTAGGCGTAGCGACGGTGAACGGTGGGTCGGAATGGCGAGCTCCGACGAAGGTGGTGGACGGAGGAGCTCGGTTCCCAGCTCCTGTGCAAGCTGGGTTGAATGGAGGGGTGCAGAAGGTGCGGCGGAAGGAGGCGGATGCGATGGTCGACTCCGATGATCGAAAGGGATAATGGAGTGGTCGGAATCGAAAATATACGACGGCAGCGCGATTTGGGCGTAAATGGAAATCGACGAAAAAGGAAAGCCTAAGGGGCTACCTGGGTGGTCGGAGAGACTGGGGAGGAGCTGGGGAAGCTCCTGGTCGTCGCCTCAAGGATCGTCTCCCTCCGAGGCTCGGAGCTCACGCTGGTGGCGGAGCTACGGCGGATGTGCTCGCCGAATCGATGGACTCGCCTCCTCTCCTCGCTTCAATAGGCTCAGACGCGAGCTGTCACCTCACGCACTCTCTGGAGATCACGGGAGGAGGAAACAAATGGCCAAAGATGCTGCAATCAGGTGGCGGAGCCACGACTTTATATGGCTAGGGGACCGGCTAGGAGAGGTCCGGGCAAGCTCTGGAGCGCGCGGATCCCGAGGATGCGGCTCCGGCGAGAATGTCGGATGCGAGGTTAAGGATTCGGACCCGGGATTTAGGTGATAGGCATTCGGGTTTAGCGGGGAAAAATCCGAGAAATCAGGGGACCCGCTAAGGACCGTGCAAAGTGGTCCTGGGGGGGGTAGTTGACCGGGCGGTCAACATCCCCAGGACCCAATGGAAATCGGCCACGTGGCTGGATCTTCAAGCGCAAAATAAGGGTAGCTAGGGGCTGAATTTGCAAAAAGTTAAAACATGAAAGATTTTTATTTTATTTTTTTCTATTTTTTGGTGATTTTTAATGATTTTTTAGAAATAAAAATAAGGTATATACATAATATGTACTATATAGGTATATGTACACTATTAGGGTTTTTAATTTTTGATTTTTTTAATTATTATTTTTGTACATTTTTATTCCTATTTTATATTTTATTTATTTATATTATAAAATAAGGAATAAAAAGGCATTTTTATTTTATTTTTATTATTTATTTACATAGGTAAAATAAATACATATATACATTCATATACATGGTATATGTACAATATATTTTTGTATTTTTAATTTTGTTATTTTTATTTGATTTTTGCTTTGATTGTTTTCATTTTATTTATTTACATTATAAAACATAGAATATTTACAAAAATTTTGGAAATTAATTTTATTTATTTAAAAGGTTAAATAAATATGGAAGAGTGGTTTGTATACAAGATGAAAAGGGGTGTTTTTGTCCTTTTTGATTTTTATCTTTTTCCTTTGTTTTTATACTTCTAAATATAAACAAGTATTTACAGGCATATTTTTGGTGAGGAAAATATCTTTATTTTATTTACATAAATACTTACACATGAGCCCCTATCTCCCTCTACTTTGGCTTTTATGCAGTCAGGCCCATGCTGAGCCCTCCCTTGGGTTAGGTTGCTCAATATTTATTCTAAATATTCCCGTCTTTTTCTTTTTAATCTGTATTCTTTTATTTTTGCACAAAAACATGCTAATTATAGGTTTTTACACAATGCATGCTTTTGGTAATTATTTGTATTTACACATATCTACATGTATTTGCAAAGGTTTTTGTAGCTAAAATATAAGAATAAAGAGTGATGAATGAGTATTCATCAAACATCTTGTTGGCAATAATAATAATGTTGCCAAGTGCATGCGTTGTCCCGAAGATGTGAAGGACAAGGTGAAGGCCAGCTTGGACGGGAAGAAGGATAGGGATACAGAGAGGGTAAACATGTTGAACAATGGAAAGAGTTCATGTTTGAGAAAGAATTCAACATCCTTTCGGATTCAGACGATGATGACTTTGTCTGTCTGACAGACATTCAGACTATAGGGGAGATGAGGGCATACAAGAAGGCAACAAAAGAATCACTGAGGAGTAAGTTCGAGGGGAGAGAACTCGGTGGTGCACGGGCGACTTCTATGGTGCAGGCAGCAGTGGGAGTGGTTCTGGAGGCGCACAGTGCCACCACCCACCAAAAAACACAAGGGGAAGGGAATTAAGTCCTTCTTTACTAGGAGCGAATCCATGCAATACAAGGCAAGCAAGGATCCGATGTAGAAAATGGTGAAGGGTATGTTCATCAATGCACGAGAAAGGGTAGGAAAGGCCATCAACAAACTCTTTTTTGGGGAGAGCATTCCTGCCAACATTGCTAACGAGCGATTTCTGCATCATGCCATTGATGAGATCGTCGCAGCGGGAACGGGAGTGAAGGCTCCCACATCCTACGAGATAATGAACAAATATATGGGGATGAAGGAGAAGATGAATGAGTACATCACCGAGCTGAGGAGGAGATGGCGAGAGTACGGGGTGGCGTTGATGTGCGATGGGTGGACAAGCTGCACAAGGAAGCAGATCATCAACTTCCTCGTTTACTACGATGGGAAGACAATCTTTTTGAAATATGTTGATGCATCTGATCATGTGAAGGACCACAAGTACCTGCTGAAGTTGTTGAAGGACGCATTCATTAGGAGGAAATTTCTATCACCATTCCTCGACTCGTTAACTTTGACTCTTTGGTTTCATATCCCAACTTATCCCAACTTCATCTCTCATTAAGTTCTCCAAAGATCTACACATGAACACTTAGAGAGTTTGCGGCAGGTCAGTGGAAGATTCATTCATACCCTTTCAGTTTTCTAATGCTATCAAGGAGGCTTTTTTTCTTCAGCTCAACCAAGGTTATTTCTAGTTTTCCAAGTTTGATTTCTCTCTTAAGAATCTTTGATTTGGGGCCCAAGTATACGAGGGGTTATCACCAATGATGGATTGATTCTGTGCATGGTTTACAAAGTTTTGAAAGAGTATTTAAACCAAAATATTTCCATCTTGAAGGTATAGGATCTGGTTCACAAGTTCTTTGCATTAGCAAGCAAGGGATAGTGGTTAGAGAAGGTGTTTGGAAGGGTGTTGAATGAGAGATTTGGGGCATCATTGAGGTCAAGTGTGTTGCAATTTTTTTTCTAGAATAGCTCCCAAGAGAGGGTCCACCGCTCCAAATGAATGTAGTGTCTGTGTTTGGAATGTCATATAAACTCGAAGAATTTATCCACTTATTGTAGGTGTCAGGAGTATTTGTTATAGTATTCCCGAAAGCTGATCAAAGCACTTTCGAGTTTAGAATAAGGTTAAAGTCCTCAATCATTTTCAAGGGGAGTTGGTCCAGATGGAGAGCGACGAGGAAGTTCAGGAAGGATTGTTTCCATGACTCAACGAGGGTCATAGACGTTGTAAAGAAGGACAGTGTATCCATTTACTCACCACTTAAGCATGAAGATCAAAGCGATGTCATGGGCCACATAGGATAGGCAATAAGGCATTCAATCTCATGCACATTCCAACAAGTGAGAATGCCCCCGAGATATGGAAATCAAATTCAAGTGCTACGTCAATCTAATGGATTCGAGCGGGATGGGACCTCATAGATGGGTTTCTTGAATAGCAAAATTGTTTAGACTAAATTTAGTTTCAAGGTTTCTAAGATGAGACTCTTTCGGTCTCCTCCCAACCCATTACTACTCTGAAACAGAGTATTTAGGTTCATCTTAACCACAAGAGACTAGTTTAAATCTCGACAAGAAGATCACCTTCTAGCTTATCTATAGATTAATAATGAAAGCTATGCATGCCTACGAGTTTGTTGATAAACCACCAACGTCGTTTGATGTCATCCTTGCCCGTGACTGCAAACTTATTTGGGAACTGAAATTACAAAGCAGGATTTGTGTATTCTTACGGCTACTTCGTAGGGGGTGTATCTTGACTCGGAACCGTTACTCTAGATTGTTCGCATGTGTTACTAATCTTTATCCTCTCTACAATACTCGAAGTGAATCCATTGAGCACATTTTCTTCCGATGTGATAGAACATCCTCCATTTAGCGAGACATTGGACTTACCTGGTTGAACATAAATAGCCTTGAAACTTTTTGGCACTTTCTGAATGCTACAAAACTTAGGTCCCTTAAAGTGCACCTACAACTGATTGATACTTTATGGTCGGTTTGCTTAGCAAGAAATGGTACAATCTTTGCCAGTGAATTATTTTATTCTGAAAATGTATTTTTGCATGCAAAGATTCTCTTTTAGTCTTAGCTTTTGTAAGTATTTCCTCTCTCTCAACTTTTTTAATATATCTGGGGCAGACACCATAGCATGTTTACCCATATTGTTGACTTCAAAAAAAGCTACCTTTTTTTCTCAGATGCTCAAAGTCTATAATTATGATGTTGCAGACTTCTAACTTGAAGGAGAGAGTGTTTGAGATGAAGTGTTTAATGTGAGAGTTTATATAGTTCTCGTCTGAGCATTCAGAATTGAAGAAGAAATCAAGCAAACTTGAAGAAGCAATGTTTTTGTGGGAAAGTGTCTACGTGTAAAGGTGTAGGGGTACCTGGTTCTAAGAGCATGACATATGGCATGTCTCTTCTTTGGAGTTTTCCCTTCCTGCTTGGATGGCATCCATGTGAGGATTTCAGCACAAGTCGATGGTGTTTTCATCGATAGAGACACCCAACTTTTTAGCATGTCCTTTGTGACTGTGTCCCATGTGTTGCATCCCGATTAACATATTCATTGCTTGAATATTGCTTATTGTCTACTCGACTCTTGGTAGAGGGACTTGAGTGGTTCCACGGAAGGGCCACTGTGGTTAGGGAAGGGTCCTGCATTTAGGTAAACTCTTTCATATGCATCCCCAAGGCACATGTCGAACTTCACAAGCATCAGCTTGATGATGCTTCACTAAGCCTTCTCATTTCTATCACATGTGTACACTGACTTCTGGTTAGGATCCTCCGTAATTACAAAGTTACTCCATGGCTCCTTGGGTGATGAGCTATTTTTTTATTCTCCAACACTTAAAAAAAGTGCCCAAAGTGGTTTCGATGGAGAGTCCTTCTCTCTCAATTTATATATGGGAATCTACATGAGAATTCCACTATTAGGCATCGATATATGTGGCTATTAGCTGGCATGGTCTTGAGGCAGATTTCTACTCTCCAAGTCGGCCTAATGAACATTCCACAAATAGATGGGGTAGCCAGGCAAGCGAGATGCATTGATGGGACATGAAGAGTTCTTTTTGTAGAGAGTTGGTTGGTGATGTGTTTCTCATAGTCTCCACCTTGGGGTTGGTGGACGGAGGAGGGTTATGTTTGGTGGTTTTCTCGATCGATGCCATAAGATTATGGTGTTTTTTTATACTTGTCTCGCTTACTTGCAAACAAAACACACGGTTTGGGAATGACGGTAGCCCTTGGTATAACTAGGTTTAAGATAATTAACAAGGTTGTAGAAAGCGACAGCCGGTACTCGATCGGTAGGGTCACTGGCTAAGGATTAATCAGCAGTTGGGAGATTAATCGGATTTAGTCGGGCATTAGTCGATTTTGAATTTTTAAAATATTTTAAATATATAAATAAAATTTTAATACATATATTCTCATTTATATTCATATATTTAGAAATTTTAATACTTAGCAACAACTTAAAAAATTATAGCAAGAGAAGAAAAAATAAAGCAAGTTAAGAATAAAATGTTTGGTACATAGCACAAGAAAATGTTCAAAAACACATACAACATGCCCAAAAAATAATACAAATGGAAAATGAGACAAGTCCATCGACTCAATCCTCAATGTCATCATCCAAGTCCATCTCTTCATCATCATCATCTTCTTCTTCTTCTTCTTCTTCTTCTTCTTCTATATCCTCAAGATGTAACTCATCCTCGTTCTCATTCATCAGTGTAGCATTGGAGCTTGAAGATGAAGCTCCCTTGTCACGTTCGCCTCATTGGCTCTTTCTTTGTTCCAAATTCTCTTCAACACCACTGGCATGTGTTACAATACCCATGTCAATCCGAAACCTGGAAAAACCTCCTCGTCATGAGCATAGACACCACCGGTCCATTCAGCCATGTGTGCACGATCACGAGATGAGAGGGGATCTCTTTCTTTCTCAACTCGACGTTCTTTCATGTTTGAATTGAAACGCACGTATACAAGATCATTCAGCTTCTTCGTCTCCAACTTGTTTCTCTTCTTGGTATGTATCTGAAGATCAAAATATAAATTTTAAATTTATACCAACTACTAATTTAGTAATCAAATTTGGTGGATGGAATCGAGTCATTACTGAGTCAGATGTACTCCAGTTACGCTCACATTCAGAGGATGAAGACATCAAGCTCAAGATCTTGATGGCCATCGCTTTCAAACGAAGCGATCATCTCCATGATTATACTACCAATTAGCTATTTAAATAGAGAAGTGGTCAATGTAATATAAAAAAAAGACGTGTCAAAGAAATAAATGGACAGGGGATGGAATACCTGGATCAAAATTACTATCATTTTTCATCCTTTGTCTGACAGTTAAAGGCTTGCCAAAATCTCCATAACCAAGTCTGTATGACGGAAGCTCATCCCTCGTAATTGCATCTTGTATATCCAAATCTGGATAAATCTTTTCCATGCACTACTTAAACCCTCTCCTCACCGCAACATCTGGATCACCACGATACTCAATGTAGAAGAAAATGGGTTCAAGAAATAAGCTGCTAGATGCAATGGAGTATCGAGCCTCCCTTTGGTCTCGGAGGTAATGGCATCCACAAAAAAATTGTAAGACAACTCCACGCCATTGAATGATGCAATTATCTCCCGTTTGGCCTCTTCAAACCTCCATAGACAAAGCCCATAGATTGGTGTCTATCCGCATCAAACACACGCAATAAACAAACCAATGGAGTGAACACTCGGATGGCATATGTGGTGTGGTTCCAGAATGTAGGGTTAAATACGATGGAACTCGTTGCTTCTCCCTTCTTGGTCATATACCATTTGCAGTTCCTCCGCTTTTTCGAGGAAAACATCAATCTAAGCTTGTCTTTCTTGTCATTCAGGCTCTCAAATATCCCTCTTGCTGGTGAACTTGTGCATCAACCTTAGAGTTTTGGTGTTAGAGTAGATGAACATCGTAAGTCTCTTTGCCTTTGTGATTGCACTCCCTGCCTTCGTCTCTCTGCTTATGTCCTCCAAAGCAAGATCAATAGAGTACGCAACACATGGAGTCCACCAAATCTACGGATATTTGGTGAACATCAATCTTCCCGCTGCTACATTGGCGGATGCATTATCCATCATAATCTAAACCGCCCAATGCATTAAGACACTCCACCAGCTTGAAGATATACTCTACAGTGTGAGCCTCATCTGAGGCATCTATGGACTTCAAAAATGAAGTCCCCAAGGTGAAATTGACACAAAAATTGATGATGCTCCTTCCACACATGTTCGTCCACGCATCAGTCATCAAAGAGCATCTTGTCGACTTCCACGTATCATGATGACATTGCAAGTCATCGTGCATTTTCTTCATTGTCGTCTTCAGAAGTGGACCACTAATCTCATACCTCATGGAAGTCTTTAGTCCAGGTCCCCCAATCACCTCCACCATCTACATTAAGGGCTTCGTCGTCAATGCATTAAAAGGAATTGTTGATGTATATACCCAGTTGGCTATATACGGGGTGACCCTATGTAAGATATCCAACATACCTTCATCATGAAAAATTAAATTTTTACTCCTAAAATAAAAAACTAGAAGAAACTCTGACTTAACAATGGAAAAACTAGTAATGAAAATATAAACAATAACACCTACGATTAACTTGCAAATTAGAAGAGAAAATATATCCTAACAATAACATCTAAGACCAACCTAAGCAAATCTAATAACATCTAAGATCAACCTAAGCAAAAACAAAAAAATTGAAGGAACCCTAACCTAACATTGTTATTTGCTAACAATGACATACTAACATCTAAGTTCAACATCACCAACCTAAGAAAATTAGAAGAGAAAATATAAGCAGAAAAAACAGAACATAAATCGTGATTCGGCTAGGGATGGAGGCGTTGGAGGCCCAGGGATGGAGGCGACGATGTGGCTAGGCGCTGGAGGCGGTGCGAGGTCTAGGGTATCGTGCACTGGAGGGGGGTCACGGTCTGGAGTGAGGGTAACTACCTAACAGTAACCCTTTTAACTCAACACCTGGATCCAATTGTCGGATCTTCTAAGCAAAAATCGGTCGCCTAGACCAACTACACGTCCGATTACTCGGGCTCAAGCGACTATAGACCGACTTCGCCTATTCGAGTCGGGTACCCACCCGAGTCGTATAGTCGGGCCAACTAGTCAGCCTAGTCAGCCGACTTTTGCAACACTGGTAATTGAAGCGCCAAACCTCAGGTAATGTGTTTTTCTTTGAAATGTTGTGTGATACGTATGATTTCAGCTTTGATATTGGTAGTACGGGAATAGTGGGAGGGGAATATATGTCGCTTAAGATCATGCAAAAAGGACTTGAATGTCCCTTTACCATAAAGGTTTGGCTTTCCGTAAAGTGACAATTTAAAATCGTCTCCTTCTTATTAATTTACATTGTTTAGTAAAAGGAGAAGGCTTTTGCAACCATGTCATGCAAATCGACTTCATACGTGAAAGAAATTTTTGTAGAAATTTTGGTGGGCCCCCTTCGGTATGGGTAATTTGTGAAATCGAATCTGCAGCTTCCCTTATCTGGGATATTTTCATAGAATTGTCCTCCATTTTGTAAGGACACCTAAATACGGAGAATCTGTTCTCATGTGATAGCTACAATGTTTTAGGAAGTGAAGGAGACAAATGAGTGGAGCTCGAGGGTTCTCTCAAAGAGAGCATAGGTTTGGTCACACCCAATTTTGATACCCCCAAATCAAAGCAGAGTTGTCAAAGGAGACACTTGGGGCACAAATTTTCATGACCCTAAGAGTATTGCGGTCCTAGTTCTATTGGGATTTAACCTAAAATCGCTCCTCCTAAAGCGGGGAAGTAGACATTTATGCTAGGGACAATTCCCATCAAGAATGCTAGAATATTTCCACCATCTCCCCAAGATATGCTCTAACTATTCCCCTTGGTTTAAAGAATTTGTCAAATGGATGTGCTTTGCGGCGAGGGAACCGATTTATAATAGTAGTTTCTCGAATGGAATTGCAGGAGTTCTTTTAATGTACTCTACTATTTGACTCTTTAGGATGATCAAAACAAATTTAGTATTCATGATAATGGATATGTTCCCCTTTGCCATCAAAAACCGTTCGAGGAAGAGGATTTTCCTCTTTAGAACCCCAAATGCAAAAAATAAGAGAAAGTAGAGAATGTGCAAAACTGACTAAGATGTAAGAATAGTAACAGTAGATGCAAGAAGGATAGGGAGATGAGACGTATTTTGAATGGAGGCAAACAAAAGTTCCCTCATCTTACTGGAGATCTCCACCAATGAAGCCCGATGTGGTTTTGGATCTTTTGTGTTGCCACTCAAGGGTACAAAAGTGACCACTTTACATTATGAAAATTCCAATAAAATGAAACTTAAAGGAGATTTCCACCGTCGACTTTACAAAATCCTTGACCAGCAGACCAATCATATTTAATCAGCAGCAGCAACAACAACAACCAAGCCTTTTCCCACAATTAAGTAGGGTCGGCTACATGGATTATTCGCCTCCATTCAGATCTATCTTGGGTCGATATCGGGTTTATATCCACAAAACAAAGATCCCTTCGTATGGTATCTTTCCCACACTTATTGGGCCGTCCCCGCCCTCTCTTAGCTGGCTCAACATCCCAACACTCGCATATCCTAACTGGTGCACCAGCTGATTTTCTTTGCAAATGACCAAACCTTCTTAAGCGGTTTTCTCGCATCTTATCCTCGATCAGAGCAACACCAACTTTCTTTCTGATTGCATCATTCCGAATCCGATCTTTACGTGTGTGTCCACACATCCACCTTAGCATTTTCATTTACCATTCTATGCATATGTCTATGGTTCACAGGCCAACATTCATGTCCATAGAGCATAGCAGGTCTCACGACTGTTTTGTAAAACTTTCCTTTAATTTTTAAAGGAATTTTCTTATCACAGAGAACAACAGAGGCTCCTCTCCACTTTAGCCAGCCTGCATTTATTCTATTAGTAACATCTCCATCAATTTCCCCGTCATGTTGCAAAATAGATCCCAGATATCTAAAAGAATCTCTCTTCTGAATGTTATCATCACAAATCTTTACCTCAATTCCTTCACCATTGCTTCCATCAAAGGTGCACTCCATATATTATGTCTTAGCCCTACTTATACGAAATCCTTTACTCTCCAACTCATGTCTCCAGACCTCGAGCTTCTCATTTACTCCATCTATAGTCTCTTCAATTAACACAATATCATCAGCAAATAACATACACCAAGATAACTCATCCTGAATGTGACTTGTCAACTCGTCCATAATTAAAGTAAAAAGAAATGGACTCAAAGCTGAACCTTGATGTAAACCAATGTTGGTGTCAAAATAGCCAGTCTTCCCAGACGACGTCCTTACACAAGATAAAGCCCTATCATACATGTCCTTTATGGGGTTATGTATAGAACAAGCACTTGTCTCTTCTCCAAAACTCTCCACAATATCTCTCGTGGGACATAATCATAAGCCTTCTCCAAATCAATAAAGATCATATGGAGGTTCTTCCTTTTATCTCTGTAAATCTACATTGTTCTCCTTAACAAATGGATGGCTTCAATAGTTGAGCGACCTGGCATGAATCTGAATTTGTTTTCTTTGACGGTGGAAACTTGCCTCGACCTTCTCTCGATCACGCATTCCCAAATTTGTATAGTGTGACTCATCAGCTCGATACCTCTATAACCTGAACAATTTTGAATGTCTCCTTTATTTTTATAAAGAGGCACCACGACACTCCTCCTCCAATCTTCAGGCATTTTCTTACTTCGCCAAATAACATTGAATAGATTAGTAAGCCAAGACAAACCGCGCTGACCTAAAAGTTTCCATACTTCTATAGGGATGTCATTTGGTCCTACACCTTTCCCATGTCTCATAACCTGCAAAGCCTCCTCTACTTCCTTTCTTTGTTTCCGTCTATAGATTGCACGATTCAAGTAACTTTCACTGCTAGATAGATCACCCAAAGTGATCTCTCTATTTCCTTCCTCAATGAAAAGTTTATGGAAGTACTGCTCCCATCTAGTCTCTATATCCTTCTGAGTAAAAAGCACGTGACCTTCCTCGTCCTTGGTGCATCTCACTTGAGAAAGGTTTTCGATCTTTCTTTCTCTTATTTTGGTCATCCTGAATATATCCTTCTGGCCCTCCTTAGAGTCGAGATTTTTGTACAAAACTTCATAAGCTTTCGACTTAGCTTCACTTACAACCTTCTTTGCTTCCTTCTTTGCTATTTTGTAGTTTGTGATAGTTTCCTTTATTCTATCCTTGTACATAGCTATAAAGTATGCTCTTTTATTTTTTTAGCTTCTCTTGCACCCCTTCACTCCACCACCAAGCCTCCTTTTGACATGGGGCTCCCCCCTTTGACTCTCCTAGCATCTCTTTGGCTACCTTTCGGATACAAGATGTTACTGCCTCCCACATCTCATTTGCACTTCCACTGCAATCCCAAGATAAATCTTCTAAAACCTTCTCCCTGAAGCTCGATTGCTTCAGAGGAAGATTCCACCATCTAGCTCTAGTGATCTTAGGAACCCTCATTTTCTCTACCAGCCCTTTTATCTGTATATCCAAGACTAACAAGCGATGTTGGGTAGCCAAACTCTCTCTTGGGATCACTCTGCAGTCTTTACAACACAACCGATCTCTACTCCTCAACACATAGTAATCTATCTGTGTTCTCGTTAGCCCACTCTTATAAGTAATTAAATGCTTCTCCCTCTTCTTGAAGAGAGTGTTTGCTATGAAAAGATCATATGCCGTTATAAAATCCAGGATGACTTTTCCCTCTTCATTTCTATCCCCAAAACCATGTCCTCCATGAACACTAGCATACCCTGAAGCATCTTTTCCCACATGTCCATCAAGATCTCCACCTATGCAAATCATCTCTCTTAGTGGGATTCCTTGTAAAATCTTATCTAGATCCTCCCAAAAAGCTTGTTTTGTCCTTTCATCTAAACCAATTTGCGGTGCATAAACTGAGATTATATTCAGAATTTCTTCTTTAAGCACTAATTTAAGCAAAATAATCCGATCCCCGAATCTTAGCACCTCAACCACACAATCCTTCAAATCCATATGAACAACCACTCCAACATAGTTTCTACCCTTATCTTTACATGAATACCAAAGTTTAAAGCATGTCTTCTCGATCTCCCTTGCTTTCTCTCCAACCCATTTAGTCTCTTGAAGATATAGTATATGAATCTTCCTTCTTTCCATCGTATCCACTATCTCCATCAATTTTCCAGTCGAAGTGCCAATATTCCAACTACCAATCCGCAACTTCCGTTGTAGTCTCTTTTGGACTAACTTCTTTACTCGTATGCGTCCATTATGCGAGAACCCTTGTAAATTTTGGACTGCATCCGGTGGTGATGCAGCGTAACTAGCTTAATTACTCGCATGTGTTCCTCATGCGAGAACCCTTGCAAATTTTGAACTACATCAAGGCTACGATGTAGCGGCTCTTGCCAATTTTTCATTGCATTCGGACGATGCAACACGTCGCAAGTAGGGAACGCCCCAACAGAATCTTTATGTTTTCTCAAATTCATGTTGTAAAGATCCGACTGTGATGAGGCAACATCTCAAATAATATTTTTTTTTTAAAAAAATTATTCAGGAAGTTGACTCCGACTGTTTTACGCTGGTTGTCGGCTACCTAACGTAACCCTCCTCATTTAATCAGCAATATTGATAAAATAATGCTGGACTTTTAAACACGCTATTTTTATCTAACTGTAGTATCACTGACTAAAGGTTCAAACAAACACACAATCTTTACTTTATCATATCTCACCAACTATTTATGTTAGCAAGATTATAGTCTTTATAGACCACATGATAATTCCATATGAGTGAAGCCACTATGAATAGAGAAAAAAATTTTGATTGCTTTTTGGATAACCCTTTTCAAGGTTTCTGATGACTAAGTGTAGATCTTCTGACACCAGCTTCATGTCAATGTCCTATAATATCATTTAAATTTCTACCAACTTATAGAAGGCATCCGGAACAAGACAATTCCCCCAACGATTTTGGAATCAAATTTCTTATTAGCATTGCTATCTCCTTTGGAATCAACCCCCATTTTCTATTTATGCATGACTCAACAAATGTCGCGACCCCGATTCTCGGGCCGTCGGATCCTCCCATATCCGGATCTGGTTACTCAGCAATAATCTATTCAGCAATCACAACTAACATTCAGAAATGGACTGCAGATAAAATACTCAGAAGAAAATATTTCAACACTTTTCCATTCACAAAATAAAGTTCAGATGATACACTGTCCCACTATAACCATTTACATGTACATTAGCTTTAAAAGGAAAATATACAAAAGATGACTAACTACCTTAAAAAGTAAAGCTACTGTGGCTGGCTAGATGTCTAGTAGGTAAGATGGATGGATTTTTAAAGTTCTTGCGATGGCTCACCGACACCTGTTGGATTTTCCATAAATCATAAGATAAAAATTAGCGAATGCTAAGTAAAGAAGAAGAGAAAAGCAAACAAATTGTGTAATTTTTGCAAAACTTGTTAATACAAAAGGTTTCATTCCTTTTTTTTAATTTAAGTCCTATTCCTTTCTATTCTACGTCAGGGATTAGTCCAGGGGAATTACCTCACCACTATAAGGACTCCGAAGCTGTGGACACTTTGGGATTGGAGATTGTGTTGATCTTGGTAAGCTTATGCCGCCGCACGTCGCCTCAACCAATCCTCCAATACTACCCTGATAATTTTTATTTTCTTTTATTAAACAGGGTCTCAAACCCTCAGCCTGAAAAACAAATGAGCACACCATCCTCGAGGACTCGGTTGCTTAAAACCTCAGGCTAACATTTAATCATATAACCTAGCGGCTTTAAATGCATATTATCGTGACCCAGCCGCTACTGAACCACCCGTGCCTCCACATGGCACGACCACATCTTCCGTCATTCAACCCGAAGATATTGGCTCCCGGTACCACGCGTTGCAAATAATTCATTTCGTGCGCACTTATCACAACGAAATTGAAATAATATACTTCAAACAATAAGAGATGAAGAATCGGTAGACACCACACATCTTAGGTGAGTGAACATGTGACGAATCACAGGGTCACTGACGTGCATAGCCGCCGCACCCAAGTAGGGTATTACACAGATTTCTCCATCAAAATAATTATAAAAGCATAATAGAAAGAATAGAAACGTAAACGATGGAGAATCAGTAGACACCACGTGTCTTAGATGAGTGAACGTGTGACGAATCACAGGGTCACTGACGTGCATAGCCGCCCGCACCTAAGTAGGGTGTTACACAGATTTCTCCTCGAACCACAACAAGAAAACAAATCGGAAAGAAAGATGAATCAAGAACAAAACTTGGAAGAACAAGAGGATGAATTAAAGCCTAGCTTACGAAGCAAACTAAGAGAGGATCATACCTTTATCCTCCTTATTCTCCCGGCAGCGCTTCGCTAGCGCTCCTTCCTCGCCTCCCACTCCTCCTCTCGACCTCTCGACCCTAGCCTTTGGGGTGGTGGTAGTGGAAATCGTAGAGAATGAATGGGTAGGGGGGTCTATTTATAGGCTCCCGAAGACCACTAACCATGGTTAGAAAACCATGGTTTAGCAGCCCATGGTTTTGGCCCATTGTTTTAGCCAAAACTTATCCCAAACTCGGGGCTTAAGTTAGAATATTTTAGAGGATTCTAGATTCGCTAATGATGCTTAATTAACACTAATCGTGATTAACATTCACTAATCACGATTTAACATTCGCGGCTTACGCTTATCTTTTGCTAACTATTGATTAGTGTTTGCTAATGATCATTAACGGTTTTCAATCCGTCATTAGTTTCTTTAAATCATGTTTAATTAGTCTTAATGACAGTCATTATAGGTTAATGACATCTTGGCCTTCCTTGCTTCTCTTTCTTCTGAAAACCATAACAATTCGAAACGAATTCTGATTGACACGAAACAAACTTCGTTGGTTTTCTCTTGACGAGCCGAATCTTATTATATAGGATCCGAGATATGCCAAGTTCAAGGCTTTACAATTATAACAACCTTAAAGAAAGTCTCGTCCTCGAGACTATAAATGCAGGCATAACAACCTTAAAGAGGATTGAAATCATAACAACCTTAAAGAGAATGAACGCCCTTTTCATTTATAATGAACATATACATAACACATAGTGTTATCAATCAAATAAGTACGGGTATTTATCTCTCATTTCTGCCTCAGGTTCCCATGTGGCTTCTTCAAACTCTTGGTTCTGCCACAATACTTTAACTAGAGGCACCTCTTTCTTTCTCAACTTCTTGATATCCCTTTCAAGTATTTGCACAGGTATCTCTTGATATGTCAAGTATGGCTCAACATGTAAATCATCATAACTTATCTTATGCTATGGATCCCTGATGTACTTTCTCAGATTTGATACATGAAATACATCATGTATTGCCGAAAGATGTGGAGGAAGCGCAAGTCTATAGGCAATTTTTTCAATCCGTTGAATAATTTCAAAGGGACCCACGAACCTGGGTGCTAACTTCCCACGCAAGGCAAACCTCTGAAAACCCTTCATAGGTGATACTTTGAGAAATACAAAGTCACCTACCTCAAATTCAAGGTCTCTTCACCTGGTATCACTATGACTTTTTTGGAGGCTATGGGCAGTTAATAGTCTTGTTCTAGCAAGCTCTACAGCTTCCCGTGTCTCCTGAAGTCTATCTGAATCATAAAGGTTCTCTATTCCGACCTCTTGCCAACACAAAGGACTAGTATACCTTCGTCCATATAGTTCTTCAAATGGTGCCATGCCAATACTTGTATGGTAACTATTATTGTAGATGAATTCTGCAAGAGGCAAATGTTTAATCCACGATCCCTTCCATTCTAAGGCACATGCTCATAGCATATCCTCTACTGTCTGAATCGTGCGTTCTGACTGTCCGTCTGTTTGTGGATGATATGATGTGCTCAAGCATAATTGTGTACCTAAGGCTTTCATGAAGTTCTCCCAATAGTGTGAGGTGAATCGCGAATCTCGATCGGAAACTATTTCTTTTGGGATACCATGGAGGAGAATTGCATGTGTAATATATAACTCAGCAAGCTGATCTGGAGTGAAAGATAAGCTTATCGGAATAAAGTGTGCTACCTTCGTCAGACGATCTATTATAACCTAGATACTATCTTTACTACCAGTCGTCTGAGGTAAGCCAGTAACGAAATCCATGGAAATGCTTTCCCATTTCCATTCAGGTATAGGGAGGGGTTGTAATAATTCTGGTGGCTTTTGGTGTGAAGCCTTTACCTGCTGGCAAGTGAAATATGAATTCACAAAGTCAGCAACATCTTTCTTCATTCCCGACCACCAAAAGCATGAATGAAGATCCTTATACATCTTTGTAATTCCTGGGTGAATAGATAATCTTGAGCAATGCGCTTCTCATAAAATGTCTTTCCTTAGTTCAGGTGTGTTTGGTACACAAACTCTGTGATGGTTATACAGTAACTCATCTTGTATCTGGAATCCCTCTATCTCATTCTTCCCAAGTTGTTGTCTCAAGTCTTTGAGGACTGTATCATCCTCCCGTCCTTTCTTTATTTTATCTCAGATCTCTTGTTTGTATTGGTGATGAATAGTTATGGTATCAGCACTACTATCAAATGGTTTCCATTCACTTAACGTTGATAGTAAACCCCAGAAGTGGATAGCACTTACCAACCAGGTGAATAAGTTCGTCTGCTAAGGGCATATGCTACAACGTTCCCCTTAACATGGTGGTAGGAGATAGTGCAATCATAGTCTTTCAAGAACTCTAGCCACCATCTCTGTCTCATATTGAGTTCCTTCTGATCAAATAGATATTTCAGGCTTTTATGATCAGTAAAGATTCAAAAGTAATACCATAAAGGTAATGTCTCCGTATCTTTAAAGCAAAAACTACAGCAGCTAATTCAAGGTCATGTGTCGGGTAGTTCTTTTCATGTGTCCTGAGCAGTCGTGATGCATACACACTACCTTACCATGTTGCATAAGAACTGTCCCAAGTCCTTCTTTAGACGCATCAGTGTACACTGTAGACCCTTCACTCCTAGAGGGTAGAGTAAGGATTGGTGCAGATGTAGGCATTCTTTCAGTGTTTGAAAACTAACTTTACATGTATCAGACCATAAGAATGGGACTTCCTTCTGAGTTAGTCTAGTCATTGGCAATGATATTCGTGAAAAGTCCTTCACGGATCTTCTATAATATCCAGCTAAACCCAGAAAAGATCGTATTTCCGTGAAAGTTTTCGGGCGTTCCCAACTCATTACCGTACTAACCTTTATAGGATCAACTGATATACCTTCCCCAGAAATAACATGGCCTAAGAAAGATACTTCAGATAACCAAAAGTCACATTTGTTATATTTAGCATACAATTTGTTCTTCCTTAGAGTTTCAAATGCATGCTTGAGATGGTGTTCATGCAGATATTTATCCTTGGAGTAAATAAGCACGTCATCAATAAAGACCACTACAAAGTGATCTAAGAACTCCTTGAATACTCTATTCATGACATCCATGAAGGCTGCAGGGGTATTTGTTAGTCCAAAAGGCATAACTAAGAATTCATGATGCCCTTATCTAGTTCGAAAAGCTGTCTTGGGAATATCTGCATCTTTAATTTTTAACTGATGGTATCCAGATCTTAAATCAATCTTAGAATACACAGTTGAACCATGTAACTGATCAAAGAGATCATCTATTCTTGGCAGTGGATACTTATTCTTTATTGTCCTCTTGTTTAGTTGTCTATAGCCAATGCACAGCCGCATTGATCCATCCTTTTTCATAACAAATAAGATAGGTGCACCCCATGGTGAAGTACTAGGACGAATGAATCATTTATCTAATAGTTCTTGCAATTGTACATTTAACTCTCGAACTCAACTGGTGCCATCCTATACGAAGGGATAGAGATAGGTTGAGTATCAGGTATAGAGAGAGATTTCAAATTCAATCTCTCGCTTAGGTGGTAATCCAGGTAGTTCCTCTGGAAATACGTCAGGAAACTCGCAAACTATAGGTATATCTTCCATCATTCTGTCTGACCCTGATGTAATGGTTACATAAGCTAAATAACCTTGGCACCCTTGATCTAACAACTGTTGTGCCTTCAATGTAGAGATATATTCGATATTATGATGTTTTTCCAATGAACTAGAACTCTATCGAGTTAGGAAGGTGAAACATTACTGTCTTCTGAAAACAGTCAAGACATGCATGATGCCTTTCTAGCCAATCCATCCCTATGATAAGACCAAAGTCCTCCATTTCTATTATTAGTAGTGAAACAGGTAACTGATGTCCCGCTATCACTACTATGCAATTATCGAGGATTTCTCGGATTATAAATACTTGTCCTCTTGGTCCCTTGATCAGATACGACTGTTTTACTTCTATTGCTTTATTACCAAAAATGGGTACTAACCGTCGAGCAATAAATGAATGTGAAGCACCATAATCAAATAAGGCATGTATTGAAAATCCATGAATAGTAATGGTACCTCGTACGACTATGCCTGAATTGTAAACTTGTTCTTCAATAGTTGCATTGAGGAGGCCACTAGGAATAGGCAAGCTAGAGCCCACAATGTTTTGTGGTGGTTGCTTTGTAGGAGATGCTCCTTGCGAGCCACGAACTCTACCATGTCTTCCTCTGTGTGTTGCTCCATTGCTCGGGGTGGATGTTATACTGTTAATCGGAGTTGGTTTAAACCATGAACCTCTCAACTGCGGACAGTCTTTCCTAATGTGACCTTCTTGATGACAGTGATAACATGCACGTGTTCCTGTCTGAGCTGAATACCCAACCGCAGAGGTACTAGTTCCTGGTGCTGAGTTATAGGGGTATAGTGGAGGTCTAGAGAAACCCCCTCTTCATGATAATTCCTGACCCAAGGTATGTGGTGAGCTTACATTGGAACCGACTGGATGATAACGATTGTCTCTTCGGTTATAATTCGCCTTACGTTTGGATGGTCCACCAGTAAAGTGAAAGCTTCTTCTTTGGTGGTTTTCATCCCTCTCCATCTCAATACGAGAGGCGATGTCCATAGCTTCATCTGTAGTGGTGTCTCTAAAACCTGCAAGCTTCTCTCTCAAATCTCCCTGAAGACCGCTAACAAATTTGGTAAGACACTCTTGTGGTGAAGCTTTTAAAGACGGAGAGTAACGTAGTATCTCCGTAAAGTGAATATGATAATCTCATACACTCTTGGATCCTTGGGTCAAAGAAGCAAACTCCCTCCTCTTCAATTCTTCCCAATGGGAGGGACAGAAGTGGGCTCGGAACCTCTCTTCAAAAACATCCCATGGAACAGGATCTGCTAATTTCTTGGAAACGACTCTCCACCATCGTCTTACATAATCCGCTAAGGAATAATCAGCAAAGTGCACCCAAGTATTTACCGGTGCGTGTATTATTCTCAACATCCTGATGACGTCATCAAGCCATGGTTCTACCTTAGCAGGCGTCTCTATGCCTTTAAATCGAGGAATCCTTCCCTTTCGGTAATTATCTAGCAATGTTTGGTGTCTAAAAAGGGTCTTCTCCATTGCTTATTCAAACGGGGTAGGAGTAGACTCAATTAAAGGATGGTAACTAGATTCTTCCTCAGAAATATGGACAGAACCTTCAATCCTGGCATCCGCAGGCTTAGATGCCTCGGATCTCTTAGCTTGTGGATTGAGCCTCTCCTCCAATGCTTGTTGCCTTCGCTCCATGTCTTGAAGCATTGCCATCATACCCGCTAATCTGCCATGACCCTGGGATGAGTAAAGGTCAAAGGTCAGATCCTATATGTCTTAGCATGATGTATATAAGGGACAATGACTTGTGAATGGTAATGCAGTCATTTATTAAGATCAAAGGATCTTAATACGACCTTAGTTTTCTGAATACCGCTCATAATTGTGAATTACTAAATAAATTACCGGAGTAACCAAGCTCTAATACCAATCTGTCGCGACCCCGATTCCCGAGCCGTCGGATCCTCCCATATCCGGATATGGTTGCTCGGCAATAATTTATTCAGCAATCACAACTAACATTCAGAAACAAACTGCAAATAAAATACTCACAAGAAAGTATTTCAACACTTTTCCATTCACAAAATAAAGTTCAGATGATACACTGTCCAACTATAACCATTTACATGTACATCAGCTTGAAAGGAAAATATACAAAAGATTACTAACTACCTTAAAAAGTAAAGCTATTGTGGCTGGCTGGATGTCTAGTATGTAAGCTGGATGAATTTTTAAAGTCCTTGCGATGGCTCACCGACACATGTTGGGTTTTCCATAAATCATAGGATAAAAATTAGCGAATGCTGAGTAACGAAGAAGAGAAAAGCAAACAAATTGTGTAATTTTTGTAAAACTTGTTATCACAAAAGGTTTCATTCCTTCTTATTAATTTAAGTCCTATGCCTTTCTATTCCATGTCAGGGATTAATCCAGGGGAATTACCTCACCACTATAAGGACTCCAAAGCTGTGGACACCTTGGGATTGGAGATTGCGTTGATCTTGGTAAGCGTATGCCACCGTACGTCGCCTCAACCAATCCTCCAATACTACCCTGACAATTTTTCTTTTCTTTTATTAAATATGGTCTCAAACCTCAGCCTGGAAAACAAATGAGCACACCATCATCAATGACTCGGTTGCTTAAAACCTCAGGCTAACATTTAATCATATAACCTAGTGGCTTTAAATGCATATTATCGTGACCCGGTCATTATTGAACCACCCGTGCCTCCACATGGCACGACCACATCTTCCGTCGTTCAACCCGAAGATATTGGCTCCCGGTACCACGCGATGCAAATAATTCATTTCGTGCGCACTTATCATAACAGGGCAACCGCGTACAACCTAGGTAGGGAAACACCAATACGAGTTCCTTCCGACAAACCTACATGTTGCATGCCCGACCTGTAGTTCTACTCTCAGTCATCCTTAACGTGACACACGATCCTTTTCAGGATCTAACTCAAACCACATCAATTCCCATGATGTAATTCTTTCGTTAAGTCTTCGGCTTGCATAATCAACAATACTTAGTATAGACTCACATATATATTATTCATAACCATATATACTCGTATTTATGCGTACTTTAACTCCCAAACCCTAACTTTCAAAGCCAATGCATCAATTTGATGCTTAAACTTTATTTTAGTGGAAATCACAAAGCAGCTCTTCAGACCTTTTCAAAAATAGCCCAAAACTAGGGTTCTTCGTAGCAAAGAACATAAAATCAAGACTTTCAATAATCTCATATGAAAATCCAACAACAAAAGGAAGGATTTCGTTACCTAATCGAGCTCTATCCCATGCATGCAAGGCTTTATCGTGTTTCATTTTTAGAAAGGCTATTTTAAGGCTCATGAAAAGATCGAATTTCCTTTTCGTATCAAAAACGCTAAGAATGTGTCAAGAACGTGAAGAACGAACGAAGAACGCGAAGAAATAGAAGAACACGAAGAACGCCAAGAACATATTTTCTCTTAAAATTTCGGTAGAGTTTCCCCTTATATCAGGACATATTTCTCGGAAAAATTCGGCAGAGTTTCCCCTTATATCGGGACATATTTCCCGGAAAATCTCGGCAGAGTTTCTCCTTATATCGGGACATATTTCAAAATAAAAACGAACAGAGTTTCCTCTATAAAATCAATCGAGAGGAAAATGACAACGAAGCTGAAAGAATATACTTCAAACAACAAGAGATAAAGAATCGGTAGACATCACGAATCTTAGGTGAGTGAACGTGTGACGAATCACATGGTCACTGACGTGCATAGTCGTCCGCACCTAAGTAGGGTATTACACAGATTTCTCCATCAAAATAACTATAAAAGCATAATAGAAAGAATAGAAACAAAAACGATGGAGAATCGGTAGACACCACGCATCTTAGATGAGTGAACGTGTGACGAATAACAGGGTCACTGACGTGCATAACAGCCCGCACCTAAGTAGGGTGTTACACAGATTTCTCCTCGAACCACAACAGGAAAACGAATCGGAAAGAAAGATGAATCAAGAACAAAACTTGGAAGAACAAGAGGATGAATTAAAGCCTAGCTTACGAAGCAAACTAAGAGAGGATCATACCTTTCTCCTCCTCGTTCTCCCGGCAGTGCTTCGCTAGCGCTCCTTCCTCGCCTCCCACTCCTCTTCCCGACCTCTCGACCCTAGCCCTTGGGGGTGGTGGTGGTAGTGGAAATCGTAGAAAATGAATGGGTAGGGGGGTCTATTTATAGGCTCCCGAAAACTAATAACCATGGTTAGAAAACCATGGTTTAGACCTTAACCATGGTTTAACAGCCCATGGTTTTGGCCCATGGTTTAGCTAAAACCTATCCCAAAATTTGGGCTTAAGTTAGAATATTTTAGAGGATTCTAGATACGCTAATGACGCTTAATTAACACTAATCGTGATTAACTTTCACTAATCGCGATTTAACTTTCACGTCTTACGCTTATCTTTTGCTAGCTATTGATTAGTGTTTGCTAATGATCATTAGCGGTTTTCAATCCATCATTAGTTTCTTTAAATCATGTTTAATTAGTCTTAATGACAGTCATTATGGGTTAATGACATCTTAGCCTTCCTTACTTCTCTTTATTCTGAAATTCATAATAATTCGAAACAAAGTTCGATTGACACGAAACAAATTTCGTTGGTTTTCTCGTAACGAGCCGGATCTTATTATATAGGATCCGAGATATGCCAAGTTCAAGGCTTTACAACAAAATATTAATATCTTGTGCCAAATGTGAAAGTGCAGAAGGCATATCGACACATACACATCCAACAAAATCTTACAATTAAAAACTTTTATGTATATGTTTATTCAACTCAACGACCCAATGTATTATCTACCGATGTAGAATAAGCAGAAAAGGAGATATGATGTAGCACTTCATTGTGAGTTACTTCACGATCCAACAAAGCAACTTTTATAGGTTTGAGGTAATCAAGCTCAGAACCTATTCCAACAAAATTTCTCAGCATTGCTTCTAGCAATATGACCATCAAAATCACCCAAGCCTACCTGTGTATTCTTTCCTTCATCAAAAGGGTGAGTCTAATCCGAATTACAGTTGACACATGGAATGATGAAAACAAACCATAAAAGTGATGTGATCTAGAAAACAAATGTCTTAATACTTAATGGTTCTTCACTTTTGAAGACAAGAGCAAATTAAAGGTTAAATGACATCAACCAGAAAATTAAAGGACAACCAAGAGATTTAAACCATATTGATGCAGTTTTACCTGAAGACTCACCCCCATTGCGTGACATCCAACACGAAGATTTACAATCATACATGGAGAAAATACATGCCTCCATGTATGATTTAAAAGAAAATACTAGAGATTTACCATTAGGAATTTGCGTACATCATACATGGAGAACTACCCGAAGGCCCACCCCCATTGCGTGACATCCAACACCACATTGATCTAATCTCTGAAGCAAGTTTACCACATTTACCACATTATCGGACGAGCCCAAGCGAACACGAAGAGATAAATAAACATGACACTGATCTTTTGCGATGTGGTTATGTTCATGAGAACATGAGTGATGTGTTTATTCCTGCTCTACTTACTCCCAAAAAATATGGCACGCGAAGGGTATGCGTGGATATTCGTGCTATCAACATGATCACTGTCAAGTATCACTTTTTGATTCAACGCGATGATATGCTTGACAAGCTATCATGCGTGAAATTGTTTTCCAAAATGGATCTTCAGAGCGGGTACCATCAGATTCTCATTCGTCGTGGAGATGAGTGGAAGATAACTTTCAAGACCAAAGTGGGTCTTTATGAGTGGACGATCATGCCCAATAGTCTGTCTAATTCACAAGCACTTTCATGCGTACCATAAATAATGTGTTGAGGCCCTTCGTCAGTAAATTTGTGGTTGTGTACTTTGATGATATATTGATCTACAACTTGACTAAGGACAACCACTTTGCACACTTACAACTAGTCTTGGAAACATTGAGAGCCCTACAATTGTTTGTCCACCTTAAGAATTGCTCCTTCATATATGCCATGGTTCTCTTTGTTTGATACATTGTCTCTACTAACGGACTCAAAGTTGACCTTTCCAAGGTTAAAGCCATTTAGAGCTAGCCAGTGCCACGAACTCTCACATGAGATTCGCAGCTTCATAAGATTGGCTTCGTTCTATCGACGATTCATCCGAAAATTTAGCGCTTGTGTTGCTCCGATGATAGATTGCACTCGGAAAGGTACATCCATCTGGACCCCCAAAGTAGAAGAAAGCTTTCACAAGCTGAAACATCAATTTTTTGGTTGACTGTGATGCCTCACATGTCGGAATTGGTGCCGTCCTAAGCTAAGAAGGACGTCATATGGCCTTTTCCAGTAAAAAATGAATGAACCTCAATCACGATATTCCACATATGATGCTGAATTCTGTGTCGCGGTGCAAGCTCTCGAGCATTGGAGACATTTTTTGATTCTACGAAAATTTGTCCTTGACTCTAATCATGGAGGCTTTGAGGTATTTGAACTCCCAAAAGACCCTTAACAAATGCCACACCAAATGGATTAAATTCCTCCACGACTACACCTTCCACCATAAGCACAATGCTGGGACTTTGAACAACTTGTCAGAAGTGTTAAGTAGACTAACACATGTCTTAGCCACAATGATAGTAAGCATGACATGAATTGAAGCTCTCAATGATCTTTATTCCACTATCCCAACTTCGGACCTACTTATAACAAGTGTGTGGATGTTGGACAAGATTCGACAACCACTTATGTCCTTCCTTAGGGATTCTTATTTAAGGCACACTGACTATGCATTCCTATCACTTCACTTCGTAAGAATCTCATTTCAGAACTGCACAATAATGTGTTAGCTGGACAATTTAGACGATATAAGACTATCACTCTCCTCTAAGAGCGATTTTATTGGCCACAATTGTGGAAGTATGGTAAAAGGTTCGTAAAAAAAGTCAAACATGCCAGAGATTCAAAGGTCACAGGCATAACACCGGACTTTACACACCTCTCTCAATTCCTATACGATCTCGGGAAGACATTACCATGGATTTTGTGTTGGGATTACTGATGAATACTCATTCATCACTCTTTATTCTTCTATTTTAGCTACAAAAACCTTTGCAAATGCATGTATATAGTTGTAAATATAAATAATTACCAAAAGCATGCATTGTGTAAAAACCTATAATTAGCATGTTTTTGTGTAAAAATAAAAAAATAAAGATTAAAAAGAAAAAGAGGGAAATATTTAGAATAAATATTGAGCAACCTAACCCAAGGGAGGGCTCGGCATGGGCCTGACCGCATAAAAGCCAAAGTAGAGGGAGATAGGGGCTCATGTGTGTAAATATTTATGTAAATAAAATAAAAGTATTTTCCTCACAAAAATAGACAAAAAAATTGGCTTGTAAATATTTGTATATATTCATAAAAATAAAATCAAAATAAAAATAAAAAAATTAAAAGAAAACAAAAACATCATTCATGTGCATATTCACCATGTATATAAATGTACATGTGTATTTATTTCACCTATGTATATAAATAATAAAAATAAAATAAAAATGTCTTTATATTCCTTATTTTATGATATAAATAAATAAAATATAAAATGGGAATAAAATTGTATAAAAATAACAAATTAAAAATCAAAACTAAAAACCTATATATTGTACATATACCTATATATAACCCTACTATGTACATACCTTATTTTTACTTTGAAAATTTAATTAAAAATCACTAAAAAATAGAAAAAATAAAACAAAAATATTTCATGTTTTGACTTTTCCTTAATTCGGCCGTTTTCTATTTTTAATTTAATTTTCAAATCTTTTCCACACGGCCTCTTCCTATTGGCCCTGGGGATTGTTGACCGCCCGGTCAACTGCCCCCCCCCCCAGGACCACTTCCCACGAGCTTTGACACCCGACCCGACTTCTCGATTTTTTCGTGTCCAAACCCGATCTCCTATCACCTAAACCCCGGGTCCGACTCGTCCATGTTACATCCGAGATCCTCGCCGGAGCCTCCACCTCGAGATCCGCGCTCCAGAATACCCTACCCGACCTCTTCTAGCCGGACCTGCACACATATATAGCTCGAGCTCCGCCACCTTCATTTCGATCTTTGGCCATTCGTTCCACCCCCCAGTGAGCTCCATCGCATCGGCGAGAGTGACAGCTCGCTCCCCGTGGTGTTGCAGCGAGGAGGGAGTGCGAGACCATCGATCCGTCGAGTATCACCGCCGTGCTCCGCCCAGAGCCGGAGCTCGAGCCTCGGACGTCGGCGCTCCTTGAGGCGAGGACCCAGAGCTGCGCAAGCTCGAGCACAGCCCATCCAGCCACCCAGGTAGACCCTTTGCCTTTTCCTTTTCGCTAATTTTAGATTACCCCCAAATCTCGTCGTCGCCGTTCATCTCCGATTCTGGCCACCCCCACCTTTCACTCGATCATCGGACCATACCATCACCTCCACCTTCCTCCCGCGCACGTTCTCCATCCTCCCATTCAACTCAGCTCGCACAGGAGCTGGGGTTCGAGCTCCTCCGTCCTCACCTTCGCCAGAGCTCGCCCATCTCGACCCTCCGACCACCTTCACCCCGCCTAACCGGGTCGAGGCAGTTTGCCCTCGACCCACGAGCGTTCTGGTCTACTTTGCAGGTACAGCCAAGCCCATCTGAGGGCTTGGACCATTCGGTCCAGGAGCTCTACCTCCGCCGACCTCGCCGGAGCTCTGCAGAGCTCGGCTGGGTCATTAGAGGCCACCATCAGCTGCGGAGCGTCACGCCGGAGCTTCTCCGATCTTCTGAAGCAGCAGGGGAGGATCTCAGCGCGTGCGTCGGGCCGGCGAAGCTCGTCGGCCAACTGTTCTTCCAGCATCTTCCCCGACCGTCCGATCAGCCTTAGACCTCCAGTTCTCATCCTGACCGTCCATCTGAGGAGGTCCTGTCACCGTCAGATCCTTGGAGAGGCGATCTGGACCGCCCGACGCGCGAGGTTTAGCCACAGAAAGCCTTCACCGTTCGATCCTCCACGTGGCGTAGCCTCAGCCATCTGATCACTGCGAGGAGCTCAGCCTTGGAGCGCCAGCCGTTCTTCACCGTCTGATGCACCACGTGGCGTCCATCCAGCGGCTCCATTAATAAAGGGGTAAATATTACTTAGGCCCCCTCTTGTTTTGTCTTTACTATTGAGTCCTGTAAATATTTTAGATAGTTTATTTTAGTTTGGTAAAATTGCATAGAGGACCCTGCTCTTTATTTAGTTTGCATTTATGCCCCTGTGTCTTATGTAGCACGTGCTTCGACACATGTTTTTCTAGGCTTTTTGCACTTTCTACCTTGTAGTCCTGTGATGTTATTGAATGAATGAAAACTTTTGAGTATTTGCATCGATACCCCTGTGCGTGAAATATTTGTGCGTGTGCGTTAATTCTTGGGTTATTTGCAGACTAGCCCCTGGACTTTTGGTACCTGTTACCAAATAGTCCACGGACTTAGTTTTTATTATATTTGGGTCCCTGATGCCCCAGACACGCGCCACGCGCGTGACCTCCTGGGTATTTTGCACCAGATCCCCCAGGACTCCTGGTATTTGCACATAGGTCCCTGTGCACAATACCCTCTTTCCATTTTTGAATAAAATAGCAAATATACTCCAAATCCAACGAAAATTGGACACATGGCTCTTGCCATAGTGTAAAATTTTCTGGGATTTTTGGAGACATTTTTGTTTTGATTTGATATTTTTAAAAATTCAAAAACATCACTTTTTTTTATTGTCTAAGTTGAAAAATCACAAAAAAATATTAAAATCTATTTAAAAATTACAAAAAAAATAATTATTGTTTGTCTTGGTTTACTTGATTTTCTACCCAATTTTGGCTATTTTTCATTACTTAAAACACCTAAAAATTAAAAAACACTGAAAATCTCATAAAAATTATAATAAATAATTTAAAAACCCAAAAATCATAAATCCAGTGGCTTAATTTTCTTTGTAGTGTCTACTATACAGGAAAATTACCTCTAGGATTTTTGGGGGTTTTAGATATTTTATCTAAACCCCTTAAGCTTGGCTGGACATTGTTTTCATCTTTTTGCATTATTTTATTTTTAGAAAATTAAATAAACATTAGAAAAATCTCCAAATTTCACTAAAAATAGTAAAAATTATAAAACACACAAAATTATTTTTATTTGAATTTTTGGTTGATTTTTAGTGTATTAAATAAATTGTTAAAGGGCCTTGTTTCCTTGCTTTTATTATTTTCTTAATTAATTAAAAATCTAAAAAAATATAAAAAGACTTAAAAACCACCAAAAATACATTTTTATTTCCTTTTCTTTCCTTTTTGACTACTTCTTAGGCCGCGAGGCCAATTCGTGCTCCTTGTGTTCGACCCCGGTCGCTATACCAGGTTAAACTAATAGCAAGACCGCTATCGTGTTTCGAGTTGATTTTCTCTTTATTGGTGGTCTCTCCTTTTTCTTGATTGATCGAGCCTGATCGCTTGGGTCGAAACGACCATTTAGCACCTCATACCCTAGCCTTCGGATTTTCTTGGTCAACAGAATGGCGCCGTTGTCGGGGAGCACGGCTTAGTAGTTTTGTTTTCACTTTATTTTTGTTTTCGCGGCTTTTTGTTTTCATTTTTATTTTATTTTATTTTATTTTATTTTATTTTTGCTTTTGTTTGATTTTGAGTGTTTATTTTATTTTGCATTTTTGCATATATACCCTCATTTTCTTTTCTTTTATTTTTCTTATTATTATTTGATTATTTTTATTGGTCTGACCACCTGTCTCTTTTCTTGCGAGGGCCCGAGGACCGAGGCGGCCGATTTCGAGAAGTCGACGCAACCGCGAGACTCGGAGGCGGCTCCCTTCTGCACGGAGCCGCATGAGAGCGTGAGAGGAGAGCTGAGTGGGAGAGGATTAACATAGCTTTTATTTTTTTTTATTTGATCATTGTAATAATATAGGGACTCAGAGACTTGGACTGTGGACTTGAACTCTTAGTGGGTCTGTTTCGCCGAGCACCGGTGTGCTCGGGAGAACCTTAGGTGTTTTCACGATTTTTCTCGCGGTTTGGTTTTCTTTTTACTGCCTTTGACGGTTTTCAGCGGTTTTTCATCGAGCCCCTAGATTTAGGATTTTCTACTTGATTGTGCTGTAATTAGTAGGGTCCCCACACTAATTATCTGCATGTTCCTATAGTGCGATTAATTGGACCTACTAATAATTAATTAATAAAAATAACTGACTCATCTCCTTCGTAGCCTACGTGCCGTAGTATGCCCCGCAAAGCGCTTTCTCCTACCCCCGATGTGTCGGGCAGAGGAGGGGTAGACCGAGACCGGACCTTTGGCTTGGAGGATCGGTGACCAGTTAGACGGTTCTTCGAGTAGACTTGCTCATCTAGGACTCGGTTTTCACCGCTGCGTCATATAGGGTGGTTTATTCTGTCTTTAAATTTCTGCGCGGATCACTTGCATGTAGAGTGCTGGAGCAAGGTACACATTTCTATCTCTGCATGCATCATTGATTTTATCGTGTATCGGCTTTTTCGTCTTCTCCCCCCTTGTTTTTGACTAAATAATCAGGAAAACCGAAAAATTCGTTAGGCTTTTGTTTTTATTGAAAAATATTAAAAAGAAAAACAATAAAATTGGGACTGCTAAAACTATTGACCCTAAAAGACACTCCACCTAAAAATTTGTCTTGGGGAGAGCAACCCCCTCATTGTTTAGTTTGATTACGCGAGAGAGTGACCCGCACACTAGGTAGAGCCCTCCGGTGTTATTCCCGACTGATTACCGACTTTTCCGTGTAGGCCAATCGGTTGGGGTAGCATCGGCTATCCTAACAGGTCACGTAAGCGCTCTGATAGTCTGTTTGTTCACCTAATAAAAACTGACAAGATAATTTGACCGAGCCTTTACGGTCTTCAGCTCGCGTTGCGTTGGTGAACAGAGGGTTTGGTTGCTGATCATAGTTTTTCCAGATCTCATCCGCACTACTCGACCAGATCATGATGATGGGTAGACGGTCTCTTAGGCAGCCTCTGGCTGCACCGCTTTCGGGCACGTCTACCCGTTCATCTAGGTTGGCCCGCGAGAGCCGAGACCAGCTCTCTGAGCCCGAGTATGACTCCGCCCTGTTCCCCCTCGACCCCCTTTCTTTCGGTTCTGAGAGACATGAGCCAGAGGAGAGATTAGCATATTTGACAACACCTGAGCTTGGCTCATTTGATTTTGCAGACGTCATGGCCGGTAGTTCTGAGGATCGCACCAGAGGAGAGCATTTTGTACTGGACCAGGGTGCGATCAACTCCACCATGATCGCCTCACTAGAGACAGTTCAGCAGCAGCTGAGGGATCAGGGAGCATTTATGCTCGACATGAGGAGAGAGATGGAGCAGATGCGAGCTGAGAGAGCAGAGCGAGACCAGAGGAGAGATGGGCCGAGGATCCCAGAGGATGCTGATGCAGCAGCAGCCGCAGCCGCCGCAGCCGCGGTCGGAGGACCACCGAGACCGATGCATGAGTTGCACAACCCCGGATCGACGCTGACGCACCACTGGGTAGTACTTCCAGCCATCGTGGGGGACTTCAAGTTCCCCCCGAACACCTTGCAGTTACTCCCTCGCTTCCACATACTCGCTACTGAGGAGCCCCATCTCCACTTACAGGAGTTTCTGATGATTTGCAGTACTGTCCACGACCGTCAGGTGGACCAGGACACGATCAGGATGATCGCCTTCCCCTTTTCCCTAGCAGAAGAGCAGCCACCTGGCTGAAGCATCTGGGGAAGTTCGTTTACACCCGGGAGCAGCTCCGCACCGAGTACTTGAACAAGTACTATCCACTCGGGCGAACCAATGCAGCGAGAGCCCTCATCAGCAACTTCTCCATGCTCCCCAACGAGCAATTCCATGAGACATGGGAGAGGTTTCGTGAGCTGACTGACCGATGCCCGCACCATGATATTTTTCAGCCGAACCTTGTGCAGAGCTTCTTCAGCGGGCTGACACCAGAGCTCCAGGGCTTGGTGAATGCTTCTTGTGGCGGGTCTTATTTCGCCAAGGATCACGACTAGGTCTGGGCCATCTACGAGGAGATGGCCGAGAACTATATGGTGATGTCCTAGACCCGGTTATACACTCAGGGCAGACCCCAGCAGCAGCCAGGACCCGTGCAGTACTAGAGGATAACATGGGTCGACGTCGGTCCATCCAGTTCATCCGCAGTTGCAGCAGCACAGGCAGAGTCGTCCGTATGGGCATCATTAGTGAGAAGTTGGATCGGATGGAGCTGATCGAGAAGAAGCAGTGCCAGGGCATCACTCAGATGGAGCAGATGGCACAGACTCTGAGCGACATAAAGACCCAGCTCATGTGTCTCCAGGAGGCACAGACGGCTTCACAGCCCCGCCTTCAGTCGCGAGGCGATACCGGTGGCAGCAGCAGCTCGTCCCAGCGCTCCAGCTCCTTTCAGCAGCCTAGACAGGTTCACCTTGTACAGGAGGAGCCGTACCACCAGCAGCAACCCTCTTACCAGTCACCACCATCTCCAGACATGCAGATGGTGGTCTACTAGCCGGATCAGCCTCTCGCAGTACTCCCGCCAGCCCAGTACGACGCAGAGCCGTTGATGGATGTCAACGGGATTTGGTATGACTGTCCTCAGTCTGGGATCCGACGAGACCATCCCGGATTCATGTGGGGAAGTGGAGGTACCCAGCCCCAGCAGCAGCCATCTGGCCAGGGAGGCCAGTACAGCCAGCAGAGGGTCACCAGCAGCAGCAGCCCCCAGTCTACCAGCCACACCAGCAGCAGTCATCCTTCGTTCCTCGTCCCTATCAGCAGGGACAGTCTTGGAGACGTGAGCAGCAGGCTCACCTGCCACACCATCAGCAGCATCCTTCCTCCTACCCCTCTCATCAGCAGCACCAGTTCCAGCAGCCTCCGCACCAGAGAGGCTACCCGTCGGGCTCTCATGGTCTACCATACGAGAGCCCCGCCTTGGACGACATAGAACGCCTCCTCACGGACCAGCAGGCTACTTTTAGACGGGAGATGGACGAGTTCCGCCAGGAGATGCGGGACCTCATGAGAGGGAAGGCTGCCATCCCTACACAGATAGAGCTGAATCCCAACAGTCTGAAGCGGAAGTCTGAGCAGGTAGTTTACACTGAGCATGCCACTCCTAGTGATCCGTTTGATGATATGTCTTCAGATCTGTTTGATGCTGATTTTGTTACACTTAGGAGCGGTAAAGCACCAGCAGGCGGCGCCTCGTCTGAGCGACGACACGAGAATCCATCCAGGGTGCCAGATGAGGAGGAGGAGAGTGGTACTGATGCCACCAAGGATGCTGATTCCACCGGCGGTACTGAGGCCGCCGCTTCACCAGTTCGAGGAGGTGGTACTGATACCACCCGAGTAGCCGAGCCAGCACGCGGTACTGAGGCCGCAAGACGTCCAGCAGAGCCAGCCTGTGGTGGTACTGAGGCCACCGGTGTTCATTTTGAGAGAGCAGACGTTTTTCCTTCCACTGATGTACTTCAGAACCATATTTTGAATAAAGGAAAAGGTTTAGTTTCTTCTAGTCCCACTGTGGTGATTAATGTATGTGCGGATCCGATCGTCGAGCCGTCTAGACCTATTCCTAGTCCTTTATCTGAGAAGGACCCTGTGATCCCCTTCCCTAGAGCCCTTCAGATGGGGAAGGGGAAGAAAAAAGAAAAAAGACCCAAAAAAGAGAGAGCAGGAGGAGTTCAGCCAGAGCATGATCGACCGATTACATATACAGCTGACCCTTCAGGAGGCTTTGCAGCACATCCCCCTTCTTCAGCGATCGTTGAGAGAGAGGACCACAGTCAAGAGGAGGAGGAGGAACCACCATTCAGAGATTCATGTGCTGACGAAAGCCACTTGTTTCGCGATCTAGAACCGTCTGCCGGCCAAGAGGCCAGATTCAGGAGTCCCGTATGTCAGATGTCACATTAGTGAGCAGAGGTTCGACCGGACTCTATTGGATAGTGGATCGTCTATCAACCTCCTTCCGGCAGCCCTTCTCGACCGTTTCGAGTTGGGCACTCTTAGGCAGAGAAGGACAGTCCTTCAGTTTGCTGATCGATCTGTCAAGAGGCCGAAGGGGTCGTTGCGAGACGTTATCGTCACTATTCAGGGCCTGCAATTCCCCGTGGACTTCGTAGTGTTGGACATGGAGATCCCTGATTCAGTGGCCGATACCCCCATCATTCTCGGTCGTCCGTTCTTGGCCACAGCCAAGGCGGTGACTGATCATGATAGCGGGAAGGTATACTTTCGCGTCGAGGGCGAGAGTGTACAAATAGAGACGGTCGAGGACTACAGAGCCAGAGAGAGAGAGAGAGCATGCTCAGAGGCCAGCATAGATCCAGAGCAGCTGACAGATGTCGGGTTAGACATCCACCAGGACTGTGATTTTGTGATCACAGATGATGAGGCAGCATGGGCAGACCCTGCCGCACAGGCCATCCTCTCAATTTTAGACACCGCTGATGCCGAGATGACATCAGAGGAGAGCTTGGAGAGCACAGCCCTAGTCCAGGATATTTCAGTGGCAGCAGAGCCGGTTCTCGACCGCGACACAGAGTTTAGTGATGGTGGTACTGAGGCCACCTTGTGTGACGGTGGTACTGATGCCACCTTGTTTGATGCAGATCCCTCAGATTCAGAGTCTGATTGGGCAGATTGTGATGATGAGATGCCAGACCTAAGTCCCACAGAGCCTACAGCTGCGGAGGAGGTAGATGCAGAGCAGATCAGAGACAGTACAGTTGAGCAACCTTCTCTAGATCCAGTTTGCGAGAGTTCATTTTCAATCTCCCAGGCAGATTTGGCAGATTTAGCAGCATACACACATCTTCTTCCAAAGCCAGATTTGCCAGCACCCAGCTGTCCAGAGCTGAAGCCGCTCCCTACGTCGCTGAAGTATCGGTTCCTTGCGGGTGAGCCAGAGATGTACCCAGTCATCATCTCCGCCGATCTGACTGGAGAGCAAGAATCCCGTTTGATGGGGGTTCTTGAAAAGAACCGCAAGGCAATCGGATGGAGCGTAGCAGATCTCCATGGGATTAGTCCATCGGTGTGCTCCCACCATATTTATCTCGAGGAAGGGGCGAAGCTGTCGCGTGAGTTCCAGCAGCGGTTGAACCCCAACCTGAGAGAGGTCGTGATGAAGGAAAACTCAAAATGGTGGAGCGCAGATTTTATTTATCCCATTTCCGACTCCAAGTGGGTCAGCCCCTTGCATGTGGTGCCCAAGAAGACGGGCATCACGACTGTGATCAGTGAGTCGGGAGAGGAGATTACTACACGAGTACCCACCTCTTGGCGGGTCTGTGTTGACTACAGGAGACTCAACCAGGCCACCAAGAAGGACCATTTCCCCTTGCCTTTTATTGACCAGATCATTGAGAGACTGGCAAGGAAGAGCCATTATTGTTTCCTGGATGGGTACTCGGGCTACAACCAGGTGGCCATCGCTCCTGAGGATCAGGAGAAGACCACCTTTACTTGTCCCTTCGGTACATATGCCTTTCGACGCATGCCATTTGGGCTATGCAATGCCCCTGCGACTTTTTAGAGATGCATGCTCTCGATCTTTTCGGACATGGTAGGGGAGTGTTTGGAGGTCTTCATGGACGATTTCTCGGTCTACGGTGACGGATTCGACTCCTGTCTTGACTGCCTAGACCGAGTACTCCAGCGATGTATAGAGTTCCATTTGGTTCTTTCTTGGGAGAAGAGTCACTTCATGGTGACTCAAGGGACGGTGCTTGGCCATATCATCTCCAACAGGGGCATGGAGGTCGATCCGGCCAAGGTTGATGTCATTAGAAAACTCGCACCGCCGTCCAATTTGAGGCAGCTACGGTCATTCCTGGGGCACGTTGGTTTTTATCGGAGATTCATTCAGGATTTCAGCAGGATTGCCTGGCCGTTGACTGACCTCTTGACGAAAGACACCGAGTTCCTTGTCGATGACAAGTGTCTTTCGTCCTTTGCGACTCTCCAACAGTGTGTTATTGAGGCTCATGTCCTCTAGCCGCCTGATTGGTCTCTCCCATTCGAGATCATGACGGACGCCTCCGATTTTGCCGTAGGGGTCGTGCTGGGACAGAGGAGGGATGGAGTCCCCTTTGCTATCCACTACGCTAGCCGCACATTGGATTCCACGCAGCGGAATTACACGGTCACAGAGAAGGAGATGCTAGCCGTAGTATTTGCCCTAGATAAGTTTCGATCTTATATCATTGGATCTAGAGTGACCTTGTACACTGATCACACCGCCATCCGGTACCTTATGGCAAAGAAGGATGCCAAGGCCAGATTGACTAGATGGATCCTTCTACTCCAGGAGTTCGACATTGAGATCAAGGATAAGCCTGGAGTCAAGAATGTGGTGGCGGATCACCTCTCCCGTATAGAGCAGCCTGAGGAGTCTGAGCAGATTGATCCCATTTGTGAGACCTTCCCAGATGAGGTGATCCTTGCTATCGCCTCACTCACGTGGTATGCCGGTATTGTGAACTTTCTCGTTGCTGGGAAAGTCCCACAAGATTGGCCCAGGCAGAGGCTTGAGACCTTCCTTGCGAAGGCCAAGTCCTATCACTGGGAGGATCCCATCCTTTACCACGAAGGAGGGGATAGCGTTTGGCGTCGGTGTATTCCTCAGGAGGAACACCATAGCATCCTCACTTACTGCCACAAGCTTGAGGCAGGAGGACATCATTCTGGGAGGAGAACGACACAGAAAGTGCTCCAATCCGGCTTGTGGTGGCCTACCCTCTTCAAGGACTCTGATGAGTTCGTGAAGAGGTGTACTGACTGTCAGAGGATGGGCACTTGTGGACAGCGTGATATGATGCCGATGCAGCCCATTCACTTCTGTGAGGTTTTTGACGCATGGGGCATCGATTTCATGGGTCCATTCCCTAAGAGTCAGGGATTTGAGTACATTCTGTTGGCCGTAGATTATGTTAGTCGTTGGGTTGAGGCTATCCCCGCCCGAGCCACTGATGCGAGGACAGTTTGCAGATTTTTTAGGAAGCACATCATCACGCGGTTCGGGGTTCCTAGAGTTCTGATTTCTGATGGGGGTCTCATTTCATCAATGACCAGGTGAAGGCCCTTGCTATCGAGTTCGGTATAGACCATCGTGTTGCTACACCTTACCATCCACAGACGAATGGTCTAGCCGAGGTGTTGAATAGGGAGATCAAGACTATATTGCATAAAGTCGTCCGCCCTGACCGAAAGGATTGGTCACAGCTTTTGGACTCGGTCTTGTGGGCATATAGGACGTCTTTCAAGACACCTTTGGGCACATCTCCCTTTCGCCTCGTATATGGCAAGCCGTGCCATTTACCTGTTGAGCTGAGGCACAGGTCACTATGGGCAGTCACATATATTCTTATGGATCCAGATGGTGTAGGAGACCAGAGGAGGGCAGAGTTAGCAGCCCTGGAGGAGTTGAGAGATACCGCTTTCTCAAACAGCCTACAATATAAGGAGAGAGTGAAGGAGTGGCATGATTCTCACATCAGCCATGAGCATTTTGAGATTGGACAGAGAGTATGGCTGTTTGATGCGAGGCTTCGTTTGTTTCCAGGGAAGCTACAAAGCAAATGGAAGGGACCCTACTTGGTCAGAAAGGTACACGACAACGGTAGCATCGATATATCTGAGTTGTCTTCTGAGAGTACCTTTCGAGTAAACGGCCAGCGGCTCAAGCCATTTCTAGATCACGAGCCACGGGTCATTGATCTTGCCCCTATTCATTTTGTGTGAGATGTGGTCTTTGACTCACATCTAATGCATCTCACGCCTGAGTTTCACTGATCTTCCACCTTGTATAGATCCAGATGTTTATATCACTACATTCTTTAGTTCCACATCCCTTTCTTCATTTTGTGATTATGTTATACTTAGGGTGCACTTTACCCTAAGTATAGGGGGGATGTCGAACCTTCGGGTACTTCTCTTATTTCTACTCCTATTTTTGCTGCCTATACTTAGGGATATTTTACCCTAAGTATAGGGGGGTAGACCCTGTACATTCTCCACTCGGTTTTCCCTTAGTGTACAGCCTGCTATACTTAGGATCACTTAATCCTAAGTATAGGGGGAAGACCCGAGACCTTCTTGACTTTCTATTTCATTCATTCGTCTCTGTATATAGCCTTCCTTTTCGCTTCCCGATACCTGGCACGAGTTATGTCTTCTTCATCGCTCTTGACTCTGAGGACATCGTTCGAGCTAAGTATAGGGGGGTGTGTATATATTTCATATATACTTTAGCCATAACTCGTACTTTGTGTGAGTGTGTAAATAAATAAAATGGCTAAAAATCACAAAAATTAAAAAATTTTCATGTACATAAACATTCTTTTATTTGCACATAAATAGCTAGTGTACAAATTATTTTTGTAAAAATGTTTTCAAAAACCTTTTGTGTAAAGCTTGTGTAAATATTTTCTTATCAAAATTATGTATATAGTACAAAATTTTTCCAAAATGTTTTGAAAATCAAAAGTTTGCAAAAATCTTGTGTAAATGTGTGTAAAACCCTTTTTGCAAAACTTGCACTTCATGCATCATTCATTCATGATTTCAAAAAAAATTTCAAAATTTTGCATGCTTGTAAAATTTGTGTAAATAGCATCTTTTGTACATATGCATATAGTTTTTCTGGATGATAGTTGACACTTAAACTAGCCTGAAATCAAATTGAGAAATGGAGCTTGATTAAGATCTTAATCCACCTAATTTCTAAGAGGAACCTTATAGGGCTTAGGTTTAAGGCTTTTCAGGTCCATGGTGACTTAATTCTTTGAGTCCACTAGGCTATGATCACATGTCATCTCAATGAGCCTAAGTAGAGCACTTAACAACAACACATGGCTCATATAGACAATGGCTTTACTTGGACACCAGCACTATGCACCGAGCTCTCTACGGATGAGGTGGTGAGGAGCAGTTTTCCTTGACTTGGGGTAGCATATGAGGGTAGTACTTCTAGGCGGAACCTCTCTTCTTCTTTTAGTGAAGGAAGTGCGTCTCAACTTGGTATGGTTGCCATGAGGTCTAACGACGGGAGTTGTGGGTTGCAATAAAGCTTCAAAAGAGGGATAGTCTACTGGTTCAAGAGGAAAAACTCCTTATACATATGCTGCACATGTATATGTTGTATATATGCACTTGAAAAAAAAGCAAAAAGAAAATAACTCCAAAAAAGTGGTGGGTTTGATAGAAAATGATAATCCCACCGAAGTATGTATATAGAGTGCAATAAGCAAAGCTTGAGTTTCATGATCCACCTGATGTAGCTTGCAGCAGGGAGACTTGGCTACACTGGTCAAGCTCCTAAGGGTACATGGCTACACTGGCCTTGACCCATTCTCTTCTTCCTCCTCTTCTTGAGCCGGTTGAACTTGAACTTAGAAGGGAATACCCCGCTCCTCGAGGAAAGAGTGGCCAAATTGAGGTCATAGAGTTACCTTGTTAGGGAGGGTTGTCAAGTTTCCATTTCTGAGGTGGAGAGCTAAGACCTCACATTCACAGGACCAGAAAAGATTCATGGTCTTCAGGGTTTGTGTTTGATGACTTGTTCTGATCTGGAGCATTGAGGAGTCTTGGTTATAGATTGGTGGAACTTAGAGGCTGTTGAGTTTTAAATTTAAGTCCAAATAAGGTTCCAACACATTAATAATCCAAAGACTTGATCGAGCTCCATACCTTAATTTAATGAAGGCTTGTTTAATAATCAACCTTGATCCATGTACATTCTCTTTTTCTTTTTCTTTCTTTTTCTTTTTCACTTCTTTTTCAAATAAGTGTTTGCTAAGGGACTGGCAAAGTTAAGTATAGGGGGGTGATGAATACTCATTCATCACTCTTTATTCTTCTATTTTAACTACAAAAACCTTTGCAAATGCATGTATATAGTTGTAAATATAAATAATTACCAAAAGCATGCATTGTGTAAAAACCTATAATTAGCATGTTTTTGTGCAAAAATAAAAGAATAAAGATTAAAAAGAAAAAGAGGGAAATATTTAGAATAAATATTGAGCAACCTAACCCAAGGGAGGGCTCAGCATGGACCTGACCGCATAAAAGCCAAAGTAGAGGGAGACAGGGGCTCATGTGTGTAAATATTTATGTAAATAAAATAAAAGTATTTTCCTCACAAAAATAGACAAAAAAATTGGCTTGTAAATATTTGTATATATTTATAAAGATAAAATCAAAATAAAAATATAAAAAATAAAAAGAAAACAAAAACATCATTCATGTGCATATTCACCATGTATATAAATGTACATGTGTATTTATTTCACCTATGTATATAAATAATAAAAATAAAATAAAAATGTCTTTTTATTCCTTATTTTATGATATAAATAAATAAAATATAAAATGGGAATAAAATTGTATAAAAATAACAAATTAAAAATCAAAATTTAAAACCTATATATTGTACATATACCTATATATAACCCTACTATGTACATACCTTATTTTTACTTTGAAAATTTAATTAAAAATCACTAAAAAATAGAAAAAAAAATAAACAAAAATATTTCATGTTTTGACTTTTCCTTAATTCGGCCGTTTTCTATTTTTAATTTAATTTTCAAATCTTTTCCACACGGCCTCTTCCTATTGGCCCTGGGGATTGTTGACCGCCCGGTCAACTGCCCCCCCCCCCAGGACCACTTCCCACGGGCTTTGACACCCGACCCGACTTGTCGATTTTTTCGTATCCAAACCCGATCTCCTATCACCTAAACCCCGGGTCCGACTCGTCCATGTTACATCCGAGATCCTCGCCGGAGCCTCCACCTCGAGATCCACGCTCCAGAATACCCTACCCGACCTCTTCTAGCCGGACCTGCACACATATATAGCTCGAGCTCCGCCACCTTCATTTCGATCTTTGGCCATTCGTTCCACCCCCCAGTGAGCTCCATCGCATCAGCGAGAGTGACAGCTCCCTCCCCGTGGTGTTGCAGCGAGGAGGGAGTGCGAGACCATCGATCCGGCGAGTATCACCGCCGTGCTCTGCCCAGAGCCGGAGCTCGAGCCTCGGACGTCGGCGCTCCTTGAGGCGAGGACCCAGAGCTGCGCAAGCTCGAGCACAGCCCATCCAGCCACCCAGGTAGACCCTTTGCCTTTTCCTTTTCGCTAATTTTAGATTACCCCCAAATCTCGCCGTCGCCGTTCATCTCCGATTCCGGCCACCACCGCCTTTCACTCGATCATCGGACCATACCATCACCTCCGCCTTCCTCCCGCGCACGTTCTCCATCCTCCCATTCAATCCAGCTCGCACATGAGCTGGGGTTCGAGCTCCTCCGTCCTCACCTTCGCCGGAGCTCGCCCATCTCGACCCTCCGACCACCTTCACCCTGCCTAACCGGGTCGAGGCAGTTTGCCCTCGACCCGCGAGCGTTCTGGTCTACTTTTCAGGTACAGCCAAGCCCATCTGAGGGCTTGGACCATTCGGTCTAGGAGCTCTACCTCCGCCGACCTCGCCGGAGCTCTCCAGAGCTCGGCTGCGGAGCGTCACGCCGGAGCTTCTCCGATCTTCTGAAGCAGCAGGGGAGGATCTCAGCGCATGCGTCGGGCCGGCGAAGCTCGCCAGCCAACTGTTCTTCCAGCATCTTCCCCGACCGTCCGATCAGCCTCAGACCTCCAGTTCTCATCCTGACCGTCCATCTGAGGAGGTCCTGTCACCGTCAGATCCTTGGAGAGGCGATCTGGACCGCCCGACGTGCGAGGTTTAGCCACAGAGAGCCTCCACCGTTCGATCCTCCACGTGGCGTAGCCTCAGCCGTCTGATCACTGCGAGGAGCTCAGCCTTGGAGCGCCAGCCTTTCTTCACCGTCCGATGCACCACGTGGCGTCCATCCAGCGGCTCCATTAATAAAGGGGTAAATATTACTTAGGCCCCCTCTTGTTTTGTCTTTACTATTGAGTTCTGTAAATATTTTAGATAGTTTATTTTAGTTCGGTAAAATTGCATAGAGGACCCTACTCTTTATTTAGTTTGCATTTATGCCCCTGTATGTTATGTAGCACGTGCTTCGACACGTGTTTTTCTGGGCTTTTTGCACTTTCTACCCTGTAGTCCTGTGATGTTATTGAATGAATGAAAACTTTTGAGTATTTGCATCGATACCCCTGTGCGTGAAATATTTGTGCATGTGCGTTAATTCTTGGGTTATTTGCAGACTAGCCCCTGGACTTTTGGTACCTGTTACCAAATAGTCCACTGACTTAGTTTTTATTACATCTGGGTCCCTGAGTGCCCCAGGCACGCAACAATTACCTCTCATGGTTCAGAAAGTTGATTCTATTTCCGTGGTGGTGGATAGGTTTTCTAAAACGTCACATTTCATCGCATTCATAAAAAAAACCTTTGATGCATCTCATAACGCTATTTTGTTTTTTCGCGATGTCATTCAATTGCATGGCGTTCGTCGTTCTTTTACATCTGATCGTGATACCCGGTCTTGTGTCATTTTTGGCGCATGTTGTGGTTTTGTCTTGGTACTTGTTTGTAATATAACACTACTTATCATCCGCAAAATAAATGGATAAAATGAAGTAGTTAATAGATCTATAGGGAATTTATGCGATGTTTTGCATGGGACTCCCCGTCCGAATGGGATCTAATTCTTCCCCAAGCCAAATTTGTATAAAATAGTTCCATCAATAGGTTCATCGGTAAATCATCCTTTGATAGTGTGTACTGTTTTCCAGTTCCCTAATTTCTAGACCTTACCCCCACAACCATGCATGGGAGGACTAGTGCAACTACTAAAGACTTTGTCGAGCATTTAACCCATATACATGTAGAAATCCGAGCCAAACTCCAAGCCATGACCTAGAAATACCAAGTCCAAGCCAAAAAGAATGGGGTTCCCTCTGAGTGTCTATCAAAAATTGAGCGTTCGAAAGAGTGGCCCATTTAGAATCTTCAAGCGAATCGGATAGGAGACCTACCTCATGGGTCTACTACCACATGTCCAAACGTCATTGGCCTTCAATGTTTCATATCTCTTCTTATATCATGGAGATGACCAATCAAATGAGACCATACCTATTGATCATGTTGATGATCCACACCAACCGTTAGCTACGACTGATGCTGATCAGATGAAGGATATTGCCGACATGCGAGATATGATGACTAGACAAGGCTTCTTCCGATTATACTTAGTTAAGTGGAAGGGACGATCTCTGATGTATTGCACATGGATTGATGAAGATGAGTTTCGACGAATCCGTTCTGATATTCTCAAGAATTATCATGGCGCCATCTTGATGAAGTAAAATTCTTATCAACAGGGGGAAGCTGATGCAACATGAAGAACCTTACGGATTTTTTCTTATTTATTTTGGTTTAGTTATGCTACATGACATTTTTTAGGTTAAATTGTCGAGTATGATTTTTAATTTATTCGATTTTTTAAGAGGTATATTATACAATGTATTGTCATATTTTTTCTTGTTGTTTTGAATCTTAATTTTATGTTTAATCGGTAGGTTATAGCCTAAATATAAAAACCCCACCCATGATTATTTTTTCCACTAATTCTCCATCTCTCTCTCTTTCTCTCCCCCTCCCCCTCCCGCTCCCTTACCCTTCCCGAAACCCCAACCCTGATTTCTCCGCTGCGCCGCCGCCACCCAACTCTTCTCTCCGTGCTGCTTCCCTATCGCCAACCCCGCGCCGCCGCCGCTTGTGCATCCTACCATCCCAGCTAGTGCCGTCACCGGACCCGCCACCGCCGCCCCTCGACGACCTGCAAACGCCTGTATCTTCCCCGCGTTGCCGCCAACCACCAGAGCGTCGACCTCGCTTCTCCTCCGCGCTGCTCGCAATCAGGTCCAAGGTGCTGCACTTCTCTTCCACTGCCCGACTGTGGTATGCGATACCAAAGTAATATTTTGTTGTGAACTCCATATACTGTGACCTGTTCCACAACGATTTGGATTTGATGGAGTTTATATTCCGTTAACGGCAGACAATAACAATAAATAACCAAAGAACCCATTAACTATTTCGGTTTGGACTCCTCTTGTGGATAAGCTGCGTATTTTCCCTTCTGTTTGCTACTATTTTGCTGCTATTATTATCTTCCTGATTCCATTAGAATTCATTTCATTTAATTAATTTCTGTTACAGTAATTTCTTGCATTACTTATTCATTTATCCGGCACTATTTTGTTGAACTTGATCTTAATCATCGGCATAATGATTGCATCGGGTTGCACATGGGTTGCATCATCTTGTCTTAGGCATATAGTATGTTTAAACAGACCGTGAAGGGCACATTAGTATCAATGGTAAATTTAACAAGGATCACGATAGCCTCCATTCATGAGATGAATCTCGAGGGAAAATTTAATCAAGAAAGGGACATGAGTTAGAAATTCCAATTTAAGGTTAACTCCAAACATAATAATATTAGGATTTTATTTGTTATATTGGAGTTGTCTGGGGTGAGAGTATTACGCCTCCACCCCGGCCGACCATCTAATTGGTCTAGGTCGATAATTATTATCATAACGTATTCTCACATGCCAACCCAAATTTAAGGGTTCCAGATAACTTGCTAGCACATAATCTTTTTTGACAACTTACTCTTTTATTAGTTGATCTTTGGATACACGTCATCTAGCCAACAAATAGCTCTTAGTTGATTTTGTGTTGCTCCTCACCTTCATGTGCATGGGTCGAAGGCTATGAGATCAGGAATCAACAAGTTATGTATTAAGAAAAAAACACAGGATTTAACGGCTTGTACATAGGACAACAGAGGCAAGGTTATTTGCCATCCCTTTCCATCCTCCCGGGCTTGCTCCATTGTGTGTTATTATATCCAACTGAGTCCATTACCACCACCCTGACAAGCAGTTTGACCTAAACAATAAGATGCATATTGGCGAGGTAGTGACATTCCGAACCACATTAAGTGTAAATTGCTAGATTTAGCTGACTTCATTTTTTTACTTGATTTAGCTTATCATGTTTGCCGCATCAAAGCCATTTTTTTTGGTTCGAGGTCATGTATTGATCTGATTAAAAAAACAAACAGCTCTTGATGAATGGTCCTGATCTCAAGTTAAAACTGCATTAAAATATTTTAATCTCAATAGAAAATGAACTTATTCCTCCATTCAACTGTTCTCCTCCAATAGCATGCTTGTGACATGCTCACTGATACATGACAGAGATGAAGAAAACTCAACTCTCAATAGCTAATCAAATATAATTCAAAGACTTATCACATTTTTCTACATGAACAAAAGGTAAAACTGCATCAATATGGTTTAAATCTCTTGAATGCCCTTTCATTTTCTGGTTGATGTCATTTAACCTTTAATTTGCTCGTGTCTTCGAAACTGAAGAACCATTAAGTATTAATACATTTGTTTTCTGGTTCACATCACTTTTATGGTTTGTTCTCATCATTCCATGTGTCAACTGTAAGTCAGTTTAGACTCACCCTTTTGATGAAGGAAAGGATACACAAGTAGGCTTGGGTGATTTTGATGGTCATATTGCTAGAAGCAATGCTGAGAAATTTTGTTGGAATAGCTTCTTAGTTTGATTACCCCAAACCTATAAAAGTTGCTTTGTTGGATCGTGAAGTAACTCACAATGAAGTGCTACATCATATCTCTTTTTATGCTTATTCTACATCGGTAGATAATACCATTGGGTCGTTGAGTTGAATAAACATATACATAAAAGTTTTTAATTATAAGATTTTGTTGGATGTGTATGTGTCGATATGCCTTCTGCACTCGCACATTTGGCACAAGATATTAATATTTTGTTGAGTCATGCATAAATAGAAAATGGGGGTTGATTCCAAAGGAGATAGCAATGCTAATAAGAAATATGATTCCAAAATCGTTGGGGGAATTGTCTTGTTCTGGATGCCTTATAGAAGTTGGTAGAGATTTAAATGATATTATAGGACATGGACATTAAGCTGGTGTCAGAAGATCCACACTTAGTCATCAGAAACCTTGAAAAGGGTTATCTAAAAAGCAATCAAATTTTTTTCTCTATTCATAGTGGCTTTACTCATATGGAATTATCATGTGGTCTATAAAGACTATAATCTTGCTAACATAAATAGTTGGTGAGATATGATAAAGTAAAAGTTGTGTGTTTGTTTGAACCTTTAGTCAGTGATACTACAGTTAGATAAAAATAGCGTGCATTTAAAAGTCCAGCATTATTTTAACAATATTGCTGATTAAATGAGGAGGGTTGCGTTAGGTAGCCGACAACCAGCGTAAAACAGTCGGAGACAACTTCCTAAATAATATTTTTTTTAAACTATATTATTTGAGATGTTGCCTCATCACAGTCGGATCTTTACAGCATGAATTTAAGCAAACATAAAGATTTCGTTGGGGCGTTCCCTACTTGCGACGCGTTGCATCGCCCGAATGCAATGAAAAATTGGCAAGGGCCGCTACATCGTAGCCTCGATGTAGTTCAAAATTTGCAAGGGTTCTCGCATGAGGAACATTAAGCTAGTTCCGCTGCATCACCGCCCGGATGCAGTCCAAAATTTTACAAGGGTTCTCGCATAATGGACGCATACGAGTAAAGAAGTTAGTCCAAAAGAGATTGCAACGGAAGTTGCGGATTGGTAATTGGAATATTGGTACTTTGACTGGAAAATTGATGGAGATAATGGATACGATGGAAAGAAGGAAGATTCATATACTATGTCTTCAAGAGACTAAATGGGTTGGAGAGAAAGCAAGGGAGATCGAGAAGACATGCTTTAAACTTTGGTATTCAGGTAAAGATAAGGGTAGAAACGGTGTTGGAGTGGTTGTTCATAAGGATTTGAAGGATTGTGTGGTTGAGGTGCTAAGATTCGGGGATCGGATTATTTTGCTTAAATTGGTGCTTAAAGAAGAAATTCTGAATATAATCTCAGTTTATGCACCGCAAATTGGTTTAGATGAAAGGACTAAACAAGCTTTTTGGGAGGATCTAGATAAGATTTTGCAAGGAATCCCACAAAGAGAGATGGCTTTCCCCTCTTCATTTCTATCCCCAAAACCATGTCATCCATGAACATTAGCATACCCGCATCAAAGGTTTTTTTATGCATGCGATGAAATGTGCCGTTTTAGAAAACCTATCCACCACCACGAAAATAGAATCAACTTTCTGACCCGTGAGAGGTAATCCCAACACAAAATCCATGGTAATGTCTTCCCAAGATCGCATAGGAATTGAGAGAGGTGTGTAAAGTCCAGTGTTATGCCTGTGACCTTTGAATCTCTGGCATGTTTGACTTTTTTATGAACCTTTTACCATACTTCCATAATTGTGGCTAATAAAATCGCTCTTAGAGGAGAGTAATAGTCTTATATCATCCAAATTGTCCAGCTAACCCATCATTGTGCAGTTCTGAAATGAGATTCTTACGAAGTGAAGTGACAGGAATGTATAGTCAGTGTGCCTTGAATAAGAATCCCTAAGGAAGGACATAAGTGGTTGTCGAATCTTGTCCAGCATCCACACACTTATTATAAGTAGATCCGAAGTCGGGATAGTGGAATACAGATAATTGAGAGCTTCAATTCATGTCATGCTTACTGTATTGTGGCTAAGACACTTGTTCGTCTACTTAACACTTATGAAAAGTGGTTCAAAGTCCCAACATTGTGCTTATGGTGGAAGGTGTAATTGTGGAGGAATTTAATCCATCTAGTGTGGCATTTGTTAAGGGTCTTCTGGGAGTTCAAATACCTCAAAGCCTCATGATTAGAGTTAAGGACCAATTTTCGTTGGATCAAATAATGTCTCCAATGCTTGAGAGCTTGCACCATGACATAGAATTCGACATGTGAGGTTCATTCAATTTTTACTGGAAAAGGCCATAGGACGTCCTTCCTAGCTTAGGACGACACCAATTTCGACATGTGAGGCATCACAGTCAACCACAAAAATCGATGTTTCAGCTTGTGAAAGCTTTCTTTTGCTTTGGGGGTGCAGATGGATGTACCTTTGCGAGTGCAATCTATCATCGGAGCAACACAAGCGCTAAATTTTCGGATGAATCGTCGATAGAACGAAGCCAATCTTATGAAGCTACGAATCTCAGGTGAGAGCTTGTGGCACTGGCTAGCTCTAAATGGCTTAAACCTTGGAAAGGTCAACTTTGAGTCCGTTAGTAGAGACAATGTATCATAGAAAGAGAACCATGGCATACATGAAGGAGCATTTCTTGAGATGGATAAACAATTATAGGGCTCTCTATGTTTCCAAGACTAGTTATAAGTGTGCTAAGTGGTTGCCCTTAGTCAAGTTGTAGATCAATATATCATCAAAGTACACAACCACAAATTTACTGATGAAGGGCCTCAATACATTATTTATGGTACGCATGAAAGTGCTTGGGGAATTAGACAGACTATAGGGCATGATCATCCACTCATAAAGACCCACTTTGGTCTTGAAAGTTTCTTTCACTCATCTCCACGACGAATGAGAATCTGATGGTACCCGCTCTGAAGATCCATTTTGGAAAACAATTTCACGCATTGTAGAAAATCGGAAGCGTAAGCGTAAACATGGAATAAAAGATAATGAACAAAAATAACAAGCGGGATTTAACGTGGAACCCTACTCCGAGAGGAGCGGGATGAAACCACGGGAGAAGCCCCTGAATTGGGCGTTTCTTCTATTGAAGTTCTCAATGAGTACAGGGGGTGTGGGGCTCCTTATATAGCCCCACAGACAGACCCAATAGTGACCGCTCCCCCATGTGGTACTAAACACATGGGTGAGCTCTTTTCTTTTCCAACACTCCCCCTCAAGTTGGTAGCTGGGACAGCTGCAACTTGCAACAATAAAGAAAAAATATACACCATTACATCTTCACTTGAAATCACCACAATAAACGTATGTATCCGCAACTGGTAGACAAACCCGCTTGCTGACGGGTATATCAGGTCACCGGAACGTATCTCTGTTGTGCCTGGAAGGTCACCGGACTGTCTCTGTCGTGCCTGCATGGTCACCGGATCTCTGTCTCAGTCGTGCCTGCGGGTCACCAGACTTTATCCCCGTCGTGCCTTGAAGAAAACAAATCCAGTGCGGAGTCGATGTCGAGGATAGAGACACCACGACGAAGATCGATGCACAGTGAAGATGGCTTGATATTCTGTGAAATCCGGAGTGTTTGGTCTGTCAATCAACGATATAGGATGCATATGGCTTTTACTCCCCCTTTCTCCCAAACTTGTGAGAAAAATGAAAAATAAAGACAAGTTGGGAGAAGTAAACATGAATCACATTTTTTATGCGTACGGCTTTTTCTTGTACGTGCCTTTTCTTCATCTTCTCCTTTTACAATTTTTCGTACGGCTTTTCTCATGTTTTTTTTTGTAAGCCGTCACATTTTTTTTCATTCATTTTTTTTTGGAATTTGCGTACGGCTTTTTTTCTAGTGTACACGCCTCTTCAAAAACTTTTTTTTTCATTTTTTTAAGCCTCCTTTGGCTTCACATTTTTTGTTTTTTTTGTGTTTTTTTAATAAAAGCAGCCCCTCTTGGGGCGGAATGAAAAAAAAAACAGCCCACTTGAGCTTCTACAATCCCTTTTTTTTACTTTTCTCTTCTCGTCTTTTTTTTTAATCTTGACCCTCTCTCTTTCTTTTATGAACTCACGGCCCATATAGGCAAAATAGTCATTGTTTTTTTAAAGGCCATATGGGCACCACTAGGGTTCCCACGGTGGGAACCCTCTCACAAAACACGCCGCCGCCAGGGAGCATCAAATCAACACCGCAGGGGATGCCGCCTCCACGATTGGAATGCGATGTGCTGCCATCCGAAGGCAGCTAGGGCTTCGACATCGGGAGAAGCATCTTGCGGTGATGGCGCCTGGAGTCGAAGGAGATCTTCACCGCCTGAGAGGAGCTTGCGCGGATGGAGGGCACCGTTTTTCCGCAAGAAGACATTGCCTGGGATGTCGCGCGACACGGAGATTCGTCTTCGACTGGAGGGCTCGCCTGGGACGCGCACGCGCACGCGAGGGAGGAGGATGCGCTGTTGCGGTGAATCGTCAGGAGGGGCTCGCACTGGTGCGTGTATTGGGGTGAGCCCTGGACTGGCACGTTGCGCCTGGAGTCGGAGGAGGCAAGGAAGGTGACGCTGCTCGCGTGGGACCGAGATGCGACCTGGAGCATGCGCTAGGGATCTTGGAACGCCGCCACTTGGTGAACGGCCTACGAGATATGAATCGACAGGAAGTTGATCTGCTTCGAGCTTTTGCGCGAGGCCAACATCAAACAGGTTTCCGAGAGTAGAACCCCCCAATCTGCACCATCATGGAAAGGGCTCCAGGAAGGCTTCATCATTGCATGGATATGGGACGATTAGGATTTGAATCCCTAGAACCCATTGTGATCTTGATGAAACATTTCACACAAATCTTCAAACTTCGAGCAGAAATTTGAAAGACAAACTCAATCAAAAATAACAACTTGAAATCCTCGAGAATCGACCCGCTCTGATACCATGTAGAAAATCGGAAGCGTAAGCGTAAACATGGAATAAAAGATAATGAACAAAAATAACAAGCGGGATTTAACGTGGAACCCTACTCCGAGAGGAGCGGGATGAAACCACGGGAGAAGCCCCTGAATTGGGCGTTTCTTCTATTGAAGTTCTCAATGAGTACAGGGGGTGTGGGGCTCCTTATATAGCCCCACAGACAGACCCAATAGTGACCGCTCCCCCATGTGGTACTAAACACATGGGTGAGCTCTTTTCTTTTCCAACACGCATGATAGCTTGTCAAGCATATCATCGCATTGAATCAAAAAGTGATACTTGACAGTGATCTTGTTGATAACACGACTATCCATGCACACCCTTCGTGTGCCATCTTTTTTGGGAGTAAGTAGAGCAGGAATAAACACATGACTCATGCTCTCATGAACATAACCACGTCGCAAAAGATCGTGTCATGCTTATTTACCTCTTCGTGTTCGCTCGGGCTCGTCTGATAATGTGGTAAACTCGCTTTAGAGGTTAGATCAATGTGGTGTTGGATGTCACGCAATGGGGGTGAGCCTTCAGGTAGTTCTCCATGTATGGTGTACGCAAATGCCTCCATGTATGATTTAAAAGAAAATACTAGAGATTTACAATCAGGTCCCTGCATGGGGACCTAATTGCAAAAACAAAAGATGATGGAGGTGAGCCTGGAAGCTCTGGGCTTAAGTTGTAATTTGTCTACCTGTTCGCATGCCAACGGCACAGATTAGATTGCGTATTTGGAGTTTCCAAAGATGCCATGTGTCAACAGCCTGGAGTTCAGTTGTTCTTCCCTAAACTTCACATGATAATGGCGATTTCGTCTCCGGCTATCGTCGGTGATACACCGGCTCTGATACTACTCCAGCAGGGTATGAAGGGATGACATACCCCCTCCGAGCTCTCCTCCGGCAGGGTGATGGTCATGGAAGACATCGACGTCGTTCTGATGAGAGACGACTAGGGTTTGGAATCCCAGTTTTAGAAGGATTGCAATTGCTCGATTACTCTATGAAAAATGCGATGGAACTCCAGGTGATAACAAATATGCTCCAGAAGCGCAGGGACGACCTGCAAAGAGGATTAGTTTGCTCGATTTAAGGAAGAATCGGTCAAATTTACAAGAGTTTGCAATTCAGATAAGAGTTCCATAAAGCAAACGTCGATGGATTTGAGAAGAATTGGAATGAGATGTCGATCGTGATTTGAAGATGGTGATTAAGAGATGCTAATGAAGCGATTAAGAATACTAATTGGGTTAGGAAGATGAGGAAATTCAATGGATGACCGAAGGATACCTAGGAGTCAAGGGTTTATGACTCTCTGGTCATTGCTCATCAGGTCGGCTACATGAAGCTCAACACTCGCATACGGTGGCGATTCAAGGCGAAGGAGGCCTTGGAACTACTCTCTGTCGAATCCTTTTCCACGCGATGGTGGCTCCTCCGTTGTCTGTCACTCGAGTTGGAAGCACTGAGGCTTGGAAGTTAGAGGTCAGTTAGACTGGACTGGAGAAAGTTGTATCTAACAACTGGTCTTTGGGGGTTTAAATAAGTGAATCAACGGTGATTGGCGTTGATTGGAGGGTGGGTGAGTAGGAGGGTAGTTAGGTAAATCGAATGAAGGGTGAAGATGGGAGATTGGGTGGAAGATGAACGCGGGAAAATTAGGCGAAGTTAGCTGATCAGAACAGATTCCAATTTCCAGCCAACTTCTTCTTGGGGAGGAAGCACCAGGTGTCGATACGTGTCAACACCTGGTTGATTGGAATTTGTAAAATTAATAATAAATACCCATTAATTAACTTAGGTATAACAATAAAAAATTTAAATAATTAAATATATTAATTTATTATATAATTTATTTTTATCAATATTAATTATTTAATGAAATAAAAATATAATATTGATAAATAGGTAAATATAATGTTTAATAAATTGACTTTTGATTTTTAATTTAATGAATTAATAAATAACATAATATTTTCATACTTTATTAATTATTAAGATAATACATAAGGTTTATGTGAATTTTTACATATTTCAGTAAACATATTTAAATATATTAATAAATGCAGGAATATAGTCTACAATTCAATTTCATCTATAAATAGGGTATTTGATTTATTTAAAATATTAAATAGTATCAAAAAATCTGAAATAATTCGTGGTTAAAACACAAGATCAAAAAACAATTAAAATTATAAAATAAATAAAACTATAAATGGTGTGCTCTAAAGAAAATAAATAGTCTAGAAACCCAGCTGTCATTAGGTCCCAAAACCGACTTTTTACAAACAAACTCTGATTTTAGTGAAATCACCTTCATTAATTAGAGAATATTATTTTATGATCTTAAAGGTGAGTAGAGTGAAAGTGGAGTTCGTATGAGAAAGTTATGATGTTCAGAAGTTTAGAAATTGGCAACTTGAAAGTTGGATTTCTTGGCATATATACAAGATAATATTTTTAACCTTTTTTTTATTTTTTTTATATATTTTTAGAAATAATTAAGAGAAGAGTTGGGTGAAATATGCATAAGTAAATTAATTAAAAAACCATGAAGTTTTGGTATTTGTTTGATAATTAATTAATAGTGTGTACAATGTACAAATAATTCTTTTTGTGGTTTTCTTCCTTATATCCCCCTACTTATTTGTCTGTCGACAAATCCATGTTGACTTGGTCTCAGGGTTTAGGTTATATAAATATATCTTTCATCTATATTTATATTTTATAAGTCATACTGTACATATATACATATTTACAATATGCCTTTCTTTTTATTTTCTTTGTTTCTTATTCTTTTTTATTTACATGATTTTAGTGCATAAAATTGCATTTTTATTCATGAATGAAGTTTTGTTAGGAAATTGTATTTAATGGATGTTTACATGCATTTTTTAAGAGTTTTAAGACAAAATGCAGACAGAATGTTAATGAACCATGGATTCATCACAACCCCACTCTTGGGCCATTGGATCAATCGTGATCCAACGACCATCATCGCACCTGTCGAAAGCCTAACTCCCACATTCCCCAATCACGTTCCCACCTCACACACACTATGCGTGATCGCTACCCATACTCAATCATTGGATCCCATTCGATCCAATGGTATCTATGCTTCACCCCCTACCTTAGACCCTCATCCTCTATTGATCGCCTCCTATAGCCAGCTCTGTCTCTGATCAACGCCCTCTATTCTCCCAAAACACCCCTCATTGCTATGTTCTCCGGTCATCACCTCCACCTCTCCATCGTCGTCGACTAACCTAAGACCTAACCCTAACCATACGATCCTCTGTCACCTCGGATCCCCCTCATCAAACCTCCTCTACATGAAATGCCTCTCTTCCAATCATTACCCTCCTCTACTGATGCAACGTGAGCTCAAATTATAGGGCCGAATTTATTTAATTAATTAGTGGTCAATTTTATTTACGTTTTTTTATTTATCGTATCGCTAATTAAATAATTGAGATCGCATGTGATCTCCAACGTTTATTCATAGAGTTAATTTTAAATTTGGTCGGTTAATTAGTTAGAGTCAATTTAGGCAAGTCGGTTGTCAATTTAAATTAATTTACTATTTTTGTAATCTCATCCCTCCTATATAAAGGGATGAGGGTCCAATGTATTAGTCAGTTCAGTTTGATAATTAATTGAGAATTATTCTCTATCTCCTCTCTCTTCTCTCTTCCCCTCGCGGTCTACGCGTTCTTCCTCCTTCAACCTCGCGCAACAGGCGTGTTCTTCTCCTCAACCCCTTTATTTTCTCCACCGAAATTCCACCATTCAAATTTTATCGTCGACGCCGAATCGTGTTTGCATCATTTGGTATCAAAGCGGTTATGGAGTCGTTCTCACGATTCCACGATCCTGTCGCATATTGGCGTGTGCAACTCGATCTGAGTCGTCTATCCATTGATTCGCGTACACGCGCACGTCGACACAAATTCAAGCGACGTCTTGTTTCAAGCATTAAAGTCCAGGAATGGATGGATGCGCAAGCTGAAGAAGATTCGTTCATCTACAACGAAAGTCAGTTCGTAGAGGCCGCTGTGCAACACGATTTTGAGGAAAAAAATGAAGATGAAGATGAAGATCTAGCCGATGAAGAGGAACATCTCGCTGTCAATGAAGATCCGGCCGCTGTCCAGGCCATTTTAGAAGAAAAAAACGACGAATTTTAGAAGAAAAAAACGACGAAAACGTGGCTGTCCAGGTAAACTCAGACCTGCAAACTCCACCGGAATCGACCAACGCCTCATCGCCACCCCGTCACCAACCCCCGCTGCTGCCCCTGCCCCCCCAGCGGCCCCCCTAGACACATCGGACTCCTCCGCGAACCCACCCTCACCCCCAGCGACCCCGGTAACACCCCCAACCCCTGCCCCCGCTAAACCCACCGCGGCTACTCCGCGCACCAACCCTTCTCCACGCGTGCAAGCCATGCCCCCTCCTCCCCCGGTACCATCGCCGCCCCTATCGCCAACCCCTTCCCCCGTTTTCTCCCCAACCCCACAGCACCCATCCGCATCACCGCCGCCCCAACGCCACCCTCGCACCCTCTCCTATCACCGCCCACCCGCATCGCAACCACTCACCCACCCGCATCACCGCCGCCCCATCGCCACCCCTGTGCCCTCTCCCATCATCGCCCTCACACATCCTCCCCAACGCACCCCGTGCTCCCCCAACCTTCCCCGCACTTGCCGCCTGCCCCAGCATCTCCCCGCTCGCCCCCACTTTCCCTCCCTTCCCGCGATCGCCTCGGCGGTGCCCCGCACCAACCCGCGCCTTCCCCACGCGCAGCCCCCCTCGCGCCGTCCTGCTCGTCGCTCCCCACGCAACGCCTGTGCTCCCTACTCCGGCGCCGCCTCTTATCAGGTAGGCATGGGCGTGGAACCCTAACAAGGATTGCGGAAGTCCCTCCCCCCGAATCCCCTCAATTGAGGAGAAGGATATTTTGGAGAAATTGCAAAGGCGAACCCCCTGAAAATCCTATTCGCAGAAAGGCCGAAATTGACAGGAAATTAAGGGAGATTGAAAGGGTACGAAAATTGCAGAGATGCCCTCCAATTGGGAAAAACTACAAACGTAACGTTGAGAATGATCAAATTGGAGGAAATTGAAGCCACAATTCAAGGATAAATTCTCAAAGGACGCACCTACATCAAGCAATTCGTCAGGAGACGATTTTTTTCAAGCGGCGGAGGGTTGATGCAGCGTGATCTCAAATTATAGGGCCGAATTTATTTAATTAATTAGTGGTCAATTTTATTTACGTTTTTTTATTTATCGTATCGCTAATTAAATAATTGAGATCGCATGTGATCTCCAACGTTTATTCGTAGAGTTAATTTTAAATTTGGTCGGTTAATTAGTTAGAGTCAGTTTAGGCAAGTCGGTTGTCAATTTAAATTAATTTACTATTTTTGTAATCTCATCCCTCCTATATAAAGGGATGATGGTCCAATGTATTAATCAGTTCAGTTTGATAATTAATTGAGAATTATTCTCTATCTCCTCTCTCTTTTCTCTTCCCCTCGCGGTCTACGCATTCTTCCTCCTTCAACCTCGCGCAACAGGCGTGTTCTTCTCCTCAACCCCTTTATTTTCTCCACCGAAATTCCACCATTCAAATTTTATCGTCGACGCCGAATCGTGTTTGCATCATCTGCCTATAAAGCTTTGACCACCACCTCCTTTCTCCACATCCACCGTTATTGGGATCAATTGAATAAGAGAGATAGAGGATCTCAGAGATCAAAGCTGGTGACATCAACCTTGACTTCTTGGGGGAAGACTCCTTTAGGTGAGATCGAGAGGATGTAACACCCCGCAAATTACGGTTTTTTTTCTGAATAAACTAATTCAATATTATATTCAAAAGAAGTGTCTCATCGCTAGCTTTCCAACGAGTCCAAAAATGTGTTATTCCGAGTCTGGATGGGTGAGATATGCGTGTTTTAGTGAAGAGAGGTAATGGATATTGACGGGATTTAATGGTTACAGAATTTGAATATTTAATTACGGGTTAGGATTATTTTAGAGATTCTAAATTAAGGTTTTACACCTAAACCAGATTAAGATCCCTACCCTTCATCTCACTCGCATTCCCACAAGTCTTTCTCTTATCTCCTTTTCCCTCTCTTTATCCAGAGAACCAAAGGGAGAATGGTGCAACCACCATTATCAGAAGCTCTCAAAGCTCTGTAGATCCACGATAGCAGGAAAATGAGGAGCACCATCACAAGAGAAAGGCACTTCTCTCATTGGATTCTTGATCGGACAATCAAGCACGTGGATCAAAGGCGTACACGAGCATAGGTAACGGATCCTCGATCTTATCCATTTTGTTCCGCATGCCTTGCGATTTGGAGACTGTTGAGATTTTGGAGATGAGCACTCGATTTCGATTCCACCCTGAGATCACCTCTTGCTATTGGTGTATCTTGAATCATATATATTTTCATGGATTTTCATGTACAAAATAACTAAGGAATTTCCGGAGATACTGGGTTGTTGTATTGGAAAAATTTTCACATATACCTCTGTTAATACGTAGATAATATGAACGATCTAAGATTTGGTACTAATATTGTCTTGGTGTAGCCTTATAAAGACTTAGGCTCGATATTGTATCATGGGGTTATCATATATGCCATGGTGGATTTTGGATATTACGTGTTAAGATGAAGGTGTGACCTAATCTTTAGGTCATAATGTTAAGTTGGATTTTGGATGGTCGTAATGCTAATATTTAGGTAGTAATGTTAAGAGAATACTTTAGAATGTATTAGAATGATAATGCATAATTTCTTGTATAATCGTGATTTACAATTCCAGTAACTCTTTTTTGACTTTCTTTTTGAAGTCCCATAAAATCCGTAATCAATTAAACGTGAGTTTCTATTTAGCAAACACGTCTACATTATTCAAAAATTACATTTGATGTAAATCAATTAGTTACTATCGTAACATGTAATTTTGTTGAACATTGCCAATACTGCAGTATACGAGGTATAGTTTAATATGTCATGCCCAGAAATTTTATTATACGAACTATATCCAATACATTGATATGTCCATGCCTAAGTTGTTACTTGATATTCTTTCAATTCACAAAACTATTGTTGTACATGTAACTAGTGATGACCTTTTCTTTGTGAACTATTTTTAATGTAGCTAACTTTTCCATTAGTTAACCAAAATTAGCTAAGGACTATTTCCTTGTTTATTGATTGACCTTTCCATGTTGTGACTATTAATTGATATAGTCATTCAACGTACATATTTCCATATCATAGTTTCGTTGTCTGTGGCATGGTTTAAAAAACCGGATGGACCGAGAACCGGCTCCGACCTGGTTAGTTCGGCCAGTTTTGTGTAATTAATTTCAAAAAATAAAAAAAATAAAAATCGGATCCGACCGATGGTGGGACTGGGTTGAACCGAATTGACCCAGTTTTGATGGTTTGGTAAATTTTCAAAAAAATAAAGGTTAAATAATGAAATAATGGGATTTTTATTACTTATGACCTTCTTAACTTCTGCGATATAAGTTATGTCCCTCTATTTTTTTGGAATATACATTGAGCCAATACTTTCTTAGAGTAATTTTGTAGAAGCAATTATAAATAAATGATTACAATTATGTTCATATATAATTCTAGAAACTGTGACTAACTTTTGTAGAATTTTACACGTAGGCAATCATGTTATTCTATTGAATGATTAGACATTTTAAAGATTATTTCATCGATATATAAATACATACTTACATATATATATTTCCGGATTTATCGATTCAAAAAACTGGTTCGACCGATCTGAACAGTAAATTGAGCCCGGTCCGGTTTTTTCCGAGTCGACAAGAATGATGACGTCATGCTAACATTATCACCAGTCCGACCGATTAGGATCGACGGTCCGACCCGGTGGGACCAAACCAAAGACTGACTGGTTCAATGTTCGGTCCGGTTTTTAAAACCTTGGTCTGTGGAGACAAATTAGTATAATCCTTTTCCAAAACAAGATCTCATTATATACTCAATATTAAGTCGACTTTCCAATGGTATTATATAGAAGTATAAATATGATATGCTCCCTCAGTTTTACCTCTTGACGCCTATACATTATTGTCGATTTATGCTATCCTTGTAACATCTTACGTGCCTTGATTGGGCCATTTTATAAATTAGAGATGATGGAGTTTCTCTTTCCTAATTATACGTAGGAAACACAATACAGTACAACTAACCTTTGAGTGAAACTGCATCCTTCTACTGGGAATGATGTTGTACGAGAACTCTCTAGTCGTTAGAAAAACGAACTGTATAGAAGTTGAGACAAATCGTTTGAAGCCCCCTCAATTATATTGGTAGTGTGTCGAATGCATGTGGTAATACACTATAATAAATGTAAGAAGATAAAGGTATAGATTGTGACACAAGGATTATCATATTGAATAGGTTGTGTAATCATTTCTGAATATCATTGATAAATTCCAAGGCCTTTTTCTTTTGAGTAAAGTGTATCAATGCATGTGGGGAAGGAAAAGATAAATACAAGGTAGGTGCATATCCTTGTAGTCCGGCTGAACCGACAATGAGTCATCTCCACTCGACGGGCATCACAGAGTGGGATAGTAATATGTACTAGTGGCGGACCTAGCATTTCATGTTAGAGGGGGCACTGTACTATATATTGATGCTAAAAAAACTTATAATATTATAAATTTCTATGTGTGAAGTAAAAATTGGTGAAATGCTTTATAAATTTGGTATATATTTGTGCTTAAAATATTTCTAAAAAAATCTACAAATTATGCAATTTTTTTCAACAAAAAATTGTGATTACAATGATTAGTTCCTAAAAATGTAACACAATGTGTCTAATTCCTTTGGGCATGCGTCTTCTCAGCGTCGTACCCTTTTCCTCCCTAAAAATGTGTCTAATTCCTAGGCTATATTACATCCATATTGAAGAACTGATGATAATAAAAATCTAATAATTTTGAGAATCTGACCTCTTGCCTCTTAACAATGGTTATTTGTTACCTTTGTCATCACAAATTTACATTAATCTTGTTATTTAAGCAATGATAAGCACACATTTTAATGAAAAAGACAACAATAATCGTTACTACTTGAACTATTACCGGTGACAAACACTGAATGTTCATTGCTAATTTCAAATATACCAATTGTTACAGTAAAATATATGTTACATGTTTAACAATTGATATAGTAACAAACTCAAAATTATGTCAATATAGACTCATTTTGTTGTATTGATTGTTTTACCTTTCCCCATAATCTTAATATTTTTCATCGATCATGAATCTCTGCATGGTATGGAATAGTAAGTCAGTAAGGGACATATGTGAGACATGATCGTATGGAAAGGGACAAGATTATATCTAGATACAAGGATCCTTCGAGAGATGGAGGGTTGTACATAATGTGGAAGATGGTTAAGTAGTGAACCTCAAGGTATGGAAAGATAGGATAATACAATAAAAGAATTAAGACCATGAGAGGAAAAGAAAATATGCAAAACAATATAATTACATCTGCTTTCAATGTGCAAAAATAAAGCAACATGATCGGATATCTTTAAATCAAATTGAAGATCAAAATCTAATTGAGCAAAAGGTAATAGATCGGATTGGAAGTGTGGAATCAGAGAAGATTGATTTGGAAGGCAAAAAATAATGGTACGGCCTAGGAATGCTTATATTTGTCTTCTCCTCATTATCAAATTAATTATGTCGCGTAACACATTACAAGTGGGTGAATTAATTTGCAACATGTTGTGATTAATAAAGGTATTCGATTACATGGTAACCGATGTGAGATTAATTAAAGGTGTATTAATTGCAGGTATAGGAATTTATTTAGGATGAATGAAGAGACTGAGGCCCCTAATTGGGGGAGAGGATTAAGAATGGGTCTTAATGGAGGAGGGGCATTCAACTAATTATAGAAAGATATTAATTGATTTGAAAAGTTTTATTAGGATTAAAGGCATAGTATACATATGACTTTTGACAAAATGGGGGGGGGGCATGTGCCCGACCTCGGCTAACAGTAGGTCCATCCCTGCTTAAAATATGCGTCTATCTCTCGCCAGCAGTATCTCTCAAAAGTACAAAGTGAAAACAAAAGAATCTACACAAAGGTGCACCATATCAGGTGTGGTAGGTGTGGTAGCTATGTATCAAGGTCATCATCAATATAGATATTATTGCTATCATATCATCAATATCGATTTTATTCTTGTAATTCGACGCTGAATGTCGTATTCGTTATCGAAATTTCATGTAACGACGACTATTCATGGATTTTTTCTCTCATTATAAATCATACTAATTGTTATGTAACAACACCCGTAAGAAAATGTCAATGTGCATGATAATTTTTTATTATTGTTTTTTGTCATATTCGTTTTATGACTTCACCGTTAAAATTCTACGAATATATTCACGTCATGGAAAATTAATATAGGCAAATTTGAATTAGCTACTCATTGTATTTTTGGCTACAACTATTATGCCGAATATATAATCTAATCATTGAGGTGCATAATATCTAGATTCAAAAATTCATTCATCTCATAAATAATGGCATCAAATACAAGTTTGTCATATATATAAAAAGTAACAACATTAAAACATGTTACAGGCAAATGTAGACAATAAAAAGAGATTTAGATGATGTTTAATATTACACCATATCAGCCACAAAGTTGATGCTAATTACTAAAAATATTTTTATTAATTTGAGTAGGCTTCTTTATAAAAAAAATCTTTTGAATTGTATTATATATTTATTTAAGCTCGATTGTATCTTTCCTATTAATTTATCAAAATCGAAAAGAAAAACTTCTACCGAAATGATGTTCTAACTTTTTACCGTTTAAATAGGCACCACTGCGATATCTGATAATGTAAACAACGAATATAAAATTAAATGCAACATTTGCATGAAATGAAATAAGTGTTTTTGTGTCGGAAAAAGAAATTATTCGTACGACCAAATTATATACCCATCGATTTATAGGGTCAATTTGGTTTACTCGAGAGAATGAAACATCTGTAATGCAATTCATGTTGGGAACTGAATATCTAACTTTCACTCATATTTTTATCAGTTAGAATTAATATGATGGATCTCATGTTTCCTTTAATATGATATTTCTAGCTACCTTCAAAATAATAAAGTCAACATCAATTAGTTATGTCTTCCTATTTATGATCAACATCACAACACTATTTTTAATTTTTTTACAATTATGCTACTATGATATTTTACATATTAGTTATGCCTCACCTTTTTTGCAATCTCAGTTATACCCCTACTGTATTGCATTGTTATTACTTGTATTCTTTCGTTATTTTCACCGTCAATGAGGTGGACCAAACCATGCTTTATTCAAACCAATGTCCAGTTCGTGCACCCTTGAAGGTGCTTGAAGCGTTGAGTAACCCAAAGTGCATGTGTCTGAAAGCATATACATTAAAGGTGTATGTAAAGGTCGTATTCTCATGATCCTCAGGAGTTATGGATACTTGATTGTAGCCAAAATAGACATCTAGAAAACATAAGTATTCTTCCCCTACCATCTCTCTAAGATTTGGTCAGTGAATGACAGGTGGAATTGATCTTTTTTCGTCGCTACATTCAGGCATCTGTAATATACACAAACACACCACGACGTGGGCGTCCTTGTCAGAATCTCCTCTCCATCTTTGTTGGCGACCATGTGAATGCCCAACTTTTTCAGGACTTCATGTATAAGAATCCCTCGCTTGGAATCAAAGATGGGACAAATAGATCCTGCATCATTGATAAATCCTGAATTCAGCCCTTTAATAGTGTGAAATTAACATTTACGATGTCATTGCAGTAGGACTAAATTGGATCTATCAAAGACCGTTTAATTAAATTAACAATCAAATTAAACGATTGAATTTATATTTTACTTGGGCAAGCCCAAGGTCGAACTCATGGATACGAGCCTCTTTATTATCATTTAGACTCTATTTATTTGAATTAAATGTTGGATTAAAGCATCGTAGGCCAATGAATGCATGTTGACACGACAAGATGCATAAATATGAATAATGCATTTTTTATTTTTTATCATGCAAAGAGATGCAATTAAATGCAATGAATAAATATGCCCTGATTACATAAAATAACGAGCAAATTAAACATTAGTCAATTTCGAGCTCAAATCATGAAACAAGCCTGTTGGTTAATTTAGGCAAGCCATAAGTGTACTACATATTGGACACTTGGCTATTTAAATAATACATCACACTTAGAAGTGTTAAAACATAGATCTAAACATGCCATTAAGAAGACACTGAAACAAGCTTCGAAATGAGACCAAAATCAACTGAAAAGAGATACGATGCTCAAGATATTCACAAATGAAATCAGGGGTATAAATGCAAGAAAAAAATAAAAGATAACCAGCAGACAGGTCCCTGGCGAGGGACTAAAATGCAAATATCAATTAGCGTGAGGCCTTCCCTGAAATTTACCCACACGCACAGGGGTATTTTTGCAATTATTAAAACCCGTGAGCGTATGAGTGCAAAATAGCCCAGGCACATGTGGTCTGCACGTGAGCTCTGGCCATATTTGCAATTTGGAGAAACCCCGGGGGCGTACCTGCAAAATACCCGGCCAGTCACGTGACATGTATGTAAGGGCTAGGTTCAGGTGTTTTGCAGGTTCGGATGCTGCTTCGGCTAGGCTCAGATACGGTTCGAGGTTCCTGGTGCTTCGATAGTGATGCAGATCGAAATTGGCGTGTCGTCGATAAATAAAATAAATTGGACGGTGGAAATTTGGTGAAGAAAGAGAGGGGTTGAGAAGAAGAAACTCGTCGGAGAACGAGAGGTTGAGGGAGAAGAAGCGTGAAGACCGCGTATGGGAGAAGAGAGAGACGAAGATAAAGATCTCAATTTTTTATTAATACTGGACTGAATAAAACTCTGGACCCTCATCTCTTTATATAGGAGGGATGGCATTACCAAAAATAGTAAACTAATTAATTTGACCACTAATTATCCTAATTGGACTCTAACTAATTTAACCGACAAATTTAAAATTCAAATTGAGATCACAGACGATCTTTTTATTTAAATTAAAATTGCGACAACCTAAAAAACGTAAATAAAATTAACTACCATAATTTAAATAAATAGGTGGCCCTATATTTCAGGTCCACGCTGCATCAGATAGGGACTCGGGAAGGGGGGGCTTGGCTTCGGATATGGCTCGGGTACGGCTCGGGGTACCCGAGCCTATGGATCTGGTGCTGAGGCTCGGACCTGCTCGGTGCCTGACACATGGACGTCCGAGGACCGTCTGATCACAATGATACAATGGTATCTGTACTGTGTGCTGGAGGAAACGTGGACCTCTGAGGACCGTCTGATCAAGGAGATCGGACGATAACTGCTTTTCTGGATCCTCCTTGCTGTCACCGCCTGCTGCGGGCTTGGTTGGGCTTCGACGAAGGTCCCCGCGCTCTGCCACCTTCTATCATGCTCGGTGAAGACTCCCAGCTGCTCCTGAATGGCTGGGCATCATCGTGGAAGTGCGACAGAACAGTTGGAGCATCTGGGAGTCTTGATGGTTGCCTGGGTGCCGGAGACGAAGCAGCTTGAAAAAGCTCCGGTGAGAGATCCAGCCATTGAAGATTGGAGCACCTGCGACGTTAGTGACTAGTCGAAGCGTGGTGCATGAGATGCAAAGTGAGTGGAACAAGATGGATGGCCGTGAATGGGCTGAAGAAGGCGATGGTTGGTGGTTTTCTCCGATGAGCTTGGAGGAGGGGGTCGGTAGTGGTCATGGGTTGTGGAAGGTAGGGAGGATGAACGGAGTGTTGCGCATGGATGGTGGAAGCGAGGTGGAGCTAAATAGATGGTCGATGAACCGTGATGGGGTGTAGATCATCCTAATTAATTGCTAGAAACTAAGGAAAAATACAAGAGGGGATCGGGGATACTTACATGGACAATGGTGGGCGATTAGCTTGGGCTTGAGCATTTTGGAGACACTCCGATCATAGCAGGACCCCTGCAGCTACTAGGGGACTCTTGGCAGAGGCGGAGCTCCGCAGGGCTAAGCCTACCATGGCTTAGGGTCTCACTGGAGGCTCCGCCGCCGTCGCTCCTTCAATCCGACCTCCCCCTGCCATGGGGAGGCGGAGATGGGCTAGGTGGAGCCCCACGTACAAGTGGACAACGAATAATAGGGGCGACGACGCCATATTTAAGGAGTTGGAAAGTGGCGGTCCGATGATGGAGGTCGTGATTTACAGGGAGGATGTGGAACGAGAAGAGGGATATCGTGGAGAACGTGGGCTAGCGTGAGGATGGGGGATAAACGGTCTTGGTCGTGGGCTCGTCGGGAAGTGGAGGAGGTGGGTAAGAAGCGAGGGAAATGGAAATGGCAGAGAGGCTGCGAGAGGTGGAGAACATGGGCGAGAGGTGGAAAGGGAGGTAGACGACGAAGTCTCCACCGTTGGATCTCACGATCCAACGGTGGAGCGGTGGGCGCTAGTGAACGATTAGGATTAGATCCCAGGAGGTGAGATCAAGGGGCGCAGGATTCGCCATGTGGCGTGAGGAAATGAAGGTAGAAGCCAACGACCGTGATGAGATCGGACGGTGGAGATCAGCTGTCTGAGTTAAAGGCTTAGATCGAGGGTATTGGAGAAGATCTGGCGATGGAGAAGTCGCCACGTGGAGGAAGGAGGTGAAGGTTGGAGCGAGTGGCCATGGTCTAATTGGAGATGATCGGATGGCTGCTAGATGATGCGGGCGTGGACATCTGAGATCTGGAGAGATAGAGAGATATCGAATGTCGTAGTGAGAGGGCACGTGGCGCCCAAGGGTCTGGGCCATGTGGCGCAACCAGATGGCACCACGTGGCCCAATTAGATTATTTCGACAAAGAAAGTTAAATAAGAGGGAGAAGATGACCGGATTTGAAAAAACTCAAAACATGAAAGTTGTAGATTTCGACGAGATCTACAAGTTTCATGTTGATAAAAAACGGAGATAAGGTCAAACAAAGATAGAAAATATTTTTGAAAGCATTTCTAAGGTTAAAAACATTGCGATTTTTAAATGTTCCATTTTTTGTATTTTTAATTTATTCAATGACTCTGATAATCACGTGGATTATTCAGATTTTTATTGACACTTAGTCTAAGCTAGGGAGTTAATTTCAGTGAATTAAGAGTATGAAACTGGGTTTCATCAATCACACTATTTCTTAATCTCTTTCTTCGCTACTTCTCGTAAATTTAGATTCAGTCTATGTTGGAATTCACAAGATGGCTTAGCCACATCACACACATCGATATGATGTGAACAAAGAGCAGGATTAATCCCATCAAGATCAGAAAAGTTACAACCTATCACTTTTCATTTTTTTCTCTAAGGTCTCTAGCAAGCGATACTTGTGATCTCCGTTCAATTGTGAACTTATGATGATTGGGTACTTATTCTCTTTGCGTGTAAGGAAGACGTATTTGAGGTACGAAGGGAGTGGTTTGAGATCTGGAATGGTACCGGCCTCTGTAAATTTTGGCTCAATTTAAGTTGGTTTTGTGCTTGTGGTAAACCGATCTATATGATAGGTATGGGCCATCATTCGTATTGATGAAGTCGGATCACCAAAAGTATCCAAGAAATCTATCATCATGGCATCCGACTCATCATCCCCACCTTCAGACAGATCGAATGCAAACATGTTTGACAATATAGAGTTGGCATGAGACATCTAAGGTGCAAGGAAATGTTGTATGTATTGTGCTGATTTAAGGTAAACTTGCAGACTACTTCACTCACACCGTCCTCTCTGGATGAGAGGAATTCGTCTCTGCTAGCTCTGAACTGCTACCACGATCCTGTGGCGTCTATGTGCTGGCAATTTCCATCTACAGTAGGGCATTATGGACTACTCTTTGAGTCAGGTCTGCCATTTGCTAAATTCCATCTCCACGTCTACATTTTTAATATGAGCATGAAACTATATTTTCTCAAGATCATAGTCAAATACAACCTTAACATTCCTAAAAATTGGCATGTCTAGACTGAATTAGGACTCACATAACCTCTTCAAGCACTCCATATCTAGTATTGTGAAATCCAAACTGTATTATTTACCCTCAATGGTTACGATAGCATTCCTCAACATGTCCTTGGGTCTCTTGATAGATTTATTTGTAATTTGGAGTACATCACATGATTTGCACAGAGGTCTAAGCGCAAGCTTATTGAGTAGGGCATAAGGTGAGAGATTGATTGACGATATGTAATCTGGGAGAGTACTATCAAAGATCATGTCAACAATCTGACTCATTACAAAATGTGCATCATGTCTCGCTTCTTCGTTCTAATCTCCTTCTTGCACAAGTGGTGGTTATGTACAGAACACATGTCTCGACTCTATTGTTCTTCGTGCTCATCCTTTTAGGTAGGGGTGCACATGGATTGGATTTTAGCTTGAAAAATATCCAATCCAACATTAATAGATTTTAGCCTTTCCTATTCCAATCCAATTCATCATATATTAAAATCCAATCCATCCGATTGGATCAAATTTTATATAGTTATTTATTCTTGCTTGATATTAGAATTATGGTCTCTGTGGTCGAATATTGATGAAGTTTGTGATTAATCTAGACTGCCAAATTATGTCAAAATCAAACGAATCCCTATAACACCCTTCAATGTTCTAAATATATCACTAACTGAAGAGAGATACATAACATTTAGATTAGGCTAAATATTCAAGATAAACCAACTTAAATGTAGCCCACTAGTGGGCATCATGTTTCTCATTTAGCATGGATTTGAAATTATTTTTTGTTCCCTAGATCATAAATATACATTTTTGAAAAAAATGCGAATTATATTTGTGTATCATTATAAAAAGGAAGAACTCAAGTGATGCTTATTTATTTTTGGATAGGTTTAATACATTTGAATTTGCAGTTGATCCAGTCATTTGATGGATAAGGTTGTAAGCTAGAACAAGTAAACAATAGGAAACACGAGGGCCAAGAATAATAAATAAATGTAGGAGATAATTGTCCCAAGTCTATTTCTTTCGAGGAGATTAGATGAGTGGTTGTACCCTTAGGTTAGATGTACAAATAACGTTGTACGAGATGACCATCATCGTCGCAAAGGACAAGCAATGCGACAACGTCGCGAGTGGCAAATGGCCAGGAGTGGAATATTGGCGGTCGGGAATGAAATGAGAGGGAGAGGGAACTTAAAAGAGGAATGACCATATGGGATATGCAATTTCTCGCATTATAATTATATTTTACTATTTTATGGATTGAACATTTTTGACTTTGATCACAGAAGAGAGGGTGGTGGTATGAGGGCTTGTATGTATCATTGATATGGAAGAAGGAGAAGAATGACATCCATTCCGTCCTTACAAAAATGGGAATGTGTGCAAAATGCAAACACACACACATACGTACTTAAATGCATATGTACTAACGAATTAATCGATTGAATCATATTTTGGTAAGATCTGATCCAACATATATTTAAAGGATATGAAAAATTTCAAACCGATCCGATCCATTAGATAGATAAAATGAAACCAATCCATTTTAATGCCATCGAATTGTATCGGATTACATGTTTTATCTGACCCGTATGCATCCACATAATTACGTGTGCGTCGCACCTTAAGATTTCTGCATTGTAGACACGCTGCCAATTAAATCAATTAAAGGAATACCAATTTTTACATAATCCTTGCACATCATTTCCCTCCCAGAACCAATCACGATTTTTTTGTAGTTTTTCTTCCTGCGGGTCATTGGAGCTCAAGGGAAGTGAATCATTCGAGGAGTCACATAGGATTCCGAAACAAAAATATTCTCATTCAATGAAAATTCAGAAACCGAATCTTTAAAAAATACCATAAAAAACCATTCACAAAAAAACGCGGGAGTTCCCTCCCTGAGCCCCCGCTCCATCTGTTTCCTTTTTCCCTGCCGTGATAAAACCCTAACTCCTACCCCTCTCTCCCTCTCCTTCTCTACCCCCCACTCCCTACGCCGATTCCTCGCCGCCTCCAATCCCGGACTCGCCTTTCCATCGCCGACGCCACCGCAATGACGCAGCCGACTCACGCACCGCCACCGGATCACCTGCAACCTCCACTGCTTCCCGCCGTCGCTGCCGATCAGGACCGAAGCCCGCACCCTCCTCCCTGCTGGTTGTGGTAATAGGCACTGCCATTCCCATGTTTTTTCCCGATATACGCCTGCTACACAACAATTAGTTTGATGTGATTGGGGAAAGATTCCCCTTTGCCTGGAACCGTTGATATAAATTGATTAAAGTTCATTCAGTTCGTTTTGAGCCATCCAGTGGATGATATGGTGCTTTCAGTTCCGAGCTATTAATGAGTGTTCGATTTGATTCGATCATGACTAATTAACGTTGCCACCCTGGTTTGTAATGGCATTACTCTAAATCGGTTGTCTCCAGGCTTCATTTATTGTCCATCAGTTTCTTTTAGTTTACTATCTTCCATTATTACTTTATTTGGGAACTCAGTTATTCAACTGGATGGAGTTGCATCACATGTTTAGCGTGTAATTGGTGTGTCCTATTATCATCTAGCGTTGCTTCCCTCTTTAACCCATCCCATCCGTTTTAGACACCAGCACCACCACAGTCCATGAGAGAGAGACCAAGGTGATTGTGGTAAGGGTGAATGACTTAGAAATCGACAATGATTATGAGTTTTTGGCACCATAGTTCTTTGATTTCTTGAAAGATGAGTGGACTTAGCGAGTCAGCAGGGGCGGAACCAGGAATTTTATCAAGGAGGGGCCAAAAAGGAGAAAATTTTATTATATTTTAAATGGTATTTTTAAATAAAATTAATATTTTCAAATGATATTTTTTCAATTTTGGTAAACTTACAATTTAAAATTTATTAGTATGGTTAGTTTTTTCAAATAAATTATTATTTTCAATGGTGATTTTTTAATTTTTGTTAAATATGATTATTTAAACTTTTCTAATTCTCTAAATAATAAAGTGAAAGTTTTACACAAAAAATTCTATGATTAAAAGGAAACAATAAAGTTTATTTTGTTTGTAAGGATTTCTAGAAAAAAAAGGAGAATAAACGAGAGATTTAACCTCATTTAATATTAAATTATAGAGGTACTAAATTTTAGTAATAAAAAATAATTGTTGTTGAGAAGAATCGAACCGTACTCCACAATACCATAAACGCACCATATTGCCACCATACCATATGCTAGTTTTGTTATTTTTTTACATGTATAAACTTGTTTTATAGTTAAGGAGGGGCCATATCAAAACTATAATACATTATACATGTGAAATACATGAATTAAGGAGGGGCCATGGCCCCCCTAGAGTATATACTGGATCCGCCCCTGCGAGTCAGGTACTTGTTTGAGGATGGTAAGACACATCTTCTTGTAAGCTTCCCTTCCTGTTCCCTCACCATCTTTATTCGATCTATGCACGTTTTTTGATCTCCATATGGGTTTTTTTGGTGTTTGTACGAGAAGAGTCCATCCTTATCCTTTTCTTTATCGAATCACTTGTACATAGAAACAATCGGATATAATAGATCTAATCATCAAACATCATAACTAGCTAACTTGAATACAAATAAATGTGATTGCCTATATCATATTAGTATTACAATTCATCAAATAAGCATCCAATTGTATATTTCTAAGAATAAGAACAATATATTTAGTGCCAATTTTACTTTTCATAGTCATATCTGAAAATAGACATCCTTCTTCAATGAGTCCTTAAGAGAATTTCAAACATTGACATAATATGTATGGATTCTCTATGCAACTCAACCATGTTACGCAAACTCTCGTTGCTAATAGTCATCTAATATTGTGGTTGTCGATAGTCGGTATTCGGTCAGGGTCACTGACTAAGATTATTTAAAAGCCCGTCGACTAATCTCATTTAGTCAGAATTTAGTTGGTTTTGCATTTTTATTATTTTAATATAAATTATATTTTATATAATCTTATTTATTTACATATATTCGGACATTTCAATACTATCATAATGAAGTAAAAGAAGTGGTTGAATTCTAATCAAATATTAGGCATCTTAGGCCTAGTTTACTTTTAAAAAAACACGATATAAGGCCTAACTAGTTGTGAAAAGAAGTCTTTCGACTACTTGTATCTTTTGACTTTGTGTAGTTTTTTGGTTTGTCACATAGGGCTATTTTGAACCTCTTCCACTAAAGTTTGTAGATCAACATCATCGACTTGCTGCGTCTGTTCTTTATTGTAGTAGAAGACCCCATAGAAGCATGAGTTGTTTTGGATTTTTTGGTTAAAGTACAAGTGTGTAGGTGTTGGCTTTTGGAGAGGTTGGACGAGTGTGGAGGTGGGGAATATATTGTTGAGACTTTAGAGGTTGTTTAGTTATTTTTATTCCCTATTTAAGTAAAAACTTAGTATAATTTTTATTAGTCATCTATGTTGGCAGAGCTCCATAATTGAACATAAGGATATCCTTTTTACTATTATAAATTTGGATAAAAACATGATTAATACTCTGTGATTAACAAAAATAAAAAAAGATTATAAAATTGGAAAGCATTCTCCTTTCATTTGTGTTTATTGAGACTCTTTTGAGGAGCACTTTTCGAGCATTTCTGTAACATGTTGACGTGTAATCGGTGCCCTTGGAATTTTCTCGCCTTTACCTTCAACATCGTGTTTTCTGATTTGTATCTTCAAGTGCCAATGAATTATGTGTAATGGTTAATCATATATTATACTTGTACTCTATTTTTTTTCTTGAAAGTGGTTATTCTATTTGATATACAGAGTGATGCAATTTCAACTGATTGGCTAACAACTCAAACAATTACCTTGAGAATTATCGAATAATAAAAGAAGACTAGTATTGCATTGAAAAACTATTATTTTAGTTTAATAATTATTTTAAATGCAAAGCATGCTTTACTTGGTAAAGCATTCATCTAAGAATATAATTTATTATTTGCATGTCATGATCATAGTGGATGAGTCCACTGAGTGAGTTATTAACTATCTATATGTCTAGCCCATGTTAATCGTAGTTTAAATCATTGGTTGATTAGAGATTTCCTTTTGTCAATTAGGGTAGTTTCTAGAAGATTAATTGTTTAGTGAGGTGGATTATCCACCCCAGTTATTGGAAAGTTTCCTATATTACAGGAGAATGCGGGCCACCCCAATTGATGGATTTTTTATATTATAATAGGATATTAGCCTCTCATTAAATATCAATTATCCTACTTCTCTTTATAATCTTAATATTTCAATTAAAATCAGTTATACTTACTATATCCTATAAGAGTAACATGATTCCATTATTTCTCTCTTATTATATTTTCTCTTCTTACTCAAGAGTTCTCAATTTGTCTCTTCTGCAACGCCCAAAAGCTTCCCCTAAGGTAAGGGGGATTGGATCAAAGTCTTGTGGAAGAAGATATTTTTAGAACTGTATGATAACATCCTTTTCTTTTGCCATGGGCTTTTTTCAACCCAGTGAAGTCTAGAATTTAAGATTATGGAATCCGAATGATGGGAATTATGGTCTGATAATATATCTTGACATTGTGTTTCCTTGGTGATTATCCTTCGGTGCTACGTGCAAAAGTTTCCTAGCAGCATTTTCATAGGATGATTCATCTCGCTACTTGGAATACAACATCATAACTTAATGGTACAAATCCGGATGATACTTTTCACTATCAAAAATCTAACTTTTACAAGGTTATTAACTATTGAATATGAACATGGCATTTTTAGAAGAGGGGATGCACATGTAGCACGGGGGCTCATCCCGCACATTGGTTGCAAAATTGTTCAATTTGTTCCTTCATGGTCCTTTTTTCCATTTCTTTTTCTTTCCTTTTTAGGCCAAAACAAAAGGTATTCATCAATATTAAATAGAAAAAGTTTGGATACAATCTTGAAGGGACTATGATGCAACAAATTCCCCCATGAATGAGGTCATTATTGTATTGCATCCACCAACTCTCAATACACCATTTCAACTGTTAGCAACTTACCTTTGAATCGAGTGCAAGGACTATCATGGCATCGTACTCTAATTCAAGGGTCATAACTTTATTTGCCCCTTCCACTTTTTCCCTTCCATCATCTATATGTGCAAACCTCCGTTGCCGTAGCATATGCAATGGGGTTGCCAATTTTGTGTATGCCAACAAGATAAAAATTTGTGCGGTGTTAGCTTCTCGCAACTAACTATCCTTGTTGAGATACAAAGGGGGTTCAGGAAAGGAAAGCTGTATACGTATGCATTCGGACAGGCCACCGAATACTGAATAAGTGGTATGCGGGGACATATGCGGGGTATATGTGGTTATACACGGTTTTCTAATTTTTAATTTAAAAATACATAATTATATATGAATAACATAACTACTGAATTTACGTATCTAAGTAGAGTTAAAGAAGATCAAAGAAAAATGGTTCATGTTAGATGGTTAAGTATATGCTTTTAACTACCTAACATTTAGCCGAAAAACTTTACATATTAAATGATTCATAATAACAAAACTTCATTATACATGCACTACATGAGCAAATTCTCAATCTTCATATATTAAAATATTTGACGACACATTGCATATATCCATGAAAACAATACATGAGATAAACATAAAATATTGCATATATAGTGACATAATGCATTGCAATTGTATACAAATGCATGCCATATTCTTACAATTGAATGGGGGAAGAGGCAAATCTACGGAATTAAGCACATGAATGAGATGATTGGAAAGTTGAAGATACGTGAGCAGTATACGGGGCATACCCGAAGCATATGCGGACAACAAATGTGGGGAGGACGCATAATGCATTGATTCATGAAATCGGTTCAGTCTGCATATCGCACGGGCATATGCGGCCACATATGCGACCCGTGCGACCGATTTCATGAACACTGGATACATATGCAATTACCATCCTCTCTTCTCTATTGAGAGTATTGACACTGCCAAACGAACTCATGTCTCTTATCATACCTTTCTCCTTATTTATATGAATGGAATACAATTAGTTTGCAATTATGCTTATTTTGATGCGAATGAAAACGTAGCCAACATAATTTATGTAGGTAATTGCCCTTTAAATCCCCCACCCCCCCACACAATCTTCTTATCACTCGCTAATTGCATCATAAAACACAAATTACATTGCCGACATCTCTTGAGTCTTGATTGTGATCAGATTGTGCTGTAAGTGGATTAGTTTTCAGTGGTTAGTGATATTGCCAACTATATTCTAATTGTAGCTAGAATTATCAATAATTGCTTCTCATGAATCATTTATTCTTAGTTTATTTATAGATGTCATTTTTTATTTATTAAGAAAAGGCAGCTTATATGGCACCCTCTCCTGTAACCTCAAATTCATTTGATTCTCTTTTCCACTCCCCACTTATCCTGCAACCGAGCATCTCCAGTCACACCTCAGCAACTCTGATTGCGTTATGAATGGATTGCTTGGATGAAGAGATGGATTATGTCTTCTCTCATAGTCTTTTTGAATGGGAAGCTTGAGGGTAACTTTTTCCAACCTCATTATGAAGTGAGGCAGGGGTGCCCGTTGACTCCATTGCTTTTTGTGGTGGTTGAGGATGCTCTGACGAGAATGGCGTCGAAGGCTAGGAGATTTTTTGGCGGGCTTCAATTTGAGTTAGATCTTCATCCCCATACTCCAATATGCAGGCAATATCAATTTTTGGTGGTGAGGCAGTCAACATCTGCAGAAGGGATGTGCATTTTCTTTGAATTGTTTGGATTGGTCTTTGGTCTTCGAATCAATTATGCAAAGTCTGCATTTGTTCCTTTTGGGATGAATGAGGAAGAGGTGGCTTTTTGTGAGGCGGCTTTGTAGACATCAAGGGGGACTCTATCGATCTTGTACCTTGGGATGTCGCTTGTGGGTGGTAAGCTACGGCAAGCTAACTGGACTCCTGTTATTGAGAGGACGGAGAAGGAGCTGACCGGGTTGGCATGCGGCTTGCTTGTCTAGAGGTTGTCATCTGGTCCTGTTTAAGGCGGTTTCTCAGCAATTCTTGTGTTCTTATCTAAGTGCCTCTTACATGTTGGGGGAAGGTAAAGTTGGAGGTGATAATGTGGAGATCTTTTTGGTCCACCTACGGGGAGTCTCAAACATGTGTCATTGGTGGGGTGTAAGACTCTAGTCCCTAGGGAGGAGGATGATGGACTGGGGATACGAATCTTGGAGGTGATGAACAACTTCTTTTTGGCGAAGTGGGTGACTATAATTTGGAGAGGAGGCTCTGATCTGCTCTGTAGGACGTTGTGGTCGATTAATGGTGTCTCTTCGGACCTTGCTTTATAGATTGCTGCTATTTTTGGGACTTCCAACTTTTGGAAGGGGATTTGCGCGGTGCTTCCTTGGATGATCCTCCTCTTGCAACCGGATCTTGGTGACATACGTGAGTTTTGATTCTGTATTGATGATTGGACTGCCCATGGGTTGTTATACGCATGTTTCCCTGACTGTTTGCCATGTCATCTTCTGTTGTGGCCTTCATGAGGGATTGTTGGGAGACTGGGAGTTGTCTCACTCCGTTTCGTTCCGAGCTTAACCATCACTTTGTAGAGTTTTTACATCTTCTGGAGGCTCTACCGGTATGCGAGGGGTTTCATGATATTAAGGACCCTTGGACTTGGGCTGATGGGCATTTTTTTGTTCGGAAGGTTGATATGATCTTCTGTCAGACGATTTTCTTTGATCTAGTGAGTGCTTCAGACATGTTTACCGACATTTGGAGGTGGAAGGTCCCTCAAGGGTGAGGTTGCTATTGAGGAATTGCTTGTTGACTTCAGAGCGGTGAGTTGGGGTTTTCCCGGTGCAGGTGGCACATGTCAACAATGTCTCTTTACGAGCGAGGATGTTGAGCCCATCTTTTTGTCTTCGATTGCAAAGAAGGTGTGCTTTTGTAACTCGATGGATAATATGGAAACATGAGTAATCATATAAGGTGTGGGTGGCAACTATTTTTTCTCCATGTGGCTTGCACGGAATGAGAATATTTTCCGTGGAGAGAGAATGTATATGGAAAATATTATTGACTATGCAAAAAAAATTTAAAGACTTTTTGGTCTTTGTAACTCTTTTTTTGATATATAGTGGATATATAGAGCTTACGGGTGGGCATCTGTATGACGCCACACCCTGTTTTTCCTTGAAAAACTCTGATTGTGAAGTCAGTTCTCCTGTTATGTGCCTCGACTAATCAAGCCTTCCCTCCATATTTTTGACAGTGGCTTTCTGATCACCCAACAGCTGAGTTCCTGTTGTAATTGTCGTATATTTCCTTGAATTCCTTATTTTGGCATAGATCGTCTAGTGTTTAGTATGAAAATCCGCTATGTTATATTTTTTGATGTTTCCATAGATCTGATCATATGTCATATGCATATGTGATCGGTCTCTTTGATTTTCAAGTACTCACACATGCATGCATGCATTTATGTTCTCTCGTTTAAAAAATGTATGCACATTCTTTTTCCTTACGCGTGCATGTTAATCCAAAAGGGCTTTTTAAACTCGTAAAATTGCGGCAATTAGTCATGTTTAACACTATTTTCTTAATTGCGTGCATTTCTGATTGATAATGCATATAATTATTGAATTATCACGTATTTAGTTCAGGAAATAGGTGGTATTTTAAATATTGAAATTTGTTTGTGCATCATGATCAACAAAGTAACACAAAGAAGAGTTATTTTCCTGTAAAGCACTTCAACATTGCACACCCAAACTAAGCATGATGCATTATTTGTCGTAGAATCAATGTCATAATCGAGACGACGGTGTATGATAAACAAATTTGAATTGATTAGCTCCACATAGATATATGCTTTGGGCTTTTTAACCACCGGGACAAACATTATCTAAATCATTTTTACATAATAACCTTTGATTCAAAATGTTAAAATTTTGTAGCTGAAAATGGGATTTATCTATAACCATTTAGTGTGGCTACTTGCAAGTTCTTGCAATTTTTTCAGCAACTGTCTGTAAGCAATAAATTCAGTGATTGAATCACTTTGAGTAGAGCTGAGTGTTTGATTGAAACAGGGGCTGAATGCCTAAATTGAGTTCATTTACTTGAGCAGATATTTGTCGTCCAATTAGTTTCATGACCACTAAGCAATAGTGCTCTATGTGATAATCCTCCTATTTTCAAGAATTTTTTTTTTAATCTATTGTAATGATCCTTTTCTTGTCCCCATCGCAGTTCACATGGCTGATGTTGAAGCTTGGTCTAACATTTCTGAAGATCTGTTATGTCTGATTGCATTGTGGCTTCCTTTGCCAGACATTGCCAACCTCTCTGTCGTTTGTAAGGCGTGGCGTTCAACAGTAGGCCCTATTTACTCGCAACATTCGTCCATACCTCTGCTCCTGCATAAAAATTTTGAGGATGAAAGCAGCGATTGCTTTATATATAGCAACCTGACAAATAACACATATGCAATAGATGTGCCGGATCTGGTTGATGCTGAGATGCAATATGCGAAGGATGGTTGGGTCATAGCAAGTCGCATGTCACAGTTCTTTGTGTTGAATCCTCTTACAGGTGAGAGGCATGATCTTCCAGATTTTTTATGCTATCCGGCACTTAGCAGCATCTGCCTGTCGATTTCGCCTGCATCAGCTACCTCCAGCGACAGATGGATGGTGTTTGCGCTTTGTAGTGTCATAAATTGCGTGATACTTTGCCTCTGGCGATCTGGGGATGAAGATTGGACTGAAATTACAAGGTTTGATATCCATACCAGCTTCAAACCATCACAGTGCGCCCCGTTATTCTTTGAGGAGCTTTTCTATTGTTTGGACAGAAGAGGCAAATTGGGCATATTCGATCCGAAGGACAATACATGGTCAACATTGGCTAAGCCACAGGGAGTTGTGATCCCTAGAAGAGGGCGGGGTTACAGCTTCCTCATGGAGATGGACAGCGAACTCCACTTCATGTTCATTGGTGGCACTGCCAAGGGCAACACTGATGGCATGGTTCCACAGATCTTCAAACTGGACAGGAGCTGTATGCGTTGGAGCGAGGAAGGGCTGGGAGAGGATATGGTGGTATTTTCAAATTTGCGAGAGTCGGTAATGGTGAATGCGCCAAAAGAAATGGGATCCAAGGTATTCTACTCAATGAAACATGGGAGGTGCATGCCTCCGATTCCTGTTCGAGCAACTTGGGAGAGAAATCACATCTTCTTTGTACCCATCGGGAAAAAGAAAACTCCTTCCGAAGAAGAGGTTGCTCATGAATGGCATTTTCCGGGATCTCAGAGGAATTGTGACAACGGAGACTCCCTTGAATGTTACGAGTCTTGCCCACATGCTGATGATTGTGTGTTCTTCTCATTCGGAAGTGGTAAAGTGCACCCTGCAGAAGATCTCTACTTGTCCAGGTTCTTTACAAATAGCATTTGGTTTACACCTCGTACTTGATAGTTATGTCCGGAATTTGTTAATTGATGGTAAAACATACATGGCATCACTGAACTATTATATTTATTTGTGCTCCTCTTCGTTTAATAAGTGCAGATTAATAAATGAGCTTTTTCTTTGTTTGCCATCTTCGTGTTCTCTGTCGTGTCATCTTTTATCACAGTTTCCTAAATTTCCAGTGCTTAACAATGCTTGCAATTGGTGCTTATTGCAATAACTACTTCGCATAAGGAAGAATGTGCTCATTCGTAGATATGATTGAGATTTTCCAATTGCGATTATACTGAATGGAATGAGAAATATATGAAAGTTGATTTGATGAATTACTGTGAGACAAAATCACTTGTTTGATTCCAGATGGCATGTGTGACCTTTTCCAGTGGGGACACTTCGTGAAGAGAAACCAACATCTCATCATGAATCACATATTTGACAAGCAGAATCACACCTCAGGTGTCGAGGTGTCGATTGATGCTTCTTTTTTTTAATAAAAAACCATTATTATTTAAAGTTAGTTATTTAATTATCCTTGGTGCATTTTTGTGAATGATGACATGGTCGAGGCTCGGAGGGGAAATGGGTTGTCTAGTTGTTTCAAGAATGCTTGCATTTACTATTAGTAAAAGTGACAGGAGAATTCGCTGACAAAATGTGAAGGATATGTTGAATCTGAACCTTGCCTCCAATACTCATGACACTGATAAATCTTCTCAGAGTAAGAAGACGTTTGATTGAATTTTTTTCATATGGTCTGATATGTGCGGGCATGCACACGTGTGCTCGTGCACCTGCGTGTGTGACGAGCTGCTTTCCACCCTATTTAATTCGTCGATGTTGTAGCACATGCAGAATGCGAGTAGACCGAAACCAACCGCTGAATAAATATCTCCATGAGGAGTTGTGGTTGGTGTTTGTTTATTCTGACCGGTAGGGACGAAAACAAATGTGAATATATTCGTATCTAATCTGCTATTGTATTCATTTTATGCATATTTTGATATTCGTATTCGTATTCGTTTTAAAATGGATGTGGATATGGATATCATTTTGACATTCGTTTATATTCGTATTTGTATTCCTATATTCGTTTTCGTACATAAGTATAGTAATATATTTATGTATACATGTGCTCAACAACATTTTATGACTGCATTCACTATTGTTGATATAATTGTCATGAAATTACTATATGTGGTATATCTATTTTATGTGTAAACCATCCCAAACACACATATTTTAGTTAATCTATTAAATATTTATGTTATTATTCGTATCTGATTCGTATTTGTTTTACATTCGTATTCGTTTTTAAAGATATGGTAACACATTTTCTACATTCGTCAATATTCGTATCCACATTCGTATTCGTATTTTAGAATGGATGAGGATATGATTATATCTATATTCGTATCCGTATCCGACAGTTTTTATCCCTACTAACCGGACAAGCCCCAGGCCCAAGGTAACACAAGGAGACGGGTTGTATTTGGTGTATTCTAGGACGGTCAATTAATCGATTCGATCAATTGAAGGTCTCAATTACTTTGACGTGGTGCTATGCATGGACTTTTGGTGATTTTATGCATGTTAAATGTTACACAATGAAGGAAATGCAAGTGAAGTGAAATGCACACACAGAATTACGAATATGATCCTATTCTATGGTTACTCCTAAGCTCAGAAAAGAAATCAATCTGAAAATGGAAGATAAATTAATGCTCAATTTTCATGAAATGATTAAAGGCACATAGAGACCTAAACCCCTAAGTTCTTAATCCACACATAGCATCAAATCATGGAATTAAGACTTCCAAGTTAATGATTTTGCTCCACAATCAAATACTAGATGGATCAACATTTCCAAAGGCCCATTTAATTGTAATTAATGGTTTACACTATCTAATTATTAGAAAATTAAACAAGCATGAAAAATCATGGAGCTTCTTTGATTAATACATAATTTTCTAGGTTTCACACCAGAACATGGAGTGCATAATCAGAGAGAGCATTAAATTAGCTTTCAAACAATATCAGAGAGAGCATTAAATATTTTGCAACAAACTCATCTATTTATAAAAGTATTGTTATTTGCAAAATAAAGTGTAGAATCTTCATGTCCGTTGGATTCGACCCTGACATACTCTTTACTTTTTCTTGCGCTAATATAAGCCAAGTTCATTGATTTATTTGATTGATCTGTGTTTTTGTTTTTTTTCCAACGACTATCTGATCGTGTATTTAGGTGGATACACCAATGGGTTTGATCGTGTATACGAGTCTCGTCTTTCTCTTAAAGATCCTTCTGCACCTAATGGGCTTAACATATTTCGGCTGATCCTCAAGGGTCTATACACCATTATTGTGTATGGAGTCTACTTCACAAGTTATTACTAGCATTTAACTATCCATGTCATGATATACTAATCCTTTGTCGTATGAAGTTGGATTATTATTAGAATCTTTTGATACATAGAATCCATACCTAGGGATGAGCATCGGGCACGTGCCTGGATTTTTTCTGCCCAGTTGACACACAACCTAGCTAGCCTGACCCCATTAATATGGACTCAGATTCAGGTCAAACCGTCGCGTTAACTTTTTTGTATGGTAAAATTGAATATAAAAATGGGTGATTGAAGGTACATTTGTTATTATTGGAATAATGAGGATAAATGAGATATCATCACATATCAAGAAAAAGTGATATTACAAAGCTTAACCACGAGTAGCGAGTGGACAATTATGTGTACGTAGGTAGTGAAGATTTATGAGAATATGCACAACTGCATCATAATAATTCAGGACTACGGATTATTATATGGGACATCTTATTGGACGTTATCAAGTCGGATCGGTGGGTTAATGGATTTGGACCTAGGTTGGCCCAATCACAACCCATTTATTTAATGGGCCAAAATTTCGACCCCAATCCAACTCAATATAAACTTTGATAGGTTTCAGGTGGAGCTCGTGAGCCGGGTTGGTCGGCCATCCCTATCCATATCTCTCAGGTGATTTTACCACCCTTGATCTCTTTCACAACAGTACAAATGTGCCATCTTTTGTTATCTCTTTAATTTCTGATATAGGAACTTCATCAATCTAAACTAGATCTATTGAGTTTTTACTTCATCGTTATCTTGTCTCTTACATAAATCATTGTCTAGAAATTCGACATCTCTAGACTCAATCGCTTTTCAACTCTCGGGATCGTAAAATTGATTTCTAGTAATGTTCTTTACATACCAAATGAAGTAGCTCTCTTGGGTACAAGAATTGAGCTTGCTTGCATCCAAAAAAAACATCATAGCATGTACCAAACAACCCAAAACTCTTTAAGTTGTCGTTGATGAATCGATAACCATCTAACTTAATTTGCACCCGTTGTAATACGACCGCTTATCTACTCAACAAAACCAAGCTGAGTATCTCGATGAAGAAAGTTTGGTTTAAATTTATCTTGGATAAGTCTAGAGTCAAACTCAGAGACACTAACTTTTAGCACAATTAATCATGGTTCAAATATAAATATTAAGTAGGATCAGTGGTATCTTGATCACTGACCCTACTTAGTCATGGTTCGTAAGGACCTGGCAAAGAGGAAGGTTGGTCGGAGAAGGGCTGGAGATGTCAGAGATGACCCATCGATGGACGCTCCTTGGAGACGGCTCTCTAGAACGGAGCAGCCCCTGAAGCTCTGACCGTTGATGGATTCTTCTACCTGCATGTGTTAGAGTCTATAGCCGAAGCCTCTAGGATGGGTTTGGGTTGGAAATGACGTGGAATGAAGGGCCTGATCGAGTGATGAAGGACGGAGCTCTGGTGGGTCTTCACCTGTGCAAGGGGAGATGGAGAACAGAACGATGATCGGAATGGTGTGTGCGTGAATCATGGATGCGTTAGAAACTATCTGTCAACTTTCGTTTAATATACTCTATGCAAAGTTGAATGTTCGTATAATTACAAACTATCCGTCAACTTTCTTTTAACATGTGTAGACATCGTTACCAACCTAGCAATAATAGAAGAAAGAGCGATGGATAATTGTTACAAATTTGTTGCTCGTAAGATCAAAACGAATACTATATATTCACTGTAAAATTAATGAATCAAGCAGGGAATAAATTTCATTGTTATATATATATATATATATATATATAACAGCATCAAATACACATCCCATTTCGGAGGATAAATTTCATTTCTTAAAACAGTCAGACAATGGAATAAATTTCATTTCTTACTAAACAATAAATGCAGTTGTCCTTAAAACAGTCAGACATCCCATTTCCCGTGCAAGCCAAGGCCATGCCACCACTTAAAAAGAATGCAGCACCGTTAAAGCTTGAATCTCTCATCCATTTTGGTTGTTCATAGAAAACCGCTTTGTAGACTTTGAAATATGGAGTTCGAGGAGACGCTCCTCGGATGCGACACATGATGTAACGTCCCGGGCTTAGGTCCCCGGTCCGTTATTGAGGAAAACTGACCCTGACAACTTGTTGGGTTCGAGCCCAAATGGACCCGTTGACAACCACCCAAAATGCTTAAGCCCAAGTTGGCAAGTAGTAATCCCCACCACTTATAAACCACACCCACAATTTGTGAGTTTTCCATGTGGTACTATGTTTGGGTTGGGGTGTTACAACGATGCCACCACTTAAAAAGTATGCAGCACCGTTAAAGCTTGAATCTCTCATCCATTTTGGTTGTTCATAGAAAACCGCTTTGTAGACTTTGAAATATGGAGTTCGAGGAGACGTTCCTCGGATGCGACACATGAGGACCAAGTAGATCTCATCGCACCACTCAACCAATAACTTCACATTAAATTGGAGTTGCCAGTTGAGGTCCGGACTATCAATAACCTTGATGAATTGGGAATGTCTCTTAGGCTCAAATTTAAAGAGCTCACTCCAGTAACTCAAGACATATATTTGTCCTTGTTTCGTGCTCACGGCACTTTCAATCGGAACACGACTAATGGGATCAAGTTTGTGTCTCAGCCACTTATGGCCATCGTAATTAACTTCGGAACCGGATGCGTGCAACTTCCACGAATAAATATGCGGTGAGTAACCATAATGTAGGGCAATGAGTCTGGAATCAGGGTGAGCTGGGGGGTGCGATAATATGAAGCAACGGACTAAGTAGCCAGACAAGGGTGGATATGGCACGTCGATTTTCTCAAGGGAGACAAGATTAAGAAGGCAAAGCATCACCTTACGATGCTCATCGTATGCGGTGCCAACCAACCACCCCTGAGGAGTTGCCACACAACCGCTCATACCGCTATATCGCTTGATTTCACAAGTCCCATCGGACATTCTTAAGAATGCTTGTGTCTTTCCCCTTTCCCCGAGGAAGAAAAGAATTCGTGGAGGAGCCTCGGAGTTAAGAGGAAGCCTATAATTTGATGATAGCGATGATTCCCCTTCGCAACAATGCATCTTCTTCTGCTTCTGTTGTTGATTTTTCCCCATACTGCTGTATGAAAGGAAAGAAGAGATTTCATGAGAGGAATATAAAACCAAATTCACACCTAACATTTGTATCTTACAGGCTTGACTGTTTCTTTGACAATTATAAAGGCATTTCATATATCAAAATGCAGTGAAAGAAGCAAATACATTATGAGTTATAAAGAAAAGACTTAAAGTAGAACTTCCTCTGATCTACACCGGAGGGAATGCATACACATAATCTTATGCATTGAGCATATAAAATTGCAAATTTTTAAAATAAGGAAGACACCGCCCATATTATATTTATTGAAATAAACTAGAAATCTCTTAAATCCATGGGTGGAACATCATGTAATATCTTTTGACAATTAATTAAAAATGAACTATTAAGAACATATTAGCATTTCATATATAAAAATGCGGCAAAAAAAGAACATAAATTACGAGTTATCAAGAAAAGGTTTAAGATAAAACAATGCAGCTCTTACTCTGTACTAGATGCATCCTCCAAATGTTGTGCATTGAGTAGAATGGTTGTCAATTTTTTAAAATAAGAAAATGATATAATATATTTGTTGGAGTATTCGTGTATGCGCCATATTGAGTTGTGGCAGGGTAAATGGATCCTGGAGAAGATCCATTTACCCCGTCCAGTGTTTAGTCTCACACCACCTAGTGGTGGGACTTGGAGGCTCTGGAGAGGCTATATAAGGAGCCCCAGACCTCCTGTACTCATTGAGAAAAAGCAATGCATAGCATGCCCCTTTGAGGGCTTCTCCCGTGGTTTCATCCCGCTCCTCACGGAGTAGGGTTCCACGTAAAATCATGGTGTTCCATGTTCTATCTTTCTTGTTTATGCTTTGTTTATCAATCGCTTCCGCATTCTTCATAATTTATATTCTTCATATTTTATACCAATATTTTTCAAAATAAACTGGTGATTTCTTAAAACCATGGGTTAAATATCATTATGTAATATCTGTTGAGGATGCACCAGAAATCAGCTATTTAAATCACACTCTCACTCATATATATATATATAGAGAGAGAGAGAACTGGACAGATGAATATGAGGCAATAACTCATAGGCAACGAGAAACATTTCTATCTGTTATCCCTACTGACATGAGACGAGGTCCTATGGCTCAATACCATATAGCAAGAGCAATGGAAAGGTCCACGGTTCTTAAATACAAAATAGAGTGATGGGTCATTTAACCCCATAAATAATTGGGACCTCGGTCATGACAAATAATACCCATTTCCGATAGGAAGTGTATGTAATGGAATCAAATCCAGAATATCTCGAATTTGAGAATGCTCCACATTTTCCGCTTGTACTGTCATACATAAGATTGTTAGAGCCCCTCTCTATTCCCTCTCGTTCGTGAGAGAGCATCTACGAGGAATTTATCAGTCAGTTCCCACGGGTAGACAATAACAATGGTGTTATGATGGCAATTGAATACTTCTTCAAGTATGTGATGTTATATCAACACCCCAAGAGTGCACGACGGAAAATGTGACGAAGCTATTCTTTCAAAATGAGGTGAAGCACCAATACATACCAATGGACATCATAAGTGACTGCGATGCAGAATTCATGAACCGATTCGGGATGACTTTTTTTTGAAGGAATCTGGACATCTTTGTATGAGATGTTGGGATCAGATCTTAAATCCTCAACTAGCAACCATTAGCAGATGGATGGACAGACGGAGCAAATCGATACATTGACGGAAAAGTACTTGAGGCTACTATATGATAGGCAATCAACGTGATTGAGAGTTTGCTTGACAGTGCCCAATTCTACTACAACAAGCAACATACATCCACTACACGCCAGAGTCTATTTGAGATCATGATGGGCAAAAGACCCACGATACCATGTTAAGTGGCAACATAGAACAACCAAGGTTGGTGTCCTGCTGCATATAGCTTCACACACGAGATTAGGAGTAGTGGGATGAAGCATAAGATGCATTGGCACACGCTCAATGCAGAATGAAGGCGGCTGAAAAGAATCGTAGGTTGGTTCAGTTTCAAGTTGGGGATAAGGTGATGTTGAAGCTAACATCCCAACTTTGAAAGAAAATAATGCATCATACAAAGGTTCCATTCCTTCGTCCGCTAGACCTTTTAAGATACTTTGACACATGGAACTGATTTCCTATCAACTACAACTTCCTAAATGACCGATGTTGCATCGCATGTTCCATATAAGATTCCTGAAGGAGTGTCATGAGAATAAAGAAGATAGCATCAGGAAAATGTGCCCCTCCTACTATCTGAATTTAATACAACAATATGGCTAAGAAGATTCCTCCCATGCACGTGGAGAGCCAGAGAAAAAAGAATCACATGATACTTTTCCTTGTCAAATGGAAGGATTCCCTTGAAAAGAAAGCCAATTGGGAACGTCAACCTTGTAACAATCCGAGGACCTCGTCAATGCTTTCTTGGAGGCACAAGATCAATCAAGAATGCTTAATGGATCAGACGGCGGAGGCATATAACTATCTTAAATCTCAGGGCCGAGATATGTGTGCAAAGGAGGTTTCTTCACATCGATATGCTTAGATGGCCGCAAGATAGAAACTAGAAGACTCCACTTAGCGAATTAAGGACAATCACACCACATAGGCACGACTGTCGCGATCTTCCATTTGGCATAAGATAAAATGTTAGGTGACATTCGATGAAATTACAAGCAAATCTTCAATAGCATACGTTGGAGCATTGGGCTCTCAATGACGTGGGAGATGACATGGCATGGAGACACGACAACAATTGTAGAAAACAAATGGACTTTGAGGGAAACAAAGAGATAATGCATGTAAAGAGTCGTTATGGAAAGAATCCCCATAAAAGAGGAAGAGCTTCGTAATGATTGTACATGTAATCATGAGGTGTCCATATGTATTCCCAAGTTTGTGTATACAAGGAGGGAAGGTTTATTCTTTCCCATTCACTACAAAGCAAGAGCCTCCCTTTATTAAAAAAAGAGAAAGGTTTATTGCATATTCTCGTGCTTGTGTATTCTTGAGTACTCGAGTAACGTGGTTATGGACTGGAGTTGGATAGTTACCCCACAAGAAGTTAGCATTGCACAAGTTTGAGTTCCAAATTTAAGTTTGGGATTTTGACCATGCAACAACTAGTATCAAAGCATCGAAGATTGAAGATGGTGTCCAATGCCTATCAGACAAAACCAGGGATAAGTCAACATCAGCTTCTTTTGGACATTATCAAACAAACCATTTAGGGACGACGACCGAGCATTGTGCCAAAGTCGGCTTGGTTCTTTGGCTTCAGACATGCCCTTGCAATATGGTGAACTTCAGTAAAAGGGTGCCCTTGGATTTTTTTATAATAAATATAATGCAACTATTGCTACCTTGGACGATGTCGTAGAAAGGAAAACTCGATTACCCACAAAGACAAAACCTAGGGGTTGAAGGTGCGATCGTGGTGGTTGAGGTGTGGTTAGAGAAGCTCGATCACAGGAAAAAAGGGAAGAGGAGAAGAGAATCAAACTAATTAAGAGTTACATGGCATGGATTCTTATAAGAAAAGTGGACTTGCCTTTGTAAATTAAGTTGCCAAAAATTCATTACAGCCAATATAATCACAATTGGAAATCAATTGCATGACATTCATATTGATGAAAAGAAAGGCATGACTAGGAGAGGTATGAAAAGAAAAGTGGCAAGAATACGAGAAGCATGAGTTGATATGGCAATGTCAATGTTCTCGCAGAGAACAACACGATGATGTCATCCATTTCTCAAGAAGGATGGTTAGTTTGAAGACGCTAACGCTGCATAAGTTTTTATCTTGCTGGCATAAACAAGATTGGTGACCCTGTGACTTCGACTAAGGTCAAACCGAATCGGACATATGTAGTTTGGGCTCCCATAGGCAATGGAAAGGGGGGAGAGAGAGAAAGTGGAAGGGTAAAGATAAAGTTAGGATACTTCGATTAGATCCCAATACCACAATCAAACCTCGAAATGGTACCATGCTATTATTTGTAGGATGCAGTAGATAGAAATGATTTTGTTTAAAATATCACAATAAAAGAGAGGCAGTGATAGTTGCTTAATGAAAGATCAACCTCCTATGGAAAAGGAAACTTTCTGTCGATTTGTGTGACCGGCAATCTCCGATAATATAGGAAACTCTGATAAATAAAGACAACACCCCTCCCCCGTCTCATCAAAACAATTAATCTTCTAAAAACTACCCTAATAAAATCAACTAACTAGCATAAATCTCCAGCTAGCCAACGAACGTAACTATGAGTAATGTGGGCTACAAAAATTGTTAGTGAATAACTCCCCGGTTGTTGACTCATCTTTCATATGGTATGTTGGAGAATGTAATAGAGTGGTAACTGGATCCTGGAGAGATCCAATTACCACTCTATTACATTCTCCAACACTCCCCCTCAAGCTGGAGATGAGAAAGATGCAGCTTGCAACAAAAAGAAAGGTTACTTCACATCGTCACACGATACATCACAAGAAGAATATATGTCCGATGCTGGTAGAAGACCTTGCTCGAAGACGAGTCTCTCCAGGATCCAATTACCACTCTATTACATTCTCCAACATGGTCCACAACACTCAAATAAATCATGATTTGCATTTCAAATAACGGTTAAATTAAAATGATGATTTCTCAAACCAATATTTGATATTTGATAAATCCGAAGGACTAATCAACTTTTTAGATCAATCAATTGAAAAATTGCATATTTATTTGGCAAAATATGTAAAACATAGATACCATTAGAATAACCACTTTAGGGGAAAACTTTTAGAGTTGGAAGGAAAATATTATACTAAGCATTGATTATGTGGTACTTGAAGACACAAATCACTAAAAAAAAGTTAAAAGTAAAGGCATGGAAAATCCAAGAGCATCAATCACAAATTAACATGTTACAACAACACGCATGAAAAGCGCTCTTCAAAATAACCTCAAATAGTACAAAAGAAAATAACTAGTTACCAAATAAAGATCCAAACTAAGAAAGATTTGCAAAGATTATGGAGGTATCAACACTCATTTTGATGAGAAGTGTCGATGACGAGAGTAAGTTTCATGTTCTAGCATTTACTTCTACATTTTTTATTAAATAGTCGCAGGGGAACAAATCAACTATTAGCTTCAGCCCCTAGAGAGCCCTCATTCAAGTTTCCGAACCTAAATATTTGCTACTTATAAGACAGGAGGATGCTTTCCCATTTCATAATCTTCTGTTTAGTTTTGCTAACCAAGGTATTTGTCATGCTTTTGTCCAAATTTTCAAGAAAAGAAAATGATAACCTTATGTAGAAGAGCAACGGTCCTAGAAGAGCAAAGGTCCTAGACCGATGCTCTGACTTAGATCATGTTGCCGCCACCAGCCTCTCACTTCTCACCTTCGACAAAGCCCTTGTGTGGGCCCTCCTTTCATCCAACAAGGGCCGCACACAAGGCCTCCAAGCCAATAGTGATGCCTCCAGCCGGCCACGCTACCACCACCAGTGCAGCGCAACTGACCTCGCAAGGTGCACCTAACACCTCCACCATGCTTGTTGAGATATTAGTTATCCTTCATACCATTTATGTAATATTTATTTTTTGTATCTTCTTTATGTAATTTGCCCAACAAGTTACTCTCCTATATAAGAGAACCCTAGGACCACATTAATTGTAATTCGTTCTTTCATCGTCACATGGTATCAGAGCAACAGTCCTAGACAGGAGCCCTGACATAATTCTCGCCGCCCACCGCCAGCCCTAAATAGCAAGAGACCTCCTACACCGGCCCTAGCGTCGCCAAGGACCACCTGCATGCGCTTAGTGTCGCCGCGGCTGTTCCAGCACCGCCGAGGGCACCCTCCAAGCACCTTGTGTCGCACTAGCGCCACCAAAAGACACCTCCAGTACCCCTTGCGTTGCTACGGTTGCTCCAATGCTGTCGTGGTTGCTCAGCACCACTGCTAGGTCTGTTGCGGCACCACCTCTAGCATCGTCAGGCCTCCAAGGGCCTCGCTCTCGCTGTCGATGGCCTCTCACAAGCCTCTAGTTCCGCATGTGTACCAATCAAATGCCTGATTTGATCTGAGAAGAGTATGAGTTTGATCGGAAAACACGATTTCATACTTATAAATCACGTTTTCCATCATTAATGCACACTAAGAATTGATGATGATGGTTGTATGAGTCTACACGTACAACCAAACCTCCATATGATTGTGTCATGGAACGATATCCTTTCGATATTGTATCGATATGAAAATTCAATGATATATCGACGATATATCGCCGAAATATGCCCATATCGATGAGCCTTTATGAAGAAAATGCTTGGAAATCGGGATATATCGCCGTATCGGTGCCCATATCGGTCCCATGTCGATATCGATATATCGGCGATATATCGCCGATATTTCCTTCCATGGATTGTGTTGACTCACTCAAATCGGTCTACTTCCCCAAACGAGTTCGGTAATTAAGTTGTTCTTCCGTCTTGTCAGAAAACAAGGGTAATATCTTTTCTTCGCCCGATGCCTTTAAGGGCCTAGCTCCCATCGTAAAGATGAATGTGATCAACTATGAGTTGTGGTCCATACAGTTTCTTACCCTTATGCAGTGCAACAATAAGGAGCACATTCCGATGAAGCCAAAGCAAACGGATAAGACAGGGGACAATACTTCATGGAAGCAAGACGACGCGTATACATGTATTTGGATCTCTGACACCCTCACCACAGAGATAGCCAATGATATTGTGAATCATCCCACAGCCAAGGAGATATGGGATATTCTGGTATCCACTTATACCCAAGCGAAGAATGAGGTCAAAATCTTTCAACTTCAATTTGACATGTACAAGGCGAAGCAGAATGGTCGTCACTGCACACATTCTACTCCTCCCTTTGTGGCATGTTCGAGAAGCTTCACAACTTCATGCATATTACGACATCCACAGAGCAGCATATGACAACATGAACTCAACGATAGTTAGAGTTTTTTTTGGATGCACTCGACTCGGAGTATGATGCAGCACGAGCACGTCTCCGCCCTAAGGCGACCATAACTCCCATGGAGGAAGCCTACAGTCATCTCAGTAGGCTTCTCATACCTCATGTTGCCACCCGACAGTCCTCCTTAGCGATGGCTGCTTCTCGCGCAGAGGAGGATCTATTCAGTTCAAAGGGCGTAGTCCTCGTGGCAAAGGTGGTGAACAACAGCATGGTCCTAGCACCTATTGTTGTCGTCCAAGACACTCAGAGGACACATACTATCAGAAGCATGGATACCTCGCATCTGCACACGTCACAGTACATATCAAGCCTTCAGATACTCCAGCTTCCCAAGGAGATCCACACATGGATGACATTGTCTCTCATATACGAGAGATCATGACTCCAGTGGCTGACGCTACCATTACTGGATCCACAGATACTGCAGCTGCAATTAGAGCCTCTTCGAGTTCCTCAGGTTTCGCGTACACTTTTACAGGTAGTAGCAGTGCAGATATGATAGAGTGGATCGTGGACTCTGGTGCATCCCACCATCTGTGTGGAGACAGAGCCCACATCAGGTCTTACAGGACTATACCTCATGGTAGATGGGATGCTATTGCTAGCGTGGTGCACTTACCCATCACAAGACAGGGGGAGATACATCTAACGACATCCACGCACCTTCATAATGTTTTATATACCCCTAATTTTCAAATGAACGTACTTTCTATTAGTCAGATTACTAAGGATAAGATTTGTCATGCCATTTTAGACCCTCCTCTTGTGTTTCAAGACATTCTAACAGGCAAGGTGATTAAATGTGGTTGTGAGCAATGGGGGCTCTATAGACTGGTACATCCTCCTCATGCTGGTACATCCACTATTCCTACTAGACCAATCTCACTATCCCTGTGGCACCTTCATTTTGGTCACCTTCCTCCGCAGAAGATGTGTCATGCCCTCCCACAGATCTCCAGGAGATGGTCCTTCCAGTGCGAGGCTTGCCAGCTTGGGAAGCACCATCATTCCTCATTTTCATCTCGTTAGAGTCAGAGCAGTTCCCAATTGTTTGAGCTCCTTCATTTAGATATACGGGGTCCAAGTCACATCCCTGATCACTAGGGGGCACCGTTTTTATCTGATTGTTGTGGATGATTTTTCTGACTATCTTTGGTTTTTCCTCTTGAAGAATAAATATGAGGTTGGGTCTGTTATGAAGTCATTCATTAATGAGATGAAGAATATTTTTTCTGCCAACGTCAAATATCTGTGTTCTAATAATACCTTAGAGTTTTGCACCCTAGGATGTATGTGCGGCACCGCTGGGGGTACCTAGCAACCGAAGGGTTGCTAGAGGGGCCTAGCAGCCACCTAGTATGTCGCAAGAGGCCTGGAAACCGCTAGATGATCGTTGTTACTTGTTAGTGGTGACAACAGGATCTACACCAGAAAACCGGTGTAGGACCGTTGCCCCAATACCATGCGAAAAAAGATGAGAAAACACAATAACTTGTTTACTTCAAGAGGTCTAAGGGCCCTTATATAGGACAGGATCCTAGAGTGCTCATAAACGGGAAACTACATAAATATGTCTTGAGGGGTTACAATGAAATAAGATAAGCATAAAAACATCTCCAACAGCAACATTCGATGACCTTTAGCAACAAGAGTTCGTATAGTGAGGTCATGTTACGTCAAAAATTCATGCATATTATTTCCCTGTTTGAAATTTTCTTGCAGAACCATTGAAGAAAGATGACCATTTTTTAAAATTGTACGTGAAGATAAATTTAGATATCATATATAGGGTTCTCATTCTTGGATCTATCCAATTAAATCTTGATTGATGAATTGTGATACTAAAAAGATACATGTAATCACATATATTCAAATTTAGATGTTGGTCGAAAACAGTGATTAATAGTTAGATCTATTATATCTGACATTCTCAATGTACAATTGACTCGATGAAAATGAGAATAATGGTTTCTTCTTATAAAAGCACTTAAAAAACCTCATGTTAAGATGCTATAAGGTGTATAGATCAAAAATGGGAAGGAGAGAAAGGGAAGGGAAGCTTACGAGAAGATGTATATATCTTACCGTTCTCAAACCAGGGCTTGGCTCTCCATGGCCACACGCCTTTCATAAAATCAAAGAACGGTGGTGCCAAGAACTCGTCATCGATCTGTGTCATTCTCCCTCACCACATTCACCTTGTTACACACCATGCTCAATGCATCTCTCTCTCTCATGGATCATGGTTGTGGTGTCTAAAACAGAGGGGATGGGTTAATGAGGGGGAGTGTAACTACAAGGATCTAAAATATGAAAACATAGCTTTTCAACCTCAATGCCAAGCATATGAGAATGGGACCTACTAATTAATCGCTAAACACGTGATCGAGGACCATTTAATGATAGGGTATTATACAGTATTCATGAAATCTAATTTAAAAAAAATATCATTCATTATCAAAAAAGTGCACAATCCCATCACTATCATCGTTCGCTCAATAATTAGGGGACCAGGTGATCATAACACATTATACAAGCCAACAACACAAAATATATACCAGAGAAGGGAAAGATTTCCTAAGTTTATACTCTTATATATAGCACCTCTGATGACAAGCAAGCCCTTTTTTAAGGATTTTCCCAAACAATTTTGTCATGTCCACGGTATATAGGGTTACTTGGGACATGATTTTCTCTAAAAGAGTTTAAGGAAATCAGCTTATAGTAAATGGACTTCTTATTTTACAGAGAGCATGCATTGTTGAAGTTCTCTAAACCTAGAATTCCACAACCATCATTTTCCATAGGTCGACATTTTTTCCAAGTTACCTTTCCCTTTTTACCATTTGCGAAGAACGTCGATTGATGCATCAGTTAGAAGATGCAAGATTTGAGATGTTAAGATGGTTAAGAGGGGCGAGGATGACCCAATAAGTGTTGGAATGAGACTATCCAAAGGGATCTTAGTTATTTGGATTTTAGTATGAAAATGACCCAAATAGATTTGAATGGAGGCAAACGTTAGAGTATTTGGTTGTGCGTCATATGAGTTGTGGGAGGGTAAATGGAGAGGGTAAACGGATCTCTCCAGGATCCATTTACCCCATCCATGTATTTAGTCTCACATCTACCAGTTGTGGGACTTGGAGGCTCTGTGGAGGCTATATATAGAGCCTCAAGCCTCTTGTTTCCAATGAGAAAGTTCAATAGAATATCCGCCCCTTTGAAGGCTTCTCCCGTGGTTTCATCCCGCTCCTTACGGAGTAGGGCTCCATGTTAAAATCTTCTTGTTCTTCATGTTAATATTTCTTTACTTATGCTCTGTTTACCATTCCACTTATGCATTCTCTATTTTCTAACATGGTATCAAAGCGGATCGATTATCGAGGACTTCAAGTTTTTTTTCGGGATTCGATTATTGTTCGTTCTTGAAGACCTTCTTTATAAAGATCATGTTAGTGATTTGCTCAAGTTCTGAAATTTGTACGAGGCAGTTGTTCATGTTTGATTTCATAAGTGTCCGAGTAAAGCAATTATGGTTCCTGATGGGACCCTAATCATAGTTCATGCCTCCAAGTCCTTGTGAAGGCATAGTTTTTCCAAGCCGCTCCTAGCGCCTCCATCTCATGGAGGTGCCAAAGCTCCACGAGGAGCCCTCCAGCGGCATCCCATGTCAAAGCCAAGCCGTCAAACTCCAGAACTCGCATCTTCTCGACCATCACTTGGTGTTGATGCCCTCTAAAGCCCCAGGCGGAGCACGTCACACTCCCAGGCACAGAGGGAACGTACCGTAACTCCTCGCGCATCACATGCACAGGGTGCGCACCCCAGGCGAGAGCAGCGCGCCCCACCTCCAGCATCCACGCGGGGGGAACCTCACACCTTCCGCTCCAGGCGGCGCTGCCCCACCAAATATCCTTCACCAGCTTTGACGGCACGGCGTCTTTCCAGCATCTCCAGGAGCGCTCGATCCAAGCGCCGATTGCGCAGGAGACCTCCCCAGGCGATTGCGGTACTACCGCACCCATTCCCGCAGTGCACAACACGCCTTTATGGTTCTGCGGCGACGCAGATCCTGTCGCAGCAAGCCCCATTGGCGGCGGCAACCACCAATTCCTCCTTCGAATCTCCAGGCCTCAAGGCGGAAGAACCATGCCGCATAATGGTGGCAGCCTCCAGCAGAGCTGAAGGTGGAGCTCGTTCTTTCCAGGCAATGCCGCACACCTCTTCGCACGCTCCCTCCTATCCATGCGGACTCCAAGCGGAGCCCTATCACTAGGCCACGACGGCGGCAGTCGAAAGATGGGTTCCCACGAGAACCCTAGTTGCGCCTCTTTGGGAAAGGAGGGGGGCCCGATTACCCTTCTTTTTAATAAAACTGCGGCTATTTGACGAAAGGGTTCTCACGTTGGGAATCCTAAAGAGGGATGTGTCTATTAAGGAGGGCTATTACGATAGGGCCAATTGGGTCGTGATATCTAGAAAAAAATGGTTTTCAGAAAAAGGGCGTACAAAAAAAACAGTATGCAAAAGTGTTTTCAAAAAAATTATGATGTGCAAAGCCGAAAAATAATGGTGATCGACCTAAAAAAATGATGATGATGATGGTGTTGGCCATTAAAAAGGGGGGAAGGTAAATAGCCAAGAATTTTTTTAAAAAAAAGGGGGGGAAGAAAGATGGAAAAAAAGGTTGCGAGTTCGGCTTATTGTTTTCATATTCGTCCCCGTCATTCTAGTCTTCTCCCAACCATGGATCTGAATCTCACAAAATTTTGATTTCGAAGGGTGGAGTATCTCGAAACCTATATGCATGTCGATTTCCCGGATTTTGCCAGGTATCTCGCGAGATATCGGCGAGATTTCGGATCATCTCTTCATCTCGCTCGAAAAAGGGAATCTGTAATTAAAAAATACCCATTGTTGGCAATATGGACGGAAATGTTGATCGAAACTCGCCCATTCGACCGAATTTCAGCAGTCAACTTCTCCAAGCTTCCTCCAAGGTCATATTTTGCCCATTGCTTCAAGGTAAACCAAATTTGGCCAAATCATCATCAAATTCTTCAATTTTTTAGGTGTTTTACTCTTAAGATGATCTAGCTTTGGTGTGGTGTTTTTTTGAGAGATTTTGAATATCTAGCTTTATTTTTGGAGACCAAAATTAGGGTTTTGTGTTTTAATTGCACAATAACGATAGTTTGTGTATAACATGTAGTAAAGCGTACTTTGAGAACATTTTGTAAGATATATGGAAGAGGAAATTGGGGCTTTTGTGTTTTAATGTGGAATGATGATGAGTTCTTTAATGATAAACTCGGATCTTAAGTTATGGAAGTAGAAAACATGTTTCGGATTTTTTTTGTAAACGAAATTTAAAATTGAGTAAATCCGAAAATCAATCTTAGATCTATTGTTTTTTTACATGTTTTGTTTCACTTAGGTAGACTTTGTCAAAAATGATCTCCTAATTGCTAGATCTAAGATCCTAATGTATAAATCTAATGTATTTTTCTGAAAATCAGAATACTAAGAATATACTTTCAATTTCAAACACCAAGTATTTACAATTTTGTGTGTATTAGGTGTTAGAAAAATTAAAAATAAAATAAATCCGAAAATAAAACATAAATTAATTAGCAAATTCTTAATCGGTCGCATTGTATGCCTCTTGAATATTTGTTCTTTGTTGGAGTATAAGTTGTATGCGTCATATATGAAGGAGATGAATAAATGGAAACTTCCAGGATCCGTTTACACCATCTAGTTGTTTAGTCCCACATCTACCAGTTTGGAGTTTGGAGATGTGGAGACTCCGTGGGTGCTATATATAGAGCCCCACACCCATGTAGTCCATTGAGAAAAAAGCAATGAAGCATATGCCCCTTTGAGGGCTTCTCCCGTGGTTTCATCCCGCTCCTTAGGGAGTAGGGTTCTACGTAAAATACTTGTGTTCCAATTTCTTTATCTTTATTTCTGATTCCGCTTCCTAATTTCTAACATGTATCAAAGCAGGTCGATTCTCAAGGATTTTATGTTCGTTCATCAGTTTTCGAGATTCGTTAGTTAATTATGTTTTGAAAATTTGTGTCTGAAGATCATTAGTGTATCATTCCACATTCAAGATCAAGTTCTAGGGTTTTCATTTTGAAACCTAATTCTATGCTGACATCGATTGTTCTGCAAATATCTACAAATTCAGGGATCATTCTAAGGGTTCCTGGAACCCTAAATCAGATCCAGGCGACCACCCTCTTCAACCAGGCAGCGTGCATCCTGGCTGCAGAAAATATTGAAGCTCAGCAAGACATCAAAAGATAAAATTTTCCATGGTCATGCTGCCAGATCTCGCAGCGCAAGACCTCTTTCTTCAGATCTCCGGTCCCAGCATCATCGGGCAGGCAATGTGATATCCTTTTCCGAGCATGCGCTATCTTTCAGCCCTAATATCCCCCGGCGTTGACAGCAGGATACCCTGGCACCGCGCAACCCCAGGCGCCCTATCGGAGCGCTGCGATTTCTCCCTTTGTCGCGTGCAGGACCTCTAGTTACTCCACACACAGCGCGAAGACCGCACGTCGGCGGCAGCAAGGCAACACATCCCAAGTCCCTGATGTAGCCTACCTCCTTCGACAAAGCCCCATGTGCGCACCACCCAGGCGGCGACCCAAATGCATCGCCCCACCCTTTAGCGCATCCGCGTGCACAACAGCATCGATTCAAGCCGCATCTCAATGGCCACCACGCATGCAGTGCAAAGCTTGCGCTCCAGGTGGCAGCGCCCCTTCAAGGCGGAGATCGTGTCTACATGTTGGCCCTCTTCGCGTGAAGTCTAGGCGACGGGCCCCTTACATCAGCGGCTCGCAACTTCTCCTCCTCGCGCGAGCTTGCTGACTTCCAGGCAACGTGCCCTTGCTGCAAGAATAGAGAAGCCTCTTTTTTGGGGGGGGCGACTTTCCAACGGGGGTTCCAATCGTGGGAAACCCTAGTGGCGCACAACCGCCGGGTCCAATGGCCCATTTAAAAAAATCTTTGTATTGTAAATGCTCCAAGTGGTCTGCCGGTTCATTCCAAATAAAAAGAGAGAGAAGGGAAAAGTGATGGTCCTAGTTTGGGCAGTGAGTTCTTGTTTTAAAAAAAACAAAAAAAACAAAAAAGGGAGGTAATGAAAGAAATGGTAAAAGGCGCATACAATACAAAAGTCGTGCACAATTCAAAAAAATGTTTCAAAAAAGGAGGAATGATTTTCAAAAGCCGTAAAAAAATTAGAATGGCTTAAAAAATTATAACAAAATTACGGCTTAAAAATGAAGAAAAGCCGCAGAAGTTTTTTGAGAATATCCCTGTTTTCCCCATATTTTTATTATCTTGTCTTCTCTCAACTTGGTCGACGATTATCATTCCGACCAGTATGAGAGAAAGGGGGAGTATATGTAGAGTCACAGGTCTTGATCCAAATTCAGATTTCAGTCTCCAGATGCCAGTGCAGTCCAGATGCATCCAGATTTCCAGACTCTACAGTTCAGACATTCAGATTGATCAGAGCCCAAGTTCGATGCACTCCATGTTTAAGTAATCCATTTTTCGAGTTCTCCAGAGAGAGACTCAATTTCAGACTCGCAAATGTATGCGGTCTTTTCAGATGAGCACATGTATGCCATCTTTTGTAGTAGTCCCCATCATTATTCTTGTTGTTTCGGCCAGAGTTTTCATGTGAACCATAGGGACTCCATAGTAGAGGACCAATCCCTAGACCATGTTAGCAAGGGTTTTCATGTGGTATCATAGGTACTCCAGAGGAAGGTACCATTCTCTGTGCCTGCTGGGAGAGACCAGTTCTCCGACGAGGAGACTTCTTACAGACTCCATTCTCCAACGACCGTGGACTTCGATGAGGAGACTTCTTTCAGACTCCATTCTCCAGCGATTGTGGACTCCGATGAGGATTGCACTTCCACGACCTTTTTCAGTTCAACCCTTTTCAGAGATGGAGCAGTTGTCCACATGTTGTGGCGGGCCTGAATACTCCGTCAAGGAGACTAGTTGCAGTGACTCTGATAGGCGCAGTACATAGCACATGCTCTCCAACAAGGAGATTCAGCAGACTCACACTCCAGCCCATTCATCCTCCTCACCTGCACGGCATGAGAAGCAACGTCCTCGACTGCAGCAGTTGTGCGCGTTGGGTTGATATTATCCGTAGTGTCCTGTAGCGTGAGTTGAGTTTCTTTCTGTTTGTCCAAGCTGAGCATTGCATGCTCCGGCTTGAGGGGAAGTGTTGGAGTATAAGTTGTATGCGTCATATATGAGGGAGATGGATAACCCCATCCAGTTGTTTAGTCCCACATCTACCAGTTTGGAGATGTGGAGACTCCGTTGGTGCTATATATATCCCACATCCATGTGGTCCATTCAGAAAAAAGCAATGAAGCATATGCCCCTTTGAGGGCTTCTCCCGTGCTTTCATCCCGCTCCTTAGGGAGTAGGGTACCACGTAAAATACTTGCGTTCCAATTTCTTTATCTTTATTTCTGATTTCGCGTCTGCTTCCTATTTTATAACATTCTTCAATTTCCTTGCATGTTTCGGTGATCATCATCATAGCACATTCCGGTTCTGGATAAGGATCTGACAGTTTTGAGGTTCAAAGGGGCGATTTCAGTGGAGACATTAGTTGGAGGTATGCCTTCGCTCCTGATGGACATAAAGCGAACCACAATGCAATTTCTGTGGAAAGAAGTTGGGAGGAGGCAGGTTCACGATGAAGCAACATAGGAAGAGTTGTCCCAAAGATGTGAGGGACAAGGTGAAGGCCAGCTTGGACGGGAAGAAGGATAGGGATACAGAGAGGGTAAGAAGAGATGAACAATTGAAAGAGTTCACGTTTAAGAAAGAATTCAACATCCTCTCAGATTCAGACGACGATAACTTTGTCTATTCAGCAGATATTCAGACTACGGCGGAGAGGAGGGCATACAAGAAGGCAACAAAAGAATCAATAAGGAGCAAGTTCGAGAGGAGAGAACTCAGTGGTGCACGGGGCGGCTTCTATTGTGCGGGCAGTGTGAGTGGTTCTGGAGGCGCACCAGTACCACCACCCACCAAAAAATACAAAGGGAAGGGAATTAAACCCTTCTTGACGAGGAGTGGATCCATGCAATACAAGACAAGCAAGGATCCGATGTAGAAAACGGTGAAGGGTATGTTCATCAATGCACGAGAAAGGGTAGGAAAGGCCCTCAGTAAGCTCTTCTTTAGGGGAGAGCATTCCTGCCAACATTGCTAATGGACGATTTCTATATTATGCCATTGATGAGATCGTCGCAACGGAAATGGGAGTTAAGGCTCCCACATCCTACGAGATAATGAACAAATATCTGGGGATGAAGGAGGAGATGAATGAGTACATCGCCGATCTGAGGAGGAGATGGCAAGAGTACGGGGTGACGTTGATGTGCTATGGGTGGACAAGCTACACAGGGAAGCAGATCATCAACTTCCTCGTTAACTGCGATGGGAAGACAATCTTTTTGAAATCTGTTGATGCATATGATCATGTGAAGGACCACAAGTACCTGTTGAAGTTGATGAAGGACGTCATTAAAGAGGTTGAGAAAGATCACATTGTCTAGATTGTGACGGATAATGGCAGCAACTTCAAGAAAGCGAGTGAAACAATAATGAAGTCTAGCAACTATGGTATTTTTTGGACAGTGTATGCTGCGCATTGCATTGATTTAATTCTAAAATATTTCAGTAAGAGGAAGCTCGTCTTAAGGGTGCTAGAGCAAGCACGGACGATCACCACATTCATATACACCCACGGCAAAGTGCTGGCATTGATGAGGCGGATGTGCAATGGTGAGTTGGTGAGGCATGCCATCACACGCTTTGCAACTAATTTTATAGCGTTAAAAGCCTCAAACAACAGAAGACAGGGTTGAAAACAATGTGTTGCCAAGATGAATGGTTCGAGACACCTGAAGTTCGGACAGAAGGAGGACGAAAAGTGGAGACATTGATCAATGATCTCCACTTTTGGGATAACGTGACTCGGGTCACGACAATCATGGATCCAGTTGTTTATGCATTGCGGATCGTGGATGGCGATAAGAAGCCTACAATGGGAGTGATCTACGAGGCAATACACTGGAAGAGAGAAGGTCAGAGAATCGGTTGGAAAAGGATTCAAAAATTGGTTGGACGTCATAGACGAGCATTGGTCCAAGATACTCTCACATCCTCTTCACAAGGTTGGTATGTATTATGTAATAATCTAACTTGTTTTCCATTTTTTAAATTTTTATAGCTCTTTGAATCTGAGAATTATGCATGTTCGTGACTTTGTGTCCAGCTTATTGCTTCAATCCTAAGTACCAGTATAAGAATGGACTTGGTACAGATGCTGACCTTTTAACAGCTGTACAAATTGTGGTGGAGAAGCTCGTCAAGGGCAAGAAGTCACAGACCTTGTGCATGAACGAGGTAATCTTGAATTTGAAGCTAGACTAGGACTCACAAAAATATTTTTTAAGATTATTATGTAACAATTTATGACTTCAACCTATGTGCAGGTTAAGTATTTCAGGGATGCCTTGGTTTCCTTTGGTCGAATTACTGCGGTAAATGGACGGGGCAATATTCTTCCCGGTAGGGATGAAGACAAATAAGTCCAATAATTGTGTGGTCATTTATTCCTATTATTGATTTATCTCGTTTTGGTTTTTTTACAGCCGAATGGTGGAACTATACGGGATGGAAGCTTCCAACCTACGAAAAGTGGTAGTGAAAGTGTTGTCTCAAACCGCATCCATTGGTGGTTGTGAGAAGAATTGTAGCACATTCAACTTGATCCATTCGAAGAGACAAAACAGGTTGGAGAACAAAAGCTCGATGATCTTGTCTACGAGTATTACAACTTGAGGCTGAAGTTGAAACATGCAAGGGAGGGACAAGACAAAGAGAACTGCACAGACCCTATTGATCTTGTATGCATTTTCAAGATGCACGATGACGATGCTGATGAAGATGTTCTCCAGAAGTGGATGGATTCCAATGGTGCTCCTGTTCTCGATCAACCAGATGGAAGACCAAATGAGAATATAACCCAGCAAATAGGAGCAGATGTAGGTGACTATCTGGCAAGATCCGGGCGGATTACAGACCCTCTTGGAGGGTTGGAGGCGGAGATTGAAGCGGTTGTTGATGAAATTCTCTCCACTAGCTTCAAATCCAAATCGAAGTCAAAGGTTGACAATGGAGATGATGATTGTGATGATGATGATGATGGTCGTGGTGGACCTGGTGATGGTGGGGAAAAATACTCGGGTGGGTTAGGAGGGAGTGGTCGTGGACCACAAGATACAAGATTTGAGGAAGGGCTACATGTAGGACGTGAATATATGAAGCGACAGAGGAACACACATGGACAGTTTGTTCCAAGTTCGAGTCCAGGACCTATGGATTACGAGTACAATCGTGGCCATCGTCCAACCGACAGCTACATGGACGATTTGATATCATCCGTAGGTTCCTTGAGCTGCATGGACATTGACAGCCCATATCGTAGAGGAACACCAAGTCCCTTAGGCGGATATGGATCGTCGCACGATGAGAGATCATTTGGCGTCTTCCCGGAATACTTTCATGCTCCTCCTCCAGGACTTCCTCCTCCTCAAACGTATGCACCTCCATCATAATCATATGGTTACAGTGGGTATAAGGGATATAGTAGCTACAGCGGTGAGAACTACCAAGGTAGCCAACCTGAACAGAGCAAGGGCAGCTTCTTTGGCGGTGACAGTTATGGTTTCTTCTCTGAGTACACGTCAGTTCCTCCTCCTCCGCATAGATCTTCTCCTACTCCGTCATCGTCGTCCAGAGGATCTTAAGCCAGTAGTTCGCAGCCTCGTCGTGCAACTTGTGATATCGGATCTAGTGCTGCTTATCCTCGTCTCGGGATACTCATAAACATCGATGACCACCAATACAAGCAGTATGTGATGGATTACAAGGCCATGTACTCGTACATGATATGGGAGAACTATTGCGAGTTCATTGAATATGTGATGCGTTATGAGAGACAACAATGAAGGGGGGTGATTCAGATCCACCGCGGAACTCTTGGTTCCGAACTAAACATATCACCAGATGATATATTTTAATCTTTTATTGCATTGATCATTAATGTGCATGTTCTTATTACTATACATGAAATATATGTATTTTCACTTGTTGTAACTTATAAGACTGTTACTCTGTTATTAAGTATTAAGTATTAACAAGTAACAACGATATGTTCGATATGGTGTGTGACATACCATCATAGTTATAGATGATAAGATGATTAATATGTATGCTATAAGCCTATAAGTGTATATATATTGTTTCATTGTTTGAAATACTCATATTAACTCCATTTGCAATATCTAACTTATTGTACAATATGACCGATATGATCGATATGGCACATATGACTGATATATACAATATAAGGGGTATAGATTAGCAATATGTGTGAAATAATTGTGTATTTATAAGTTATTTATTGTTCTAATAACTTGGAAGATCATAATTTACAATAAAATTGAAAAAAATAGCTTTTTGAGCCATTTCTGACATTTCCACCGAAATTGTCGAAATTTCCCGAAATTTGGACGAAATTTCGATATTGAGGGTGACTGAAATGAAATCGAAATCGAGATTTCGAACCTTGCTCCCAACTGTGTCGATGTTGATTTTCCGATGAGTATGGGAGAAAGGGGGAGTATTATGTAGAGTCACATGTCTATTCAACTGTTCCAGATGTCAGATCTCCATATTCCAGACCATTTTCCAAACTCTACAGTTTCTCAGATGTGCAGTTCCATAATCGACATCCAGATTCCGAGTCTATAGTTTCTCTGATGCGCAAGTTCAGACTCTACATTCAGGATTGTTTCAGAGTCTGCGGTTCAGACATACACGTGTATGCGGTCTTCATTCAGATGTGCAGATGTTTGCCATTTTTTGTAGTGATCCCCATCTTTTCTTGTTTTGTAGGCCAGAGTTTTCATGTAAGTCATAGGGACTCCAGAGTAGAGTACCATTCTCTGTGCCAGATGGGAGCGACCCAGTTCTCCAACGAGGAGACTTTTCATACTCCATTCTCCAACGGCCGTGGACTCTGACGAGGATTGCACTTTCACGATCCTTTTCAGAGATGGAGCAGTTGTCCACATGTTGTGGCGGGCCAGAGTACTCCGACGAGGAGACTCATTTCCTGTTGCAGTGACTCTGACAGGCGCAGTTCAGAGCACATGCTCTCCGACGATGAGATTCAGCTGACTCACACTCCAGACCCTTCGTCCTCCTCACCTGCACGGCATGAGAAGTAACATCCTCGACAGCAGCCGACATTTGTGCGCGTTGAGTTGATATTGTCCGTAGTATATCCTGTAGCATGAGTTGAGTTTCTTTGTGTTTGTCCAAGCTGAGCATTGCATGCTCCAGCTTGAGGGGGAGTGTTGGAGTATTTGGTTGTGCGTCATATGAGTTGTAGAAGTGCAAATGGATCTCTCCAGGCTTTATTTACCACATCCCTGTATTTAGTCCCACATCTATCAGTGGTGGGACTTGGAGGCTCTGTGGAGGCTATATGAGCAAGTCCAGACCTCTCGTATCCAATGATAAAGTTCAATAGAATATCCGCCCCTTTGAGGGCTTCTCTCGTGGTTTCATCCCGCTCCTTAGAGAGTAGGGTTCCAGCCAAAATCTTCTTATTCTTCATGTTCATATTTCTTTACTTATGCTCTATTTATCATTCCGCTTCCGCATTCTCTATTTTCTAACAGCAAAATATCTACATAGCTGACCTACTTAATTGTGAGAAAAAAGCTTTGATGTTGTCACCTTTCACTTTTTGGTATCAAGTTGAGATATGTTTTATTTCTATTCCAAAGGAACTACCTTTTGATTTCATCACATTTATAGATGATATGTTTAGGTTGCATTGAGACAGATAACAAGAGGTTTGCTAAGGGCATTAGAAAGTTCCCTAATATGAATCAAATGATTATCAGCTTTTTCTCTTTCCAGCCACTCAACTTAGTAGTGAATTTATCTATAATGAGGGGGTGCTAATTTCTCTTCCGAGTAAATTTGGGGGGGGGAGCCAAGGTAGTCTAATGGGCTTTTCCCCGCCAATCATCTACGGATGGAGGAGGCATACGATTCTTCACTACGAGTCCGATTTGGGTAGAGTTCGGATTCATTTACTTGAAGATCTGGTATTAAGGAAAATGATTTTAGGATATGGAAATTATATACCGGAGATCAAAATAAATAAATTATAGGATGTCATTTACACATTTTACATTTGAGATCCGGTGTTCTATCCCATGGAAGCAAGTCCCCGACAAAAAGCCCTCCTCTACCACATTTTTCAGCATAAAATCAATAATATGCACAACATTGATAAACAAGAAGATGAAATCCCATTTCGGAGTGTCGGAACTTTCTTAAAATCAATTTTGATTATCAAAGCCTTTGTTTTTTTAGTCAAATTTCTAAGTAGTACCTGGGATTTACTTCAATACCCAGATTCTACGAAATCTTTTTTTACTTAAAAACTACAGAGGTGTTGCATGTTGAACATGTGACACCCCTGAAGTTTTTTTTTACTCAGAAACTACAGGTGTGTCGCATCTTTAATATGCGATATATAAAACGCATATTGAATATGCGATATAAGGGCTTAATATGGACCGCACGTATCGGATTTCCCATTTCCCCCACACGAACATCGTTCCCAACCTGTTGTCCCCCTGCCGCCCGTGACACGCCCACAGTCTCACTGCGCCACCCGCCCATTTTGACCTCCCCCTCTCTCTCACAAACGTCCATTTTGATCACTCCTAGCCTCGTGGAACACTCCTTTTCTGTAGCTTTCTTGGTCGGCACCGTTTTAGCCGCCACCGCCTCCCACTAGGGCTAAGTCGTTGTTGCATACACTGAGACTTGGTAATTTTTTTTCTTGAGATGATTATTTATATCATATGCATATTATACTTCATTTCATGAATGTATTTTGTTTACTTGTACGTTGTGTCACGTATTAGGTCTGAATGGAGCCGTTGTATTGTATGTTTCATTTGAGGGGTACACTCAATGGCGGATCGACGACCAACGTACGGGGGTTTGTGCTAATGCCTAATATGACATTCGAAGAGATGTTGAACTTGGTTTACCGTAAGTTCAACCTGGATGCCAATAGTCAAAAAAATCCTATTATTACATCGCATCCCTCGAGACCCAGGGGAAGAACCATCATTTTCATCTATTGTCGATGATGATGATTTGCAGGCAGTTCTTGTGTATGCTTGGACCATTGGGAAATCGATGCCTACTGACATTATTGTTGAAGATGTATTTGTGAGCGAAGTCCCCAATGTTGTGACTAACAAGGGACCGTCGGTTGTCCCGAGCACACAACCAACAGTTGTCCGTAGCACACAACCAACAATCTTCCCAAGCATACCACCAACAGTTGTCCCTAGCATGGAACCCTACTTTGACGCTGATGCGCCTATAACGCAACCATGCACGAATCAGGAATTGAGCATGAGTGACTCGTTGCTGCGAGAGGTTAACCATGCTTTGGATGATTTCATCCCTTGGGGAACCGATGATGACCTGAAGAAGGTAGCGAAGATGTCGACGATGATGCGGTAGACGAGGAGATCCCAGCTGATGAACAAAGCACGCATACTATCGTTCCCCGTATACCCTTTTTTTGGGTTGGATCAAATACTCGTTCAACATATAAAGACGACATTCGAGAGAAGTCTCGACTTGATGGTGTCGTTAACGAAAATACGCAAGGGTAGAACCTTCAAATGTAGGGAAGATTTGGTTTACGCTGTAAAGAAGTACCACATTCTGGCACACTATGACTTTATTGTCAAGGAATCCACCAGCTTGATATGGTCGGCTTTTTGCACGTAGAGATCGAATGGATGTGTTTGGTATTTACGAGGACATTTTAGAAAATTTGATGAACTGTGGGTGATCTCCAAGGTTATTGAGGCACACACTTGTATAAACCCAACAGTTAATCAGGATCACCCTAAGTTGGACTACAAATTCATATCCAGATCGTTGCTAACTCTTGTTAGGGATGACCCTAATGTTCGTGTTTCAAGTTGTAGAGCTCACATCCACGAGATATACAACTACTGGGTTACAAAGAAAAGAGCTTGGGATGTTCGGAGGAAGGCCGTTGGAATTGTATTTGGTGACTGGAAGAAGTCATACGCTGAAATGTCTTATCCATTGCATGCAATTAAGGCTGCTATTCCTGGGACTGAAATTGATATTGAATACAGCGACCATCCTGATCCTCGGAAACCGCTTTGTCGTAGATTTGAACGTTGTTTTTAGGCATTTGGGCCTTCGATTGAGGCATTCAAACATTGTCGCCCTCTGATTAGTATTGATGGGACACATTTGTACGGGAAGTACAAACAAAAATTGCTCATTGCTTGCGGGATTGACAGGGATAAACATATTGTTCCCCTTACATTCGGGATTGTTGACGAGGAATCCGCTCCTTCATGGAAGTGGTTTCTATCGTTGGTATGTATCAGGGTAATCGGCATGCGAGCTTGACCAATATGTATCATCTCTGACTGGAATGTTGGAATAAAAGCCGCTATGAAAGATGCTGACGTAGACTTATTAGAACCCTTTGCATATTGGCGGTTCTGTACAAGGCACGTCGCGAGCAACTTCAATAGCATCTTTAAAAATGGCTCCATGAAAGCTCTGGTTCAAGCAGCAGCATTACAAATGACAACTAGAAAGTTCGCGTACTTCATGAGGAAATTACAAGAGTGAAATAATGAAGCAGGTAGATGGTTTTCGACTCATGATTGTCGTCGTGAGCAATGGACCTTGGCTTACGACGGTGGTTATAGGTTTGGTCAGATAACTACAAATTTGAGCGAAAGGTACAATGTTGTTCTTAAAGATGTCTGTTGCTTGCCAATCTCTGCGTTAATCGAGAAGACTTTTTATAATTGTGTGTTATACTTCAATCAACATGCTGAAGAAGCGAGCGCAGCCATTACTGCTAGCCGCAAATTCACGCATTATGCATCCACAGAGTTGAACCGTTGGAGTTCAGTCGCGAATGGGCACACAGTAACTCAGATACAAGTACAGCCGGAAATATTGTTCGAGGTCTCTAGCAGTGCTCGACGGACGTCGAGTGGTCTTCGCAGTCGCAAAGAGTACACGGTAAATTTGCTCCAAAGGAAATGCACTTGTAATAAGTGGCAAATTTTTCGTATCTCATGTTCCCACGTCATTGCAGTCATTTCATAACGTCGAGCAGAAGTGGATTCCTATATTGGAGAGTGGTACACGTGGCAGCACCAGCTGAAAGTTTATGAAGGAAAATTTTTCCCCATCGGTGATCGTGAAACATGGGCTTCCTTGGATTATCCAGAATTACGTCCGGACCCAAATCGTAAGCGCGGCAAAGGTCGACCACGTACTACAAGAATTCATAATGAAATGGATGTTAGAGATGTGATTCGCCAAAATACTTGTTCGTTTTGTGGGATATTGGGTCACACACACCGTGGATGTCCCAATAAAACCGCAAGGGATTCTCAAGCATTCACATCAAATGCGCCGACGACGGGAATGAATAAGAATAAATGTGGTAATTGTGGTGGCGTAGGTCACAACAGACGCAAATGTCCTTCTTCGAATAAGTGTTCTTTTTTTCAATCGTATATTCTTATTTTTCATTGTGGTGGCGTGTTTACTTTTATCGTATGTTCATGTTTTTTACATTGTATATACTAACATTGAATATTTAAAATTGCAGGTGGATCCAGGCCCACTTGACCCATCCGTTTTGCATCTTCAGGAGCGACATCGTTCTCGTCGTGACTGGGTTGGCGATGTAAGTAATTTAAATTATTTGTTTTCTTTATTTCGTTATCCTTATCTAAATTATTTTGTAGAAATCTTCATGGTTGCGTTGCCGACGACGTGAGACATATGTACGTCGGATTCCTTTGGATGGTCGACTACAGCCGTATATAGCCCAAGCGGGCTTTAGATGCATTTCAGAACTGGAGTTCATTACCCTGAATTGGCATTTGGTGATGGCGTTGGTTGAACGATGGAGACCCGAGACACACACTTTCCACATGACTAGTGGGGAGATGTCCATCACCTTGCAGGACGTCGCATTCATCATGGGGTTGCGAATTGATGGACCTGTGGTTACTGGAGAGACGAAACCTGGAGCCACATGGGCGGATACTTGCGAGGAACTGTTGGGTGTTAGGCCACTTCCAGCGGAGATCGTTGGCAGCAGGGTGTTAGCAAGTTGGCTATTCCCCAATTTTGCAGACTTGCCAGAAGATGCAGACGAGATGGTCGTACAGAGACATGCTCGAGCCTACATCTTTTAGTTGCTTGGTGGAGTACTATTCACGGACAAGTCAGGATCGTTGGTTTCACTTATCCACTACCACATCTGCATGATTTCGAGTACTTTGGGACATTAAGCTGAGGATCCGCCATACTTGCATATCTATATAGGCACCTTTGTTTAGCAGCGGATATGGCAACTGAAGAGATTGGAGGCTCGATTATACTCCTTCAGCTATGGGCATGGGAGCATTTCCCCCACATTGCTCCAGTTGTAAGGGAAGGCAGAGAACGGCACGGGCGTCCGTTAGGAGTCCGCTGGGCAACGGCGTTTGCCCATCGTCGACAGCCTATACACGTAGTGAGACCATACCGAGACGCTTTTGACATGGAGACACCCGAGCAGGTAATTTTACATTCACAAATTGTTTCAACTTCAACCAAAAAAATTACTAATCTAAAAGCAAAGTTGCCATTCAGATATTGTGGATGCCGTATACCGAGGACATCCGCACAGGTCTCCCTGCCAACTGTCTTAAAGGCGATCACATTTAGAGAGTGTGTGTCCCGTTGATATACTTCCACATTGTGGAGTATTACTTCCCCGACCGATTCTTGAGACAATTTGACGGCCTTCAAGACGTTCCACGACCTTGCTTCCCCTTTAAAGAACTCCATGCAATCGATTTGAGGGGGAAGGTGCATGTGAATTGGAGGGAGAAACACTGGTTGTATATTAGCCAATGGGAGGAGCGCGAAGGTAGAATCGTTGATATCGATCGGTCTAATGGGATATTCGCGACGCCTGCATACGAGCAATGGTATCGGACTATTACTAGAAGATTTGTTGGACGATTAGGTGCAACTCTGGCAAGCAACGTAAGTGCTCGGATAAACTTTGTGGGAAATTAATTTAAGAAGACTGCTAGAAATTTACCTCTATTTTTTTTGGATGCAGCTCACCAAGTGGAGTCGTGTATACGATATTGGACACGAGGAATGTCGTAAGATTGCGACACAAGCAAAGGCGGAAATGGCGCAGTGGTTGTCGTTTCAATTTGCAGATGCCGTCACAATACATGACGACCATGCTGATGTGGCTCGAGCGGAGGCAAGGTGAGGAAGGGCGAGAGGAAGAGGAAGAGGTCGGGGATAGGCGAGAGGAAGGGCGGAGGCAAGGGAAGGGCGCGTGAACAAGTGGCGGAATCCATGGACTATGAAGAAGCCGCTGCGATAGATGAGAACCTCGCGCCAACAGAATTGGGGACAGACTTCGTCACACCTGTTGCCGAGCGACCACGTGACGACATGCCAACGCCGTAGGCACCGTTGAGGCATGCATTGGACGCCAGAGAAACACAACCAACTTACTGCACGCTCACGCTGCCGCTGATGCCAACCTTCGACGAAGATGTTGTTGGGCCCTCGCAAATCAACATGATAGATGAGGCGAACCGTCTATTACCCTTCCATCCTCGTGATTCAACGATAACATACCAACGAAGGAAAAAGCGTTGAGTTGTAAACCTTGTAGTTGTTAATGTGATACAAAAATGTAGTGTTTATCCGTGGACAATTCTATATATGTAAAATGTTTGGAATGTCTTTCTGAATCACAATATTTTTCCTTTGTGAATGCCTTTGTGTCCATAGCCCACATTTGTGATTGTGGATACATCTTTGAATGCGTGTTCATCGACATCAAACAAGCATATAAATTGACAGGCACGGTCTCAGTCTGGCATGAGAGGAGGTTCATCTTTGCTCTTATTTGGTCTCTTGTCATAAGATGACTAAGGGCCAAACCAAGAGCCTCAAAACCTCATGTATCCAGACCTGGCTTGTCAATTTCTAGGAAATAACTTATATATCGCATGTTCAACATGCGCTTATGAGAAAAACCCCGGATTTGTTCCAGGAACTTTCTCATATAACACATGTCGAACATGCGCTATACGAGAAAAACCATGGAACAAATCCAGTGACACTGTGACATATCGCATATTAAAGATGCGACACAACTGTATTTTCAGAGTAAAAAGAACTTCAGGGGTGTCGCATGTTCAACATGCGACACCTCTGTAGTTTTTAAGTAAAAAAAGATTTCGTAGAACCTGGATATTTAAGTAAATCACAGGTACTACTAAGGAATTTGACTCTTGTTTTTTTCTAACCAAGGTCACCATTATTTCAGAGGAATTGCAAAGACAAATGTAAGTTCATCAATATTTAAGAAAGACATTTTGGGCTGGCAAGATCGAAGTTTTGGGAGCTCATCGATCTGCCAAGATCTTCGAAAATATATGGAGAGGCAAACTTATAAGGCCGATAGGTCGATAGTTTTCTATCTATTCTCTACCCTCATTTTCTGTAAATTAATTAGATAACCCAACGATTCATATGCTTGAGATTTTCACACTCAAAGTCATTTTCAAACATATTGTAAGAGGTTCATGAAGTTATTTTTAATTGTTGACCAGAACAAAATCTGATGATAAATCCCGGGGTCTAGGACTTTTCAAGGATGAAGGTTCTTGATGGTTTTTTAGCTTCTTCCTGAAGAAAGGTTTGATATCTATGGGTCTTCAATAGGTCCTACTAAGTTTTGGTTTAGAGAGTCTGGATCGAGTTTCTATAATTTCAAAATTTATCCGAGTAAAGGTTTGTATAGAAACCAATGGCAATTTTGAACACCTTTTCTAAATCAGAATGTGAGATGTTTTGTTGGTCTTTTAGAAATATGATTTGCTTTCTCACCTTCGATATGAAGGACTCATTCATTAGGAGGAAATTTCTATCACCCTTCCTCAACTCGTTAACTTTGACTATTTGATTTCATATCCCAACTTCATCTCTCGTTAAGTTCTCCAAAGATCTGCACATGAACACTTAGAGTGTGGCAAGTCAGTGGAAGATTCATTCATACCCTTTCAGTTTTCTAATGCTATCAAGGAGGCTTTTTTTCTTCAGCTCAACCAAGGTTATTTCTAGTTTTCCAAGTTTGATTTCTCTCTTAAGAATCTTTGATTTGGGGCCCAAGTATACGAGGGGTTATCACCAATGATGGATTGATTCTGTGCATGGTTTACAAAGTTTTGAAAGAGTATTTAAACCAAAATATTTCCATCTTGAAGGTATGGGATCTCGTTCACAAGTTCTTTGCATTAGCAAGCAAGGGATAGTGGTTAGAGAAGGTGTTTGGAAGGGTGTTGAATGAGAGATTTGAAGCATCCTTGAGGAAAAGTAAGGTGTTTTGAAGGGTGTTGAAAAAGAGCTTTGGGGCATCATTGAGGAAAAGTGTGTTGCAATTTTTTTTGTCTAGGATAGTTACCAAGAGAGGGTCCACCGCTCCAAATGAATGTGGTGTCTGGGTTTGGAATGTCATATAAACTCGAAGAGTTTATCCACTTATTGTAGGTGTCGGGAGTATTTGTTATAGTATTCCCGAAAGCTGATCAAAGCACTTTCGAGTTTCAAATAAGGTTAAAATCCCCTATCATTTTCAAGGGGAGTTGGTCCAGATGGAGAGCAATGAGGAAGTTCGGGAAGGATTGTTTCCATGACTCAAGGAGGGTCATAGAAATTGCAAAGAAGGACAGTGTATCCATTTACTCACCACTTAAGCATGAAGATCAAAGCGACGTCATGGGCCATATAGGATAGGCATCAAGGCATTCAATCTCATGCACATTCCAACAAGTGAGAATGCCCCCAGGATCTGGAAATCAAATTCAAGTGCTACGTCAATCTAGTGGAGTCGAGCGGGATGGGACCTCATAGCTGGGTTTCTTGAATAGCAAAAATGTTTACACTAAATTTAGTTTCAAGGTTTCTAAGATGAGACTCTTCCGGTCTCCTCCCAACCCATTACTACTCCGAAACAGAATATTTAGGTTCATCTTAACCACAAGAATCTAGTTTAAATCTCGACAAGAAGATCACCTTCTATCTTATCTATAGATTAATAATGAAAGCTACGCATGCCTACGAGTTTGTTGATAAACCACCAACCTCGTTTGATGTCATCCTTGCCCGTGACTGCAAACTTATTTGGGAACTGAAATTACAAAGCAGGATTTGTGTATTCTTATGGCTACTTCGTAGGGGGCGTATCTTGACTCAAAACCGTTACTCTAGACTGTTCGCATGTGTTACTAATCTTTATCCTCTCTACAATACTCGAAGTGAATCCATTGAGCACATTTTCTTCCGATGTGATAGAACATCCTTCATTTGGCGAGACATTGGACTTACCTGGTTGAACATAAATAGTCTTGAAACTTTTTGGCACTTTATGAATGCTACAAAACTTAGGTCCCTTAAAGTGCACCTACAACTGATTGATACTTTATGGTCAGTTTGCTTAGTAAGAAATAGTACAATCTTTGCCAGTGAATGATTTTATTCTGAAAATGTATTTTTACGTGCAAAGATTCTCTTTTAGTCTTAGCATTTGTAAGTATTTCCTCTCTCTCTCTCTCTCAACTTTTTTAATATATCTGGGGCAGATACCATAGCGTGTTTACCCATATTTTTGACTTCAAAAAAAGCTACTTTTTTTTCTCAGATGCTCATAGTCTATAACTATGATGCTGCAGACTTCTAACTTGAAGGAGAGAGTGTTTGAGATGAAGTATTTAATGTGAGAGTTTATATAGTTCTCGTATGAGCATTCAGAATCGAAGAAGAAATCAAACAAACTTGAAGAAGCAATGTTTTTGTGGGAAAGTGTCTACGTGTAAAGGTGTAGGGGTACCTGGTTCTAAGAGCATGACATGTGGCATGTCTCTTCTTTGGAGTTTTCCCTTCCTGCTTGGATGGCATCCATGTGAGGATTTCAGCATAAGTTGCTAGTGTTTTCATCGATAGAGACTCCCAACTTTTTAGCATGTCCTTTGTGGTTGTGTCCCATATGTTGCATCCCGATTAACATATTCATTGCTTGTTCTCTACTCGACTCTTGGTAGAGGGACTTGAGTGGTTCCGCGGAAGGGCCGCGGTGGTTAGGGAAGGGTCCTACATTTAGGTAAACTCTTTCCTATGCAATCCCAAGGCACATGTCGAATTTCACAGGCATCAGCTTGATGATGCTTCACTAAGCCTTCTCATTTCTATCACATGTGTACGCTGACTTCTGCTTAGGATCCTCCATAAATACAAAGTTACTCCATGGCTCCTTGGGTGATGAGCTGGTTTTTTATTCTCCAACACTTAAAAAAAGTGCCCGAAGTGGTTTCGATGGAGAGTCCTTCTCTCTCAATTTATAGAAGGGAACCCACATGAGAATTTCACTATTAGGCATCGATATATGTGGCTCTTAGCTGGCATGATCTTGAGGCAGATCTCTACTCTCCAAGTCGGTCTAATGAACATTCCACAAATAGATGGGGTAGCCAGGCAAGCGAGACGCATTGATGGGACACGAAGAGTTCTTTTTGTAGAGAGTTGGTTGGTGATGTGTTTCTCATAGTCTCCACCTTGGGGTTGGTGGACGGAGGAGGGTTATGTATTCTGGAATCAATAATTGTTTGTTGGTGGTTTTCTTGATCGATGCCATAAGATTATGGTGTTTTTTTATATATGTCCCGCTTACTTGCAAACGAAACACACGGTTTGGGAATGACAGAAGCCCTTGGTATAATAATATAATTAGGTTTAAGGTAATTGACAAGGTTGCAGAAAGCGACAGCCGATACTCAATCGGCAGGGTCGGTGACTAAGGATTAATCAGCAGTTGGGAGATTAATCGGATTTAGTCGGTTTTGAATTTTTAAAATATTTTAAATATATAAATCAAATTTTAATACGTATACTCTCATTTATATTCATATATTTAGCAATTTTAATACCTAGCAATATCTTAAAAAATTATAGCAAGAGAAGAAAAAATGAATCAAGTTAAGAATAAAATGTTTGGTACATAGCACAAGCAAATGTTCAAAAACACATACAACATGCCCAAAAAATAATACAAATGGAAAATGAGACAAGTCCATCGACTCAATCCTCGATGTCATCATCCAAGTCCATCTCTCCATCTTCATCTTCATCATCATCATCTTCTTCTTCTTCTATATCCTCAAGATGTAACTCATACTCGTTCTCATTCATCGGCGTAGTATTGGAGCTTGAATATGAAGCTCCCTTGTCATGTTCGCCTCGTTGGCTCCTTCTCTGTTCCAAATTCTCTTCAGCACCATTAGCATGTACTACAGCACCCATGTCAATCCGAAACCTGGAAAAACCTCCTCCTCGTGAGCATAGACACCACCGGTCCATTCAGCTATGTGTGCACGATCACGAGATGGGAGAGGATCTCTTTCTTTCTCAACTCGACGTTCTTTCATGTTTGAATTGAAATGCGCGTATATAAGATCATTCAGTTTCTTCGTCTCCAACTTGTTTCTCTTCTTGGTATGTATCTGAAGATCGAAATATAAATTTTAAATTTATACCAACTACTAATTTAGTAATCAAATTTGGTGGGTGGAATGGAGTCATTACTGAGTCAAATATACTCCAGTTACGCTCACATTCAAGGATGAAGACATCAAGCTCAAGATCTTGATGGCCATGGCTTTCAAACGAGGCGTGTCATCACCATGATTATACTACCAATTAGCTATTTAAATAGAGAAGTGGTCAATATAATATAACAAAAAGACTTGTCAAAGAAATAAATGGCCAAGAGATGGAATACCTGGATCAAAATTACTGTCATATTTCATCCTTTATCTCACAGTTAAAGGTTTGCCAAAATCTCCATGACCAAGTCTGTATGACGAAAGCTCGTCCCTCGTAATTGCATCTTGTATATCCAAATCCAAGGTTGCAGAAGTCGGCAGTCGGTACTCGGTCGGCAGGGTCACTGACTAAGGATTAATCGGCAGTCGGGAGAGTAATCGGATTTAGTCAGGCATTAGTCGGTTTGGAATTTTATTTATTATTTTAAATATATAAATCAATTTTATAGCATATACTCTCATTTATATTCATATATTTAGCAGTTTTAATATTTTCAAGAGCATAAAAAAATAGCAAGAGAATAAAAAAAGAAGCAAGTTAAGATCAAAGATTCAAAATGTTTGGTACATAACATGAGCAAATGTTCAAAAACACATACAACTTGTTCAAAAAAATAATACAAGTGGAAAGGAAGACAAGTCAATCGACTCAATCCTCAATGTCATTATCAAAGTCCATCTCTTCTTCTTCGTCGTCGTCATCATCATCATCATCATCATCATCATCATCTTCTTCTTCTTCTATATCATCAAGATGTAACTCCTCGTTCTCATTCATCGACGTAGCATTGGAGCTTGAAGATGAAGCTCCTTGCTACGATCAACTCACTGGCTCCTTCTCGGTTCCAAATTCTCTTCAGCACCACTAGCATGTGCTACAGCACCCCATGTCAATCCTGAACCTGGAAAAACCTCCTCATCAAGAGCATCGATACCTCCAGTCCATTCAGCCATGTATGCACGATAACGAGATAAGAGAGGATCTTTTTCTTTCTCAACTCGACGTTCCTGCAGGTTCTTCGTCTCCAATCTGTTCCTCTTCTTGGTATGGATCTGAACATCAAAATACAAATTTTAAATTTATATTTACTACGTTATAGTTTACTATTAGTAATCAAATTTGATGGGTGGAATGGAGTCATTACCGAATCAAATGTACTCTAGTTACGCTCACATCTGGAGGATGAAGACGTCAAGCTCAAGATCTTGATGGCCATGGCTTTCAAATGAGGCGTATCATCTCCATGATTATACCACCAATGAGCTATTTAAATAGAGAATTCATCAATATAATTATAATATAATATAATAAAAAAAGGCTTGCCAAAGAGAGAATTGTCCAGCATAAAATACCTGGATTATAATTGTTGTCATTTGTCATCCTCTGTCTCACAGCTAAAGGCTTGCCAATATCACCGCGACCAAGTCTGTATGCTGGAAGCTCATCCCTGGTAATTGCATCTTGTACATCCAAATATGGATAAAATCTTTCCATGCACTCCTTAAACCCTCTTCTCACCACAACATCCGGATCACCACGAGACTCGGTGTAGAAGAAAAATGGGTTCAAGTAATAAGCCACTAGATGCAATGGAGTATCTAGCCTCCCTTTAGTCTTGGAGGTAACATCCACAAAAAAATTGTAAGATGACTCCACGCCATTGAATGATGCAATTATCTCCCGTTTGGCATCTTCAAGCCCTCCGTACACAAAGCCCATGGATGGACATCGATCTGCGTCAACAACGCGCAATAAACGAACCAATGGAGTGAAAACTCGGACGGCGTGTGCGATGTGGTTCCAAAATGTAAGGCTGAATACAATAGAACTTGCTGCTTCTCCCTTCTTGGTCTTGTACCATTTGCAGTTCCTCCACTCTTCTGAGGAAAACATCAATCTAAGCTTGTCTTTCTTCTCATTCAGGCTCTCAAGAGTGAGAAAAGTGGTTGCAAATCTTGTTTGGCCAGGCCTTGCAATGTCTCTCTTGTTGGTGAACTTGCGTATCAAGCTTAGAGTTTTGGTTTGAGAGTATATAAACACCGTAAGCTTCTTTGCCTTTGTGATTGCACTCATCACCTTCGTCTCTCTGCTTATCTCCTCCAAAGAAAGATCAAGGGAGTGCGCGGCGCATGGAGTCCACCAAATCCGTGGATATTTGGTGAGTAGCAATCTTCCCGCTGCTACATTGGCAGATGCATTATCCGTCACAATCTGAACCACATTATCTATGCCCACTTCATTAAGACACTCATCCACCAGCTTGAAGATGTATTCCGCAGTGTGGGCCTCATGTGAGGCATCTATGGACTTCAAAAATGAAGTCCCCAAGGTGCAATTAACACAAAAATTGATGATGCTCCTTCCACGCATGTCCGTCCACGCATCAATCATCAAAGAGCATCCTGTCGACTTCCACGTATCACGATGACATTGCAAGTCATCGTGCATTTTCTTCACCGCATTCTTCAGAAGTGGACCACTAAGCTCATACCTCGTGGGAGTCTTTAGTCCAGGCCCATACTTCCCAATCGCCTCCACCATCTGCATGAAGGGCTTCGTCGTCAGTGCATTAAAAGGAATCGCCGATGTATATGCCGGTTGGCTATATACGGGGTGACCCTATCACGATGCTCTTTGGAGAATGCATCTTTTATGGTCATTTGACGTGATGATCCTTCCAATGCGACATTCTGCTCCAACGAGTCGGATACTCGTGATCTCTTTGCCGGACCCGCATCTTCAGTGATATCAACATCCTCTCTCAGCTCCTGAACATCAGCGGCTTTTGGCTCTTCTTCCTTGCAACGTCATCAAGATATGCGATCATCTTCTTCTTCGTATCTTCATCCACCTTGGGACATGCAGCCACGTTGCCTCTACGGTGTTTTAGATGTTGCTTGAACCTGTACATACCTCCCTTGACGACCTTCTTGCACAATATGCAAGTAACTGTATTCGGATCTGTACAGTTCGAAAGATAACCATATTGCCATGCGGGATCAGTTGATCCCGGCGGCACGTAAAAAGACGAGTCACTACCAGAAGCGACGTTCGCGGGAGGTGTATCCATCTACATAGTCACAAACTCACAAATTACTAATCATCAAACACAAAGCTAACCAAACTTAGAAGAGAAAATATATCCTAACAATAAAATGTAAGACCATCTTAAGCAAATCTAAGGGTTCGTTTGGTTGCAGGGTTGGGCAGGGTTGGGTTGGGTGGGTTGGGCTGGGTGAATAGTAAACTGTGAGGAGGGGGTACCCCTGTGAATAGTACCCCAACCCAACCCAACCCTGCCCAACCCTGCAACCAAACGAACCCTAAGCAATAACATCTAAGATCAACCTAAGCAAAAACAAATTTTTTTTGAAGAAAACCTAACACTGTTATTTGCTAACAATAACATTGACATATTAACATGACTAAGTTCAACATCATCAACCTAAGAAAATCTAAGCAATAACATATTAACATCTAAGATCAACCTAAGCAAAAACAAAAAAATTGAAGAAAACCTAACATTGTTATTAGCTAACAATAACATTAACATATTAACATATAAGTTCAACATCATTAACCTAAGCAAATCAAATCTATAACATCTAAGATCAACCTAAGCAAAAACAAAAAAATTTGAAGAAAACATACATAACCTAACCTAAGCAAAAACAAAAAAAAATTGAAGAAAACATACATAACCTAACATTGTTATTTGCTAACAATAATATATTAACATTTAACTTTATCATCATCAACCTAAAAAAGAAGAGGAAATAAAAGCAAAAACAAAAAAAATAAAAAAACCTAACATGTTGGAGCCTAGACCGAGGGGGCGGAAGCGGCGAGGCGCTAAACGCGGTGGGTCTGCGAGGCGTTGGGGGCGGCACCGGCGAGGCCCTGGGGGTATCGCGCACGGGAGAGGGGGGTTAAAAGGGTTCTGTCGAGTGGAGGGTTACTGTCTAACAGTAACCCTTTAATTCAATATCCGAATCCCAGCTCGGATCCTCTATGCAAAAATCGGCCGCCTAGACTAGGCGCCCAACAAATCGGGCTCAACCGACTATAGTCCGATTTAGCCTATTCGAGGTCAGGTACCCCCCCCCCCCCCGAGTCGCATAGTCGAACCGACTAGTCGGCCGACTTTTGCAACACTGGCTCCAACCACCGCACCAAGGAAACCTGGATTCCGATGTTTGCTCCACATCTTTTCTTTCAACATGGGATCAAGAATGCGAGAGCTAAATTGTCAAGTCTCAAGCCGAAAGATCAAGCAATTCGTCAGAAGACGAATTGCATAAGCTGGGAGAAGTGATGCAATAATTCCCAAATTGACATGTGAAGCTGGATTGAAGCTATCACCAATTCGGGGATTTTGATGAATTAGGGATTTTCGTCTCTAATTGATCGGTTGTTCGGTTGTGTTTATTCGTCTATTTTTATTTATGTTAAATAAATTGATAATGATTACAATCTCAATATTTATGGTGGATTAAATTAGTTAGGAGTCAATTAGAGTCGGTTAGAGTCAATTAGGATTTTATTTAGTTTGGATTTGTTTCACTTTCTATTTTTGTAATCCCACTCCTATTAGAAAAGGCCATATCGATATCGTATCGGTCCATCTGGAAAAGGATATATCGGGATATATCGCCAATATATCGACGATATCAATGGAAATGTCGAAAATGACTCAAAAATGACATTTTTGCTGTTTTTTTAGAAATTAAGATCTTTCAAGATATTAAAATAATAAATAACCTATAAATACATACTTATATCACACTTATCGGTCATTTCGCACATACCGGTCATTCGAACATATCGATGTTAATGTTGATTCTTGACTTATAGATATTGGGAATGGAGTTCGTCCAAGTTCTTGGAGCACGAAATAACTTACAATACACTCTTAGATCACACATATCGATCATCTATGACCATTATATCGCATATATCGTTCATATCGAACATATCATTGTTATTGTTGATTGTTAACTTGTGGATATTGAAAATGTAGTCCATCCAAGTTCCTATAACACTAAACAACTTACAAATATACACTTGTATCACACATATCGATCATCTACGACCCTTATGTTGCACATGGAAGGACATATCGGTATCGATATTGGTACCATGTCGATACTGATATATCGCCGATATATCGATGATATAACGACAACATATCACCGATACTGGGATTCGGTCGGCCTTTTTTGAATGTCGATACCCGATATGGGACATATCGGCGATATATCGGTGACCTGTCGATACCGATATATCGCCGATATATCGACGATATATCGGGATACGGCCTTCCATTTTTCACATATATGTCATCTTGAGCATATCATTGTTAATGCTGATTGTTGACTTATAGATACTGGAAACGGAGTTCATCTACGACTTATATTGCATCACATATTATGTATAAACAAAATGTTTGAGCTATTTTTGGAACCAAACAAATAAAGAGTATAATAACATTTTTTAAAAGAGGCATAATTCGTAAAATTATTTTTAGAAAGGGAAAGAAGACGAATTAAAATTGATTGGACACCCCTAAGTTGAAGAACCATTGTATGCACCCTCCTGTCGCACCATACCCTAGCGAGCCTGGGGGCTAGGGGGGCCAGGTTGCCCCCCCTGCGGGGGTGCGGGGGCAACGCCCCCGACCCGAAACAAAATATATAAAACATTATATGTTTTAATACTAGGAGTAGCAAAATAAGTAGTGAAATCAATCTTACAAGGGCATTATTCATCAAAATATATATAGCGACGAAATTTTGACGATATCGGTCGATATCTTGGATTTTTTGTACTGAATCCAACCATTTTTGACCGATATGGGCCGGTATGGAGATATATCACCGATATATCGATCATATATTGTCGATATCCCGGTAAATAGATATGCATCCTGATATCGATATTCCCTTCCTCTCGGTACCGATATATCGGCGATATATCACTGGTATATTGCGATATAGACTTCTATGCCTCCTATATAAAGGGGATGGTAGGCATTTGTTTAAAAACAATTCAGAATATATGAAAAATTGAGATTATCTCTCTCCTTCCCTCTCTCTTTCAGCGTGATTTTCGCGATTCGTCCCCAAAATTCCGCGCACCCTGCGCGTTCTTCTCTTTCTTCCTCTCCTCTCTAAAATTCTTCCACCAAACAAAATTTTCCACCGTTGGATTTTTCCGTCTGCATCATCCAGTCGATTGGTTAGGATGGCGAATCGGCTGTTGAGTTGGCCAAGGGTTTTTATTGGTAAATTGATCGTTGGATTGACCTTGAATAGAATTAATCGACTGATCAAAATCATCGATCGGCATGACAAGAATCAGTCGACTGGAAATCTATTCAATCGGGCATGCATATGCACGAGGCCCACAATGCAACTCTCTCAATAAATTAAAACACTCAGAGAGCCCACAATGCAACTCTCTCAATAAATTAAAACACTCAGAGCTCCCTCTTGATTTTGATCCTTAGCTTTGATGTCAGGATTCCATGTCAATGTAGCTCCATTAGCTTGAACTTGTAGCTTTATAAGCTTGATTGTCGCTTGACTGGACCTAGCTAATCTTCATCATCACAATCTTTTTTGCATCTTTCGTTCTCAGAATCTTAGCTTGCTTCAATTCTAAAACAAAGCTAATATAATGTAGCCTTCATCGTTATCTTTTTTGCATCTTTCGTTCTCAGAATCTTAGCTTGCTTCAATTCTAAAACAAAGCTAATATAATGAAGCCTTCATCGTTATAAAACGGTGTATGTATGCTTGTGGTCGATAACGGAGGAGCTTCATTTTGATAAGAAGATACTTTTGAAACATAAAGGAAGATATGATAACGTTGCAGTGAGACCTGAATTGTCTTTTTTGTACAATGAGTGTTGGTCAATTGAATATAAACTCGTCGTAGAATGTCTGGAGCTGAAACGAAGATGCTTTGGTTACAGCCACAGAAAGGTCAGTGAGAGTATCTGATTGAAGAGAAAATGATGGAAACTCGGTTAAGGTGGTTTGGGCAGATGCAAAGGTCTTCAAGTGTTCCAATTTGAAGGTGTGAGAACTTAAAAAAACTTGTAAGAGGGCTCGAGGAAGATTTAAGAGATGTTGGAAGGAGATTAATAATAATGATATGCCTTTTTAAATTTAGGCCAGAGTATGCAACCCAAAATTGTTTGCTTGGAAGAAAGAAATCATTTAGTCAACCCCGCTTAAAGTTGGAGAAGTTTTGGTTGTTTGTTGATTGTCAAAAAAATATTACATATAATTGCAAAGGTTGATAATACATTAGCCCTCTTGTACACCTCTAGTATAATGATTGACACAATTTTTACGTTTACAGACCATTTTAATTTAACGTGTTATATACCAGAAAAATATATGTATCTTGTCTTTATGTTGATTAGAAGAAGTATGCCGGTTTTTTCTCTTCAGTCAACAATTCCTCTGGACTTGACTAAAACTTAATCCGGAGTGGATAAGCATATTCTTGCATTTTTTTGTCTCTATTAGGTAACTATTTCTTTCTGGAAGTCCTTGGTGGCTTCTAACATTGAAATCGATTCCCTGTAAATTTTAAATTCCGGATTGTTCTACTGTCGTATAATTTGTGGAATTCTTTATGGATTGATTGGTGCTTGCTGCATGTTCAGAGGTGCATTATACTTTATTATGATGTTAGTGTCAATAGGGGTGTCCATGGGGCGGTTATCTGTCTCATTTGATTGTGACCCGCCCCGACCGTCTTTATCGGGTTATGGGTTGACCGGCCTCATTCCAACGGGTACCTGATTGTGACGGATACCCGGTTAATACCAATGGTGAGAGTACCATTTCTATTAAAAGGAATTTCTTATTTATTAGATAAGTGTCGTTAAAAGGACAAGATCATAATTATAATTTATATAATCTCTGTCAAATTTGAAACTCGCAGTATCGTTTTTGTCACTCCGTTGATCCATTTCTTGGAACATTAGATTGGTCAATTGCTGTTACACCATTTTGTTACTTAATATTCAAATGAAACACTGTTTATGCATTTTACGGTAAAAATATTTATATTCGTGGACATGTGGACACGAGGGAACATTGTCGGATATGTCCGTCTGCGACTATGAATAGAGAGAGACAATGCTAGTGAGCGTTTTTTATACAAGGAATACAAACGATATTGTAAATAAATAAATAAATAAACATCCATATCTAATATAATATTCATAATGATATTGTTGCATGGACATGACAATTTAAACGGTAAGGAATACAATTGGATACGAATATCCAAATCTGGATAAATCTTTTCTATGCACTACTTAAACCCTCTCCTCACCGCAGCATCTGGATCACCACGAAACTCAGTGTAGAAGAAAATGGGTTCAAGAAATAAGCTGCTAGATGCAATGGAGTATCGAGCCTCCCTTTGGTCTTGGAGGTAATGGCATCCACAAAAAAATTATAAGACAACTTCACGCCATTGAATGATGCAATTATCTCCCGTTTGGCCTCTTCAAACCCTCCATAGACAAAGCCCATGGATTGGCGTCTATCTGCATCAACCACACGCAATAAACAAACCAATGGAGTGAAAACTCGGACGGCATGTGCGGTGTAGTTCCAGAATGTAGGGTTGAATACAATGGAACTCGTTGTTTCTCCCTTCTTGGTCTTATACCATTTGCACTTCCTCCACTTTTTCGAGGAAAACATCAATCTAAGCTTGTCTTTCTTGTCATTCAGGCTCTCAAATATCCCTCTTGCTGGTGAACTTGTGCATCAAGCTTAGAGTTTTGGTGTTAGAGTAGATGAACACCGTAAGTCTCTTTGCCTTTGTGATTGCACTCCTCACCTTCCTCTCTGCTTATGTCCTCCAAAGCAAGATCAATGGAGTGCGCAGCACATGGAGTCCACCAAATCTACGGATATTTGGTAAACATCAATCTTCCCGCTGCTACATTGGTGGATGCATTATGCGTCACAATCTGAACCACATTATCCACACCCAATGCATTAAGACACTCCACCAGCTTGAAGATATATTCTGCAGTGTGAGCCTCATCTGAGGCATCTATGGACTTCAAAAATGAAGTCCCCAAGGTGCAATTGACACAAAAATTGATGATGCTCCTTCCACACATGTCCGTCTACGCATCAGTCATCAAAGAGCATACCGTCGACTTCCATGTATCATGATGACAATGCAAGTCATCGTGCATTTTCTTCACTGTCGTCTTTAGAAGTGGACCACTAATCTCATACGGTCATACCTCATGGGAGTCTTTAGTCCAGGTCCCACAATCACCTCCACCATCTGCATTAAGGGCTTTGTCGTCAATGCATTAAAAGGAATTGCCGATGTATATACCCAGTTGGCTATATACGGGGTGACCCTATATAAGATACCCAACATGCCTTCATCATGAAAAACTAAATTTTTACTCCTAAAATAAACAAACTAGAAGAAACTCTAACTTAACAATGGAAAAACTAGTAATGAAAATCTAAACAATAACACCTACGATCAACTTGCAAATGAGAAGACAAAATATATCCTAACAATAACATCTAAGACCAACCTAAGCAAATCTAAGCAATAACATCTAAGATCAACCTAAGCAAAAACAAAAAAAATTGAAGAAAACCTAACCTAACATTGCTATTTGCTAACAATAACATACTAACATCTAAGTTCAACATCACCAACCTAAAAAAATTAGAAGAGAAAATATAAGTAAAAAACCTAACATAAATCGTTATTCGGCTAGGGATGGAGGCGTTAGAGGCCCAGAATGGAGGCGACGATGCGGCTAGGCGCTGGAGGCGGCGAGGTGCTGGAGGCGACGTGAGGTCGAGGGTATCACGCACTGGAGGAGGGGGTCGCGATCTGGAGTGAGGGTTACTGTCTAACAGTAACCCTTTTAACTCAATACCTGGATCCGATTATCGGATCTTCTAAGCAAAAATCGGCCGCCTAATCGGTCGCCTAGACCGATTACACGCCCGATTAGTCGGGCTCAAGCGACTACAGGCCGACTTCGCCTATTCGAGTCGGATACCCACCTGAGTCGTATAGTCGGGCCGACTAGTCAGCCTAGTCGGCCGACTTTTGCAACACTGGTAATTGAAGTGCCAAACCTCGGGTAGTGTGTTTTTCTTTGAAATGTTGTGTGATACGTACGATATCAGCTTTGATATTGGCAGTATGGGAACAGTGGCAGGGGGATATATGTCGCTTAAGATCCTGCAAAAAGGACTTGAATGTCATAAATGTTTGACTTTCCGTAAAGTGGCGGTTTAAAATCATCTCCTTCTTATTAATTTACATCGTTTAGTAAAAGGAGAAGGCTTTTGCAACCATATCATGCAAATCGACTTCATACGTGAAAGAATTTTTTGTAGAAATTTCGGTGGGCCCCCTTCGGTATCGGTAATTTGTGAAATCAAATCTGCAGCTTCCCTTGTCTGGGATATTTTCATAGCATTGTCCGCCATTTTTGAAGGACACCTAAATACGGAGAATCTGTTCTCATGTGACAGCTACAATATTTTAGGAGGTGAAGGAGACAAAGGAGTGGAGCTCGAGGGTTCTCTCAAAGAGAGCATAGGTTTGGTCACACCCAATTTTGATACCCCCAAATCAAAGCAGAGTTGTCAAAGGAGACAACTGAGGCACAAATTTTCACGCCCCTAAGAGTATTGCAGTCCTAATTCTGTAGGGATTTAACCTGAAATCACTACTCCTAAAGCGGGGAAGTAGATATTTATGCTAGGGACAATTCCCGTCAAGAATGCTAGAATATTTCCACCATCTCCCCAAGATATGCTCTAATTATTCCCCTTGGTTTAAAGAATTTGTCAAATGGATGTGCTTTGCGACGAGGGAACCGATTTATAATAGTAGTTTCTCGAATGGAATTGCAGGAGTTCTTTTAATGTACTCTATTATTTGACTCTTTAGGAGGATCAAAACAAATTTAGTATTCATGATCATGGATATTTTCCCCTTTACCATCAAAAACCGTTCGAGGAAGAGGATTTTTCCTATTAAAAAGAGGATTTTCCTCTTTCAGAACCCCAAATGCAAAAAATAAGAGAAAGTAGAGAATGTGCAAAAATGACTAAGGTGTAAGAATAGTAGCAATAGATGCAAGAAGGATAGGGAGATGAGATGTATTTTGAATGGAGGCAAACAAAAGTTCCCTCATCTTAATGGAGATCTCCACCAATGAAGCCCGATGTAGTTTTGGATCTTTTGTGTTGCCACTCAAGGGGTACAAAAGTGACCACTTTACATTATGAAATTCCAATAAAATGACACTTAAAGGAGATCTCCACCGTCAACTTTACAAAATCCTTGACTAGCAGACCAATCATATTTAATCAGCAGCAACAACAACAACCAAGCCTTTTCCCACAATTAAGTAGGGTCGGCTACATGGATTCTTCGCCTCCATTCAGATCTATCTTGGGTCAATCCCGGGCTTATATCCACAAAATAAAGATCCCTTCATATGGTCTCTTTCCAACACACACTCGCATCTCCTAACTGGTGCATCAGTTGATCTTTTTTGCAAATGACCAAACCATCTTAAGCGGTTTTCTCGCATCTTATCCTCGATCGGAGCAACACCAACTTTCTTTCGGATTGCATCATTCCGAATCCAATCTTTACGTGTGTGTCCACACATCCACCTTAGCATTTTCATTTCTGCTACAACCATTCTATGCACATGTCTATGGTTCGCGGGCCAACATTCAGATCCATAGAGCATAGCAGGTCTCACGGCTGCTTTGTAAAACTTTCCTTTAATTTTAAAGAATTTTTCTTATCACAGAGAACAGCAGAGGCTCCTCTCCACTTTAGCAAGCCTGCATTTATTCTATTAGTAATATCTCCATCAATTTCCCCATCATGTTGCAAAATAGATCCCAGATATCTAAAAGAATCTCTCTTCTTAATGTTATCATCACCAATCTTTACCTCAATTCCTTCACCATTGCTTCCATCAAAGGTGCACTCCATATATTATGTCTTAGCCCTACTTATATGAAATCCTTTACTCTCCAACTCATGTCTCCAGACCTCGAGCTTCTCATTTACTCCATCTCTAGCCTCTTCAATCAACACAATATCATTAGCAAATAACATAGACCAAGGTAACTCATCCTGAATGTGACTTGTCAATTCGTCCATAATTAAATTAAAAAGAAATGGACTCAAAGTTGAACCTTGATGTAAACAATGTTGATGTCAAAATAGCCAGTCTTCCCAGACGGCGTCCTTACACAAGATAAAGCACTGTCATACATGTCCTTTATGAGGATACTGTATAAAACAAGCACTTGTCTGTTCTCCAAAACTCTCCACAATATCTCTCGTAGGACAAAATCATAAGCCTTCTCCAAATCAATAAATATCATATGGAGGTTCTTCCTTTTAGCTCTATAAATCTCCATTGTTCTCCTCAGCAAATGGATGGCTTCAATAGTTGAGCAACCTGGCATGAATCCGAATTGGTTTTCTTTGATGGTGGAAACTTGCCTCAAACTTCTCTCGATCACACGTTCCCAAATTTGCATAGTGTGACTCATCAGCGTGATACCTCTATAATTTGAACAATTTTGAATGTCTCCTTTATTTTTATAAAGAGGCACCACGATGCTCCTCCAATCTTCAGGCATTTTCTTTCTTCGCCAAATAACATTGAATAGATTCGTAAGCCAAGTCAAACCGCGCTCACCTAAAACTTTCCGTACTTCTACAGGGATGTCGTCCGGTCCTACACCTTTCCCATGTCTCATAACCTTCAAAGCCTCCTCTGCTTCCTTTCTTTGTATCCGTCTATACCTTGCACGATTCAAGTAACTTTCACTACTAGCTAGATCACCATGGGCGGAACCACCTTATGCAATGGGGGGGTCGTGGCCCCTCCATTCTTTGGGAATTATTCAATGATATTTCAAAGTTATAATAGGTGGCCCCTCCTCTTGGTTTGTCTCTTGAGGCAAGGAATGCTAATTGACGGTAAAAATATATCAAAGAGAAAGTAAATTAAGAAAATAGAATGACTGCTTAATACCAATTTAATAAAGAAAAAATAATATGATTATATCAAATAGATTATTAAGTGGAAACCATGAAACTAAAGAAATATTGGTTATCTAATTTATTTTGATTTTAAAAATTGAGAGCTAATAAACTATTGTCGGTTTTGTAATGTCCCGAGGTCAGATTTCTAGTCCATCGAGGAAAATTAACCTTGACAATTCATTGGGTTTGAGCCCAATTGGATCCATTGACAACCACCCAAAATAATTAAGCTCGAGTTATCAAGTAGTAATCCCCACTCTTATAAATCACTCTCACACTATGTGAATTGTCGATGTGGGACTATGTTTGAGTTGGCTTGTTACAACCCCATGACTTATAGACATGGTCTATCACTTATTCCCAGTGACATTGACGGTTACACGCTCCAGGTAACATTTTCTTCCTATCTCTTTGCAGGGGTGGTTTCACCTTTTGGGTAGTCCTTTCTATTATCAGAGGGAACCCACTCTTATACCATTTATACCGTCGCTTAGGTCCCATGTCTGTTATCGAGGAAAACTGACTTTGACAACTTGTTGGCTCAATTGGATCCGTTAACAACCACCCAGAATGCTTAAGATCAAGTTGTCAAGTAGTAATCCTCTACTCTTATAATCCACTCTCACACTTTGTGAGTTGCCGACGGGGGACCATGTTTAGGTTGCGTTGTTACAATTTTATTCGCGTATATGAAATAAGGATGCAAACGATTAGGGATATATCTGTATCCAATCCACCACCGCATTTGTTCATACATATTTCGACACTTATATCTGAATCCATTTTAACAAGGATACAGACATGGATGACGGTTTTATATCCACAAATATCCATATTCATATTCGTATTTCCATTTTTATATATAAATACAGTTGTATATTTATTTTTAATCATATGTAACATAATTTTATACATTCTTTCATCATACCTTGTATAATATTTACAAGTAAGCATATTTATTATATGTTTATCGTGTTTAATTCGTCCAATACATGTATATTTAAGCTAATCTATAGAGCATATCGAATATTATTCGTGTCAGTATCCATTTTAAGGACATGTTAACATTGTTTTTTATATCCGTCTCATCTGCGTTTATATCTAAAAATATATAAGGATATGTTCACACCTGAATCCGTATCCATATCTGATCGTTTGCACCGTATTATGAAACCATTATCGGCCCCTCCTTGTCGCTAGTCCTGGTTCCGCCCCTGTAGATCACCCAAAGTGATCTCTTTATTTCCTTCCTCAATGAAAAGTTTATAAAAGTACTACTCCCATCTAGTCTATATATCCTTCTGAGTAACAAGCACGTGACCTTCCTCGTCCTTAATGCATCTCACTTGAGAAAGGTCTTCGGTCTTTCTTTCTCTTGTTTTGGTCAACCTGAATATATCCTTCTGGCCCTCCTTAGAGTCGAGATTTTTATACAAAACTTCATAAGCTTTCGACTTAGCTTCGCGTGCAGCCTTCTTTACTTCCTTCTTTGCTATTTTGTAGTTTGTGACAGTTTCCTCTGTTCTATCCTTATACATAGCTTTAAAGCATGCTCTTTAATTTTTAGCTTCTCTTGCACCCCTTTATTCCACCACCAAGCCTCCTTTTGACATGGGGCTCCTCCCTTTGACTCGCCTAGCATCTCTTTGGCTACCTTTCGGATATAAGATGTTACTACCTCCCACATCTCGTTTACACTTCCACTACAATCCCAAGATAAATCTTCTAAAACCTTCTCCCTGAAGTTCGATTGCTTCAGTGGAAGATTCCACCATCAAGTTCTAAAGATCTTAGGAACCCTCATTTTCTTTACCAGCCCTTTTATTTGTACATCCAAGACTAACAAGCGATGTTGGGTTGTCAAACTCTCTCCTGGGATTACGTTGCAGTCTTTACAATACAACCGATCTCTTCTCCTCAACGTAAAGTAATCTATCTGTGTTCTCGTTGGCCCACTCTTATAAGTAATTAAATGCTCCTCCCTCTTCTTGAAGAGAGTGTTTGCTATGAAAAGATCATATGCCGTTACAAAATCCAGGATGACTTTTCCCTTTTCATTTCTATCTCCAAAACATGTCCTCCAGGAACACTAGCATACCCTAAAGCATCTTTTCCCACGTGTCCATTAAGATCTCCACCTATGCAAATCATCTCTCTTTGTGGGATTCATTGTATTATCAAGATCCTCCCAAAAAGCTTGTTTAGTCCTTTCATCTAAACCAATTTGTGGTGCACATACTGAGATTATATTCAGGGCACCAATTTTAGCAAAATAATCCGATCCCCGAATCTTTGCACCTCAACCACACAATCCTTCAAATCCTTATGAACAACCACTCCAACACCGTTTCTACCCTTATATTTACCTGAATACCAAAGTTTAAAGCATGACTTCTCGATCTCCCTTGCTTTCTCTCCAACCCATTTAGTCTCTTGAAGACATAATATATGAATCTTCCTTCTTTCCATCGTATCCACTATCTCCGTCATTTTTTCAAACAAAGTGCCAATATTCCAACTATCAATCCGCAACATTCGTTGCAATCTCTTTTGGACTAACTTCTTTACTCGTATGCGTCCATTATGCGAGAACCCTTGTAAATTTTGGACTGCATCCGGGTGGTGATGCAACGGAACTAGCTTAATTACCCGCATGTGTTCCTCATGCGAGAACCCTTGCAAATTTTGAACTACATCCATGCTGCGATGTAGCGGCCCTTTCCATGTTTTCATTGCATTCGAGCGATGCAATGCGTCGCAAATAAGGAACGCCCCAACGAAATCTTTATGTTTGCTTAAATTCGTGTTGAAAAGATCCGACTGTCATGAGGCAACATCTCAAATAATATTTTAAAAAAATTATTTAGGAAGTTGTCTCCGACTGTTTTACGCTGGTTGTCGGCTACCTAGCGCAACCCTCCTCATTTAATCAGCAATATTAATAAAATAATGATGGACTTTTAAAAGCACGCTATTTTTATCTAACTGTAATATCACTGACTAAAGGTTCAAACAAACACACAACCTTTACTTTATCATATCGCACCAATTATGTTAGCAAGATTATAGTCTTTATAGACCCTATGATAATTCCATAAGAGTAAAGCTATTGTGAATAGATAAAAAATTTTGATCGCTTTTTGGATAACCCTTTTCAAGGTTTCTGATGACTAAGTGTAGATCTTCTGACACCAGCTTCATGTCCATGTCCTATAATATCATTTAGATTTCTACCAACTTCTAGAAGGCATCCGAATCAAGACAATTCCCTCAATGATTTCGGAATCAAATTTCTTATTAGCATTGTTATCTCCTTTGGAATCAACCCCCATTTTCTATTTATGCATGGCTCAACAAAATATTAATATGCTGTGCCAAATGTGCGAGTGCAGAAGGCATATCGACACATACACATCCAACAAAATCTTATAATTAAAATCTTCTATGTATATGTTTATTCAACTCCACGACCCAATGGTATTATCTACCAATGTAGAATAAGCAGAAAAAGAGATATGATGTAGCACCTCATTGTGAGTTACTTCACGATCCAACAAAGCAACTTTTATAGGTTTGGGGTAATCAAACTAAGAACCTATTCCAACAAAATTTCTCAGCATTGCTTCTAGCAATATGACCATCAAAATTACCCAAGCCTACTTGTGTATCCTTTCCTCCATCAAAAGGGTGAATCTAAACCGACTTGCAGTTGACACATGGAATGATGAAAACAAACCATAAAAGTGATGTGAACTAGAAAACAAATGTCTTAATACTTAATGGTTCTTCAGTTTCGAAGACATGAGCAAATTAAAGGTTAAATGACATCAACCAAAAAATTAAAGGGCAGCCAAGAGATTTAAACCATATTGATGCAGTTTTACCTTTTATTCATGTAGAAAAATGTGATAAGTCTTTGAATTAGATTTGATTAGCTATTGAGAGTTGAGTTTTCTTCATCTCTGTCATATATCAGTGAGCATGTCACAAGCATGCTATTGGAGAACAGTTGAATGGAGGAATAAGTTCATTTTCTATTGAGATTAAAATATTTTAATGCAATTTTAACTTGAGATCAGGACCATTCATCAAGTGCTGTTTGTTTTTTTAATCAGATCAATACATGACCTCGAACCAAAAAAAGAATGGCTTTGATGTGGCAAACATGATAAGCTAAATCAAGTAAAAAACTGAAGTCAGCTAAATCTAGCAATTTACACTTAATGTGGTTTGGAATGTCACTACCTCACCAATATGCATCTTATTGTTTAGGTCAAACTGCTTGTCAGGTGGTGGTGGTGGACTCAGCTGGATATAATAACACACAATGGAGCATGCCCGGGAGGATGGAAAGGGATGGCAAATAACCTTGCCTTCGTTGTCCTATGTACAAGCTGTTAAATCCTGTGTTTTTTTCTTAATACATAACTTATTGATTCCTGATCTCATAGCCTTCGACCCATGCACAGGAAGGTGAGGAGCAACACAAAATCAACTAAGAACTACTTGTTGGCTAGATGACATATATCCAAATATCAACTAGTAAAAGAGTAAGTTGTCAAAAAAGATTATGTGCTAGCAAGTTATCTGGAACCCTTAAATTTGGGTTGGCATATGAGGATATGTTATGATAATAATTATCGACCTAGGCCACTTAGATAGTTGGGCGGGGTGGAGACGTAATACTCCCACCCCGGACAACTCCAATATAACAAATAAAATCCTAATATTATTATGTTTGGTGTTAACCTTAAATTGGAATTTCTGACTCATGTCCCTTTCTTGATTAAATTTTCCCTCGAGATTCATCTCATCGATGGAGGCTATCGTAATCCTTGTTAAATTTACTATTAATACTAATGGTGCCCTTCACGGTCGGTTTAAACATACTATATGCCTAATGCGACCCATGTGCAACCCGATGCAATCATTATGCCAATGATTAACATCAAGTTCAACAAAATAGTGCCAGATAAATGAATATGTAATACAAGAAATTACTGTAACAGAAAAAAATTAAATGAAATGAATTCTAATGGAATCTGGAAAATAATAATGGCAGCAAAATAGTAGCAATCAGAAGGGAAAAATACGCAGCACTAGGTGGGATGGTAGGATGGTGAAGCGGCGGCGGCGCGGGGTTGGCGATAGGGAAGCAGTACGGAGAGATGAGTTGGGTGGTTGCGCCGGAGAAGGGGAAAGGAGGGGAAGAGGAGGGCGATGGCGGCGGCGTGGTAGAGAAATCAGGGTTGGGGTTTCGGGAAGGGGTAAGGGAGGGGGAGGGGAAGAGAGAGACGGAGAATTAGTGGAAAAAATAATCATGAGTGGGGTTTTTATATTTAGGCTATAACCTACCGATTAAACATAAGATTAAGATTCAAAACAACAATAAAAAGTATGACAAAACATTGTATAATAGACCTCTTAAAGAATCGAATAAATTATAAATCATACTCGACAATTTAACCTAAAAAATGTCATGTAGCATAACTAAACCAAAATAAATAAGAAAAAATCCGTAAGGTTCTTCATGTTGCATCGGCTTCCCCCTGTTGAGAAGAATCTTACTTCATCAAGATGGCATCATGATAATTCTTGAGAATATCAGCACGGAGTCATCGAAACTCATCTTCATCAATCCATGTGCAATCCATCAGAGATCGTCCCTTCCACTTAACTAAGTATCATCGGAAGAAGCCTTGTTTAATCATCATATCTCGCATGTCGGCAATAGCCTTCATCTGATCAGCATCAGTCGTAGCTAACGGTTGGTGTGGATCATCAACATGATCAACTGGTATGGTCTCATATGATTGGTCATCTCCATGATATAAGAAGAGATATGAAACATTGGAAGCTGTTGACGTCTGGACATCTTGTGGTAGACCCATGAGGTAGGTCTTCTATCCGATTCGCTTGAAGATTCTAAATGGGACACTCTTTCGAACAATCTATTTTTGATAGACACTCAGAGGAAACCTCACTCTTTTTGGCTTGGACTTGGTATTTCTAGGTCATGGCTTGGAGTTTGGCTCGGATTTCTGCATGTATGTGGATTAAATGCTCGACAAAGTCTTTAGTAGTTGCACTAGTCCTCCCATGCATGGTTGTGGGGGTAAGGTCTAGAAATTGGGGAACTGGAAAACCGTACACACTATCAAAGGATGATTTATCGATGGATCTATTGATGGAACTATTTTATACAAAATTGACTTGGGGAAGAATTAGATCACATTCGGACGGGGAGTCCCCTACAAAACATCGCATAAATTTCCTACAGATCTATTAACTACATCATTGTGTCCATTTGTTTTGTGGATGATAAGTAGTGTTGTATTACAAACAAGTACCAAGACAAAACCACAGCGTGTGCCAAAAATGACACAAGACCGTGTATCACGATCAGATGTAAAAGAACTAGGAACACCATGCACTTGAATGACATCACGAAAAAACAAATTAGCGATATGAGATGCATCAAAGGTTTTTTTATGCATGCGATGAAATATGTCATTTTAGAAAACCTATCCACCACCACGAAAATAGAATCAACTTTCTGACCCGTGAAAGGTAATCCCAACACAAAATCCATGGTAATGTCTTCCCAAGATCGCATAGGAATTGAGAGAGGTGTGTAAAGTCCGGTGTTATGCCTGTGACCTTTGAATCTCTAGCATGTTTGACTTTTTTACGAACCTTTTACCATACTTCCATAATTGTGGCCAATAAATTGCTCTTAGGGGAGAGTGATAGTCTTATATCGTCCAAATTGTCCAGCTAAACCATCATTGTGCAGTTCTAAAATGAGATTCTTACGAAGTGAGGTGACAGGAATGCATAGTCGATGTGCCTCGAATAAGAATCCCTAAGGAAGGACATAAGTGGTTGTCGAATCTTTTCCAGCATCCACACACTTGTTATAAGTAGGTCCGAAGTCGGGATTAGTGGAATAAAGATAATTGAGAGCTTCATATCATGTCATGCTTACTATTATTGTCGCTAAGACATGTGTTCGTCTACTTAACACTTCTAACAAGTGGTTCAAAGTCCCAGCATTGTGCTTATGGTGGAAGGTGTAATCGTGGAGGAATTTAATCCATCTGGTGTGGCATTTGTTAAGGGTCTTTTGGGAGTTCAAATACCTCAAAGCCTCATGATTAGAGTTAAGGAAAAATTCTCGTTGAATCAAATGATGTCTCCAATGCTTGAGAGCTTGCACCACGACATGGAATTCAACATCATATGTGGAACATCGTGATTGAGGTTCATTCAATTTTTACTGAAGAAGGTCATAGGGCGTCCTTCCTTGCTTAGGATGGCACCAATTCCGACATGTGAGGCATTACAGTCAACCACAAAAATCGATGTTTCAGCTTGTGAAATCTTTCTTCTGCTTTAGGGGTCCAGATGGATGTACCTTTGCGAGTGCAATCTATCATCGGAGCAACACAAGCGCTAACTTTTCGGATGAATCATCGATAGAACGAAGCCAATGAAGCTACGAATCTCATGTGAGAGTTCGTGGCACTAGCTAGCTCTAAATGGCTTTAACCTTGGAAAGGCCAACTTTAAGTCTGTTAGCAGAGACAATGTATCCTAGAAAGAGAACCATGACATACATGAAGGAGCATTTCTTGAGGTGGCCAGACAATTGTAGGGCTCTCAATGTTTCCAAGACTAGCTGTAAAGTGTGCTGAGTGGTTGTCCTTAGTCAAGTTGTAGATCAATATATCATCAAAGTACACAACCACAAATTTACTGATGAAGGGCCTCAATACATTATTTATGGTGCGCATGAAAGTGCTTGGGGAATTAGATAGATTATAGGGCATGATCGTCCACTCATAAAGACTCGCATTGGTCTTGAAAATTATCTTCCACTCATCTCCACGACGAATGAGAATTCGATGGTACCCGCTCTGAAGATCCATTTTGCAAAACAATTTCACGCATGGTAGCTTGTCAAGCATATCATCGCGTTGAATCGAAAAGTGATACCTTACAGTGATCTTGTTGATAGCACGACTATCCACGCACACCCTTCGTGTGCCATCTTTTTTGGGAGTAAGTAGAGCAGGAATAAACACATGACTCATGCTCTCATGAACATAACCACGTCGCAAAAGATCGGTGTCATGCTTATTTGTCTCTCCGTGGTCGCTCGGGCTCGTCCGATAATGTGGTAAATGTGGTAAACTCGCTTCAAATATTAGATCAATGTGGTGTTGGATGCCACGCAATGGGGGTGAGCCTTCAGGTAGTTCTCCATGTATGATGTACGCAAATTCCTGACTGATCAATTGTACCTCAGGAGGAACTTCAGTTAAGGCCGCATCTTGTTTATCCGCTTCACATCCCACCAATGCATAAATAGTCGATCTCTCCCGAACTTCTCGTTGTAACGTTTGAGCTTACATCAGCAATAAGGGTGCGAAGGTCAAAGCCTTTGATGACGGAGTAGTTTTAGCAGACTAAGCGGTCGTTGGTCGAAGAGAAGCTACTTGTCGAGGACTAAGGGCCTTACGTTGTGGTTTGAGGGTCACAAATACTTTTTTTACAAGAAATGAGTTTGTGTTCAATTTATCCTTGTGCTCAGTGTCCCTATCAAACTGCTAGGGTCTCCCTGGTAGCACATGACAGACATCCACAGGATCCACACGACACTAGACCTCGACATTATATGGTGGGCCAATCGAGAAGCTAATGAGGCACTAGTGATGGATTGGAAGTTGGGTGCCACTACGAAACCATGCCACAATGTAAGGCTTCTCGAGTAGCTGAGTTGGCAATTCCAATTTATCTACCATTTCGTGGGCACACAAAGTTCTCCACGCTACCACCATCAATAATCAACGAGTAACAACGTCCTCTAGAGGTGCATGAGGTTTTGAATATGATGCATCGCAACCAGTTGTCAACGTTGTTGGTTGTGGGGGAGAGTAATATGCTCATTGGCGTGCTGCCGGGAGCGATAAATCCACCATGATCAATCATTATAAAAGGCGTGGATACGTCTCCATCGACTCCAAGAAGTCCGTACTCATCTATTCTAGAGGTGAAGGTGGTTAATGCGGCTTGATCCACTTCAAATGCTTCATGATCATTTAAAGTAGTGTCTTCAAGGTCCTCAGTGGTGCGTAGATGAGTAGCAACCGCCATAGGGGTTGGGCACTCGGTCGCTCGGCGTTCCTTATGATAGCACTTGAAAAAAGTATAAGGTCCCACAATAGGACGTCTTCCCAAAATGCTCGATCTAGGATTTCCAGCAACGAGGTGATTTAGGACAACACTCGACGGTTTGGCTTGGGATTTACTGGCAATAGTAGATGGGGGAGCAATTGGCTTGGAGTTCATCATAGGGACACTAGTCCGCGGGATGGGGTTTGACAGGAAAGATGTCCTTTTTGTTTGTACTCTGGCGAGCTTGGCTTTAACTCATTCTGCTCGCTTATAGGACTCATCAACATTTTGATAATTGTAAAGGTAGAGTTCATCTTGATGGCTTAACGAAGCCCTTGCATGTAGTGGGTGACTTCTCATACTGGAGTCTCCCGCAGTCAGATGCGGTGCACGGGAGACTGAAACCCTTCGATGTACTTCTTTATGCTCATTGTACCTTGTCTCCATGATTGCAATCATGTGTATAGGCCTCGCTTGTAATCTTTGGACACACGAACTTTGTTTTCATTTTGGTTTTTTGATTCAATTGTGGATCTTCCATTTTTATTTTCATTTGTGTTCTGATTGCAAATGATTTTATCATAATAAGGCATGTCCCTTTAGTTTGATCGTGACGAATTGAACTTTTTGCTCACTTGGCATATCCTTCTAGATGAAGAAGTGTTCAGCCTTTTAGACCAATATACAAAAACATCAGGATCTCATCATCCATCAAACTCTAGAACATCAAGGCGGATGCCTCGGTTCCACCTGTCATCTTGCCTAAGACCATGCCATGGTAGATGTTGATAGCCACTATGATATTGTGATGTATACATAGGGTGTGAGGTTCTTGGTTCTTTAGAATGAAAGGAGTCTCATCTTCCAACTCTTCTTCTTCTTCGCTTCATCGTGAGTGACATTTGCTAAGATATCCATCCGATATAGAGGAACTAGAGTCTCGGGATGTATAACTACGCGAGTGTTATCTATGACTCTTACGTCGACTATTGGTTATCATTGTTTCATTGCGACCCTCCTCCAATATATAACCATTCAATGTGGTCATTTCTCTCGTGAAGTGACTGAACATTTGTTTCATTTGATCGTATAAAAAATCTATTATGAGTTGTGTTTGCATGGTGTTGTCAGTCGTGGAGGCACTCAGCTTTTCAGTCAAGTTTTTTTCTCCTTTTTTTGGTTTTTTTGTGTGTATGGGGGTGTTGGATGCTATGTAATATGATGAAAACAAATCGATCTGCTAGCTCTGATATCAAATTTATGAATCTGATGTGTGATGTGTTGCAATCATCGTGCCCATGATTAACATCAAGTCCAACGCAATAGTTCTGGATAAATGAATAAGTGGCGTAGGAAATTACTATAACTGAAAAAAATGAAACTATTTCTAATGGATTTTGGAAAATAAACAGATGTTAAACAATAGCTAATGACAATAAAATAGTCGCAATCGGAAGGGAAAATATGTTGCTTATTCATGAGAGGGGGTCCAAACCGAAATAGTTAATAGGTTCTTTGATTACTTATTGTTACTGCATGTAGTTAACGGAATATAAACTCCATCAAACCCAAAACATCGTAGAACATGCCACAATAAGTGGAATTCACAAGATAATATCATTTTGATAACACATACCACAGTCGATAGTAGAGGAGAAGTGTAGTACCTTGGGCCTGATTACGGGCAGCACGATGGAGAAGTGAGATCGGTGCGCTGATGGTTGGCAACAATGCAGGGAAGAGGTAGGCATTCACAGGTTGTCAAGGGGTGGCAGTGGCGAGTCCAGTGACGGTACTAGGTTGGAGGGTGGGATGGTGAGGTGGAAGCGGCACGGGGTGGGCGATAGGGTAGTAGCATAGAGAGGGGAGTTGGGTGGTTGCATTGGGGAAGGGAAAGGAGGGGTTGGAGGCGTAAGAAGAAGAGAAGAAGGTTGCGATGATGCCGATAAGAGAAATTAGGGTTGGGATTTCGGGAAGGGGAAAGGGAGGGTGAGGGGAAATGAGAGGGAGAGGGAAAGATAAAGAGAGGAAGAATTAAAGGGGAAAACTCTCATTATATTCCCTACTCATGGTGTGGGGGGCTTTATATAGGCTAAGTCCCACCAAATAAACATAAAAATAAGAATAAAAAATAATAAAAAATATGACAAGGCCCTTGTATAATGGACCTCTTACATATTTGAATAAATTAAAAATCATACTCAACTACTTGACCTAAAAAACATGTCATGTAGCATAACTAAATCAAAATAAATAAGAAAAAAATCGTAGGGTTCCTCATGCTACATCACAAGATGTTCCTATTTCATGATTGTTTTTCAATATTCCAATAATTATTCTTCGGTACATGCTTTGGCATGATCTTATTAACAATCTCTTCGAACCTTACACGTATAGGAAAATAGATGTTAGTTTTTTTCAATATGTGAATGTCCTTTTGTCTCTTCTTCACTCTAAAATAGGAGCGTCTAATAGGTTGAAAACTATGCACGCCTTTTCTCCGTGCTATTAAGACTCAATATACCTCAAGACATCAACTCTCAACCAATTCTAATGGGAGCTCCACCTATGATCTTCTTTCTAACATGGATCTTAACCCCTTATATAGGTTTCTAGTTGCGCTATAAAAATTTCCATTTAAACAATCAGAACCATAATGTGAAAAAAAGATATTAATATAAGCAATAGCATTCAAATCAAATCAAGTGATTCAATCTTATAAAGTGTTTCCCATACAATTAAGGGGATAAGTGATCGGAGGTTAAGTAGCATGCATGAAACTGTACGTGTAGAAGTATTGCACTGTGATATCCATAATGTGTAATTTCTGATGTACAACATGTTAGGAGGACATCGTGTGGCTTCGGACAGGATCGGACGGCGATGACTCGACGGCCACGTAGCGGATGATGAAGATATGATGAAGGCGCGGAACAGACATCGAGAAATTGTGGGAGAAGGACAACGTGGATGGGGAATATGGTAGAGGAGAGGTGAGCGTGGGAGGTAGTGAGTGAGCAGGGAGGTGGCGGCAGAGGGAGAGGGGTATGGGGTTGTTCACTTGGCGGTGGCGAGGGAGTAGTGGAGGTGGTGGCGGAGGGAGTGGAAGATGGATTTCTTGGGTTGGTGACATCGAGAGAGAAGAGGGGGACACCTTTATACATGCATCTTTCGTTATCACTCTCCTGTAAAAAAGAATTAATTGATTGATGCTACATCACCTACCTTTGGCATACGTACGATTTTTCCACCATGTAACCAACCCAATGAAATGCATATCAAGTAGAAAACAAGACTCTTTAAAAGGGAAGACATTAATAGGATAAATCACCTTTCCTTTGTATTATCTAGTGTTCATGGAATGACAATACATGTCGCATATGCCCGTATGACATGCATGCCGAACCGATTATATGAATCGATGCATTACACGTCCAAAACTCATATGCGACCCACATATACTCAACATACTACTCCAGCAGCTTGGTGGTTCAGCCTCTAGCAATTTCAACTCCCCAATCCTATCATTCGGGTGCTTACTTATCTATGAATCCACGATTTATCATCTTAATATATTGATCTTATCAAAATCCCTAAGTAAAATCTAAAATAAATGTCCATAAAATCAATAAATCAATAGAATGACTCTTGTAAATAAAATACACTAATTATTATATATTATATTTTATAAAATAAAGAAATAATAAAAAAGTGTAAAATAAAAGGAGTTTTTCACCTGTAAATAGCCAAAACGTCCAGCATTTTTAATAATTTCATACTAACTTCTTTTCAGTTAATTCTTTCTCTGACTTGTTTATAAAAATGTATGTAAAAATGCAAAAAAAATAAAATTAGAAAAGTCGAAAAAATATGTACATATTGTTTGTTTGTTGCATTTTATTTTGCCGATGTTTATGTAAATATGCTGTAAATATCTTTTATTAAAAATACAAAAAAATAAAACGAGAAAAGTAAAAAAACTTGTACATATTGTTTTTTATTTATGGACTTTTGTAAATTCTCCACTCTATTTTCTCTTTATTTTATTTTTTCAGTAGCCAACTCTTAATTTCTTTTTATTTTATTTAATTCCTATTCTCTGCAATAACTTCTCTTTTCTTCCATTAAACTCCATTCAACTCCACTATTTTTAACTTTCCATTCGACTCCACCATTCCACCATTTTTCCTAACTTCCATTTTCATCTCTCTCTATTCATCCCATTCTCTTAATTTTTGCCTTAGATTTGCATTTATGTGAGAGAGAATTGAGAGCTCTGACCACCCGTCTCGATGATAGTGAACAAAGAAGTAGAGCGACGACCACCTCCTATCCAGTGAGATCCATTGGCATTCCAGCCAACATCGTAGCCGCCTCTGCAAGCTGCTCGAGCTCATCGCTCGCTGACTATTCGAGCGAAGATTGTGCTTCTTGTGAGCACACCAAAAGCACTCGTCCATTGTAGGCGGCCCCCCACCCCTTTTCCCCACCGTCGCCGCCCCACGCCTCAACCTCCATCACGCCACTTCACCTCCAGGTTCTTCAACCGCTCGCTACTTTCCAACCACTACCACCATCGATCGTGTACAACCTCCCTCCAGTTGTAGCTCCTCCCTCCTGTGCGGCACCTCACCTCCAGCACGACCGCCCTCATGCGGCCCTCCTCCACCTCCAGTCATCCTTCTTCCTCCACCACACGACCGTGGTTGTCGCGTGCCCAACCCTGCACGCGCATCTCCATCGCCACCTGCGGCCGCCCACTCTCCCGCGCCCCTGGCCATAGCACCACAACCGACCACCACAACACACCACCGCATGTGGCCCCCGTCCACCAGCTGACCACCACACCTCCCATCGAAGGAAGAAGGTCCCCTCTCCCTTCTTTTCATTTCTTTTATTTGTAAAATTTGTATTTTATTTCTAGCATAGTTTTTTTTATTACAAAAGTACCCCTGTTCACAGTTTGCACTGTCAATTTTAATTTATGTATTGCACAGACACCCATATATACATGTGTTAATTTGGAAATCTTTTTAGCATCGTTTTCTTAATTGAAAAATGTCTTGTTGTTGAGCAACTGATTCTCTATCATTTGGTTGTTTACTTATATTTTTATGAGCTTTGAGTAATTAATTAGAGCTGATCAATGAAGAATTACTTATTTTACCCACTGTAAGGTCTTAAAGTCATATTTATTTCACGAATTTCCCAAAAATCAGAAATGATGAGTTTGAATGTGATTTAATTTGTTTCCAAATTTCATCTAAATTGGAGTTGTCTTGTGCCTTAAATAAATCGGTGACTGATTTTTGTAAATGATTTTTTAGTTAAATTCACACACATTATTTTTGTAAAATTCCAACTCTCATGGATTGAATATATAAATACTTTTTGAGATGATTTTCTCTCTAGATAAATTGATAATGAGGATCTATTAGGAATTAAATACTTGCTGTCACTCTGTTTTCATTAAAAAATTCATATGTTCTCGAAAAATTTCAAAAAATTATTGTAGCTTCATTTCATCATGTTTAACTTTCAGTAAAATTTTCATATTTTTACATTCTATTTGTGTGATAAATTACATAAAAACCATAAAAGTGTACATTTTTCATTGTTGCATTTTAACTCTTAAAATTCCAAAAATGTATTTTGCATTCACCACCGGATTAGGTTTCTAGGAAAAATATAATTTGGCTAAATTAGATTAATTTCACATTAAAATTGTTTTGGCTAAGTTGTATGTTTTCTTATTAACTTAATTCAACCGTATTTTGCATTCACATTTATTCTTGTATATAAAAAATACAAAAAAAAACCACCTTGGAAATGTAGAACTAAGTGTTCTGATTTGACCTAAAGTTGTTCTTTGCCTCCCTGTGTTTGACCCCGGACTTGCCCGGGATATAAACTAAAAATTGAGTCATCTTCACGATTCATTGAGTACCCCTATTAAAATGAGTATAAATTATATCATGTATTTAGCGATTCGTCAGATGGAGCCGTTGCTGGGGAGGCAAACAGCCTAGGGTTTGATTTAGAAAACTAGATTTAGGTTTTCTCTCACTGGGGTAGTGTGACCCCCGAGCCATGTTGTAATTATTCCATTTCTTTTCTCTAAATTATTTCTCTGCTCGTTTTTGTATATATTATGTTGTTTATCTATCTTATATAAATTTCTTTTTCCTTACGAGGGCCTGGTGAACTTGGAATGCATCATAGGTCGACGGACGTGACGCGTGCCAACTGCCGAAGATCAAGGAAATTTAATTTATTTTTGGAAGCTTTTTCATTTTTCTAAATTCTTGTAATCATTGTGTTGTAATAATTTAGGTAGTTTTCTCATTTACAATAGCTCTCGTTCGAGAGCTCGCACGTGTAAAAAGAGAGTCAGACACTTATTATTTTTATATACGGTTGCGTTGAAAGTGGTTCTTGACTTGAGTGGTGAAATTAAGGATCAGTGGTGTAAAATCAAATTCGTATGTGCCCTTCGTAATGTAGGTCACACATATCTTAGAAGATTCACACATCTGACAAGATTCATAACGAGACACACATAGACACGTACTACTTAGTTTAGATTAATTAAATTCTTCATCGCTAATATCATTTTGTTTAGGTGTGGTTTTCTCGATCTGCATGCATTTAGTGTAAATTTAAAAATTTAGTTTTGCGTAATGCATGGAGAGTGTTGGAAGTCACTGTAAGTATACCTTCTTCTGAGCATGCATCATCGTTTCTCGTTTGCAATCTGATTTCCAATACCTCTCTTATTTTACATTTTATTATTTGAAGGAAATGTGGGATTGAATGGTAGACGTTCTTTGTTGTGTTCAGATTAAATTTCAAGTGACAACCTAACTTTAAAATTTGGACTAAATTGAGCAGGTTGATTAAACAAAATTTGGAATAAAAAGGACATTGTTTTACGGGTGCATATAGCCCTCACTGTCTGATTTATTTGCAAGTGAGGGAGAGATGACACTAGGATAGAGCCAAGCCAGAATTTTCATATAGACTAGTAGTTCTACAAAAACGATTAGCCACTTTTCAGTGAGGATCTACGGGCAGTCGGTAAACGGCCTGGATTTCCTTAGCAGAGTGGGAGGTTTAGAGGACACTGCGTAAGGCTCCGTCCTCAAGTAATAGGTAGTTGTATTTATACGATCCGTAGTTACTCCTATACTGGCTGAAAGTGGGTGCAACTAGTCGTAATGATCGGGAGAGTCCATAGGAAAGTACATGCACCCAACAGCTCGTTAATCTTTCAAAACTTGCATTTGTCACCAACTAAAACTGACAAGATAATTTGGCCCTCATGTGTTGAGTTGGTGAATTTGGGGGGCTTGCATTGCGTTTGTATTGTGTGAGTTTACTCTGCACATTTACATGCAATGTAGAACTAGCGCCTCATTGATGAACGTCAAATTTGCCTCTTTAAAAGTGATGAATTGTCGTAGTATAGGAGGCAAATTCTGTTCAGCAAAAACCACAATTTTTTGAATGCTGCAGAGTATTTATACTTAGCAAGTCTACCAAGGTCGAACGCAAAGACACAACTACTTGATTTATTTAGCGAATTTCGATTCATGAAGCACAAGTGTGAATAATTCTCTGTTTCAAGCCCACGTGATGAACTATGCTATTTACAAAGCAATGCCATGATGTATGCACTTTTTAATTGATTTTTAAGCAATTATCAGAGGATGCATAAAAATAATGCAAGAGAATTTGTATGCGGACTAAAGATTACAATTATACGCTAGAAATAATAGCAACAGAAGAGAAATGGAAATCGGTGTCATTTTAAATCCCATCATTAGAAACAGTCATCAAAACAAAGCACAAACAAGAGAGCAAAGTCTCATTTATCACATAAAAAATTCACTTTATCTAAAACAGTGGTAAATGAGAAAATTAAACATGCTAAGATGTAGAGGATAAAACAAGGATCAAAACGACACTAAAATCATGCAATTTGGACCTACGGTGCTCAAGTTATGAAGAAAACAATGCAGGGGCATAATTGTAATAAAACATGCAAGAAATAAGAAGGATAAATATTGCATTTAGGTCCCTGGAAGGACCTAAATGCAAATACCAAAAACCGCATGTGCCCCCTTCATAAATTTTACATAGTATGGGGGCATTTATGCAATTTCTGAAACTTTGGAGGTCTTCCCTGTAAAATACACAGGCACGCACGTGAGGCACGTGCCTGGGGACCAAAATGCAAATATCAGATTTTCCGGAGTCTTTTGTGTAATTTACCCAAGCCCTCACGTGCTATGCATATGAGGGACCAGGCTCGGGACGCAGCCTCTGGCTCGGGCCACGTGGTAGCAACTGGGGGCTCGGGTCGAGGGTCGGTGGGACCCGAGCCTGTAGGTCTGGAGAGGAGGCTCGGGCACCACGTGGTATGACCATAGCCGTCCGATCCGGATGATCAGACATCATTTGTGTCGTCTTCATCCGCCGTGGCCCACCAGAGAAGGCGGGTCTCCGGCGAACCCATGTGGACTCCTCCGTGCTCCGCGAAGTCCCCTTAACATTGGAGGAGCAAGATAGGGACCTCGCGAAGAAGCTGGTGGCAAGGCGATCATCCAGCAGCTTCAAGATCGACAGGTCGGTGAAGTGTTGCCGGTGGCGGAGGAGAAGATTGGAGCACCTATGCCAACTCCGATCATTGACATCTTGAGCACCTGCAGATGTTAGAAATAACCGAAGCGTGCTCATAATGAAGTGAGTGAGTGAGATGGAGGCCTTGGGTGACTGGAGGCAGTGGCCGGTGGCTTCTTCTCCGGTGGAGCAGGAGAAGAGGGGAGGCGGAGCAGGAGAAGAGGGGAGTCGGAGCGAGGGAGGGTCTGGAGAAAGGAGAGGGGGTCCGCGTGAATGACTGATGGATGGTGAAGTATAGAGGGAGGTCAGGTGAGGGTGACGGTGACGATAGGCGGAGGTGTAATTCGGAGAAAGGCTAAGAAAAAGAATCACCTTGTCGGAGCAAGGTGTTGGCGGAGGAGGTTGCTTGGGATTAGGCTCAGCGCCCAGCTGTTCAGCAAGGCCAGCGAGCTCGACGGCTGTCAGAGGCGCCGCTACGCGGTGGAGGAGTTGCGGGCCGACACCGAGCTAAATCCATCGTCGCCTTGACATTCCGCCCCTCCGTTGTCACCGGAGGGGCGGAGGAGGCTAGGATTAAGCCCAATAATGGTGGATGAAGGGTTACGGAGGCGGAGGGAGGCTATTTGTAGGTGGAATCCGATGGAGTTGGCCGGGCGTTACATAAGGGAGAAGGCATTTTCGAGTGGAGATAAAGATGGCTGGGCGTGATGGCAAGGAGTTTTAGAGGTTACGCGAGGATGGTGGTTGAACGACCGTCACGGGGAGGCGTTATGAAGCGGAGAGGGATGGTGGTGGCGGAGCAAAAAATGGAAAGGGGTGGCGTGCTCACAAGGTGAAACGACTGGGGGGTGGGGAGGTTACGGGGAAGGAAGATGACTTCCTGGTTGTTGGATCTAGTGATCCAACGACTAGGATGCGAGCGCGGGTGGTTGGCGAGTTTCAAATCCATCGATCTGATCGAACGGTTGAGGTGTGCGCGGTGATGAGCGGTTAAGATGAAGAGAGGGGGTCCATCCAAGGGTGAGGGGTGAAGGAGATTGCGTGGAGCATTGTCGGCCGTAGGACGAAAGTGGGATTGGGCGGCTGAGATGAAATGGCGACGTGGAGTGAGGAGGAGCGTTGGATGCACGTGGGATCGGGCGGCTGGGATTTAGGCGGTGAAGTGTGGCTGAGATATAATCTGAAAGCCTGATCAGAAGGTTGGGAGTGAAGCGACGATGGATGGCTCAGATGAAGGCGGGGGCGAGTGGATCCAACGACCCTAATGGGCGTCAGGTGACGGAAGGGGAAGCAGGCTCTGTGCCGCCCACGTGGCCCAATCAGAAAAATTCAAAGAATAAATACAAAGATAAATACAAAAGAATTAGCTAGAGGCATAATTAGGAAAAAGTCAAAACATGAAAGTTGCTTGTCTTGACAAGATCTACAACTTTTATGTAGGTCAAAAAGCCAAAAGATGTCATTTGTACAAAAAATATTTTTGGGGGTATTTTTAAGGGGGATAAAAACATCGATTTTTATCTTTGAGATGTTTTTGTATTTTTCAGTCTTTTAAAGGTCAATGATTTATAGATAAATTATCTACCTAGTTTTTAGGGGTTTTTAATGATAAAATAATTACAATAAAAATAAGTACAATTAATTGAGGTTAATTATACACAATATGTTACCGGATAAAAATAAAGAATTAATGGGGATTTTTATTGGATTGATTAAGCTTGGGGTTTAATTTGTGGCTTTTAGCATGATGAATACGAGATTCATCATACCCCTATACTTAAAACATGCTCGTCCTCGAGCATCTTAAAGAATGAAAGAGTTGGATTAATTCCCGACAGTGTAAGTGAAGATTTCAAGGCTCGATCTTTCGAAGACCCTTAATTTAAGAGATCCTAAAATTCTGGGTTTATCCAAGCCTTAGTAAGAAGGAATCCAACTTATCTAATTATCAGACTCTCTTTTTGTACATATAATATAAGGATATGAACTTAAGTGTACTGCATTTCATGAGAGTCGAGTCGAGGCATCACTCAAAGTTCCAGTCCCAAAGACTCTCCTCTAGACCTAATCCTCAATGCTGGGGAACAAGTCTATTCTTGCTTCGGTCAATCGTCTCATTAGTGTGTCAGTCTTGAAAGTGTAGATGGATGGCCAGATGATGGAGGGCATGGGATTGTGTCTATTTTTATCTCCCTCACATTGGAATAAGGGGCCTCTCGAGTGCCTTTTTACTCAACACATATAAATTTTCATATTGTTGACCAATGTGTCCGTCAAGAGAGTTGGAGTCGTATGTACTTGTTTTTCTGGGAATACATCGGGATGTGTCTCTTTTGAGTATCTAAGATACCTTCGACACCCAGACTTGTAGCATTTACAATGCAGAGCCCTTTTTTGGTGTCAGCCCGACTCCTTGGTCCTAATTAGCTCTTGGTCCAAGTAGACACTTTGAAAATGTTTAGGAGCGCTCGACATTGGTGGAAGCTCATTTATAATTTGACTTTAGATGATAGAGCTTTTCTTTGACGTTTCATTGCTTTTGTTGACTAACTCCACTGCTTTTACCAAAAGTTGGCACACACTGGTCAACAATAATTCATTAAGTTTTATCACACCCTGGCACTTAGGTAAATATCAAAAAGATAGCATATGAATCTTGTGCACATACTAGATAGGATTTTGCTGACACTCAGGTTTTCTGAAGCCTTCATTAACTTTATCCCATCCTCGAATATCATTAGATCTGATCTAAACTCAAATCTCTGGTCCTAGTTCCTCAAGTGATATCACAACTCATCTCATCAATCATGCAGTTGTGGAAGTGTCTGTGCTGATCATATTTTTCTTGAAGGTAGAGATGAAGAGTGCAATATAGCGCTCAGATCTTTCAAACTAGGGAAGTGCGGTTATTTAAGTTTTAAAAACCCTAATGACTAAGGCGTGTTAACTCAGACTCTCAAGATCACAGAAATCCAGTGTCCTCAAAATCCTCTAGCCTTGAGTGAGTGTGAATGTGTCAGGAATATACCAACTCCTTAGTTAGTGATTTTTGATTGTTACAAATTTTTATGATTTTAATTTTTGCAAATACTTTTTTAGTTCTTTGAATAGACAATGACTGGCCCAGTCTCAAATGAATAAAAGTATCTACTCTCAGCTAGTGTGGGTGTAAGTACGAGCCGATAAATGGACCCGTGATCCTTAAGGACGGTGCCTTTTGCATTGTTCTCTAAACCACCCACTCTGCTAAGGGAGACCGAAGTTCCCTCGCTGAAAGTGTCTGCTAAGCCTAGTAGCCAGAGTCTAATTCAAAGAAAGGTTTTCAATTTTTTTCAAATTTTTTTGAAAGGGTTATTTACATAGATTAATCCCTCAATTTAAGAAAATATTTTTACAAGGTTTTTACAAAACTCAGTTCACAGGTTTACCAAAACCAAGCCCGAAAAAAAAATTTCAAAAGGTTTTAAAAAACGAGCTATGGATAAAGTAAATATACGGTATACCCCCCTATACTTAAATTTCGCAATGTCCTCATAGCACAAGTGCCATGAAGCCAAGTCTTACTCAAATATAAGGTGATATAGCGGAACTGAGGAAGAGGATCCCCCTATACTTAGGTCAAATTTGACCTAAGTACAAGAAGACAGTACGAGGGTGAGATGAGCAGGCAGGTTCCCCCTATACTTAGCCTACAAATAGCCTAAGTAAGGTCTGAATTAGGGAGGGGTGTTTGTTATATGATACAAGGGTGAAGGGGGGGGGGGGGGGTCGTGAAATATACACATAGAGGGAGAAAGAGAGAGCGAGAAAGAGTGAAATATACAGAGGGAAAGGGTATGCGGTGAGGTGTGTGTGTAGGGGGGAGGGTAGACCATCAAGTGATCTCCTTTTTTTACAACATGCAAGAACTGGAAATAAATATGCAAATGCAAGTTTTTTTACATTATGCAATGCAGGCTGACTGATTAAAATCCCAGAATTTCTTCACAGATTCTTTTGCGGCCTCTTCAACGGAAGCTCCCGACTTAACGCCTCCATGAAGATCAAGCGTCCTCAATTTTCATGGGCCCTTCCACAAAAGAGAAAAGTTAGAACACACATGGAAATTAAATCAGCAGATATGATGCAAAAAATGATGCATGAAATGAGGACCCTAAAAAAATAAAATTATTCAACAAAGATAATCAAAATTCAATAATTAAGTTAAGATGTATCCCCGGCAACGACGTCATTTGGTGGACGTCAAATTTGCCTCTTTAAAAGTGATGAATTGTCGTAGTATAGGAGGCAAATTCTGTTCAGCAAAAACCACAATCTTTTGAATGCTACGGAGTTTTTATACTGGGCAAGTCTACCAAGGTCGAATACAAGGACACATCTATTTAATTTATTTAGCGAATTTCAATTCATGAAGCATAAGTGTGAATAATTTTCAGTTTCAGGCCCACATGATGAACTATGCTATTTACAAAGCAATGCCATGATGTATGCAATTTTTAATTGATTTTTAAGCAATTGTGAGAGGATGCACAAAAATAATACAAGAGAATTTATATGCGGACTAAAGATTACAATTATACCATAGAAATAAGAGCAACAGAAGAGAAATGGAAATCAGGGTCATTTTAAATCCCATCATTAGAAACAGTCATCAAAACAAAGCACAGACAAGAGAGCGGGGTCTCATTTATCACATAAAAAATCACTTTATTTGAAACAGTGGTAAATGAGAAAATTAAACATGCTAAGATGTAGAGGATAAAACAAGGATCAAAACGACACTAAAATCATGCAATTTGGACCTACGATGCTCAAGTTATGAAGAAAACAAAGCAGGGACATAATTGTAATAAAAATGTAAGAAATAAAAAGGATAAATATTGCATTTAGGTCCCTGGAAGGACCTAAATGCAAATACCAAAAACCACCTAGGCCCCTTCATAAATTTTCCACAGTGCGGGGCATTTATGCAATCTCTGGAACTTTGGAGGGCTTCCCTGTAAAATACCCAGGCACGCACGTGAGGCACGTGTCTGGGGACCAAAAATGCAAATATCAGATTTCCTGGGGTCTTTTGCACAATTTCCCATGCCCTCATGTGCTTTCATATGAGGGACCAAGCTCGGGACGCAGCCTCTGGCTCGGGCCACGTGGCAACTGGGGGCTCGGGTCGAGGGTCGATGGGACCCAAGCCTGTAGGTCTAGAGAGGAGGCTCGGGCACCAAGTGGTATGACCATAGCCGTCCGATCCGGATGATCGGACGACGTCTGTGTCGTCTTCATCCGCTGTGGCCCACCGGAGAAGGCGGGTCTCCGGCGAACCCCTGTGGACTCCTCCGTGCTCCGCGAAGTCCCCTGTACATTGGAGGATCAAGGTATGGACCTCGCGAAGAAGCTGGTGGCAAGGCAATCCTCCGGCAGCTTCAAGAACGACAGGTCGGTGAAGTGATGCCGGTGGCAGAGGAGAAGATCGGAGCACCTGTGCCAACTCCGATCATTGACGTTTTGAGCACCTGCAGATGTTAGAAATAGCCGAAGCGTGCTCATAATGAAGTGAGTGAGTGAGATGGAGGCCTTGGTGACTGGAGGCAGTGGCCGGTGGCTTCTTCTCTAGCGGAGCAGGAGAAGAGGGGAGTCGGAGCGGGGGAGGGCCTGGAGAAGGGAGAGGGGGTTCGCGTGAATGTCTGATGGATGGCGAAGCTCAGGGGGAGGTCAGGTAAGGGTGAGTGACGATAGGCGGAGGTGTAATTCGGAGAAAGGCTAAGAAAAAGAATCACCTTGTCGGAGCAAGGTGTTGGCGGAGGAGGTTGTTAGGGATTAGGCTCAGATGAGCCTTGGGGTCGTCGCCCAGCTGGTCAGCAAGGCCAGCAAGCTCGACGACCGCCAAAGGCGCCGCTACGCGACGGAGGAGTCGCGGGTCGACACCGGGCTAAATCAATCGTCACCTTGACGTTCCGCCCCTCCGTTGTCACCGGAGGGGCGGAGGAAGCTAGAATTAAGCCCAATAATGGTGAACGAGGGGTTACGGAGGCGGAGGGAGGCTATTTGTAGGTGGATTCCGGTGGAGTTGGTCGGGCGTTACAGAATGGAGAAGGCGTTTTCGAGTGGAGATAAAGATGGTTGGGCGTGATGGCAAGGAGGTTTGGAGGTTACGCGAGGATGGTGGTTGAACGACCGTCATGAGGGAGGCATTATGAAGCAGAGAGGGATGGTGGTGGCGGAGCAAAAAATGGAAAGGGGTGGCGTGCTCACAAGGTGAAACGGCTGGGGGTGGGGGGTTATGGGGGAGTAAGATGACTTCCTGGCCGTTGGTTCGAGTGATCCAACGGCTAGGATGCGAGCGCGGGTGGTTGGCGAGGATCAGATCCATCGATCTGATCGAACGGTTGAGGTGTGCGCGGTGATGAGCGGTTAAGATGAAGAGCGAGGGTCCATCCAAGGGTGTGGGGCGAAGGAGATTGCGTGGAGCGTTTTCGACCGTAGGATGAAAGTGGGATTGGGCGGTTGAGATGAAATGGCGACGTGGAGCGAGGAGAAGCGTTGGATGCACGTGGGATCGAGCGGCTGGGATTTAGGTGGTGAAGTGTGGCTGAGATATAATCTGAAAGCCTTATCATATGGATAGGAGTGAAGCGGCGATGGATGACTCAGATGAAGGCGGGGGCGAGTGGATCCAACGACCCTGATCGGCGCCGGGTGGCGGAAGGGGAAGCAGGCCACGTGGGCGGCCCAGAGGGCGCCACGTGGCCCAATCAGAAAAATTCAAAGAATAAATACAAAGATAAATACAAAAGAAATAGTTAGAGGCAAAAATTAGGAAAAAGTCAAAACATGAAAGTTGCTTTTCTCAACAAGATCTACAACTTTCATGTAGGTCAAAAAGCCAAAAGAGGTCATTTGTACAAAAAGTATTTTTGGAGGTATTTTTAAGGGGGATAAAAACACTTATTTTTATCTTTGAGATGTTTTTTTGTATTTTTTAGTCTTCTTAAAGGTCAATGATTTATAGACAAATTACCTACCTAATTTTTAGGGGTTTTTGATGATAAACTAACTACAGGAAAAATAAGTACAATTAATTGAGGTTAATTATACACAATATATTACAGGATAAAAATAAAGAATTAATGGGGATTTTTATTGGATTGATTAAGCTAGGAGTTTAATTTGTGGCTTTTAGCATGATGAATACGAGATTCATCACTCATTGAAAATCGTATTCTAAGTCGGTTCTTTTTCCATCGAAGATGACTGATTGGGGGGATTTATTAGGACTTTGTGAATATCTCGTTGAACCCTCCAAGAAGCATGTCTTCAAAGTTCCATTCACAACATGGACCAACATGGACTCATGACCCTCTTGAGTTCAGGATCACTCACTCTCGGGATGGTCACTCTCAATCCAATCCCTTTCTCTCCTCACACATCACCGAGGATGACCTTCGCCTCGGTGAGACTGCTTTGATTTCAAAATTCTCTTCTAGTCATGACCACATTGGTGAATCAGGTCTCCAAGAAAATTCAAGTGAAATGCCTACAAAGAAGAAATAATAGGAAGAAGAACACCCCGAGGACCCGACGAGAATGGTAATGGGCAGATCAGTTGCATTTGAACAACAACACGCATTACTCAGAGCTCAGTTAGGACAACTCAATGTTGGGGTTCAACCACCAATGGATGTGACATACAACCTCCAACATAGAATTCAGAATTACTTGAGCACTATAGAATCCAAAGTAGATTTTGAGTTGAGGTCGTAGTTTTTGAACTTGCTGTCGTATTTTAATGGGTATACTTCTGAGGAGCCATATGTATTCCTAAGGGACTTCGAGCTCATCTGTGATAACCTTAGACATCATAGGGTTAGCCAGGATTATATTAGGCTCACAACCCTTCCATTTGCCTTGGGTGGTAAAGCTGACTACTGGGTGAAGAACCTTGGAGTTACAGTCACGATATACGCCCAGTTCAAATACCATTTTCTGAAGAAGTTCTACCCCTTGAGTAGGACTAACATGATGTTGACACACATCTCTAGCTTTTCCCAGTTATCTCATGAAGCCTTCTACGACACATGGGAAAGGTTCAAGGACATCCTGCAGAAATGTCCTTGTCATGGTCTAGACGACAACATCTTGGTCCAGTCGTTCTTCTGCGATCTCAACCCTAAAATGCAAGGTTTAGTGAGCATTGCTTGTGGATCACGTAGATCAGATACCGTCTGGAAGGTATTCGAACAGATGGCTGAGACCAGCCACTCACAGACCGCCAGTAGGGCATACACAGAGTCCCTCAGTTCATTCTCATCTGGAGGAGGAAAGTCAACTATAGTTGATCTCTCTCAGGACGTGATCCCCAACATGGGGCTTCCTGCAAATAAGCTTACAACAGTCGAGATAATTGGATAAAGGATTGATGAGTTAGGCAGGAGTGTCTCCAATATATCCAGACAAATTTGTCTGAGAAGGTATCTAAGATAAAGATACCTGCCGTGACTACACATGTTGCCCTGTGTACTGAGTTCACCATGTTCAGGAGCAATTGGTGTTAGGGCAACCCCATTCGTGGGAGCAGGACCAGTCCTACGCCCATTCTTTCCAGCACCCCCTCCATCAGCAGAGACAGTTCAGGAGGACCCTCCACCGGTTTGGGAGGTTAATGGAGTATGGTATACTAAAGAACCTACCAAGCAGGGAAGTACGGGGGACTGACAGACCTACCAGTGTCCCCCGACATTACACAACACCGCATTCACCTCCATACCACCTCCTTTACAATAGAGCCCCGGATTCTAGCCACCCCAGCAGCAACTGCAACAATACCAACAGTATGGCTGACTTGGCCAATACCAGGCGGGCCAGCAGGGCCCGCAATTTCAGCAGATACACCAACATCAGCAGCAGCAGTGGCAGTTACCTGGCCAGCAGGGCTAGTCTTCCAGTTTTTTCTTCTCAGTCTTATCCCCTTCATTCTTTGTCTAGTCCTACAGAAGTAATCAACAGATACTCGACAAGCTCCTTTCCTACAAGAACGGAATTCACGACTTACGGGTGGATGTCAACCGCGTGTCCAGCCTGCGAGACAAGCAGTATGTACCCTCTACCTCAATCCCAACCCAAGTTCAGGCTAACCCCAATAACATGAACCGATCTGGTTCTCAGCAGCACTTTGGTCGGGTATACTATTCAGCATCTCTTAGATCCGAACATGAGATTCCTTCGTGTGATGAAGCAATACACATGTCACTCAGGAGCAGAAAGAACGTGACCATACCTGACCGGTCGAGGGACACGAGAAGGGGCAACTCTTGAGCTTTACCTGAGGAGTATTCAGAGGACGAGGAGGAGAGGCAACACATTCCAGAGCCCCACCACCACCATTCGAGGATATCTATTGATGAGTCCAATATTTACCTCTTTAATTATCGAGAATTATGTGTTTAAAAAATGATGTAACATTTCGTTGTAGGCAGGTAATCAGAATCAATCAAGAAAAATAATCACTTAATTTAATTAATCAAATTGAACTCGAAGTGATTTTTATTTTTATTTTACTTGGGCAAGTCCCAGGGTCGAACTTGAGGAGGCAAAGGAGCAACCTAGGTAATGTTTGTCAAATTTCGTGCACGGTTTTAGAGGCGGATATTTTTTGATATTTTTGATGCAATTTTTTAATGCGAATGAAATGAGGCCAATTTTAGGGACTAAAATGCCATTTTCAATTAAACGATGTCCAAAAATTATGAAATTTGGCTGAGATGTATATATGATGAAAGGAGTGCACTGATTTTTTGGACTTTTTTGATGCAAGATGAATATTTTATGGATTAATTAATGCAAACAAAGATATTTTCACAAATAATTATAATAAAAATTAAATCTACTTATTTTCAGGAAACAAAAGTATCCAAGATATATCAATAAATGAAATGCCTATAAAATTGTAAACCCTAACAATGCTAAATTTAACATCTATTAAAAATTAATTACTGAAATGCATAAAATTATTTTAATAGAGTAAAATATGCACCAATTCTTTTGAAGACCAATGTAATAACAATTAATTATACAAAACTTGATTTTGGCAATTTTTGTAGCTATGGTTAATTAAATTTGAATTTCTAAGCATAAATTGGGCAAAAAAATGCAAATTTCCACAAGAATTATAATTATTAATTAACCACAATGTATAAAAATATCACAAGCATGCCATATTGTAGAGACTAATTGATAAACATCGTGCAATTTTTTAATAAATAAAGTGACACAATAATGTAGTTCAAAATATAAAGGGAGTTCAAGGGCCTGTTCGCAAAATTACAGTAATGGAATAAAATAACAAATGCAGAGAATGGGATAAAGTGGAATTACTAGCCCCACTAAGGGGCTTTCTGCAAAAATTCCAATTAGCCACGTACATAGCACGTGACCTTCCGGCAGTTGGACTGAGGCATGATTAGGGCAGACTATAGGGGGCTTCTTGCAAAATTCCCCTGCATAGTTGAAGATCACGTGGGGGGGTATTCTTCATGAAATGCCTAGAAAAATTGTAAACCCTAACAATGTTAAATTTAATATATATTAAAAATTAATTACTGAAATGCATAAAATGATTTTAATAGAGTAAAATATGCACCAATTCTTTTTGAGCCCAATATAATAACAATTAATTCTATGAATCTTGAATTTTGGTAATTTTTGGAGCTATGGTTAATTAAATATGAATTTCTAAGCGTAAATTGGGCAAAATATGCAAATTTCCACAAGAATTATAATTATTAATTAACCACAACGTATAAAAATATCACAAGCATGCCATATTGTATAGAACTAATTGATAAACATCGTGCATTTTTTTAATAAATAAAATGACACAACAATATAGTTCAAAATATATAGGGAATTCAAGGGCATGTTCACAAAGTTGCAGTAATGGAACAAAATAACAAATGCAGAGAAAGGGATAAAGTGGAATTACCAGCCCCACTAAGGGGCTTTTTGCAAAAATTCCAATTAGCCGCGTACATAGCACGTGACCTTCTGGCAGCTGGACTGAGGCATGATTAGGCCAGACTATAAGGGGGCTTCTTGCAAAATCCCCCTACACACTTGAAGATCACGTGGGGGGGAGGTGTTCTTCACAGACGTTCCCCTACCTTACATGTCACTCATGTGGTGGGGGCCTCGAGCCTTGAGCCCGACTGGGCTAGACAGTGGAGGCTGGCGGAGTGGAGCACAAGCGGTCGACGCACGGTTGCGCAAGAGGACATGGAGTTAGGTTTTGATGGCGGAGCAGCTGAGAGGATGCTCCTGGAGGAAGGTGATGGGTGGTGATCCTCCTTTAATCGGTGAAGCACGCGGGTGAGAGGGAAGCAAAGTCGACATGAGTTGTCGGAGAAGGCACAGAGGTGGCAGAGGTGACCGGTGGTGAGTCTGCGGGACACCTGGAGCTGTTGAGGGTGGCTTAATGTCGAGCGGAGTGCGGTGTAGTGGATGGAAGGTGTCGATGGCTCAAGCGTACTGGAGGATGATGCGGAAGCCGTGTTGGTCGCTGAAGGTGATGAAACGGTTCTGACGGTGGTGAAGCTTGATGGGGGAGGAGTATGTTGATGAAGCAGGGACGATCGTTGGGCGGTGGTCGAGCTAAGGTTGTGCGGAGGCATTGATGAAGTAGGGACGATCATTGGGCGGTGGTGGAGATAAGGTGGTGCGGAGGCGTTGGCTCAACGGCATGATGCTGGAGCGAGGGCAAACGCACGAGATGCACGGCATTGCGACAAGCTCAAAGAGCTTGGATCTCGCCAAGGTAGAGATGGACGAGCATGTGATGTCATTACCGTGCGCCTCTCTCGATGGTGCAATCGGCGGATCCAGTACGAAGGAGGGGCGGCACGAGATTAATTAGTGTGGAGAGCATCTGGACTGATGAGGAAGCTTGGGGTTTATGATGGCGATGGAAATCTTGATTGACGAGAGGATTAGATCAAAGATGGGATTTGATTAGGATCAGAGACGGGGATCGTGAAGATATGATGGGAGGCGATTTCTGATGAAAGATTGTGGCAGTGGCCAAATGAGGAAGGCGGTGGCCGTATGCGTGAATGGGGGAACGACGATGGAGAAGATTGGGGGAAGGAGAAGGCACGTGCACGACGCGTGCGCAGGAGGCACGTGCTCGACACGTGCACGACGCGCGCGCAGGAGGCACGTGCTCGACACGTGTAGGGCGCGTGCGCAAGAAGCACATGCTCTACACATGCGCAGTCTTTTTTATTATATTTTTTAATATTTTGTAATAAAATGAATTATAAAAAACTAAAAAACGCATGCTACGTACAGGCTCCTAGAGTTGCCACGTGGCACCGCTAGAAAATTCAAACATTAAAATCCAAAGATAAACATGAAAGAAATAGCACAAGACCTTAAATAGAAAATTTTCTTCACGAAAATTGCTCGTCTGGATGAGATATACAACTTTTATGAAGAGACCAAAATCAAAATCGATCAGTTGTGCAAAGTTGTATTTTTGGTGGTTCTCTATGTACATAGAAAATCGAATTTTTGAGTTTTTTTTATTTTTTTTGTGATTTTTAAATACGATAAAAATAGAGGGAAATACGATAAAATCAAGGACACAGATTTACATATTAATCTAATTTTTTAGATTTTTAAAAATTAAGAAAATTGAGAAATAAAATACAGTTGAATACATAGGATTTTTGTACAGACTATTAGTGAACACCCATACTCAATTAATTTCTTCGATTTCAGTTTTATTTTGGATCTGGATTTTTGTGCATTTTAATAAAACTTTTATCAAAAAAATAAATGAGGAAGAAATAATATACACAGGGTTAAATATGTACATAAAATAATAGGTCAAAAACCGCTATAATACACAATGTACAAAAGATGCCAAAAACACAACTTTCACATATGAGCTCTCATTCACTTGAACTTGGTCTTGTTTCTGAAAATAATTGAATGCACATTAGTTCAAAAGTTAGTAGGATCAAATCACACACTATATGAGGAAGATATCGACATTTTAGTTCGTAAATCATGAAATTTGAGTTTGAGTTTTTGGTCCACTTATTGCAGTTAGTGTTTTTTTTTATTTTTTGTTTATTCTTGTTAGTGATATGTATACAATGAAGGTGGTTTCTGGTCATTTGAATTTAGGATGAATCAGTTAAAAATCGGGGAAGTTAGCCTATTTTACATGTTAATTGGTCTGGAATTCTTGGCTCCTTATTTTATACAATTATGAATGATAAAATATATTATTATTTATATATGCATGAATGTTAACTATGCAATATAAATGAAGAAACACACGTGAATTTTGAGGAATAGAGCTTAATTAATCACTTTTAAAATCATGAATCTAGGATTCATCATCCCCCTTATACTTAAACCATGCTCGTACACGAGCATCTAAATTAATGAATGAGGTGAAATGAGTTTGGGTTTCATACCAAGAACATGAGCAAAAGGTAAAAATGGAGCTAGACTCGACCCGTGGATTATTAGTTTGGCGAAACTTCTGTGAGAATTAGGGTTTTAAAATCAACAACCTTCAAGTTCTACACATCATTGTCACAGTTTCGGCTCAGAAGTCATGTTAGATCAATCCTCCTCCCATAGCATACCCAATGAACATTGAACAACTGTCTCATGTTTGTCATAGGTTTTAACTCATCCCATCCAGAATGCCAGACTACGATGCAAACCTCCTCTCCAATAACTCATCCTCGTGGAGTCAGGTATTTCCTTCTGAGGTCTGTCGCATTGTGTTCACAGTCGAAGGGTGAGAAAATAGAAGAAGGGGAAAAGAACTGGAGGGTGACCAGTGTAGTTACCTCTCCTTGTGAAGCTGGCTAGCGTAGCCGAGTATCCACCAAGATCTGCAGGCTGACTTGTTGGTTGCTCTTGCACGGATCTTGTTGTGCCCTAAGGATATAGTCTTTCTTTCCGCATATGTTTTGGGTCTTAGGAAAAATTATGCCTAGCCGTCCATCCCTCATCTGAAGCTTTATTTCAACCCATACTCCGGTCTTGAGATGTCTATGCTATCGGATTCGAGACCCACACTATCTCCCAACACCTCATCTGAGTTTAACTAAGTGCATAGTGTGATAGTACCAATTAATACCTATTCAAGAGTCGTACCCAGAATGTGAAGACCGGTTTAGACACTAAGAGTCAAAATTTTGCACATTGTCATGCGGAACTCAAATAATTAAGTCAAAGACCTGAAGCTTCTAAAATCCTATTTCTCGGTGAAGTTTCTCTGAAAAATAGGTAGATTAAGGTCAAGTCTACATCACTCTCGGTTTCCACTCATAACTCGGTTCAGAACCCAAGGCTTTTCACCAATGCGGATGCATGTAATGCTAAATGAAGTGCCGATGCTGGATATGCAGACACATTTTTTCTCTTTTTTTGAATTTTGTGATTTATGCAATATTTTTTTGTTTTTTTCTCAAAAAAGAATAAGAAGCCAAGTTTCAAAAAAATTGTTACACACAATTGGACACAGCCAGTGTTAGTTGCAAAACTCTTTTTTTGACGATTTCATGAAGTTAGTTACCATCCCGTAAATACATATAGACTTACGCGAAAGTATGAGCTATGGGTAAAATATATACACATTATATATACACACCCCACTATGCTTAGCGAGTGCTATGTCCTTAGAGCACAAGAAGCGTAGAGAAAACATAGCTCGGTCCAAGCGTAAGAGAGTGAAAAAGAATTATAAACAATAGAATTCAACCCGCCCTGTTATACTTAGGCTGCGTAAGTACAGAAGAAGAGAGAAACTGAGGTGGCCGGGAGATGTGAATGAGGAGACTATATGCATATGTTATGAGGAGATCGATGGCTGAAATGGAGAGTGATATATACAGATGGGCATACTTAGGCCTTGGCCTAGGTAGAGGAAGAAGATGTACAAGGGAACCGATGGGGTCGGGAGGGAGGGTATCAATGATTAAGGAGATTTTCGACAGATCTTTATGTGAGCCTGTGGTGGGAGATCGTAATGATAAGAAGAATATGAAACATAAGATTCCCAATTATCGTCATAGTCATTTTCAGAAAAATCATGCTGGAGAGTAGATGAAGCGTATGAATCAGATGATATCCAGCCATCGTCGGAGTTATCCTCAAAGGAATAGTATTGGAAAGTTGAGGCACTTCAGATATTCTTGTTCTTCAGTTGCTTCAGTTGTTTTCTCATAATTTATCCCTTCCAGGGATCAAGTAATTCGTCCTCGGATGATGAATACTCTGAAGTACCAGTCTCAGTCAGCTGGTAAGAAATTATTCCGGTATATTTAGTGAGCCCAAGAGAATCGACTCTAGACGAGTAATAGTGAGGAACAAGAGTTGTCCAATGAGAATTAGTGTTTGAATTCTTGTGTAGATTGGGTTTTAGAGCTACCGAACCGACCTCAGTCATAAGTATCACCTTGTCCGGACTTGATGAGGAATCATCAGGCGATTCCTTTTTTAGAATTCGAAGGCAACTTTCTTTCTAGATGAATGAGCAGCTGGAATGGGCATTTTGGTTCGCATTGTCTGTGAATGTCCTGGGAGTGAGGTGTTAACAATCGAGTCTTCAGATGAATAACCATTGAAGTATTCTTCCATGGTTAGTGTACGCCCTACATATTTTTTCTCAAATGACTTGATGTCAGTGCATTCCTGTGTTGGATAGATTTGATCAAAGTGGTCAGATAAGATTTTGGCCGACTCAGGGTGAGCCCATGCATATGTTTCAGGATCATATAAGAAGTCATGTATTCAATGTTCCATGGTGAGAGCAGCGGGAAATGGAACAATGGGGAGAGTCTTTGAATCAATGGTCAGTTCAACAACCGCTATCTCAAGTGTAGCAGTGGGGTAGGGATTTTCTACCTCTTGGTGGTTATGGTTGTTGACGGCTTTGTGGGTCACCTCGGAATAGCGTGTTTCCTAAAAGACTAGGTGAGATCGAAGTGCTCCTAATGCTGTAAAATTGATTTCCTGAGTCTCGCACTCAATAATTGCCTTAGTCAATGCCAAGAATGGCTTTCCAATAAAGATTGGAGACTGAGTGAATTCTCTCGATGCTCAATATCAATGATCGTGAAGTCCACCTTGAGCAAAGCACCTTGGAATGTAACGATGACTGAAATGATTCCTCTCGGCTGCTATATCGATCGATCAACCATTTGAACGATCTCTCTAATCTTTCTGATAGGACCGAGTTTGAGTTGTCAAACACCGAGGTCAGAATGATATTGATTGGTGAGTCATCATCGATTCGAGCATGGGTGGATATTATTTCTTTGATTCCATAGTCAAATATGGGCAACCGCATCACTATGCGGCTCTTGATCTTTCTCCTCAACACTAAGGAGGTGGCCATTGATAAGATATATCTTTCAGTCTTTATTCTCGTCCTGATCGACTTTTTCATCATTAATTTGCTCATTAGAAATCCTTTAAGGTCGGAGAAATGTTTAATGACTTGTATCAAGGGAAGTTCAAAATCAATTTTTTCTCTAGTGACTTCCATAGAGCAGGATCCAAATGTTAGCAATGTGAGCCCGGGGCGAACCATTCCTACAACAAATGTTATTGTAATGTTTGATATATCAATAAAAGTTATTGGTTTATTTCACTCCCTGTCTGAAATAGAGTGAATGAATGCACTATAAGGTCCCTCTGTACAATTAAGGTTATGTACCATGGCCATCTTAATAATCATGCAGTTGTTGATTCAATAATGGAATCATAGAGGCCGGTGTTTGGATGAATATCTAAGGAATTAGATTGAGGACTCATCAAACACCGTCAAATGATTGCTAGGAGATGATCTCCAGCCTGAGTAGGAGATGGCAATCCTTTCTCACATAGGCTGGAATCTGACCAACCTCTTGATGTAGGTCCTCTGCATAGGAATAGAGATTCAGAGGTGTCAGATTAGTTAGGTCAAAGAGTTGACTTAACAAGTTCGAGATAACCAAAGTCCTATGTCGAATACTATCACGATATAGGCACGCATCCTCTGACTAGAGACGGATGTATTGCTATATGTCTGAGTATGTACATTTGGCAGACCAATAGGTTGATGACCTGACCAAGGTCTATACACCGGCGAGATGGTGCGCATATAAGGGCATATGAGTAATACGATCTCTCAAAGGGATCATATAGGTTCACTTCTGAACTGGAAGGCATGAGCTCACTCATGAGGTATTGGGACCGATAAAATTCCATGCATGGTCGTCGTGCTTTAGAAGCATGACACGAATTTGAAGGTACGATATATGTTTTTGGAAAGTATATGATCAATACCAAATCCCAATGACCAAGATTGAGAAACTTGTTGACGAAACCCTGAAGATGACAGTGTAAAATTGATATATATCTTCGGGTTGATCACAGGTCTTCCAGTATGCAGGATGTACATGTATTAGGAATACCTAAGGCTGATGTGATCAATAATCGATTGTATAACCATGATGCTTCCATTCCAAGAGAGTGATGAAACATGTCTGGATTTTAGCGACTCCTCTCAGTAGAGAAGCAATCTGATCTTTGTCCAAGTGTTGGACATTGTTCTGAATGAGATTCATATGCAATCAGAAGATTAGATTTGCGGACTTGATTAAATCAATCATCTCTGAGAGATACGTGAGATCTGGATTTGAGATATGATCTTAATATCCAAGTCACTATACGTGAAACAATATAATCGCCCTGTCCTTATCTCCAAGTATCCGCGAAGAAAGCGCATTATTTTTGAAAGAGTTCAAAAATAATTCTAAGGTTAAATTATATCCGAGCATTGAGAAATGGATAATTAAATGTGATTTAATTATCACGGATAATGTGAATTTGACTCACATTATCTGAATGCATGAGAATGAGTATCCAATGTAATTAAATGTGATTAAATTAATGTGGATATGGATAATGTGGATATCACTATCCAATTATCCATGTATATTGTAAATACGATTTATAATATACATTAGAGTGAGACTTATGTGATTTATATTTGTTGACTAATTGTTAATGTGGATGGGATTCACATTGAATAATTAACTAAAAATATAATCACATATAGTTTTGGGTTGTGAATGAGATTCACAATTTTTTCAATGGCTTGATCGATATTTTCCAAAAGATAATTTGGAATTATTTTTTTGAGAAAATTATTTTCGACAAGAGTAATAGGAGATATCATGAGATAGTGACATCTCATGATATATTACGAGATTGATCAAGTCCAATCTAACAATAGAGAGGACGGCTACAACTCTCCATGTGGAGAGGAGTAGCCGTTCCCCTTATTAAGGAGTGGATCATGATCTTCTCATTATCCTGTGCCTAGTCAAATGTGATTTAATTTGATATTAATTATATTGATTTATCAATATTAATAAATTTAAACTAAATCACTTATTGTTGTGTTTTACCAACAACATCCTAGCCGTTGAAAGGAAACAAATCAATCTCATCCGTTGATTGTGTGTTGTCCATGGATTGCGATCCATGGACTCCCAAAACCATATATAAGAAGAGGCATGCCTTGCTCTTCGACTTACACACCGACTTGACGATGTCTCTCTACTCTCTCTCTCTCTCTCATTCTCTCGTGCCCTATTCCTCCTCTCTCTTGGGTGGTCGTCCACCCTACCCTAGAAGGAAGAAGGCCCTCATCATCGCATTGTGTTGTGCTTCGACGATTCTTGGTAATCCATATTCTTTGGTGCTTATCACTCGCGAAGAAGACATACGATCTTGTGTGACGAGATCAGAAGTTCCCTTGCTTGGACAACAACCTGGATTGCGAGATCCCCGCGACTCATCCCCGCGCTCGCAAGCGTCCCCTCCGAAGGTCTGACTTGAGACAGGAGACTTCTTCTTCTCTTAGAAGCTCGATCGCAACCATGCTACAACATGTATTCCTATATCTACCATGTGGTTAGATAAAATGATTCATAAATGGTTTATGGATCATGTGATTTCGTTGTTTAAATTTTTTAAAATTCCATTGCACCAAGCAACTAGTGTGACTAGTCGCTCTTGTTTGTATATGATACGATCATCACGCTTCCGTGATACACTTAAGGATCCTCTCATATACTTCGAGTGGTATCAGATCTAGGTTTACGGAGGTCTTGGATATGATCCATGAACCTGCGAAGATTTGGGCTCGTTTGGGTTCGTGAAGATTTTAGCATTTCAATTTTCAAAGCCCTGTCTTGTGATATTTTTTCGACCCTGTTTAAAATGTTTAAACATGAATTTATAAAAATATAATGATCCCCATTAAATAAAGAAAATGTGGAATTTGAGTTTGCGTAATTTGGATTCTGTTTGCTCAAGGTATGATCGTTTAATGACCATATGTCCACTATTTCGGGAATGACGATTAGAGACGTAATTAAGATGTTAATTACAACTTTAAATTGTCTGAAAATGCGTGTTTATTACATGGTTTATGTTTTAAATCAAATTATCAATATCTGGAAATTGATTTTTCTTAATTTGGATTTAAATGAATGAGATATGCTAATTTTAGTCAGTGAGGGTCACTGCTGAAAATTGCATGTTTATCTAGAAACCTCGTGATTGTCATTTAAGAAATTTGCAAAATTAATAGTTAATTTCCTAGAATAATTATGGATAATATTTGGTAAATATTAGAACAATAATTATTCCCATAAATGACATTACCACAACCAATGAATGATTAGATTAAATCTAGATTACCAATTGGTTGCTTGATACACTTTCATCAAACTTGTTTGTTGAATAGGTTTTGGGAATTTGTCTAGCAAATTTCCTTATAATCAAAATGATTTTGATTATTATTATATGACATAATTTCGGTTGAAAAACTGATGATCATCTTAAGTACAAAGTGATTGGCTCGGCATTATTTTTTCCTAAGGTGGATATGGTGTCTAGTCGGGGAGCGTTGGGCTAGCAGGTTGCACCGTGTGTGGTCTGTCCCACTCCCGTCGGTACTAGCCATGACAACGGGTAGGGAACGAATGATTCCTGAGAGATCGTGATGTATTTTCTAATTATTAAAATTCGAATAATATGTACTTTGAGATAATACCACTAATTCAAGTAACAATCAAGTTTGATGATAGAATTGGATTAATAATTGATTTAATTAGATGAGATTAATTAAATCCAATTGAAAACTCTATTATGAATAGATGTGTATTTTCATTGGAAGAATTAATTGCAGGAATATGATTCATGATAATTAATTAAAATTTGAATATGAGGTGGAGGATCATATAAGTGACATCCACGGTCTCCCGTCAAGGCGAATGGTTCCGTCGCCAGATATTGTGTGTAGGAGACGTCTGTCCGAAGTGACAACTCCTGCATACGATCCATTTGGATCGGGCTCTTAGCTTCTCAAAAGAGTAAGAACGTAAGCGTAGTGACCCCAATATTGAGTCCTCATATTATTGGGGCGATATTGGATTGCGCATAGTGAGTTGTATTCTTGTTGACGACTGATTCAATTAACAATGAGTCATCAACACCTTAGGGGTGGTGGGCCCGGGTGTTAAAGACCGAATTGAGAAATGCAAGTTGGACTTGCAAGGCAGAATATGTTCCCGTTTCTTTTTATCCGAGTTAGAAGTTCTCATTTTATTAGGATGTAACAAAGATAAGAAAGGAGATCTGATGAATCTCGGATTCATCACTCTAAATCTCATTTATTAAGCTCAAATCCCTAAAAAACAACATCATTTCTGCATCTATTCTGCATAATTAGCATTCATGCATGTTTTCATAAGAGTTGCATTTTAGCACTAATTTCTGCACAAAATAAGAAGTCAAAAATCCAAGCTAAAAATGACCTGTAAATAGCCTAACTTCCTTGATTTTTAACTCATTCATGCTAACTCCGAATAACCCAAACCACCTCCACTGTGTACACATCACTAACAAGAATAAATGAAAAATAAAAAAAATCACTAACCCAAATAAGTGGACCAAAACCCCAAACCTAGTTTCAGGATTTCCAGACGAAAAACCTCATATCTTCCTCATCCAGTGTTGGTTTTAATCATACTCACTTTTGAACTAAAGTACATTCAATTACCTTCAAAACAAGACCAAGTTCAAGTGATTCGGAGCTCATATGTAAAAATTGGGTTTTGGGCCTCTTTTGTACATTTTGTATTTTAGCGGTTTTTAACCTGACATTTTATGTACATATTTTATCAATTAATAAAAATAAAAAAATAGATTAATATGTAAATATTTATATCTGATTTTACCATATTTTTCCGAATTTTTATCTGGTTTAAAAATGACAATAAAAAATATAAAACCAAAAAAATCAAGGTATTCTATGTATATGGGATACCCCAAAATTTCACTTTGTACATTTGATCGATTTTGGTCATGATCATGAAAGTTGTAGATCTCATCGATACGAGCAATTTTCGTGAAGAAGCTTTTTCGATCCGAGGCCATTTGCTATTTATTATTGATTTTACAAAGTATTTATCTGTGGATTTTTATGGTGCTGACACGTGGCCGCCCCTGGGGCCGCCACGTGTCAACCATTTTTGGCTTATTTATTAATTCATTTTAAAAAAAATAAAAAATAAATAAAAATAAAAAGCCACCGTACGTGCGTCGCACGTGGCTCCCAGGCATGTGCTCCGCACGTGCCCCGCCGTTTCATGCCTCCTGTCGCCACGTGGCGCTACAGTAACCGTTCGACCGCGCTCGATCGAACGGCTTCTGTGCTTCGTCCTCATCAAGCCCACCTTACCCGTTTGGAAGCTCCGCACCGCCCCAAGTTCGCCGCATAACTTGCGGCTGCCATCACCTCCGACCCCACGATCTCGTACCGCCGCAATCCAAAATCCGATCTCATCGGATCCCAATCAAGCCTCCGTCAAACCCAATCGAATCCCATCACCTGACGACCTTTCCTCTCTGGCCGTGCTCGACACCCTTTTTTAGCCAACTCCACCCCGACTGAGTCCCACATCCACCGAATCCTCGTCGAAGAGTTGCCCTTCGGTCGTGACATGTGTGAGACTTCCCTCGCCGGCGTGATCCGGGGTTATCACCTCGTCGCAACCAAGTCTCCGAGCTACTGCTCAGCTCCGGCATCTACGCCGTCGAGCCCCCCATCTCAGGTACCCTCCCCTCTACTTTTCATTATCTATCACCCCCCGATAAGCTTATCCATCCTACTCCGCTTCATCGCTCTCCCTCGGTCACCATTCCCGATCCTCCTCCTCCTCCTCTCGATCGACATCTTCGCTCTATGTTCGTCAATGTCAATTGCTCCATCGACAACGCACCCGCCAGCGGTCTTCATCGACCGAACCTCCGATCAGCTTCACCTTCAACTACCTATATTCAGCTCCGGTCAAGCTTCCAGGTGCTACGACCTCGTCGCCAGAACTTCAAGCTTCGTCGGTCACCAGAGCTCCTCCACTACTCTGACGACCGACGATCGTTTGTCGACCAATCGCTGGCGTCGATCGCAACGAAGCTGCAGATCTGACCGTCCAGAGAGGTTCTCTCCCATCGTCGGATCAATCAAGTCAACAACGCAGATTGCTTCGAAAGTTGTAGCCCTAAACCTAAGCCCTGAGCCAACCCGAGGCACGGCAACACGCCACTTGTAGGTTCGCGCCCGCATCTCCACCTGGACCTACGTGCGCACGTGGGTGGCAAGTGAGTCACGGGAAAATTGCAAATAAAGACCCTGGTACTCTCCATATTGCCCCCCCCCCCCCGCGCCGACCAGAGGGCGCATGCCACGCACGTGCCCCTCTGGGCATTTTGCAGTTGAACCCCCAAGGGTTCAGGTATTTACATCTTGGTCCCTTTGCAGCTTATCTTTATATTTATATATTGCATTTGTACCCTTGTTCTCCCCATTGAGTTCAGACATCTTCATGACATTATATTATTATTCAAAAAATAGCATGAAGTTCCTCATTTAATTCTCTACAGTCTGACATATTGTGGACAATTTTATGATTGATGGTTAATTAATAAATAATTATTTGTGGGAAATTACGTATTTTGCCCATTTCTTGCTCTGAATTTTTTTATTAACCGTTGCTCTAAAAAATTTCCGAAAAATCATCTATGTAGAATTCATTATGTTTGTCATTGTGCCCAAAAAGAATTGCATTTGCGTGCATCGATTGCCCTGTAAAAATCATTTTTCATATTTTAGTGTTTGATTTTTAATGGGTATTGAAACTAGTATTTTTGAGATTTAGGATATTTATGAGATCAATCACCTAGTGATAGATCTTAGATAATTTTGTTCCTTGAAAATAATTAGGTTTAATATTTATTATAATTAAGTATTGAAATTCATTCTATTTGCATTTGAAAATTCATAAAAAATTCATATTACATCCAAAAATTCTAAAAAAATTACAGTGCATTCATTTCATCATATTTTGCATTGTGGCCAAGTTTCGTATTTTGCGGACATCGTTTGAATGTAATTGATATTTTACTCGCTAAAATAGGCAAAACTTGCATAGTGCATCCTTTATTGCATTAAAAATTACAAAAAAAAAGTCCGTCTCAAAAACTGCACACGAATTTTAATAGACATAATTCTAGGTTGTTCCTTTGCCTTGTTGTGTTCGACATTGGGTCTTGTCCGAGTAAAATAAACATAAGACCGTATTGTTTAAAATTGACAAATATTTTGTGTGGTTATTTTTTTGACCGATTCCAATCGCCACCTACAACGAAACAACAAAAATCATTATTATTATTTTAAGCACGGTCATAAACACATCTTTTTAACACAACGAATATCGGACTCGTCGGATGGCACCATTGCCGGGGAGGCAAACAACTTAGAGTTTTGTCTAAAAAATTTTATTCAGTTTTCCACATTCGGGTAGTCAGACCCCCAAATTTTCCACTGTAAATTTCATTTGTTTTCCTGCATTGATTTTCAGCATTTATTTTTCTTGTCGATTTTATTCTTTTTGAGTCACTCTCTTACATATTCTCTTTTATTTTTCTTGTGAGGTACCCGACGTACGTGGAGTAGTTTTTCAAGAAAAAGATGCATCTTCACCGACTTTCAAAAAGCCACAATTAAATTAAGATCAAGTCGAGTCGGGAGAGAGCGTAGAGTCTATGTTTTTAATTTCTGTAAATTTTAAATTTCTGTAATTAATTTCTCATTTACAGTGGTGTCCGTTTGGACTCTCACGTGTGTTAAAAGACTCTGAACTTTCTTCTGTGGTGTTTCGTGGTCTGTTTCACTCTCTGGTGAGGGTGGGGTCCGACTTGAGTGGCGATTAGGATAGACCTGCACATACGGCTCTCAGAGCATTTTAATTTTTGATTGTGCTCGTAGGATCTAAGGCCACACTTCACTAATTAATTGAGACGCACATAGATCGTTCAATTTAGCCAAAATTTTACTCAATTCTTTCCCGCTGATAGAACTTTCTACTAGGTGCGCTTTTTCATGGGCTCGCATTCATTTAGAATAATCTTTCAATTTCTGTCTAGCATCCCACATGGAGATTGCGAGGATTCACTGTAAGTCTTCTAACTGAGCATACATCATAGTTTTTCGCGTGCATCAGCTTTTCCTGAACTTCTCCCTCTTCTTTTATCACATAACTCTAAAGGAAATTGGGACTGGACGGTAGGCGTATATTCGTGCTCATTTAAATTCTTCAGTGATCACCTAATTAAAATTGGGACTGCTAAATATAGCCGATCTTAAGAACCCATAAAATCAAGAATTCTTGCGAGAGAGCAACCCCGACATTGTTTGCTTTTATCTTGCAACGAGGAGAGAGACGCGCACTAGGATAGAGCCAAGCCATAATTTTCATATAGACTACTGATTTTAAAAACGATTAGCTACTTCTCAGTGAGGAATATGGGTAGCCGATAAACGGTCCGGACTTCCTTAGCAGAGTGGGTGGTTTAAAGGACACCGCGTAAGGCTCCGTCCTTAAGTAACATGGGTAGCTGTTTTACGGTCCGTACTTACACCTATACTGGCTGAAAGTATATGCAACTAGTCGTACGAACTCGGAACAGTCTTTAAGAAAACTTCAGCACCTAATAGCTCGTTAAACGGTTTGTAAGATTTGAATTCTCACCAATTAAAATTAACAAGATAACTGGCCGAACTCTTCTGGCCTTCACTGAGTGAGTTGGTGAAACAAAGCTTTGTATTGTGTTTGATTTGTACGTAGAACTTAGTTAACTATCGAATACCGCACACTTGTACCTAGATCATGAACCGTACAACTCTTGTTGATCTTTTGAAATCGAGAATGGAAGATTGTGGTAGTTTTTGTTCGGACTCTACGAACCCTTCTCTGACAACCACAAACTTTCCAGTCTCAAAGGTTCGGAGGCACTCTTACTCAAGACCACCTTGGGTTCATGGACACCTCTCCCGTGAATCCTCCTCTTATGATTGTTTCAAGACCATTGACTCTGATTTTTCACAATCTGAAGGTGAAGAGAAGAAGAAAAAAAGATGCCTCCGAAGATGTCCTCCAAGAAGGATCGTGAAGATGAACTCAATGAAGATCCAATGCAAATGATTCTTGCGAGATTAGCCGCGTCTGAGCAGCAGCAACTGTTACTGAGGGAGCAGCTAGGGCAGTTTAATGCCAGGGGAGAACCGCCAATGGAAGTTGCATACAATCCTGGGTAATACAGAGTTAGAAATTACCTGCAGCCACCTCAGCCAGAGATTCACCATGAACTGAAGCCACACTTTCTAAGTCAATTAACACAATTCCATGGTAATGCAAATGAAGAACCATATGAATTTTTGCGAGACTTGGAGCTGGTATGTTCTAATCAAAGGCACCCGCAAGTCAGCCAAGACTACATTCGTCTCACTGCACTACTTTTCGCCTTTAAAGGGAAGGCAGGTTACTGGGTGAAAAACTTAGGAGTGACTGTGACTACCTATGATAGGTTCAAAAACCTATTCTTGAAGAAATTCTACCCTCTGAGTCAGACTAATCAAACGAGGACTCACATCACCAGTTTCTCTCAGATGCCTAATGAAGCACTTTGTGATGCATGGGATAGATTTAAGATATGCTACAGAAATGTCCCTGCTATGACCTGGATAACAACATCCTTGTTCAGTCACTCTACTCTGGTCTCAACTATGAGACTCAAGGGTTAGTCAGCACTGCATGCGGAGGCAATTACACATCACGAGGAGCCGAGACCGTTTGAAAAATACTAGAGCAGATGGCGGAAACAAGTCGTTCACAGATCGTCAGTAGAGCTTACACTGATTCACTGAATACTTTTCAAGTCAAAGGAGGAAAGCAAATTATCGCAGAAATAGTAGAGGATTTGATCGCGTCGCGTTTGCTTTTAGCGCCTTATAGCTTTCCTCGTACATCATCGCCGATAAATTGGCAGTTATGGATCAAATTCATAAGAGGATGAACGACATCGACAACAGGATCTCCCAGTTTCCAAAGCAAATGGAGGAGCTAACCGAGAAGGTATTCAAGATAGGGATACCCACTGCTCCTACGACCCCGATCTATCATGTACATCATGTCCATGAGTAACCAGGATCAGGGCAACAACAACCGTGGGCTCAGGACCAATCATGTGCCCAACTTTCCCAGCAGTCACCTCCATCGGCCGAGACAGTCGAAGAAGCCCCGCCTCTGACATTCGAAATAAACAACATTTGGTACACACAGGACACTACCCGACATGGTAATATGGGGGACCGTCAGCAATATCAACGTCCGCCCACTTTCTATAATACCACATTCCCTTCAGCTCCGCAACACACTCAGAACAATGCAACATTCCAACACTCAAAGCCGCAACAGCCACACAACCGCCAGAACCAATCTCAGCAATATCGTCAACATTATGCTCCAAAATAATCAGCTCAATCATCCAACCCTCCAGAAGAACCGATAGATATCCAGAGACAGATGCTTGAAGAAATTCGCAACTTCCAAAATGAGTTGTACGATTTACGAGTCGATGTTATTCGCTTGTCCTGTTGGAAGGATGAACAGACATCCCCGGTCACAACCATTCCACCCAAGTTCAAGGTCAGATTTTTCTGCATCTGAACATGAGATCCTTTCGTTTGACAATATCAATGCCATGTCACTCAGGAGTGGAAGAATCGTGGTCGTACCTGATTGGGCAAGGGATTAGACCATGAAGACTCGGAAGATCAATCAGAGGATGCTTCTGAGGATGAAGAAGAAGGATGCATGAGGATCCCAACACTAAATAAAGGAAAAGCATCTATGGAGTCTGCGGAGGACCTTGAACCTCTAGTTGCTGCAAAAATACCTTTGTCACCATTTCAACAACACGGTTATTATCAGAAAACTTATGATTGTAATAAGAACTCCAAATCTAATAAAGATGCTATGATTCTGGCTCTCTTACTCCTGTCTCAAATACTTCCATTCATTTCCCCCATGCTCTTAAGAAAGGAAAACAAAAGAAAAACATTCAGGATGACCCAATGAAGTAAAGGTTCTGCCAGCAAAATATCACATCCAAAGTGCCCTTTGATCAGTACGTGGTCAGTAATCCAACATTTTAGAAGTACTTGAAAATGAAATGCACTCCCACCAGGACTCGTACAAATAAAACAAGTCAATTTGTGGAGACTCATATCCTGACAGTTGCCACTACCAAATGTGACAAAAATTAGCATTTGCCAAGAAAGAAAAGGGATATGGGTGCTCATTAGAGTCGCATTGGCAGCATTGCGTTCACACACACACTTCTCGACAATGGTTCTTCCATAAATCTTCTACCCTTAGCCTTATATTACATATTGGAGTTAGGTCCTCTCCGAAAATCATTATCTTTACTCCAATTTGCTGATAAATCCACTAAGAGACCTAAGTGAGAAGTGAAAAATGTTATCATCGTGGTCGAGGGCACGTAATACAAAGTGGACTTCACTGTTCTTGATATGGAGACCCTGAATCATGGGAAGGAATCGCAAATCATTCTTGAAAGACCATTCTTACGAACCGCCAAAGTTGTATTTGATTACGGCAACAGAATGATGAAATTCCGCTCCCCATGCGGAGAAATGGATTTGGAGATGAAACAAGCAAACTGGCAAAGATCGGATTCCGAATCTACCACTGAATATGCCGAAATATCATAATGCAATCTCATCAGCACTACTAGGCTGTGGGACCAACTACCAGACCTTCAGTTTGACAACACCACTTCAGAAGAAGAAACAATGCACCATGCAGTTTGCGAGATGTTGCCAGACATATCTAGACACCCAGATGCTTATAACATTGATGACACAGAAATCCTTTCGGATTTGTCAGTCCCATCTTCTTCGGGTCAATCATAGATATTTTGATGACGAGTCGGACGCGGCTTTGGCCGAATTACCGCACTACTATAACGATCCGACTCACCTTTCTTCGGAATTGGTAGCCAGCACATCACAGAGTGATTCACCGCCAACTGACATTGAGCCAGATGCAAAGATCATTCAACCAGATTTGATTTATGATTCAGATTTACCAGAGCTGAAACCATTGCCTCCCACACTGAAGTATGCATTTCTAAATGGAACCAAAGAAAAATTCCCTGTGATCATAAGCTCATCATGAACCATGGACCAGGAATCTAGATTACTCGAAGTCCTTGAGCGAAATCGAAAAGCCATCGGTTGGATTGTATTGGATCTTGTAGGAATCAACCCCGCTCTCTGCTCGCACCAAATTTATGTTGAGGATAACGCAAGGCCTTCCTGAGAATTTCAAAGAAGAATAAACCCCAATCTTAGGGAAGTAGTTAAGAAAGAGATAGAGAAATGGTGCAAATCATGATTTATATACCTCATTTCTGACTCCAAGTGGGTGGCCCCCCTTCATGTCGTCCCGAAGAAGTCGGGAATCCAGATGGTCACCAGCAAGGAGGGGGTAGAGATCGCGACTCGAGTACCCACGTCGTGGCACGTCTGTGTCGATTACATGCGCCTGAATGCTGTGACCAAGAAAGATAACTTTCCACTGCCATTTATTGAACAAATCTTGGAGAGACTTGCAGGGAAAGCATTCTTCTGTTTTCTTGATGGGTACTATGGCTACAATCAAGCAGCTATCGCTATCGAGGATCAGGAAAAGACCACATTCACATGTCCCTTCGGTACCTACGCATTCAAGCGCATGCCATTCGGGCTTTGTAATGCCCCGGGCACATTTCAGCTGTGCATGTTTGCCGTATTTGCCGAAATAGTTGGTGATTTCCTATAAGTCTTCATGGATGACTTCTCGGTTCATGGCGATTCATTTGATAGATGTTTAGAGCACTTGGACCGAGTCCTTCAGAGATGCAAGGAGGTTAATTTGGTACTCTTCTGGGAGAAAAGTCACTTCATGGTAACTGAGGGTATCGTGTTGGGGCATGTCATCTCCAAAAAGGGAATGGAGGTCGACCCTGCCAAGGTGGTTGTGATCAAGAAACTTGAGTCACCGACCAACATCAGGTCAGTGAGGTCTTTTCTAGGGCATGTTGGAATTTATCAAAGGTTCATCCCTGATTTCTCAAAGATCGCCTGCCCACTGAGTGAGCTCTTAGGAAAAGACACTGAGTTTATTGTAAATCACAAGTGTCTAGAGGCCTTCGAGCTCTTGAAAAAGAAAATATGTGAATCGTCGATATTACATGCTCCCGACTGGTCTCTTCCCTTTGAGACCATGACTGATGCATCAGATTTTGTTATCAGAGCTGTGCTTAGACAAAGACAGGATGGAACCCCTTATGCGATTCACTACGCGAGCAAAGTATTGGATCTTGTATTGAGGAATTATACAGTGACTGAAAAGGAAATGCTCGCGGTTGTTTGGGCCCTTGAAAAATTCAGATCATACATATTGGGCTCCAAGGTGACAATTTTCAATGATCATACTCCAATAAGATATCTTATAGATAAGAAGGACGCCAAAGCACGACTTTTGAGGTGGATCTTATTAATCCAGGAATTTAATTCGGAGATCAAGGATAAACCTGGAATAAAGAATGTTGTTGCTGATCACCTTTCCCGAATTGAGAAAAATGATTATCCCAACACTGGACCAATTAAGGAGACTTTTCCAGACGAATCAGTTTACGTTATTGATTCTGTCCCATGGTATTCCGACATAGTGAATATCTTGTCTCCAAGAAAGTTCCCTTTGGTTGGACCAAGAGAATGATTGATCGACTATAGTCGGATTCGAGAAAATACCATCGGGATGATCCTTTCCTTTTCTATGAAGGACCGGATTGCGTCTGGCGAAGATGTATTCCTTAGGAAGAATACCAGAGTGTCCTCACACACTGTCATTCTCTTGAGGCTGGAGGACACCATTCGGGAAAAAGAACCGCGCACAAGGTACTCCAATATGGATTTTACTGGCGGACCTTATTTCAGGATGCTAATGAATTTGTACGGTCTTGTCCGACTTGCCAAAGGATGGGAGGGACTGTTGGTTTTAGAGATGAAATGCCCATGCAACCAATGATTTTCTGTGATGTCTTTGATGTATGGGGGATTGATTTTATGGGTCCCTTTCCCAGTAGCAATGGATTTGAGTACATCTTGTTAGCAGTTGATTATTTATCAAGATAGGTAGAGGCTATCCCAACCCGAACCGCAGATAGCAAATCCGTCTGTAAGTTTATCATGGATAATATGATTGCAAGGTTCGGGATACCAAAAGTTTTGATTTCTGATGGAGGCAGCCACTTTGTGAATAAGGAAATGAGATCTTTGGTAAAGACTATAAATTTGAGCATAGAATAGCCAACTCATATCATCAACAATCTAATGGCATGGCAGAGGCTTCTAGTAGAGAGGTGAAGGGTATTCTTCAGAAGTTGGTTCGTCCAGATAGGAAGAACTGGTCGAAACTGTTGGACCAGGTTCTGTGGGCCTATAGGACAGCCTATAAGACTCCTCTCGGTACTTCACCTTTTAGAATGATCTATGGCAAGCCATGCCATCTACCCGCAGAATTGATTTACAAATCAGAACGGGCGATCAAAAAGTTGAATTGGAGTTGTCACCTTGGGAAATTATGTCGGGACTTAAATCTGGATGAGCTAATAGAAATCTGAAACCGGGCATATGACAACAGTGCGATCTATAAGGACAAGGTCAAGAGATGGCATGATAGACACATTAGAAATAAAACCTTTGTCCCTGGGCAGAAAGTGTGGTTGTTTAATGTTCGGTTAAAGATTTTTCATGGGAAACTGGAATCAAAATGGACGGGTCCCTACATTGTCATCGATGTGCATACCAATAGAAGTGTGGATATTGCCGGACTCAAAGATGATGCACAACCTTTCTCAGTGAATGGATAATTGCTGATGCCATATATAGAATCACCCAAAGAGCAGACAATTCAAGTTGAGGTCATCTACTTCACGTAGAGCGAGGACATTGAAGACTCATCAGATCAATCCCACCCTCCCTCTCGACCACATCGATATCCTTGTATAGTTTCTTCCTCTATTTAGCTAAGGCCTAAGTATAGGAGGGGTCGATGCCATCTGTACATACCATTCTTCTCCCATCTCCCGATCACTCCATTTTCACCCTTCTCCTATACTTAGGTTGACCAGAGCCTAAGTATAGGGGGAAGCGATGCCCATCTGTATATACTCTCCTCATTTACATATCCTGCCGCCTCTTTTCACTCTTCTTCTATACTTAGACTGTTCATAGTCTAAGTATAGGGGGGCGGACCATTGTATAGCGATTTTTCACTCTCTTACGCTTAGCCCGAGCTATGTCTTCTTTTCGCTTCTTGTGCTCTGAGGACACAACACTCGCTAAGTATAGGGGGTCTGTATATACTGTGTATATATTTTACCCATATCTCGTACTTTCGCGTAAGTCTATATGTATTTACAAGGTGGGTAACTAACTTAAAAAAACTATAAAACAAAATAAAAAGGGAGCTTTGCCACTAACCGTGCCCAACCCAATTTTTTTTTTGAAAAAAGGCTTCTTATTCATTTTTTGCATTAGAAAAAAAATCATTTTTTTAAAAAATATGTGTCTGTATTTTACACACCTGCACTTCATCCTACATTTCATGCATTTGCATTTGTGAAAAGTCTTTGGGTTATGAACCGAGTTATGAGCAGAAATCGAGAGTGGTCTTGACTTGACCTTAATCTACCTAATTTTCAGAGGAACTTCACCGAGAAATAGGATTTTAGAAGCTTCGGGTCTTTAATTTAATTCTTTAAGTTCAACATAACAATGTGCAGCGTTTGACTCTTAGTGTCTAACATGGTCTCTTCATTCTGGGCACAATTCTGGAATAGGGAATTAATTTGTACTCTCGCACTATGCACTTAGCTCAACTCAGACGGGATGTTGGAAGACTGTGTGAGTTTCTTTTCTGGTAGCGTGGAAATCTAAAGAACGGAGTACGGGTTGAAATAAAGCTTTAGAAAACGGATGTACGGATGGACACAATTTCTTCTAAGACCCCAAAAATGTACGGAAATAAAAAGATTCTATATACGTAAGGCACGACAAGATCCAAGCAGAACCATCAAAAATTTCAAATACAAAGAAGAAACTACCAAATAAAATCTGACCAAAAAGGTTTAAGCTTCAAGAAACCTGCAGATCTTGGTGGAGACTCGGCTACACTGGCCATCTTCACAAGGAGAGGTGACTACACTATCCACCCTCTTGTTCTTTTCTCCTTCTTATAACTCCCCCCCCCCCCAATTCGATTGTGAACACAACACGACAGACCTTAGAAGGAAATACATGACTCCCCGAGGACGAGTTACTGGAGAGGAGGTTTTCATGGTATGCTCGACACCCTTATTTAACCAACTCCGCCCCGACTGAGTCCCACATCCGCCGAATCCTCGTCGAAGAGTTGCCCTCTGGTCATGACAACTGTGAGACTTCCCTCGCCGGCGTGATCCAGGGTTATCACCTCGTCGTAGCCAAGCCTCCGAGCTACTACTCCGCTCCGGCGTCTACGCCGTCGAGCCCCCCATCTCCGGTACCCTCCCCTCTGATGAACCGCTAAATCGGCCCTTTAATAATGCTAAATTAGCACTTGGAGATGTCGGTGCAGTCGGGCCGATTTCGGTCATCAAAGAGATCACCTCATTTAAAGATATGCAATAATAAATCAAAATGAGGTGATCGTGAATTTATTTTTACTTGGCAAGAAACCAAGGTCGAACTCAGGGACACGAGCCTCTCTCGTATTAATCGGATTTAAGTGTATTTAATTAAATGTTGAGTGTAAAGACATATAGGTCAAAATTATGCAGACATGACAAGACAATGCATTAAAAATAAACATGCATTTTTTTAACATTTTTATCATGCAAATGAATGGACATGCAAAGCGATTAAAATGTAGTAGAAATATGCCCTAGGTTAATAATGATGAGCAAAAGTAAATAAGAGTCAATTTCAGATTTGCTTAAAATGTCAAGCTTGATCGATAATGTTAACAAGGCATAAGTTACTAATCTGGGACACATGGCAAATACACTAATGCATAAAAATTCAAGTGTCCAAAATGCAAAACTTAACATGCCATTAAGAAGTACATCAAACAAGCTTTCAAATGAGACTGAAATCAACTGAAACGAAAACAAGATGCTCAAGATATGCATAGAAGAGGGCAGGGGCATAAACGAAATAAAAACGTGAAAAATATCTACAAACCAGTCCCTGGGAAGGACTCAAATGCAATAAAAATAAGTCTGGAGGACTTCCCTGTAAATAAACCATACACGCGGGGGCATATTTGCAATTATTGAAACTCGAAAGGGTATGAGTGCAAATAACCCCAGGCGCGCAGGTGCTGCACGTGCTCAGGACCTGTTTGTAGTTTGTGGAAGGTTCGAGGGCGTCTCTGCAAATAACCCAGAAAGCACGTGCCCTGCACACGCTATCCAGGCTCGGAGGGCGGTTCGGGCTTGGCAGAGGTTCGCTGCTGCTTCGGGGTGGCTCGGGACATCCGAGCCTCCAGGCTTGGTGGCGATCAGGCTCGGCGTGGTCTATGATTGTGCCACGTGTATCAGGACCTGGATGCAATTTGTGGAAGGTGCGAGGGCGCCAATGCAAAAAGCCCACAGCCACGTGCGTGTAGCACGTGATCTCAGGCTCGGATGGAGGCGAGGGTCGGCGCTTGCTTCGGGTGGCCGTTGCAGGTGGCTCGGGCCACGTGGTGGCTCGAGATTGACTCGGGCGAGGCTCGGTTCCACCGAGCCTCCGTGCTCCGGAGAAGTCGACGTGGCCGCTCCAGGGCCGTTGGATCTCCGTCGGGGGGCGAGATCCAACGGTATCTGCTCCATCTTCTCCTCCGTCGGGTGGCGGCGCGATTGGAGCTCCGGCGTGAGGCCTGGAGCTCCGCCGCGCCTCGCTGCGCTCAGTGAAGCTCGGGGAAGATCGCGGATGCTCTGGCGATGAAGGCCCGAGGTCGGAGAAGACGGGGGGACACCTGGAATGCTTGATCGACGATTGGTTGCCGGAGGCGGAGCTCTAGAACTCAGCTCCGCCCGAAGTCCGGCCAATGATGTTGATAGACCTGCAAGAAGGGTTAGCGGTGTATGTGTGCGAGGTGAAGTGGACGGAGGGCTCTGGTGGAGCGCAGAAGGCGAAGCCCTTAGTGGGTCTTCCTCCGCCTCCGGCGGAGGAGGAAGCTTGGGGTGAAGGAGGTTGCGACGGAAGAAGGGGGTGATCGGTAGGGTCGGCGAGGAGGATGGATGGATGGCGACGCTAAATCGGTGATCAATGGAGCGGAGTAGATTGTATAGAGGCGTAGAAAATTAGGCAAAAGTCAAGAGAAAAACAAGAGGAGATTAGAGGGCTTACCTGACCGGAGATGGAGGTCGTGGCCTGGGCTGGGCGTCGGAGAAGAGGCCCGGGTCGTCGCACGTCGAGGTCGGCTACTCCTCGGAGCTCGAGCGGGGCTGGCGCCTCCGCAGCACCGCCGTGGTCGGCGGTGGGTCTCATCGGGGAAGAAGGCCATTGTCGCTCAATCCGAGCTCCTCCCCCTGTCACAGGGATGATCTGGAGGGCTAGGCCTCTCCCCCTTGGTCGATGGACGCGGATGAACGAGGGATGTGGAGGTGTATTTAAAGGAAGGGGGTGATGGTCCAGGTGCTTGGAGCTGAGGATTGCGAGGGGATTATGGAGCGACTGGAGGAGGGTTGTGGATGGAGGACGTGCACGCGAGGATCGTGGGAGGATGGGCTCGGCCGTGGGGTGGTTAGAGCATGGCGAGGATGACCAGGGCTATGGCTAAAATTAGAGGGGTGGAGGAGGTCTGCGAAGGCGGGACGCTTGGGCGGAGCTTGCGGGAGGAGGAAGACGAGGTCCGGACCGTTGGATCGTGAGATCCAACGGTCCTGGTGAGGGTGCGTAGGAACGGTTAGGATTAGATCGGAGGCGACATGATCGGAGGGCTTCTGAGCGGCCACGTGGCGGACTAGGCGCGAGGCGCTGACGATCGGTGGAGATGGAATCCAGAAGGTGATCAGACGGCTGATGGCTAATGTGGAGTTAGCGGCTGAGATGGATGGCTGGTAGTGTGATCGTAGGGCGCACGAGGAGACACGTGGCGGCTTCTGGTTTAGGCGCTAAAGGGCGGTGATGATTGAAGGATGGAGCTGATCGAGCGGTTAGGAACAGAGAGTGGTCTGAGCGGCTCAGATCACCCTGATCAAGCGGATTATACTGCGCCACGTGGCGCGCTCTTCTTGAGGCGCGAACGTGCGGCGACGATTCGAGGAGGGGGATGATCAAACGGCTGAGGATTGGGGCGGGTCGTGGAAAAAGGGCCACCGTTAGATCATGATGAAGATCCAACGGTCCAGAAATGCGGCGGATAGGACAAGAGAGGTGGGGCCACGTGGCGCCCCCAGAATGGGCCACGTGGCCCAATCAGATTATTGCAGACTTCAAGTTGAAATAAGAAGGTCAAGATGGCCGAATTTGAGAAAACTCAAAACATGAAAGTTGTAGATCTTGACGAGATCTACAAGTTTCATGTTGGCCAAAACTGGAGATGAAATCAAACAAAGGCCCGAAATATTTTTGAGGGTATCTTTAAGTCTAAAAATACCACGAATTTTTGTTTTGACATTTTTTTGTGGTTTTTAATTTATTAAGGACTCTGTTAATTATTAGACATTAACAGGGATTTATTGACAAACTTTTAAGCAAGGGGGTTAATTATAGGAAATAAAGATGATGAAACTGAGGTTCATCACCCCCCTATACTTAAACTATGCTCGTCCTCGAGCATCAAAAAGAATGACTAAGTTGGATTAACCCCCTTGTGCATGTGAATACAGGATCCAATCTGATCAAGTCGACTCGGCTTCAGAGATCCAAAATTCTAGAGTTCAACCCAGCCTTAATCAAGAGGCTTCCAATTCCTCTATTTTTCTAGACTCTCTCTGATGTACATATAAACTAAAGGATATGAAGTTTAGTGTTGACTGCAATTCTGAGAGTAGAGTCAATTCGTCACCCAATATCTTGGTCCGAGAAAATCTCCTAAGGACCTAATCCTCAGCACTAGGGAATAAATCCAATCTTGCATTCAGTCCACCGTCTCTTTAGTTTGTCAGACTTAGAAGATGTGGATGGCAGGCCAGAAAATGGAGGGCATGGGATTGTGTCAATTCTTCTCTCCCTCTCATTGGAACAAGGATTCTCTCTAGTGCCTTTTACGCAACACATTTTTTTTGGTGTTGATCAGTGCGTCCGTCAAGAGGAGTTGGAGCCGTCTGCACTTGTTTTCCTGGGAGTACACCGGGGTGTGTCTCTTTTGAGTACCTATCGTACCTTCGACACCCAGACTTGTAGCATTTACGATGCAGAGCCCTTTTTTTTTTGGTGCGAGCCCGACTCCTGGTCCTAATAGCGGTGGTCCAAGTGGACACTTTGAAAAGTTTGGGAGCGCTCGCCTTTGGTGGAAGCTCTTTGATATTTGACTTTGGTGGAATGAGAGCTTTTCTTTGAATTTCATTGACTTGTATAATTGGTGGCTAGCTCCACTGCTTTTACCAAAAGTAGGCGCACACTGATCAACATTTTTTATTTATTTTTCACACCCAGGCACTTAGGTCAATATCAAGAGATTAGTATAAGAATCAAGTTCTCATACTGGCTAATATTGCTGACACTCAGGTTTCCTGAAGCCTCCAAAGATTTTATCCCATCCTCGAGCATCATTAGATCAAAATCCAAATTTGACTTCCTCATCCCAATCCCTCAGATGAAAAATCAACTCATCTCAATCAAAACCGCAGTCGTGCATGTGATGTGCTGATCATATTCTCTTTGTCTGAGACTGAGCATGGAATATAGCATGCAGATCTAGAAACTTAGGGGAATGTGGATGATTAAGTCTAAGACCCTGATGGCTAAGGCTGGTTAACCTAAAATCTCCAAGACCTCAAAAAGCTAAGTCTTTTTGACCAAATCAGATCCCGAGTGAAAGTGAAAATGTAGAGGACTAATCCAACTTCTTCATTCAAAGACAAGACACTTTTTTTTTACTTCAAGAGATATTAGAACTTCCTAAGCTCAATTGAGCATCCGCGGTTCAGCCAGTATGGATGTAAGTACAGGCCGAAGCCCGTTGCTTGAGGACGGGGCCTTGCGCGATGTCCTCTAAACCATCCAATCTGCTAAGGGCGAACCCTCACTGAACGCGGCTGACTTAATTGGGCTTAGTTAGTCACTAATAGCTCCTAAAGGTTTTTAGGGGTTTTTCTCATTTTTATGGATTTTAATAAAGTTAAAACACAAGTTAGACTCAATCTTTTCTTGAAAAAGAGAAGGCGATTTTTCAAAACCCAGTCACACAAAATAAAAAAAGTTTTCAAAACATTTTCAAAAATCAATTTCGAAAATATTTCTATAAAATAGTGTAACATAATATCGAAAAACCGCGAAATCCTTTGAGTTCTCTTAGTCCAATGAATTTTACCTTAGCCAAAAAGTTTTTAATTTTTTCAATTTTTTTCAGATTATAGCTAAAGTAAATATACGGTATATACGGTATACCCCCCTATACTTAAACTTTGCTATGTCCTCATAGCACTAGATGTTACAAGTACATAGATCCATTTAAATATAGAAGAATATACGGGGGCTAAGAAGGGACCCCCCTATACTTAGGTTAGGAATAACCTAAGTATAAAGGCAAGAAAAGATGAGTAGAGAAAATCACGGGGACTTGGGTCCCCCCTATACTTAGGCTGAGATTAGCCTAAGTATAAAGATAGAATTTGATGTCGGGAGGGACCCAAGGTAAACGAAGAAGGAGGATGGATACACAAGTGAGCGGTTGAATCTACGGAGATGAAATGGAGTGTCTTCGGATTTTGGGGTTGTGTCTCGTAAAACATACGACTCAATCAAGCAAGCAAACCCGTATTTTCACCAACTCACACATCAAACCAACCTAAGTTGGTTTATTATCTTGTCTATTTTATTGGTGATAAAACATTTGATTTTTACGCAAAGAAAAAATGTGAAGGAAAATTATTGCGTAAGCGAGGGTATTGCTCTCCCAAAACCGAATTTTACTCCATTTTTGGTTGACTTGCAATTAACAGTCCCAATTTTATTTTAAATTATCACTGAATTATGGTTAGCCATCAATCAGAAAATCATCGTCTACCGTTCATTCCATTTTCCATTTATCCTAGGTGATCAATCTAGAAAAAATGAAAGCCGAGAAAAACATGTATTCGATGAAGAAAAACGCGATCGAGGCAAAGCGAAAAAATCATGCAGTGATTTGACGATAAAAGCCGCGAGAAATCTGGGGCCGTTTTGAAAACCAAAATCAAACATGTATGCAAGTCGAAAAAGCCGCACCTAATCATGCATCTATTAGTGGTGTTTGATCTTCATTAATTTTAGCTAAGTGATACGAGATTATGTGCGTCTTTATTTAAGTGTGTCCTAACCTACGATCAAGCACAAGAGAATATGAAAATTGAGCTCAGAGAGCCGCGTGCCTAAGTCCTAGGTCGACACTCAAGTGGGGACGATCCCCACACAACCACAATCGTTCGATTACATACGCGAGTCTTCGATCGAAGACCGCTGTAAAAGACGAATTATTAACAATATAATGCAAAAATGCGAGACACAATTTTTTTCTTTTCTTCCTCTTTTGCTCCAAGCATGCTCCTGCGACTCCTCGCAGCGGGGAACTTCCTGCTCCTCGCCTCCTTGATCCATCAAGGGCCCTGCCACAAAAGCAATAGTTAGATATCATAAAGGAAAGAAAAATTTTATATGCAAATATATGATCATTTGACCTATAAAAAGAAACACTAAATTAAACACACAAAAATCCAAAAAATAAAAGAAATGAGCCGTGTCCCCGGCAACGGCGCCATTTGATGAACCGCAAAATCGGCCCTTTAATAATGTGTTTTTAGCACCTTAATATGTCGAAGCAGTCGGGCCGGTTTGGGTCATCAAAAGATCACCTCATTTAAATAATCAAAATGAGATGATCGTATTTTTATTTTTTTACTTGGCAAGATACCAAGGTCGAACTCAGGGACACGAGCCTCTCTCGTATTAATCGGACTCAAGTGTGTTTAATTACGTGTTGAGTGTAAGGCATATAGGTCAAAATTATGCAGACATGACAAGACAAAGCAATGCATTACAATAAACATGCATTTTTTTATCAATTTTTATAATGCAAATAAATGGACATGCAAAGCGATTAAAATGTAGTAGAAATATGCCCTAGGTTAATAATGATGAGCAAAAGTAAATATGAATCAATTTCAGATTTGCTTAAAATGTCAAGCTTGATCGATAATGTTAACAAGGCATAGGTTACTAATAAGGGACACATGGCAAATACAATAATGCATAAAAATTCAAGTGTCCAAAATGCAAACTTAACATGCCATTAAGAAGTACATCAAACAAGCTTTCAAATGAAACTGAAATCATCTTAATCGGATAAACAGAGCTCAAGATATTCAACAAAGAAAGGTAAGGGCATAACTGAAAATAAAACATGAAAAGATAACTACAAAAAGGTCCCTGGGAGGGACTAAAACGCAATTAAAATAAAGACGAGTCCTTCCCTGTAATTTACCCAGACGCGCGGGGACCTTTCTGCAAATATGAGAAATTCGAGGGCTCCTCCGCAAATTACCCAGAAAGCACGCGCCTGGCACGCGCCTTTTCTAGGTTCGGACGTTGGCTCGGAATCAACGGAGGTTCGCGCTGCTTCGGGGTGGCTCGGGACATCCGAGCCTCCAGGCTTGGTGGCGATCAGGCTCGGCGTGGTCTATGATTGTGCCACGTGTATCAGGACCTGGGATGCAATTTGTGGAAGGTGCGAGGGCGCCAATGCAAAAAGCCCACAGCCACGTGCGTGTAGCACGTGATCTCAGGCTCGGATGGAGGCGAGGGTCGGCGCTTGCTTCGGGTGGCCGTTGCAGGTGGCTCGGGCCACGTGGTGGCTCGAGATTGACTCGGGCGAGGCTCGGTTCCACCGAGCCTCCGTGCTCCGGAGAAGTCGACGTGGCCGCTCCAGGGCCGTTGGATCTCCGCCGGGGGGCGAGATCCAACGGTATCTGTTCCATCTTCTCCTCCGTAGGGTGGCGGCGCGATTGGAGCTCCGGCGTGAGGCCTGGAGCTCCGCCGCGCCTCACTGCGCTCGGTGAAGATCGGTGAAGATCGCGGATGTTCTGGCGATCAAGGTCTGAGGTCGGAGAAGACGCGGGGACACCTGGAATGCTCAATCGACAATTGGTCGCCAGAGGCGGAGCTCTAGAACTCAGCTCCGCCCGAAGTCCGGCCTATGACGTTGATAGACCTGCAAGAAGTGTTAGCGGTGTGTGCGTGCGAACTGAAGTGGACGGAGGGCTCTGGTGGAGCGCAGAAGGCGAAGCCCTTAGTGGGTCCTCCTCCGCCTCCGGCGGAGGAGGAAGCTTGGGGTGAAGGAGGTTGCGACGGAAGAAGGGGGTGATCGGTAGGGTCGGCGAGGAGGATGGATGGATGGCGACGCTAAATCGGTGATCAATGGAGCGGAGTAGATTGTATAGAGGCGTAGAAAATTAGGCAAAAGTCAAGAGAAAAACAAGAGGAGATTAGAGGGCTTACCTGACCGGAGATGGAGGTCGTGGCCTGGGCTGGGCGTCGGAGAAGAGGCCCGGGTCGTCGCACGTCGAGGTCGGCTACTCCTCGGAGCTCGAGCGGGGCTGGCGCCTCCGCAGCACCGCCGTGGTCGGCGGTGGGTCTCATCGGGGAAGAAGGCCATTGTCGCTCAATCCGAGCTCCCTCCCCTGTCACAGGGATGAGCTGGAGGGCTAGGCCTCTCCCCCTTGGTCGATGGACGCGGATGAACGAGGGATGTGGAGGTGTATTAAAGGAAGGGGGTGATGGTCCAGGTGCTTGGAGCTGAGGATTGCGAGGGGATTATGGAGCGACTGGAGGAGGGTTGTGGATGGAGGACGTGCACGCGAGGATCGTGGGAGGATGGGCTCGGCCGTGGGTGGTTAGAGCATGGCGAGGATGACCAGGGCTATGGCTAAAATTAGAGGGTGGAGGAGGTCTGCGAAGGCGGGACGCTTGGGCGGAGCTGCGGGAGGAGGAAGACGAGGTCCGGACCGTTGGATCGTGAGATCCAACGGTCCTGGTGAGGGTGCGTAGGAACGGTTAGATTAGATCGGAGGCGACATGATCGGAGGGCTTCTGAGCGGCCACGTGGCGGACTAGGCGCGAGGCGCTGACGATCGGTGGAGATGGAATCCAGAAGGTGATCAGACGGCTGATGGCTAATGTGGAGTTAGCGGCTGAGATGGATGGCTGGTAGTGTGATCGTAGGGCGCACGAGGAGACACGTGGCGGCTTCTGGTTTAGGCGCTAAAGGGCGGTGATGATTGAAGGATGGAGCTGATCGAGCGGTTAGGAACAGAGAGTGGTCTGAGCGGCTCAGATCACCCTGATCAAGCGGATTATACTGCGCCACGTGGCGCGCTCTTCTTGAGGCGCGAACGTGCGGCGACGATTCGAGGAGGGGGATGATCAAACGGCTGAGGATTGGGGCGGGTCGTGGAAAAAGGGCCACCGTTAGATCATGATGAAGATCCAACGGTCCAGAAATGCGGCGGATAGGACAAGAGAGGTGGGGCCACGTGGCGCCCCCAGAATGGGCCACGTGGCCCAATCAGATTATTGCAGACTTCAAGTTGAAATAAGAAGGTCAAGATGGCCGAATTTGAGAAAACTCAAAACATGAAAGTTGTAGATCTTGACGAGATCTACAAGTTTCATGTTGGCCAAAACTGGAGATGAAATCAAACAAAGGCCCGAAATATTTTTGAGGGTATCTTTAAGTCTAAAAATACCACGAATTTTTGTTTTGACATTTTTTTGTGGTTTTTAGTTTATTAAGGACTCTGTTAATTATTAGACATTAACAGGGATTTATTGACAAACTTTTAAGCAAGGGGGTTAATTATAGGAAATAAAGATGATGAAACTGAGGTTCATCACCCTCTACTTTTCATCATCTATCACCCCCGATAAACTTATCCATCCTACTCCGCTTCATCGCTCTCCCTCGGTCACCATTCCCAATCATCCTCCTTCTCTTGGTCGACATCTTCACTCTCTGTTCGTCAACACCAATCGCTACATCGACAACGCACCCGCCGGCGGTCTTCATCGATCGAACCTCCGACCAGCTTCACCTTCAACTCCCTAGATTCAGCTCGGTCAAGCTTCCAGGTGCTACGACCTCGTCATCAGAACTTCAAGCTTCACCGACCACCAGTGCTCCTCCACTACTCCGGACTACCGGTCGTTTGTCGACCAATCGCTGCCGTCGATCGCAACGAAGCATAGATCTGACCGTCCAGAGACGTACTTTCCTCCATCGTCGGATCAATCAAGTCAACGGCGCAGATCGCTTCGAAAGCTGTAGACCCAAACCTAAGCCCCGTGCCAACCCAAGGCACAACAACATGCCACTTGTAGGTTCACGCCCGCACCTCCACCCGAACCTACGTGCACATGTGGTGGCACGTGAGCCACGAGAAAAATGCAAAAGAAGACCCTGGTACTCATCCATATTGCTCCAGCACCCCCCCCCCCCCCCGACGACCAGAGGGCGTGTGCCACACACTTGCCCCTCTGGGCTTTTTGCAGTTGAACCCCCAAGGGTTCAGGTATTTACATCTTGGTCCATTTGCAGCTTATCTTTATATTTATATATTGCATTTGTACCCTTGTGCTCCACATTGAGTTCATACATCTTCATGAATTATATTATTATTTAAAAAAAACATGATGTTGTCATTTAATTCTCTACAGTCTGACATATTGTGGTCATTTTTATGATCGATGGTTAATTAGTAAATACTTATTTTGTGGAAAATTGTGTATTTTGCCCATTTCTTGCTCTGAAATGTTTTTGATTAAACATTGCTCTAAAAAATTCTCGAAAAATCATCTAGTGTAGAGTTCATTATGTTTGTCATTGTGCCCAAAAAGAATTGCATTTGCATGCATAGATTTCCCTGTAAAATCATTTTACATATTTCAGTGTTTGATTTTTAATAGGTATTGAAACTAGTATTTTTTAGGTTTAGGATTTTTTTGAGATCAATCACCTAGTGATAGATCTTAGATAATTTTGTTCCTTGAAAATAATTAGGTTTAATATTTATTATAATTAAATATTGAAATTCATTCTGTTTGCATTTGAAATTCATAAAAAATCATGTTGCATCCAAAAATTCTAAAAAAATTACAGTGCATTCATTTCATCATATTTAGCATTGTGGCCAAGTTTCATATTTTTCGGACATCGTTTGAATGTAACTGATATTTTAGTCCCTAAAATAGGCCAAACTTGCATATTGCATCCTTTATTGCATTAAAAATTACCAAAAAAGACCGCCTCGAAAACCACGCACGAAGTTTAATAGACATAATTCTAGGTTGTTCCTTTGGCTCCTTGTGTTCAACCTTGGACTTACCCAAGTATATCTCTTACTTTGAAAGTGATTAAGGGAATGAACTTTCAAAGTCGATAAGGCAAGACTAATTTGATTAAAAATTCCTTAATTAAAGAATTTAATTCATATATATAATATACTCTAATATAGTGCATCCTTAATTTCAGACAATGAAGTCCATGAATCTTCTCAACAGGCTTCTGGAGGTTAACCAGTTGATCGGACCAAATTATTCGGATTAGATCTGTAGTTTGGAACTTGTTCTCTCAGCTGAGCGCATAAGTTATTTACTCACAGAGGACAAGCATGGAAGTCCTAAGATGACGGAAGAAAAGCAATACAATGACAAGTATGATGAAGATCATGTCTTGGCTAGATGCTACATCCTGGGTTCACTCTCCAATGTTCTTCAGAAACAATATGTGGAGATGAGCACATGCCAGGAGATAATGCAGAATCTGAAAGATATGTTTGGTGACATAAACCAGACCCAACGTTACAATATTATGAAAGATCTCGTTCGCTGCAGGATGCAGGAAGGGACTTCAGTCCGAGAACATGTACTCGAAATGTTTGGGTACTTGTCTGAGATGGAGACCTGTGGGGCAAATATGGATGCAGACATGCAAGCTGATTTCATTCTGATGTCTTTGCCCAAGTCTTTCAATAATTTTGTGATTTCATTCCACATGAACAAGTTGGACTTGACCAACGCTGGACTTCTTGCTGCATTAAAGTATGCAGAAGACGTAATGAAGAAAGATGGTCCCTCTGGAAGTGCAATGGTTGCGCAGGTCAAAGGGAAGCGTGGTCGGAAGCATGGTTCTCAGAAAGGCCGAACCCATAAGAGAAAGAAGAAGAATCAAGGAGTTGGTTCACCTTATATTGCTTCCACACTGATGACATCGAAGAAGACCGATGTCTGTCACCACTGCAAGAAGCTGGGGCACTGGAAGCGTAACTATCCAGACTACCTGAAGTTTATCGAAAAAGGTAAATCCCCTGCATGTATGAAATCTACTTTCATCATTGAAACTAGTTTTCTCGTTGGACGAGAAGGAAGATGGGTTGTAGATTCTGGTGCTTCTGTTCATGTATGCAATTTGTTGCATTTGTTTCATGAAACTAGGAATCTGGAAGAAGGGGAGATAGTCATCCAGATGGGATCTAATGCAAGTGTTGCAGCAATCGCCGTTAGGACCTGTCGACTATCGTTATCTAGTGGTAGAGTCTTAGTACTTAAAGAGTGTCTTTATATACATGAAGTCAGAAGGAATTTGATATTTGTATCTAAACTTGTTAGAAGCGGATATTCATTCCTTTTCTCTAATAAAATAATCATAAATCATTATAATAAATATATTGCAGATGGTATTTTGACTTCTGGTGGACTCTATGAATTGTGCATTGGTGAATATGTCATGGAATGTTACCACCACTAATAAAAAACCTAAAAGTTCTAAGGAGAATGGAAATCATTCGAATATGATTTGGCATCAAAGGCTTGGTCATTTATCTGTTGATAGGATCAATAGATTGATAAGGATGGACCTTTAGATTTTCTACATGTTCAATATTTGCCTACCTGTGAACATTGTATTCGAGGTAAAATGACTAGGATGCCTTTCCGTAACAAGGTTACAAGATGCGAAGGTATTCTTGACCTAGTACATACGATGTATGTGGTCCCTTTAGTACTGCGACGTGAAATGGATATCGATATTATTTGACATTTATGGATGATCATTTGCGATACGAGTTTATCTTCCTACTTCCACATAAATCTGAAACCTTTGAAAAGTTTAAAGAGTTGAAGGCTTTGGTTGAAAACCAAACTGATATGAAGATTAAATGGATTCGGTCTGACCAAGGTGGCGAGTACCTCTCAGATGAATTCAAGGAATACCTTAAAGAGAATGGAATTGTATCCAATCTCACTCTTCCTGGATCCCCCCAACTTAACAGTGTTGATGAGAGACGCGACAGGACCATCATGGATATGGTCCGTTCAATGATGAGAAAAGCACAATTACCACTTAGTTTCTGGGGATATGCAGTAGAGACTACAATATATATCCTGAACAAGATTCCCAGCAAATCCTTACCTAAGACTCCTCACGAGCTCTGGTATGGATCTAAACCTAGTGTCAAGCACTTAAGGGTTTGGGGGATGCTTGGTCCATGCGAAGAACGTGGATGCAAGTAGGCTAGAGTCTCGCACTAGAGAGTGCTACTTCATTGGGTATGTTAAGGATGGTATTGGATACCAGCTTTATGACCCTAAGACTCAAAAGGTTTTCATCTATAGAGATGTAAGATTTCTAGAGGATGACTTCCTTAAAGGTCAAGACAAAAATGAAGTTGAGGGAACTCATTGAATCCCCTGAGGATTATGAGCTTCCTGAACTAGAAACTGAAGAGATAAATAAAGATGAATCACACATACCTCTTCGAAGGAGTTCGAGGGTGGTTGCACCACCTGAAAGGTATGGATTCCATGTGTCAGTTGAAACTGACAATGATCCCGCTTCATTTGATGAAGCACTCGCGGATCAAGACATGGATAGATGTATGATAGCAATGAAGTCTGAAATAGACTCCATGCATAAGAGTGGTGTATGGACTCTAGAGGATCCACCTAATGGGTAAAACCCATTGGGTGTAAATGGATCTTCAGGAGGAATAGGGGACGTGATGGAAAAGTAGAGACTTTCAAGGCACGACTCGTAGCCAAATGCTACCCACAGAGAGAAGGCATCGATTACGATGAGACATTCTCTCATGTGGCTATGCTTAAATCCATCAGGACACTGCTAGCTATAGCTGCATATCTTGACTACAACTTATGGCAGATGGATGTCAAGACGGCTTTCCTCAACGGTACCTTGAAGAAGATATCTATATGGAGCATCCTCAGGGCTTCATAACCGAGGAAGGAAAAGTATGCAAGCTAAACAAATCCATCTATGGGCTCAAACAAGCTTCTCGTAGCTGGGACATCAGGTTTAACGAAACCATAAAGAGTTATGATTTTACGCAAAACCCTGATGAACCATGTGTGTACAAGAAGCTTAGTGGGAGTGCCATTGTGTTCATCGTGCTTTACGTAGATGACATCCTTATCATTGGGATTGATAAGGGAATAATGACCAGTGTTAAGATTTGGCTATCCCATATCTTTGAGATGAAAGATCTTGGAGAAGCCTCTTATATCTTGGGTCTGAAGCTGTTCGGAAACAGAGAAAAGAGGATATTGGGATTATCACAAAACATGGGTATATTAAGAAAATCTTGGAACGTTTCTGTATGGATAATTCCAAGAAAGGTTTCCTTCCCTTAAGACACGGTATCCACCTATCTAAAGGGATGGCTCCTCAAAGTGTCGAGGAAAAGAAAGCCGTGGTTGGATGCCCTTACACATCGATTGTAGGAAGCTTGATGTACGCCATGATGTGTACAAGGCCAGATATCTGCCATGCAGTGGGAGTGGTAAGCCATTACCAATCCTTCTATGGAGAACAACACTGGAATGCAGTAAATAACATATTTAAATATCAAAGACAGACGCACGATTATATCTTGGTCTATGGAGATGGTGATCTCCAAGTCTTGGGATATACAGATTCTGACTTCCAATCTGATATTGATGATCGAAAGTCGACATCAGGGTTTGTATTCTTGTTGAACGGTGGTGCTGTGAGCTGGAGAAGCAAGAAGCAGGACTATACGACAGATTCAACAACATAAGCCGAATATATAGCTGCAACGGATGCTGCGAAAGAGGCGGTGTGATTGCGTAAGTTCATTCTGGAACTTGGTGTTGTTTCCTATGATATTCCCATCCCGTTACTCTACGATAACACGAGAGCCCTTGCCCAGGCAAAGGAACCTAGATGGCATCAAAAGAGCAAGCACGTGTAAAGGAAATACCACATCATTCGAGAGATTCGAAGGCGTGGTGACATCATCATCACCAAGGTGGCCTCTGCCGACAATGTTGCTGGTCCTCTTACCAAACCTTTGACACATAAGGTTTTCGACCAGCATGTAATGAGTATGGGTTTAAGGATTGTACCTGAATGATTCTGAGGGCTAGTGGGAGATTGTTAACAATGTGAGCCCAGGGCGAACCATTCCTACAATAAATGTTATTGTGATGCTTGATATATCAATACAAGTTATTGGTTTATTTCACTCCCTGTCTGAAATTAAGTGAATGAATGCACTATAAGGTCTCTCTGTACAATTAGGGTTATGTACCATGGCTATCTTAATAATCATACAGCGGTTGATTCAATAATTGAATAATATAGGCTGGTGTTTGGATGAATATCTAAGGAGTTACATTGAGGACTCATCAAACACCGTCAAATGATTGTTAAGAGATGATCTCCAGCCTGTGTAGGAGATGGCAATCCTTTCTCACATAGGCTGAAATTTGACCGACCACTTGATGCTGGTCCTCTACATAGGAATAGAGATTCGGAGGTGTCAGATTAGTTAGGTCAAAGAGTTGACTTAATGAGATTGAGATAACCAAAGGCCTATGTCGAATGTTGTCACGATATAGGCACGCATCCTCTGACCGAAGACATATGTATTGTTATATGTCTAAGTATGTACATTTGGCAGACCAATAGGTTGATGACCTAATCAAGGTCTATACACCGGCGAGCTGGTGTGCATATAAGGGCATATGAGTAATACGATCTCTCAAAGGGATCATACAGATTCACTTCTGAACTGGAAGACATGAGCTCACTCATGAGGTATTGGGATCGATCAAATTCCATGTGTGGTTGTCGTGCTTTAGAAGCATGACACGAATGTGAACTTATGACATATGCTTTTAGAAAGCATATGATCAATACCAAATCCCAATGACCAAGATTGAGAAACTTGTTGATGAAACCCTGAAGATGACAGTGTAAAATTGATCTATATCTGCGGGTTGATCACAGGTCTTCTAGAATGCAAAATGTGATCAATAATTGATTGTATAACCATGACGCTTCCATTCCAAGGGAGTAATGAAACAAGTCTGGATTTTAGTGACTCCTCTCAGTAGAGAAGCAATATGATCTTGGTTCAAGTGTTGGACATTGATCTGAATGAGATTCAGATGCAATGAGAAGATTAGATTTACGGACTTGATTAAATCAAGCAACTCTGAGAAATATGTGAGATCTGGATTTGAGATATGATCTCAATATCCAAGTCACTATACATGGAACAATACAATCGTCCTGTCCTTATCTCCAAATATCTGCGGAGAAAGCGCATTATTCCTGAAAGAGTTAAAAAATAATTACAAGGTTGAATTATGTCTGAGCATTGAGAAATGGATAATTAAATGTGAATTAATAATCATGAATAATGTGCATTCGATTCACATTATCTGAATGCATTAGAATGAGTATCCAATGCAACTAAATGTGATTTAATTAATGTGGATATGGATAATGTGGATAGCACTATCCAATTATCCATGTATATTATAAATACGATTTATAATATACATTAGAGAGAGACTTATGTGATTTATATTTGTTGATTAATTGTTAATGTGAATATGATTCACATTGAATAATTAATTGAAAATATAATTACATTTAGTTTTGGGTTGTGAATGGGATTCACAATTTTTTCAATGGCTTGATTGATATTTTCCAAAAGATAATTTGGAATTATTTTTTTGAGAAAATTATTTTCGACAAGAGTTATAGGAGATATCATGAGATAATGAGATCTCATGATATATTAGGAGATTGACCAAGTCCAATCTAACAATAGAGAGGAGGGCTACAACTCTCCATGTGGAGAGGAGTAGTCGTCCCCCCTTATTTAGGAGTGGACCATGGTCTTCTCATTATCCTATCTCTAGTCAAATGTGATTTAATTTGAGATTAATTATATTGATTTATCAATATTAATCAATTTAAATAAATCACTTGTTGTTGTATTTTATCAATAAAATCATAGACGTTGAAAGGAACACAAATCAATCTCTTCCGTTGATTGTGTGTTGTCCATGGATTGGGATCCATGGACTCCCAAAACCCTATATAAGAAGAGGCATGCCTTGCTCTTCGACTTACACACCAACTTGACGAAGTCTCTCTCTCATTCTCTCGTTCCCTCTTCCTTCTCTCTCTTGAGTGGTCGTCCACCCTACCCTAGAAGGAAGAAGGCCCTCATCGTCGCCTTGTGTTGTGCTTCGACGAATCTCGGTACTCCATCTTCTTCAGTGCGTCTCGCTCGCGAAGAAGACATATGATCTCATGTGATGAGATCAGGAGTTTCCTTACTTGGACAACAACTTGGATTGCTAGATCCCCGCGACTCATCCCCGCGCTCGCAAGCGTATCCTCCGAAGGTCGGACTTGAGACAGGAGGCTTATTCTCTTAGAAGCTCGATAGCAACCACACTACAACATGTATTCCTATATCTACCATGTGGTTAGACGAAATGGTTTATGGATCATATGGTTTTGTCATTTAGATTTTTTAAAATTCTGCTGCATCGAGCAACTAGTGTGACTATTCGCTCTTGATCGTATATGATACGATCATCACGCATCGAGCAACTAGTGTGACTAGTCGCTCTTGATCGTATATGATACGATCGTCACGCTTCTGTGATGCGCTTAAGGATCCTCGCGGAGGATTCACCAAATTCTTTAATTCTTATTCACTTTTAATTTTTTATGATTTTTGCGTTTTTTGGGTGTTTTCGATTTTTTCGATTTTTTGGTGTTTCCGGTGTGGTGTTTATATGTGGTGCTTTTCATAGATGAGGAAGGTTTTTGATTTGTCGAGTAAGAGTCATAATCAAAGTCATCCCTAGAGGAATACTATGCAGAGGGGTCGCTGTCAGAGTCGTCCCTAGGGTGAACATAGTTTATAGGTTTTTGAATATCCTCAGGGTTTTAACTGGAGATCCATTCATTTCACCTTCCATTTCCATACCAGATTTGGCATAAAATGAACATATTCGGTCAATGAGATTCCTAAATTTATCATCAATTAATTCATATCTATTAATAATCCTGGAAATGCCATCCTCTAAAAACTTTTCATGATCAATTATGGGAGCAGTCTGAGTGTTCTCTCATTTTTCAACTTGACATCCGATTATTTCATCTTCCATTTTCTTGTATGAGCTGGGAGAAGACCCTTTTGACATATCCAATATATGATTGTTATCTTATGAAGATTTCTCCTAAAAAATCATGGAAGGAGACTACTCAGTGGGAGGATTCAACGAGAATCTGTAGGTTTCATACTCAAAAAATCTTGACGTAGACATGTAATATTGGGTTTAGTAGATTCCATATCCTTGGTTGTGAATGATCGCATCCTCATATAGTGGAATCATACATGGATAATTTGTGTCAATATTATCGGTCCGATCCTCTATATGTACTGCTTGTCCGAAGGAGTGGTAGTCGGGTTGGTCAATAGAGATTTGGTCGTTGGGGCTCAATCCAATATGAATGATCATCAGGTGCAGGTCCCTCCATTCGGTTTGATCGGGTCTCCATATTAATTCTGAGGATCAAGGAAAGTTCTGGATTTGTGCATTATTGACTTATTAAAACAAATTTCTGAGGCGAGAATGAGATCGGTTGGGATTGGTGTCTCGGCCAGTCACGTGTCTCAAAAGTGATTTGATCTTTATGAGTTTCAGTGAGGAATCATGAATAAGATGGTTATGTCCAAGATGGCATTTGATCATGTCTGGACAAGAGTGAGGGAGGTGGAAAATATGAAGGTTTGTTGGATTCGATCGGATGATCTGAGGAAAATGAATTGGAACTTATAAACTGGACTGGATTTATCTAAGGGTCAGAGTTTCCTATGAATGTCGGTGGATTCCTAGAAGAAAAGGGTTTAGAGGATTTGGGCTTGAAAGAGAAAAACTCATTTTCATAGTATAGATTTGATGGATACTCGGACAAATGGCATGTCATTTTCAAAGGTGGTTGATGAGTTGACATTGTTGATATTGGTTAAAATTGTGCAAATGCAAAGAAACCCTAATTTTTTATGAATCAACAAGGGAGAGTGATGGCACAAGTGTGCGGATTCTGATCTTCAAACTCGGTTCACGTATACCAAAACACAATTCAAACCCCATGTTCACCAACTCACACAGTGAAGCCACAAGAGTTCGGCCAATTATCTTGTCAATTTTAGTTGGTGATAAATCCAATCTTGGAAAAGATTAGCGAGTTGTTAGGTGCCGGTAGTTTTTCTAAAGACTGGCTCGAATTCTTACGACTAGTTGCACCTGCTTTCAGCCAGTATGGGTGTAAGTACAAACCGTGAAACGTTGCCCGTTACTTAAGGATGGAGCCTTGCATAGTATCGTTTACACCACACTCTCTGCTAAGGAAATCCGGACCGTTCACCGGCTGCCGTGTTCCTCATTGAAAAGTAGCTAATCATTTATATAGAATCAATAATCAATATGAAAATCCGAAGCTCGACTCTATCCTTAAGTGTATGTCTCTCACCTCACACCAAGATAAATGAATACAAGGACATGGTTCCTCTCCCGCAAAAATTCTCAATTTATGGTTTATTTTGAATCGACCTTGTTTAGTAGACCTAATTTTAATTAGGAGATCACTAAAGAATTAAGTGAGCAAAAATACATATCTACCATCCAGTCCCAATTACCTTTAAAATTCACATGATAAAAAAGGAGGGAGAAAATCAGGTAAGAGCTGATGCACGCGAAAAACTATGATGCATGCTTAGTTAGAATACTTACAGTGGTTCCTCGCGATCTCCATGTTGGATGCAATACAAGAATTTAAAAAGTATTCTATATGAATGCAAGCCGATAAAAACCGCACCTAGCAGATAGTTCTATTAACCGGGAAGAAATGAGTTAAATTTTTTTAACTAAGTTGAACGAGCTAGAGTGCGTCTAAATTAAGTGCAGTGTGGTCCTAGGTTCTACGAGCACAATCAATAAATCCTAGAAGCTCTAGTTGCCGTATGTGCAGGTCTAATCTACAATCCACTCAAGTTGGGACCCATCCTCACTGGAGAGTGAAACATGCAACGACACACCACAAAGAAAGTTTGAGGTCTTTTTACATGCACGAGAGTCCAAACAGACACCGTTGTAAACGAGCAATTAGTTACAAACAATTACAAGCGATGAAAAATAAATCATAGACTCTACACTCTCTCACGACTCGACTCCATCTTAAATTAATGCAGCTTTTCGGAAGTTGGTGAAGATGGGTCGGTTTTTATAAAAATCGCTCCACGTACGTCGGGTACCTTACATGAAAAATAAGAGAGAGAGAGAGTAAGAGAGTGACTAAAAAATTATTCAAAAATAAATACAAGAAAATAAATGTTGGAAAAAAGATGGCAATATACAATGGCATGATCCGAGGTCAGACTACCTGATTGTGTGAAAATTAATTTTTCTAAACACAACCTAAGTTGTTTGCCTCCCCGACAATGACGCCATGTGATGAGTCCGATATTTACCATCTTTAATTGTCGAGAATTATGCATTTTAAAAATGATGTGTCGTTTCATTGTAGGCTAGTGAGATTTAGGGGATCAGAAGTCTCAACAGGTAATTGGAATCAATCGAGAAAAATAACCACTTAAATTAATTAATTAAATTGAAATTGAAGCGATTTTTTATGTTTATTTAGCTTGGGCAAGTCTTAGGGTCGAACTCGAGGAGGCAAAGGAACAACCTAATCTATGTTTGTCAAATTTCATGCGTGGTTTTTGAGGCTGATATTTTTGATGCAATTTTTGAATGCAAATAAAATGAGGCCAATTTTAGGGACTAAAAATTCAATTTTGAATTAACGATATCCGAAAATTTTGAAATTTGGAAGATATGTAATATGTGATGAGGAGTGCACTATAATTTTTTTGGAATTTTCTGATATAAGATGAATATTTTATGATTAATGAATGCAAATAGTGAGATTTTCACTAATAAATTATAATAAATATTAAACCTGTTATTTTCAAGAAATAAATTTATCCAAGATATATCAATAAATGAAATACCCTAGAAAAATTATAAACCCTAAAAATGTTAAATTTAATAACAATAAAAATTTAATTACTGAAATACACAAAATGATTTTAATAGAGAAAAATATGCATGCAAATGCAATTCTTTTCGGGCCCAACATAAGTAACAATTAATTCTACGACTCATGAGCTTTTGGCATTTTTCGGAGCTGTGATTAATTAAATATGAATTTCTAAGCGTAAATCGGACAGAATATGCAAATTTCCACAAGAATATTAATTATTAATTAACCACAATATATAAAAATATCACAAGCATGTCATATTATAGAGAATTAATTGATAAACATCGTGCAATTTTTTAATAAATAAAATGATGCAATAATGTAGTTTAAAATATAAAGGGAACTAAGGGGTATGTTCGCAAAATTACAGTAATGGAATAAAATAACAAATGTAGAGAAAGGGCTAAAGTGGAATTACCAGCCCCGCTAAGGGGTTTTCTACAAAAATTCTAGTTAGTCACGTGCATAGCATGTGACCTTCTAGCGGCTGGACTGAGGTGTGGTTGGGCGAGACTATAGGGGGCTTCTTGCAAAATTCCCCCGTACACGTGAAGATCACGTGGGGGTGTTCTTCACAGACGTTCTCCCACCATACGTGTCATGCACGTGGTGGGGGCCTCGGGCCTCGAGTCCGGTTGCGCTAGACGGTGGAGGCTGTCGGAATGGAGCACAAGCGGATGACACCCGGAGTTGCTGAGGTGGCTCAACGTCGGGTGGAGTATGACGTAGTGGATAGAAGGCGTTGATGGCTCAAGTATACTGGAGGATGAAGCGAGGCCTTGTTAGTTGCTAAAGGCGATGAAGCAGCTCCGGCGGTGGTGAAGCTTGATGGGGGAGGAGTATGTTGATGAAGTAGGGACGATCGTTAGGCGATGGTGGAGCTAAGGTAGTGCGGCGATGTTGGCTCAACGACGGGATGCTAGAGCGAGGGCAGGCACACGAGATGCGCGGCGTTGCGACAAACTCAAAGAGCTTGGATCTCGTCGGGGTAGAGATGGACGATCATGTGCTGTCACCACTGCACGCCCCTCTCAATGGTGCTATCAGCAGATCCAGTAAGAAGGAGGGGTGGCGTGAGATTAAATAGGGTGGAGAGCATCTGGACTGATGAGGAAGTTTGGGGTTGACGACGGCGATGGAGAACTTGATTGACGAGGGGAACAGATCGAAGATGGGGTTTAATTAGAATCAGAGATTGGGATCGTAAAGATCTAATGGGAGGTGATTGCCAATGAAAGATGGTGGCGGTGACCAAAGGAGGAAGGTGGTGGTGGTATGTGTGAATGGGGGAATGACAATGGAGAATACTGGGGGAAGGAGAAGGCACGTACAGGGCGCGTGTGCAGGAGGCACGTGCTCTGCACGTACGGGGTCTTTTTTTATTATTATATTTCTAAACATTTTTAAATAAAATGAAAAATAGAAAAGAAATAGCAAACGACATCGCATCGAAAAATTTTCTTCACAAAATTGATCATCTCGATGAGATCTACAAATTTCATGAAAATATCAAAACCAACATCGATCAGTTGCGCAAAGTTGTATTTTGGTGGTTTTCTATGTACATAGAAAACCATATTTTTGGGTTTTATATTTTTTTGTGATTTTTAAATAGGTAAAAATTCGATAAAAAATATAATAAAATCAAGTACATGTATTCACATTAATCTATTTTTTGGATTTTTAATAATTAAGAAAACTGAGAAATAGAATACAGTGCAATACAGAGGACTTTTATATAAACTGTTAGTGAAAACTCATATTTCTTTAATTTCAGTTTTATGTTGGATCTAGATTTTTGTACCTTTTAATAAAACTTATCTCAAAGAAAATAAATGAGAAAGAAATAATATACACGGGGATAAGTACGTACATAAAATAATAGGTCAAAATTACTAGAATACACAATGTACAAAAGAGGCCCAAAACCCAATAAGTCAAAAACGCTAGAATACACAATGTACAAAAGAGGCCCAAAATCCAACTTTCATGTATGAGCTCCAATTCACTTGAACTTGGTCTTGTTTTAAAAATTATCGAATGTACATTAGTTCAAAAGTGAGTAGGATCAAATCGGACATTGTATGAGGAAGATATCAACGTTTTAGTCCAAAAATCCTAAAATTAAGGTTTGAGTTTCTGGTCCACTTGTGGCAGTAAGTGATTTTTGTATTTTTCATTTATTATTTTTAGTGATATGTATACATTGAAGTGGTTTCAGGACATTTGGAGTTAGTATTAATTAGTTAAAAATCGGGGAAGTTAGCCTATTTTACATGTCAATTGGGCTGGAATTCTTGGCTCCTCATTTTATGCAATTATAAATGATAAAATTCAATTATTATTTATACATGCATGAATGCTAATTATGCAATATAAATGAAGAAGTGCAGGTGAATGCTAATTATGCTAATTATTCTCGTCCGTACTCTGAGTCATTCCTTCTTCATATTGTATCCGTCCATTCCTATTCTTCATTCATTTGATCCCTTCTTTTTTTTTCCTACACTTGGGCTATTTCAAGCCTAAGTATAGGGGAGAGACCCGTCAGTTCTTTTATGTACTTTTGTATTTAGCCTAAGATACGGCTTCATACCACTTTGTGCTAGGAGAACATAACAAAAGCGAAGTATAGGGGGTGTACCGTATATATTTCATATATACTTTAGCCATAGCTCTTATTTCAAGGATTTTCAAAAAAATTTTGGGCTAAGGTATAAGTATTTTTTGAACTGATTTGAAAAGATGCTTGTAAATGCTTTGAAATTTCTTTCTAACTATGTGACATTTGTTTTGAAAAATATTTGACATTGGCTTGAAAAACTGGATTTTACTTGTTTCTAAAACCTTTTGAAAAATATATTGAAATTTTGTATATTATGTGACATGGTTTGGAAAATCTTTTCAAAAATCTGTTCAAAAATGAGGGTGTAAATGAGACTAACTTGTGTTTGTAAATAAATATTATTCTTCAAAAAAAATAAAAGGCTTGTAAATAAAAAACTTTTCCAAAAAAACATTTTTATCTTTCCTTTCATTCTCTGCTTTTTAAAAAATTCTTTTTCAAAAAAATGTACGTCCTTTCTTATTTACCTTTCTTTAATTTTTTTTAAAACATCAAAAAATCTTCTTTCTTCTTTTCCTTTCTTATCCAAAGAAATGGAAAATCTTTTCAAAAAAATTGTTTTCCCTTTCCTTTTAAAAACTAAAAAAATTCCAAAAAATCTAACTAATGAGTTGGTTTAGTCCCTGACACTTACAAATTCACACAAGATTGGTGAAGTTCAAGAACACTTGGTTTATGAGGTCTTGAGATTTTAAGTTAACCAGCCTTGGTCATTAGGGTCTTTGACTTAATCATTCACATTTCCCTAGTTTGAAAGATTTGTGTTCTATATTGCACGCTTAGTCTCTACTTTAAGAATATGATCAACACCTCACGTAGACGACTGCAGTTATGATGAGATGAGTTGAAATTTCACTTGAGGAACTGTGATGAGGGATTTGAGTTTGGACCTGATTTTATGATGCTTGAGGATGGGATAAAATCAATGAAGACTTCATGAAACCTGAGTGTCAACATCTTTAGCTAGTATGAGAGCATGGTTCTTGTACTATCTCTTTACATTAACCTATGTGCAAGGGTGTGATGAAATCTAAAAAATTGTTGATCAATGTGTGCCAACTTGGTTAAAGTAGTGGAGCTAGCCAAAATTTCAGGAAAAAATAAAGAAAGAAAAATCTCTACACTACAAAGTCAAATACAAAGAGCTTCCACCAAAGGTGAGTGCTCCCAACCATTTCAAAGCGTCCACTTGGACCACCGCTATTAGGACAAGGAGTCAGGCTAGAAACCAAAAAGGGCTCTGCATCGTAAATGCTGCAAGTCTGGGTGTAACAGGTACAATAGGTACTCAAAAAAGGCACATCTCAGCGTATTCCCGGAAAAAACAAGTGCAGACGAATTCGGATTCTCTTGACGGACACATTGATCAATAACAAAAAAAATACATTTGTTGAGTTAATAAGGCACTCGAGAGGATCCTTATTCCAATGAGAGGGAGAGAAGAAATGACACAATCCTATGCCCTCCATCAACTGGCCTTCCATCTACACTTTTAAGTCTGACAACTAAAGAAACAGTGGTTTGGATGCAAGAAATGACTTATTCCCTAGTGTTGAGGATCCATATCTGAGTCGACTACTGGCGCCTGAATGCTGCGACCAAGAAAGACCACTTTCCCTTGCCTTTTATCGATTAGATTTTGGAGAGACTCGTAAGGAAACATCACTTCTGTTTTCTTGACGGGTACTCAGGCAACAATCAAGTAGCTATAGCCCTGGAGGACCAAGAAAAGGCCACATTCACATGTCCATTCAACACATACACATTCAGGCGCATGCCATTTGGGCTCTGCAATACCCCAGGCACATTTCAGCAGTGCATGATTGTTGTATTTACCAAGATGGTGGGAGATTTCTCGGAAGTGTTCATGGACGACTTCTCAGTTCATGAGGATTCCTTTGATACATGTTTAGCGCACTTGGACCAAGTCCTCATACAGTGTAGAGAGGTGAATATGGTACTCTCTAGGAGAAGAGTCACTTTATGGTTGCAGAGAGTATCATGTTGGGGCATGTCACTCCAAAAGGGGAACGGAGGTTGACCCTGCCAAGGTGGAGGTGATCAAAAAACTTGATCCACCTACCAACGTGATATTAGTAAGGTAATTTCTAGGGCATGTTGGATTTTATGGAAGATTTATGTAGGATTTGTTGAAGATTGCTCGCCCACTGACTGAGCTCTTGGGGAAAGACACAAAGTTTGTTGTGGATCGTAGGTGTCTGGAGGCCTTTGAGCTCTTGAAGATGAAGATTTATGCCTCGCCCATCCTACAAGCTCCTGATTGGTATCTTCCCTTTGAGATCATGATTGACGCTTTAGATTTCATTATAGGAGTTGTGTTAGGACAACGACGAGGGGGATCCCGTTTGCGATCCGCTACGCGAGCAAAGTGTTAGACCCTATACAGAAGAATTTTACTATGACTGAAAAGGAAATGCTCGTTGTAGTATGGGCCCTCATGAAGTTCAGGTCGTATATTTTGGGCTCTAAGGTGAGAACCTACACTGATCACACAACAATTCGGTGCTTAATGGAAAATAAGGACGCGAAGGCGCATCTTCTTAGGTGGATTTTTCTCCTACAGGAGTTTGACTAGGAGATAAAGATAAACTTAGAGTGAAGAATATTGTGGTTGATCACCTTTCTCGGATTGAGCTTAAGAACTCTCCTGATTATGGGCGGATCAGAGGGACCTTCCCAGATGAGTCAATTTGTGTTATTGACTCACTCCCGTGGTATGCCAACATGGTGAACTCTCTTGTCTCCAAACAAGTTTCCCACGGTTGGACTAGGAGCAACATTGATCGATTCAAGTCGGATTCGAGGAGATACCATTGGGATGATCCTTTCCGTTTTTCGAAGGGCCAGATTATGTTTGGAGAAGGTGTATTCCTCAGGAGGTGTAACTGAGTCTCCTCACATATTGTCATTCACCTGAGGCTGGAGGACACAATTCAGGGAAGAGAACTGCTCACAAGGTACTTTAATGTGGATTGTATTGGTCGTCCCTGTTCAGAGATGCTATCAATTTTGTACAGTCGTGCCTAATTTGTCAAAGGATTGGAGGGATCGTTGGACAAAGAGATGAGATGCCCATACAACCGGTGATTATTTGTGATGTTTTTCATGCATGGGGCATAGATTTTATGGGTCCTTTTCCCAAACAACCATGGACACGAGTACATCTTGTTGGCGGTTGACTATTTGTCTAGGTAGGTGTAGGTTATCCCAACCTGAACCGCAGACAACGAGACTGTCTGTAAGTTTGTGAGGGACCATATTATTGCTTGGTTCAGGGTGCCAAAAGTTCTGATAAATGATGGGGGTAGCCACTTTGTGAATCGAGATGTGAGATCTTTAGCTAAGGACTACGGATTTGAGTACATAGTTACTAGTCCTTACCATCCACAGTCTAATAGCATGGCAGAGGTTTCGAACAGAGAGGTGAAGAATATTTTACAGAAGTTGGTTCGTCCCGATAGGAAGAACAAGTATCAGCTTTTGGACCAAGTTTTATGGGACTACAGGACAACCTACAAGACACCATTGGGAACCTCACCATTTAGAATGATCTATGTCAAGCCATGCCATTTGACCGCAGAGCTGATTCACAAATCCTATTGGGAAATTAAGCAGATTAATTGGAGTTGTCACCTAAGGAAGCTTTGTCGTGACTCGAACGAGCTCGTGGAAATTCGAAACAGGGTGCATGACAACAACTTTATTTATAAGGACAAAGTGAAGAGATGGCATGGCCAACACATTAGATGCAAAGACTTTGTCCCTGGGCAAAAGTTATGGTCGTTCAATCCCAGGTTAAAGATGTTCTACGAGAAGCTCAATTCTAAGTGGACGGGTCCCTACATTGTTCTAAAAGTGCACATCAATGGATGTGTAGAGATAGCTGATCTCACAGATGTTGCACGGTACAGTCCCATGTGGTTAATGGACAATTGTTGAAGCACTTTGTTGATAATAAGGAACAATTGGTCCAAGTCGAGGTCATCAACTTCATGCAAAGCGAGCACATAGCAGATATACCAGATTACTCTTCATGAAGATGCAACATATACATTCTGCATCTTAGAAGATTCACTCACTCTTGTACACATGATTTACTCATTCTTTTAGAGCATAGGTTCCTTCTTCTATAGATACTCACTCCAACTTAGATTGTTTAAAGCTTAAGTATAAGGGGAACCCCTACTCTTGTTTGTATATTCTCGTCCGTACTCTGACTCATTCCTTCTTCATATTGTATCCGTCCATTCCTATTCTTCATTCATTTGATCCCTTCTTTTTTTTCTTCTTCCTATACTTAGGCTATTTCAAGCCTAAGTATAGGGGAGAGACCCGTCAGTTCTTTTATGTCCTTTTGTATTTAGCCTAAGCTACAGCTTCATACCACTTTGTGGTAGGAGAACATAGCAAAAGCTAAGTATAGGGGGGTGTACCTTATATATTTCACATATACTTTAGCCATAACTCTTATTTTGAGGATTTTCAAAATTTTTTGGGGCTAAGGTATAAGTATTTTTTGAACTGAATTGAAAAGACGCTTGTAAATGCTTTGATTTTTTTTCTAACTATGTGACATTTGTTATGAAAAATATTTGACATTAGTTTGAAAAACTGGATTTTACTTGTTTCTAAAACCTTTTGAAAAATATTTTGAAATTTTGTATATTATGTGACATGGTTTGGAAAATCTTTTAAAAAAATATGTTCAAAGATAAGGGTGTAAATGAGACTAACTTGTGTTTGTAAATAAATATTATTCTTCAAAAAAAGGCTTGTAAATAAAAAACTTTTCCGAAAAAAAAACATTTTTCTCTTTTCTTTCCTTCTCTGCTTTTAAAAAAAACTTTTTCAAAAAAATGTATGTCCTTTCTTATTTACCTTTCTTTATTTTTTTTTTAAACATCAAAAAATCTTCTTTCTTCTTTTCCTTTCTTATTCAAAGAAATAAAAAATCTTTTCAAAAAAATTGTTTTCCCTTTCCTTTTAAAAACTAAAAAAAAATAAAAAAAACTAACTAATGAGTTGGTTTAGTCCCTGACACTTACAAATTCACACAAGACTAGTGAAGTTCAAGAACACTTGGTTTATGAGGCCTTGAGATTTTAAGTTAACCAACCTTAGTCGTTAGGGTCTTTGACTTAATCATTCACATTTCCCTAGTTTGAAAGATTTATGTTCTATATTGCACGCTTAGTCTCTACTTTAAGAATATAATCAACACCTCACATAGACGACTGCAATTATGATGAGATGAGTTGAAATTTCACTTGAGGAACTGAGACGAGGGATTTGAGTTTGGACTTGATTTTATGATGCTTGAGGATGGGATAAAATCAATGAAGACTTCATGAAACCTAAGTGTCAGCATCTTTAGCCAGTATGAGAACATGGTTCTTGTACTATCTCTTTACATTAACCAATGTGCAAGGGTGTGATGAAATCTAAAAAAATGTTGATCAATGCGTGCCAACTTGGTTAAAGTATTGGAGCTAGCCAAAATTCTAAGAACAAAGAAAGAAAGAAAAATCTCTACACTACAAAGTCAAATACAAAGAGCTTCCACCAAAGGTGAGCGCTCCCAACCATTTCAAAGTGTCCACTTGGACCACCGCTATTAGGACAAGGGGTCAGGCTAGAAACCAAAAAGGGCTCTACATCGTAAATGCTGCAAGTCTGGGTGTAACAGGTACAATAGGTACTCAAAAAAGGCACATCTCAGCGTATTCCCAGAAAAACAAGTGCAGACAAATCTGGATTCTCTTGACTGACACATTGATCAATAACAAAAAAAATACATTTGTTGAATTAATAAGGCACTCGAGAGGATCCTTGTTCCAATGAGAGGGAGAGAAGAAATGACACAATCTTATGCCCTCCATCAACTGGCCTTCTACACTTTTAAGTCTGACAACTAAAGAGACAGTGGATTGGATGCAAGAAATGACTTATTCCCTAGTGTTGAGGATCCAGATTTTAGGAGAGTCTCTTGGACTGGAACTTTGGGTGACGTTGTGACTCTACTCTTGTGATTGCAGTCCACACTTAATCTCATTATCCTTATTATATATGTATATAGAGAGAATCTTATGAGTAGGGAAATTGGATACCTTTTGACTAGAGATTGGTTCAACTTAGAATTTTAGGATCTCTAAAACCGTAAGTTTTTAAACGGATCAGGTCTGTATTCACATGCACAATCGGGGGTTAATCCAACGTATTCATTCTTGATTTGCTCGAGGACAAGCAAAGTTTAAGTTTTGGGGGTGATGAATCCACGATTTATCATCTCAATATATTGATCTTAACAAAATCCCCAAGTAAAATCTCAAAAAAATTTCCATAAAGTCAATAAATTAATAGAATGGCTCTTGTAAATAAAATACAGTAATTATTATATATTATATTGTACAAAATAAAGTAATAATAAAAATCCGTAAAATAAAAGAGTTTTTCACCTGTAAATAGCCAAAACTTCCAGAATTTTTAACAATTTCATACTAACTTCTTTTCGGCTAATTCTTTCTTTGACTTGTTTGTAAAAATGTATAAAAAAATACAAAAAATTAAAATTAGATAAGTCAAAAAATATGTACATATTGTTTGATTGTTGCAATTTATTTTTTGATGTTTATGTAAATATGTTGCAAATATCTTTTACTAAAAATACAAAAAAAAATTAAAATGAGAAAACTAAAAAAATCATACATGTTGTTTGTTTTATCTGTGGACTTACTTTTGTAAATTCTCCACTCTCTTTTCTCTTTATTTTATTTTATTTTTTAGTAGACACTCTTAATTTCTTTCTATTTTATTTAATTCCCATTCTCTACAATAACTTCTCTTTTCTTCAATTATCCTCTATTCAACTCCTCCATTTTTTACCTCCCATTCAACTCCACCATTCCACCATTTCCCTAGCTTCCATTTTCTTTTCTTTTTATTTATGTGAGAGAGAATCGAGATCTACGACCACCCATCTCGGTGACAGTGAACGAAGAAGTAGAGCGACGACGGCCTCCTCTCTGGTGAGATCTGTTGGCATTCCGACCAACATCGTAGTTGCCTCTGCGCGCTGCTCGAGCTCATCGCTCGTCGGTGATTTGAGGGAAGACAGTGCTTCTTCAGAAACACCACATGTACTCTTCCATCGTATGTGGTTGGCCCCCCTTTTCCCTACCGCCGGCCACCGCCGCAGCCCCACGCCTCAACCTCCACCGTGCCGCTGCGCCTCCAGGCTCTTCAACCGCCCGTTGTTCTCCAACCACCACTGCCAGTGGCCGCACACAACCACCCTCCAGCTGCAACTCCTCCTTCCTGTGCGGCACCCCACCTTGAGCATGGCTACCCTCCTGCGGCCTTCCGCCACCTCTAGTTGTCCTCCTTCCTCCACCACGCGACTGCGGTCGTCATGCTCCAAGCCCGCGCACGCATCTCCATCATCACCTATGAGTGCCCGCTCTGTCGTGCCCCTGGCCATGATGCCACAGCTGACCACCGCGGTGCGTCACCGCGCGCGGCCCCCGTCCGCCAGCCGACCACCGCACCTTTCGTGCGGACCACGTCGTCGTCTCCAGTGGAGCCGCTTTGCCGCCCCTCCCTTATTTTCATTTCTTTTATTTATAAAATTTGCATTTTATTTCCAACATAGTTTTTAAATTTCAAAAGTATCCCTATTCACAGTTTGCATTGCCAATTTAATTTCTGTATTGCACAAATACCCGTATATACATGCGTTAATTTGAACATCTTTTTAGCATCGTTTATTTAATTGAAAAATGTCTTCATTGTTGAGAAACTAATTCTCTATCATTTGGCTATTTATTTGGATTTTTGTGATCTTTTGAAAATAATTAAAATTTTATTAGCGGAAAATTACTTATTTTACCCACTTTGAGGTCTTAAAGTCATATTTATTTCACGGATGCTTCAAAAATTCCATAAAAATCAGAAATGATGCATTTGCATGTGATTTAGTTTGTTCCTAATTTCATCTAAATTAGAGACATCCTGTGCCTTAAATAAATTGGTGACTGATTTTTGTAGATGATTTTTAGTTAAATCCACACACATTATTTTTGTGAAATTCCAACTCTCTTGGATTGCATATATAAATACCATTTTGAGATAATTCGTTCTCTGGATAAATTGATAATATGGATTTATTAGGAATTAAATATTCACGGTCACTTTGTTTTCATTAAAGAAATCATAAAAAATTCATATATTCTCGAAAAAATCTAAAGAAATTAATATAGCCTCATTTCATCGTGTTTAAATTTTAGAAAATTTTTTATGATTTTTGCATTCTATTTGTGCAAGAAATTGCATAAAAACCCATAAAATTGTACGTTTTTCATGTTGTATTTTAACCCTTAAAATTCAAAAAAATGTGCTTTGCATTCTGCACTATATTAGGTTTCTATGAAAAATATAATTGGGTTAAATTGGATTAATTTCACATTAAAATTAATTTGGCTAAGTTGTATATTTTTTATTAACTTGATTCAACTACATTTTGCATTCGCATTTATTTATTTTTGCATATAAAAAATACAAAAATCCACCTTTGAAACCTAGACCTAAATGTTCTGATTTGACACAATGATGTTCCTTTTCCTCTCCGTGTTCGACCCCGAGCTTGCCCTGGATATAAATTAAAATTCATGTCCTCTTCACAAAGACATTTGATTCGGTTCTGCATGATTCGCTAAGTACTCGTATTACAACGAGTACAAATTATATCACGTATTTAACGATTCGTCGCCTATGTTGCTCCACCTATTCTTCCATTCAACTCTAAGAGCATGCAATGCATTTGTATACTATTGCAATGCATTATGCCTTTATGTATATGTAATGTTTGCTCATGTATCGTTTTCATGAGTACAGATATTGTACCGTCTAATATACTAATATATGTCAATTGAGGTTTTGCTTTTGTATTACAAATATGCATGTATGTTTGTTGAAGTTATTTTATAATGACTCATTTAATATGTGAAGTTTTTATGGTTGAATCTTTTTTCTGATTAAATGGTATATAATTAGTGGCATCTACTCAACCATCTAATATGATTTTTTTAGATTTTATTTAACTCCACTTTAATACATAAATTTAGTTGTAATAATATTTATAAAATTTATTTATTTTTAAATTGAAATCAGAAAACCGTGCATAACTGCATATATCCGACATATGCTCTCGTATCTCGCTAATTCAATATTCAGTGACTTGTCCGAACACATATGCATACGCTTTCTTGAACCTTGGTATGATCTATAATCTATCAATCCTCACATAATCAAATTCATATAGTATGATCCCTTTCCTTCATTCAATCAAGTTTACAGTCATTTAACAAGAAATGCCCTTCACAGATATCCTCGGATTTTCCCAATAGAAGTTGGCTCCAATTTGATTTGTTTTTGGGTGGACATCGATGGATATAAAAATCCTTGTAATCTTCAACATTCACAAAAGAGTAGACACAAAAGCGACCTACAAAAATTCATATTCATGCAATCTTTCTCATCTAATCATTTCATTCTTATGGCCACTTAATAAGTAATGCCATCCATGAAAACCCTCATATCTTTTAATATTTTTTGAAACCAATTCTATTAAGTTTGATAGTACCAAAGCTTCCTTTACCAGACTTTGCCAACCATTATGTAGATTCATAAGGCATGGCGATCAACAATAAAACTTATTTACTCGTAACATTCGTCTATACCATTGCTCCTGAACTAAAATTTTAAGGATATACTAAATGACGACCACTTTGTACATAACATCTTGACAAATAACACGTGTGATGTAGATGTGCCTGGTTGACAGCGAGATAAAATATGTGGATTGTTGGGCCATAACTAGGGGTACACACGGAATGGATAAAATTCGTAATCCGTTCCAATATAATTCTATCGGATTGGATTGGTTTTATCATCCTAATGGATCGGACCGGATTGGATTTTTTCAAATCCGTTCAAGTATGGATTGGATCAGATTTTTACTGAAATTCGATCTGATTTACTCCATTAATTCGTTAATACACACATATACATATATATACACATATACATACATACAAATAAAATTGCATACATATATCTATGTGCACCTATTTCGAATTCCTTTGGTCACCATAATCAATGTCATTCATCTCAATTTTTATCATATCAATCTTAGATACAAATTCTCTTGTCACCACCATTTATTCTCTCTTGAAAGTCAAATGTTAAATCTTTAAAATAATAAAGTATGACTATAACTTGTAATATTGTAAACCATGTTCGGCTATTCCCCTCCTAGTTCCTTCTCTATCTCTCTCATTTCACTCCTGACTACCAATATTTATCCCAGTTCATTCTCAGTTCATTTCGACATTGCCCCCTCCTGCACAATGTCATGCCCCTTTAGTACAACCCACAACCCCCTCGCTCGTAATGTCGTCGCCCGTCTCATACAACGGCACCCCACTCCCATGCGACACATTTGTCCTCAATATGATGCCAATCCTCTTATCTTCATTAAATAAAATAGTTTTGAGATAGTTGCCTAGTACATTTGTTAATTACTCTTGACCCTTTGCTTCTTATCTTTTACTTTCTCTAACTTGCAACCTTATTTTATGGATGAAAGTGGATAAGTTACATGACCAAATGCACCACATCCAGCTAAGAACAAATAAACTTTACTTCAATTCCTTTCATTTTTAAATTGACGTACGATTTTGATTTATGTTTTTCATAAAAATCATATATTTTTAATATTGGTTTAATATTACAAATAAATTCCATTCAAGTCTACTTTAAATGAGAGGTATGTCTCTCAAGTGGTTTGCTATATTTAAGTTAGTTTTGTCTTGGATATTCAATTGAGTATGAATGTTATTTGATTATCGTTTGTTAATGATCTATTGTAGAGTTTGAAAGGTGTTCTTGGAAAAATGATGGGCTTTGGCATAGCTTAAAACTCTAAAATACTCATGAGCTTCATCAACATCCGACTACAGATATCATGTTCTTTGTATCCTTATTTGGTAACTTGAGTTATTCTTATTTTAATCATTTATTTAAAATTAATTGTAAAATACAAATAAATGCACCAATTATAAAAAGAAACTTAAATTTCAAATTCAATATAATCATTTAGTTTGACTGTGTGGTCTTCATATTGTTGTAATATATTAGTGGAATCCTTCAACTTTCATTTGATAAGATCTTTCTCTTTTTTACATCTATTCATATTATCAATTTTTAAGATAGTTTTCAAATGTTGAGGGCTAGTGTGCTATAAAACACAAACATGAGAGAGTGGACTATTGAGCATGAAAAATGCAAATGTTAAAATATGACCCAATATGTAATATGATGGTTTGGACTGGATTAGATTGAAGTATTTGATGGATTGGGTTGGATTCGAAAATGAAAATCTGTTAAGATTGGATTGGATATGGATTAAGCCAAAATCGGATCCAATCCGATCCGCATTCACCCCTAGCCATAACAACGCATAGCTCACGGTTCCTTACATTGAACCCTCTTAGCAGCGATAGGCACGATCCTTCTGATTTTTTCTACTATTTTTTGAACAAAAAAGAAGGTTAGGCTTTTATATTGTTCAAAGCATGGTAAAAAAGCTTTCATTGATTTTAATGTGAATCAGATAAGAGATATTTCTTTAATTTCAACATGAATTAGATAATTGAATGGCAACTAAAAATTCTTAGAGAGAGAAAAGCAAAAGGAGCTTATGTCTTGTTTTAGGGAAACTATTTAGATGAATAAGTAGCACATACGCATATTAATCTGTCAATCATATGGCAAGAGTTTAATTTGACATTGTAACATTCTACCTCGGTGGGAGCGCATTTCAACACCCATTCACAAAAATTACTAATGAAACCTTATTTCATGCACCTGAGAACCTAAAATTGAGCTAAATTCCTCAACAAACACACTCATGCACGTATTAACATTGATTTTTTTGATAAATTCATTATCATAAAATAAAAAATAATGTATGACTAAAAACTAATAAATATATGCGAAAACAAAATTCAAAAAATAAATAAGGAAATATGAAGTCAATATAAATATAAATACACATAAATATACTCAAAATTCAAACAATTATATTTATTTTTATACAACTATTGTTCAATTAGTTTATTTTGCATTAATCCAATAAAAATATATAGAAAATATAAAACTATTGCTATAAATAATTAACAAATGGAACCATTTACTTTTTCCATGCGCAATCCAGATTTTATATCTGGAGCATATGAATTCTAATTTACCCCAACTCACTTTTAAAGTTCATCACTTGAAAATCTTTAAATACTAAAGTCATTTTTGAAAGTGATCGAGGCTTATTTGTAAAACATCATGGTCCTTGAACCTACTGTTGTCGTCCAAGACACTCAGAGGACACATGTTATCAGAAGCATGGATTCCTCGCATATGCACACGTCACAGAGCATATCAAGCCTTCAGGTACTCCAGCTTCCCAAGTAGATCCACACATGGATGACATTGTCTCTCATATACGAGAGATCGTGACTCCAGTGGCTGACGCTACCATTATTGGATCCACAGATACTGCCGCTGCAGCTAGAGCCTCTTCGAGCTCCTCAGGTATCGCGTACGCTTTTACAGGTAGTAGCATTGCAGATATGATAGAGTGGATTGTGGACTCTGGTGCATCCCACCATATGTGTGGAGACAGAGCCCAGATCAGGTCTTACATGAATATACCTCATGGTAGATGGGATGTTATTGCTAACGTGGTGCACTTACCCATCACAAAACAGGGGGAGGTACATCTGACGACATCCACACACCTTCATAATGTTTTATATACCCCTGATTTTCAAATGAACGTACTTTCTATTAGTCAGATTACTAAGGATATGCATTGTCATGCCATTTTAGACCCTCCTCTTGTGTTTCAAGACATACTCACGGGCAAGGTGATTGGATGTGGTTGTGAGCAATGGGGGATCTATAGACCGGTCCATCCTCCTCATGCTGGTACATCCATTATTCCTACCAAACCAATCTCACTATACCTATGGCACCTTCATTTTGGTCACTTTTCTCCATAGAAGATGTGTCATGTCCTCCCACAGATCTCCAGGAGATGGTCCTTCCAGTGCGAGGACTGTCAGCTTGGGAAGCACCACCGTTCCTCATTTTCATCTCGTTAGAGTCATAGCAGTTCCCAATTGTTTGAGCTCCTTCATTTAGATATAAGGGGACCAAGTTGTGTCCATGATCACTAGGGACACCGTTTTTATCTGATTGTTGTGGATGATTTTTCTGACTATCTTTGGTTTTTCCTCTTGAAGAATAAATATGAGGTTGGGTCTGTTATCAAGTCATTTGTTAATGAGATAAAGAATATTCTTTCTGCCAATGTCAAATATCCGTGTTCTAATAATACCTTAGAGTTTTGCACCCTATGATGTATGTGCGGCACCGCTGGGGGTACCTAGCAACCGGAGGGTTGCTAGAGGGGCCTAGCAGCCACCTAGGTATGCCGCAAGAGGCCTGGAAACCGCTAGATGGTCGTTGTTACTTGTTAGTGGTGACAATAGGATCTACACCAGAACACCGGTGTAGGACCATTGCCCCAATACCATGCGAAAAAGATGAGAAAACACAATAACTTGTTTAATTCAAGAGGTCTAAGTGCCCTTATATAGGACAAGATCCTAGAGTGCTCATAAACAGGAAACTACATAAATATGCCTTGAGGGTTACAATGAAATAAGATAAACATAAAAACATCTCCAACAGCAACATTCGATGACCTTTAGAAACAAGAGTTTGTATAACGAGGTCATGTTGCGTCGAGAATTCATGCATATTATTTCCCTGTTTGAATTTTTTTTACAGAAACATTGAAGAAAGATGACCATTTTCTAAAGTTGTACGTGAAGATAAATTTAGATATCAAATATAGGGTTCTCATTCTTGGATCTATCTAATTAAATCTTGATTGATGATTTGTGATACTAAAAAGATACATTTAATCACATATATTCAAATTTAGATGTTGGTTGAAAACAATGATTAATAGTTAGATCTATTATATCTGGCATTTTCAATGTACGATTGACTCGATGAAAATGAGAATAATGGTTTCTTCTTATAACAACACTTAAAAAACCTCATGTTAAGATGCTATAAGGTGTATAGATAAAAAATGGGAAGGAGGGAAAGGGAAGGGAAGCTTACGAGAAGATGTATATATCTTACCGTTCTCAAACCATGGCTTGGCTCTCCATGGCCACATGCCTTTCGTAAAATCAAAGAACGGTGGTGCCAAAAACTCGTCGTCGATCTGTGTCATTCTTCCTCATCACATTCACCTTGTTACATACCATGCTCAATGCATCTCTCTCTCTCTCCCTCGTGGATCGTGGTTGTGGTGTCTAAAACATAGGGGATGGGTTAATGAGGGGAGCGTAACTACAAGGATCTAAAATATGAAAACAGAGCTTTTCAACCTCAATGCCAAGCATATGAGAATGGGACCTACTAATTAATCGCTAAACACGTGATTGAGGACCATTTAATGATAGGGTATTATACAGTATTCACAAAATCTAAATTTTTTTCAAAAAAAATATCATTCATTATCAAAAAAGTGCACAATCCCATCACTATCATCGTTCGCTCAATAATTAGGGGACCAGGTGATCAGAGTACATTATACAAGCCAACAACACAAAATGTATACCGTAGAAGGGAAAGATTTCCTAAGTTTATATTCTTACATATAACACCTCTGATGACAAGCAAACCCTTTTTTAAGGATTTCCCAAACAATTTTGTCATGTCCACTGTATATAGGGTTTATTGGGACATGATTTTCTCTAAAAGAGTTTAAGCAAATCAGCTTATAGGAAATGGACTTCTTATTTTCCAGAGAGCATGTCATTGTTGAAGTTCTCTAGACCTAGAATTCCACAACCATCATTTTCCATAGGTCGACATTTTTTCCAAGTTATCTTTCCCTTTTTGCCATTTGCGAAGGACGTCAATTGATGCATCAGTTAGACGATGCAAGATTTGTGATGTTAAGATGGTTAAGAGGGGGCAAGGATGACCCAATAAGTGTTGGAATGAGACTATCCAAAGGGATCTTAGTTATTTGGATTTTAGTATGAAAATGACCCAAATAGATTTGAATAGAGGCAAATGTTAGAGTATTTGGTTGTGCGTCATATGAGTTGTAGGAGGGTAAATGGATCTCTCCAGGATCCATTTATCCCATCCATGTATTTAGTCTCACATCTACCAGTGGTGGGACTTGGAGGCTCTGTGGAGGCTATATACAGAGCATCAAGCCTCTTGTTTCCAATGAGAAAGTTTAATAGAATATCCAACCCTTTGAGGGTTTCTCCCGTGGTTTCATACCGCTCCTTACGGAGTAGGGATCCACGTTAAAATCTTCTTGTTCTTCATGTTTATATTTCTTTACTTATGCTCTATTTACCATTCCGCTTCCGCATTCTCTATTTTCTAACATGGAATCATAGCAGATCGATTCTCGAGGACTTCAAGTTTTTTTTCAAGATTTCATTATTGTTTGTTCTTGAAGACCTTCTTTATAAAGATCATGTTAGTGATTTGTTCAAGTTCTGAAATTTGTACGAGGCAGATGTTCATGTTTGATTTCAAAACTGTTCGAATAAAGCAATTAGGGTTCCTGATGGGACCCTAATCATAGTTCATGCCTCCAAGTCCTTGTGAAGGCGTAGTTTTTCCAATCCGCTCCTAGCGCCTCCATCTCATGGAGGTGCCAAAGCTCCACGAGGAGCCCTCCAGCAGCATCCCATGTCGAAGCCAAGCCATCAGACTCCAGAGCTTGCATCTTATCGACCATCACCTGGCGTCGATGGCCTCTAAAGCCCCAGGCGGAGCATGTCACCCTCCCAGGCACAGAGGGAACGTGTCGTAACTCCTCGCACATTACACGCACATGGTGCGCACCCCAGGCGAGGGCAGTGCGCCTCACCTCCAGCATCCACGTGGGGGAACCTCACACATTCCGTTCCAGGCGACGCTGCCTCACCAAAGCTCCTTCACCAGCTTCGACGGCACGACGTCTTTCCAGCATCTCCAGGAGCGCTCGATCCAAGCACCGATTGTGCATGAGACCTCCCCAGGCGATTGCGGTACTACCGCACCCATTCCCACAGCGCACAACATGCCTTTATGGTTTCGCGACGACGTAGATCCTGTCGCGACAAGCCCAATTGGCGGCGGCGACCACCAATTCCTCCTTCAGATCTCCAGGCCTCAAGGCGGAAGAACCAGGCTGCATAATGGCGGCAGCCTCTAGTACAGCTGAAGGTGGAGCTTGTCCTTTCCAGGCGACGCCGCACACCTCTCCGTGCACTCCCTCCTATCCAGGTAGAGCCCTATCACTAGGCCACAACGACGGCAGTCGAAAGATGGGTTCCCAGTCCAAGAACCCTAGTTGCACCTCTTTGGGAAAGGAGGGGTGCCCGATTACCCTTCTTATTAATAAAACTGCAACTATTTGACGAAAGGGTTCCCATGTTGGGAACCCTAAAGAGGGATGCAGCTATTAAGGATGGCTATTACGATAGGGCCAATCGGGTCGTGATATATAGAAAAAAATGGTTTTCAGAAAAAGGGCGTACAAAAAAATAGTATGCAAAAGTGTTTTCAAAAAAATTATGATGTGCAAAGCCGAAAAATAATGGTGATCGACCTAAAAAAATGATGATGATGGCATTGGCCATTAAAAAGGGGGGGAGGTAAATAGCCAAGATTTTTTTTTTGAAAAAAGGGGGAAGAAAGATGGGAAAAAAGTTGCGAGTTCGGCTTATTGTTTTCATATTTGTCCATGTCATTCTAGTCTTCTCCCAACCATGGATCTAAATCTCACAAAATTTCAATTTCGAAGGGTGGAGTATCTCGAAACCTATATGCATGTCGATTTCTCGGATTTCGCTTGATATCTCGTGAGATGTCGGCGAGATTTCGGGTCATCTCGCCTGAAAAAAGGAATATGTAATTAAAAATACCCATTGTTGGCGATATGGACTGAAATGTCATTCAAAACTCGCCCATTTCGACCGAGTTTCAGCAGCCAACTTCTCCAAGCTTCCTCCAAGGTCATATTTCGCCACTTGCTTCAAGGTAAGCCAAATTTGGCCAAATCTTCATCAAATTCTTCAATTTTTTAGGGGTTTTACTCTTAAGATGTTGATCTAGCTTTGGTGTGGTGTTTTTTTGAGAGATTTCGAATATCTAGCTTTATTTTTGGAGAACAAAATTAGGAGTTTTGTATTTTAATTGCACAATAATGATAGTTTGCATACAACATGTAGTAAAGCGTACTTTGAGAACATTTTGTAAGATATACGGAAGAGGAAATTGGGGCTTTTGTGTTTTAATGTGGAATGATGTTGAGTTCTTCAATGATAAACTCGGATCTTAAGTTGTGGAAGTAGAAAACATGTTTCAGATTTTTTTTGTAAATGAAATTTAAAAATTGAGTAAATCCGAAATTCAATCTTAGATCTATTGTTTTTTACATGTTTTGTGTCACTTAGGTAGTCTTGTCGAAAATGGTCTCCTAATTGCTAGATCTAAGACCCTAATGTATAAATCTAATGTATTTTTCTGAAAATCAGAATACTAAGAGTATACTTTCAATTTCAAAGTGTATTAGGTGTTAGAAAAATTAAAAATAAAATAAATTCGAAAATTAAAACACAAATTAATTAGCAATTTCTTAATCGGTTGCATTGTATGCCTCTTGAATGTTTGTTCTTTGTTGGAGTATAAGTTGTATGTGTCATATATGAGGGAGATAAATAAATGGAAACCTCCTGGATCCATTTACCCCATCCAGTTGTTTAGTCTCACATCTACCAGTTTGGAGATGTGGAGACTCCATGGGTACTATATATAGAGCCCCGCACCCATGTAGTCCATTGAGAAAAAAGCGATGAAGCATATGCCCCTTTGAGGGCTTCTCCCGTGGTTTCATCCCGCTCCTTAGGGAGTAGGGTTCCACGTAAAATACTTGTGTTCCAATTTCTTTATCTTTATTTCCGATTCCGCTTCATAATTTCTAACATGGTATCAGAGCGGGTCGATTCGAGGATTTTATGTTCGTTCATCAGTTTTCGAGATTCGTTAGTTAATTATATTTTGAAAATTTACGTCTGAAGATCATTATTGTGTATCATTCCACATTCAAGATCAAGTTCTAGGGTTTTCATTTTGAAAACCTATTTCTACGCTGACATCGATTGTTCTGCAAATATCTACAAATTCAGGGATCATTCTAAGGGTTCCTGGAACCCTAAATCAGATGCAGGCGACCACCCTCTTCAACCACGCAGCATGCATCCTGGTCGTAGAAGATATTAAAGCTCAGCAAGACATCAAAAGAGAAAATTTTTCATGGTCATGTTGCCAGATCTCGCAACGCAAAACCTCCTTCTTCAGATCTCGGATCCCAGCAACATCGGATAAGCAACGTGATATCCTTTTTCGAGCATGCACTATCTTTCAGCCCTAATATCCCCCGCCATCAACAGCAGGCTACCCTAGCATCGTGCAGCCCCAGGCGCCCTATCGGAGCGCTGCAATTTCTCCCTTTACCGCGCGCATGACCTCTAGTAATCCACACACAGTGCGAAGACAGCACACCGATGACAGCAAGGCAACACATCCCAAGTCCTTAATGTTGCCTACCTCCTTCGACAAAGACCATGTGCACACCCACAGGCAACCCAAATGCATCGCCCCACCCTTTGGCGCATCCGCGTGCACAACGACATCACTTCAAGCTGCGTCTCAATGGCCATCACGCATGCGGTGCCAAGCTTGCGCTCCAGGCGGCAACGCCCCTTCAAGGCGGAGATCGTGTCTACGCACTGGCCCTCTTCGCGTGAAGTCTAGGTGGCGGGCTCCCTTACATAAGCGGCTCACAGCTTCTCCTCCTCGTGCGAGCTCGATGACTTCCAGGCAGCGTGCCCTTACTGCAAGAACAGAGAAGCCTCTTTTTTGGGGGGGCAACGTTTTTCCAACGGGGGTTCCAATCGTGGGAAACCCTAGTGTCACACAACAACAGGATCAGATGGCCCATTTAAAAAAATCTTTGTATAGTAAATGCTCCAAGTGGTCTGCCGGTTCATTCCAAATAAAAAGAGAGAGAAGGGGAAGTGATGGGCCTAGTTTGGACCGTGAGTTCTTGTTTAAAAAAATAAAAAAATAAATAAAAAAGGGAGGTAATGAAAGAAATGGTAAAAGGCGCATACAATACAAAAGTCGTACATAATTCAAAAAAAATGTTTCAAAAAAAGGGGAAATGATTTTCAAAAGCCATAAAAATTTGGGACGGCTTAAAATTTTATAAAAAAATACGGCTTAAAAAATGAAGAAAAGACGCATAAGTTTTTTAAGAATATCCATGTTTTCCCCATATTTTTATTATCTTGTTTTCTCTCAACTTGGTCGACGAATATCATTCCGACCAGTATGGGAGAAAGGGGGAGTATATGTAGAGTCACAGGTCTTGATCCAGATTCAGATTTCAGTCTCCAGATGCCAGTGCAGTCCAGATGCATCCAGATTTCCAGACTCTAAAGTTCAGACATTCAGATTGGTTAGAGTCCAAGTTCGAGGCACTCCATGTTTGAGTGATCCATTTTTCTAGTTCTCCAGAGAGAGACTCAATTTCAGACTCGCACATGTATGCGGTCTTTTCAGATGAGCACATGTATGCCATCTTTTGTAGTGGTCCCCATCATTCTTCTTATTGTTTCGGCCAGAGTTTCATGTGAGCCATAGGGACTCCAGAGTAGAGGACCATTCCCTAGGCCATGATAGCAAGGGTTTTCGTGTGGTATCATAGGTACTCCAGAGAAAGGTACCATTCTCTGTGCCAGATGGGAGAGACCATTTCTTTGACGAGGAGACTTCTTTCAAACTCCATTCTCCAGCGACCGTGGACTTCGACGAGGAGACTTCTTTCAGACTCCATTCTCTAGCGACCGTGGACTCCGACGAGGATTGCACTTCCACGACCTTTTTCAGTTCGGCCCTTTCAGAGATGGAGCAGTTGTCCACATGTTGTGGCAGGCAAGAGTACTCCGACAAGGAGACTCGTTCCAGTTGCAGTGACTCTGATAGGCGTAGTATAGAGCACATGCTCTCCGACGAGGAGATTCAACAGACTCACACTCCAGCCTATTCGTCCTCCTCACCTGCACGGCATGAGAAGCAACGTCCTCGACAGCAGCAGTTGTGCGCGTTGGGTTGATATTGTTCGTAATGTCCTGTAGCATGAGTTGAGTTTCTTTCTGTTTGTCCAAGCTAAACATTGCATGCTCCATCTTGAGGGGAAGTGTTGGAGTGTAAGTTGTATGCGTCATATATGAGGGAGATGGACCCATCCAGTTGTTTAGTCCCACATCTACCAGTTTGGAGATGTGGAGACTCTGTTGGTGCTATATATATATATATATATATATCCCCATACCCATGTAGTCCATTGAGAAAAAAGCAATAAAGCATACGCCCCTTTGAGGGCTTCTCCCGTGGTTTCATCCCGCTCCTTAGGGAGTAGGGTACCACGTAAAATACTTGTGGTCCAATTTCTTTATCTTTATTTCCGATTCCGCTTCCGCTTCCTATTTTATAACATTCTTCAATTTCCTTGCAGGTTTCGGTGATCATCATCATGGCACATTTCGATTCTGGATCTAGATCTGACAGTTCTGAGGATTAGAGGGGTGATTTCAGTGGAGACATTAGTTGGAGGTATGCCTCCACTCCTAATGGACATAAAGCAAAACCACAATGCAATTTCTGTGGAAAGAAGTCGGGAGGAGGTGGGATCAGAAGGATGAAGCAACCTCTTGTTGGCAATAACAAGAATGTTGCCAAGTGCATGCGTTGTCCCGAAGATGTGAAGGACAAGGTGAAGGCCAACGTGGACGGGAAGAAGGATAGGGATACAGAGAGGGTAAGAAGGGTTGAACAATGGAAAGAGTTCATGTTTGAGAAAGAATTCAACATCCTCTTAGATTCAGACGATGATGACTTTGTCTATCCGACAGACATTCAGACTACAGGGGAGAGGAGGGCATACAGGAAGGCAACAAAAGAATCATTGAGGAGCAAGTTCGAGAAGAGAGAACTCGGTGGTGCACAGGGCGGCTTCTATGGTGCGGGCAGCAGTGGGAGTGGTTCTGGAGGCGCACCCATACCACCACCCACCAAAAAACACAAGGGGAAGGGAATTAAGTCCTTCTTGACTAGGAGCGAATCCATGCAACACGAGGCAAACAAGGATCCAATGTAGAAAATAGTGAAGGGTATGTTCACCAATGCACGAGAAAGGGTAGGAAAGGCCATCAACAAGCTCTTTTTTGGGGAGAGCATTCATGCCAACATTGCTAAAGGGCGATTTCTGCATCATGCCATTGATGAGATCGTCGCAGCGGGAACGGGAGTGAAGGCTCCCACATCCTACGAGATAATGACCAAATATATGGGGATGGAGGAGGAGATGAATGAGTACATCGCCGAGCTGAGGAGGAGATGGCAAGAGTATGGGGTGACGTTGATGTGCGATGGGTGGACAAGCTGCACAAGGAAGCAGATCATCAACTTCCTCGTTTACTACGATGGGAAGACAATCTTTTTGAAATATGTTGATGCATCTGATCATGTGAAGGACCACAAGTACTTGCTGAAGTTGATGACAGACGCATTCATTAGTAGGAAATTTCTATCACCATTCCTCAACTCGTTAACTTTGACTCTTTGGTTTCATATCCCAACTTATACCAACTTCATATCTCATTAAGTTCTCCAAAAATCTGCACATGAACACTTAGAGAGTTTGCGGCAGGTCAGTGGAAGATTCATTCATACCCTTTCAGTTTTCTAATGCTATCAAGGAGGATTTTTTCTTCAGCTCAACCAAGGTTATTTCTAGTTTTCCAAGTTTGATTTCTCTCTTAAGAATCTTTGATTTGGGGCCCAAGTATACGAGGGGTTATCACCAATGATGGATTGATTCTGTGCATGGTTTACAAAGTTTTGAAAGAGTATTTAAACCAAAATATTTCCATCTTGAAGGTATGGGGTCCGGTTCACAAGTTCTTTGCATTAGCAAGCAAGGGATAGTGGTTAGAGAAGGTGTTTGGAATGGTGTTGAATGAGAGATTTGGGGCATCATTGAGGAAAAGTGTGTTGAAATTTTTTTTCTAGGATAGCTCCCAAGAGAGGGTCCACCGCTCCAAATGAATGTAGTGCCTGTGTTTGGAATGTCATATAAACTCGAAGAGTTTATCCACTTATTGTAGGTGTCGGGTGTATTTGTTATAGTATTCCTAAAAGTTGATCAAAGCACTTTCGAGTTTCGAATAAGGTTAAAGTCCCCAATCATTTTCAAGGGGAGTTGGTCCAGATGGAGAGCGACGAGGAAGTTTGGGAAGGATTGTTTTCATGACTCAAGGAGGGTCATAGACGTTGTAAAGAAGGGCAGTGTATCCATTTACTCACCACTTAAGCATGAAGATCAAAGCGATGTCATGGGCCATATAGGATAGGCAATAAGGCATTCAATCTCATGCACATTCCAACAAGTGAGAATGCCCCCAGGATCTGGAAATCAAATTCAAGTGCTACGTCAATCTAATGGAGTCGAGCGGGATGGGACCTCATAGCTGGGTTTCTTGAATAGCAAAAATGTTTAGACTAAATTTAGTTTCAAGGTTTCTAAGATGAGACTCTTTCGGTCTCCTCCCAACCCATTACTACTCCGAAACATAATATTTAGGTTCATCTTAACCACAAGAGACTAGTTTAAATCTCGACAAGAAGATCACCTTCTAGCTTATCTATAGATTAATAATGAAAGCTATGCATGCCTACGAGTTTGTTGATAAACCACCAACCTCGTTTGATGTCATCCTTGCCCGTGACTGCAAGCTTATTTGGGAACTGAAATTACAAAGTAGGATTTGTGTATTCTTATGGCTACTTCGTAGGTGGTGTATCTTGACTCAGAACCGTTACTCTAGATTGTTCGCATGTGTTACTAATATTTATCCTCTCTACAATACTCGAAGTGAATCCATTAAGCACATTTTCTTCCGATGTGATAAGACATCCTCCATTTGGCGAGACATTGGACTTACCTGATTGAACATAAATAGCCTTGAAACTTTTTGACACTTTCTGAATGCTACAAAACTTAGGTCCCTTAAAGTGCACCTACAACTGATTGATACTTTATGGTCAGTTTGCTTAGCAAGAAATGGTACAATCTTTGCCAGTGAATTATTTTATTCTGAAAATGTATTTTTGCATGCAAAGATTCTCTTTTAGTCTTAGCTTTTGTAAGTATTTCCTCTCTCTCTCTCGACTTTTTTAATATATCGGTGGCAGACACCATAGCGTGTTTACCCATATTTTGACTTCAAAAAAAGCTACCTTTTTTCTCAGATGCTCAAAGTCTATAATTATGATGCTGCAGACTTCTAACTTGAAGGAGAGAGTGTTTGAGATGAAGTATTTAATGTGAGAGTTTATATAGTTCTTGTCTGAGCATTCGGAATCGAAGAAGAAATCAAACAAACTTGAAGAAGCAATGTTTTTGTGGGAAAGTGTCTACGTGTAAAGGTGTAGGGGTACCTGGTTCTAAGAGCATGACATGTGGCATGTCTCTTCTTTGGAGTTTTCCCTTCCTGCTTGGATGGCATCCATGTGAGGATTTCAGCACAAGTCGCTGGTGTTTTCATCGATAGAGAATCCCAACTTTTTAGCATGTCCTTTGTGACTGTGTCCCATGTGTTGCATCCCGATTAACATATTCATTGCTTGAATATTGCTTGTTGTCTACTCGACTCTTGGTAGAGGGACTTGAGTGGTTCCACGGAAGGGCCACGATGGTTAGGGAAGGGTCCTACATTTAGGTAAACTCTTTCATATGCATCCCAAGGCACATGTCGAATTTCACAAGCATCAGCTTGATGATGCTTCACTAAGCCTTCTCATTTCTATCACATGTGTACACTGACTTCTGGTTAGGATCCTCCGTAATTACAAAGTTACTCCATGGCTCCTTGGGTGATGAGCTGTTTTCTATTCCCCAACACTTAAAAAAAGTGCCCGAAGTGGTTTCGATGGAGAGTCCTTCTCTCTCAATTTATATAAGGGAACCCACATGAGAATTCCACTATTAGGCATCGATATATGTGGCTCTTAGCTGGCATGGTCTTGAGGCAAATTTCTACTCTCCAAGTCGGCCTAATGAACATTCCACAAATAGATGGGGTAGCCAGGCAAGCGAGACGCATTGATGGGACATGAAGAGTTCTTTTTGTAGAGAGTTGGTTGGTGATGTGTTTCTCATAGTCTCCACCTTGGGGTTGGTGGACGGAGGAGGGTTATATATTCTGGCATCAATAATTGTTTGTTGGTGGTTTTCTCGATCGATGCCATAAGATTATGGTGTTTTTTTATATCTGTCCCGCTTACTTGCAAACGAAACACACGGTTTGGGAATGACAGAAGCCCTTGGTATAACTAGGTTTAAGGTAATTGACAAGGTTGCAGAAAGCGACAGTCGGTACTCGATCGGCAGGGTCGCTGGCTAAGGATTAATCAGCAGTTGGGAGATTAATCGGATTTAGTCGCACATTAGTCGGTTTTGAATTTTTAAAATATTTTAAATATATAAATCAAATTTTAATACATATACTCTCATTTATATTCATATATTTAGCAATTTTAATACTTAGCAACATCTTAAAAAATTATAGCAAGAGAAGAAAAAATGAAGCAAGTTAAGAATAAAATGTTTGGTACATAGCACAAACAAATGTTCAAAAACACATACAACATACCCAAAAAATAATACAAATGGAAAATGAGACAAGTCCATCGACTCAATCCTCAATGCCATCATCCAAGTTCATCTCTTCATCATCATCATCATCATCATCATCTTCTTCTTCTTCTTCTTCTTCTTCTTCTTCTTCTATATCCTCAAGATGTAACTCATCCTCGTTCTCATTCATCAGCGTAGCATTGGAGCTTGAATATGAAGCTCCCTTGTCACGTTCGCCTCATTGGCTCTTTCTTTGTTCCAAATTCTCTTCAGCACCACTAGCACGTGCTATAGCACCCATGTCAATCCGAAACCTGGAAAAACTTCCTCGTCGTGAGCATAGACACCACCGGTCCATTCAGCCATGTGTGCACGATCACGAGATGAGAGGGGATCTCTTTCTTTCTCAACTCGACGTTCTCATGTTTGAATTGAAACACACGTATACAAGACCATTCAGCTTCTTCATCTCCAACTTGTTTCTCTTCTTGGTATGTATCCGAAGATCAAAATATAAATTTTAAATTTATACCAACTACTAATTTAGTAATCAAATTTTGTGGGTGGAATCGAGTCATTACTGAGTCAAATGTACTCCAGTTACGCTCACATTCAGAGGATGAAGACATCAAGCTCAAGATCTTGATGGCCATGGATTTCAAACGAAACGAGTCATCTCCATGATTATGCTACCAATTAGCTATTTAAATAGAGAAGTGGTCAATATAATATAATAAAAAAGACTTGTCAAAGAAATAAATGGCCAGGGGATGGAATACCTGGATCAAAATTACTGTCATTTTTCATCCTTTATCTCACAGTTAAAGGCTTGCCAAAATCTCCATGACCAAATCTGTATGACGGAAGCTCATCCCCCGTAATTGCATCTTGTATATCTAAATCTGGATACATCTTTTCCATGCACTACTTAAACCCTCTCCTCATCGCAACATCCGGATCACCACGAGACTCAGTGTAGAAGAAAATGGGTTCAAGAAATAAGCTGCTAGATGCAATGGAGTATCGAGCCTCCCTTTGGTCTCGGAGGTAATGGCATCCACAAAAAAATGTAAGACAACTCCACGCCATTGAATGATGCAATTATCTCCCGTTTGGCCTCTTCAAACCTTCCATAGACAAAGCTCATGGATTGGCGTCTATATGCATCAAACACACGCAATAAACAAACCAATGGAGTGAAAACTCGGATAGCATATGTGGTGTGGTTCCAGAATGTAGGGTTGAATACAATGGAACTCGTTGCTTCTCCCTTCTTGGTCTTGTACCATTTGCAGTTCCTCTGCTTTTTCGAGGAAAACATCAATCTAAGCTTGTCTTTCTTGTCATTCAGGCTCTCAAATATCCCTCTTGTTGGTGAACTTGTGCATCAACCTTAGAGTTTTGGTGTTATAGTAGATGAACATCGTAAGTCTCTTTGCCTTTGTGATTGCACTCCCCACCTTCGTCTCTCTGCTTAAGACCTCCAAAGCAAGATCAATGGAGTACGCAGCACATGGAGTCCACCAAATCTACGGATATTTGGTGAACATTAATCTTCCTGTTGCTACATTGGCGGATGCATTATCCATCACAATCTAAACCGCCCAATGCATTAAGACACTCCACCAGCTTGAAGATATACTCTGCAGTGTGAGCCTCATTTGAGGCATCTATGGACTTAAAAAATGAAGTCCCCAAGGTGCAATTGACACAGAAATTGATGATGCTCCTTCCACACATGTCCGTCCACGCATCAGTCATCAAAGAGCATCATGTCGACTTCCACGTATCATGATGACATTGCAAGTCATCGTGCATTTTCTTCACTGTCGTCTTCAGAAGTGGACCACTAATCTCATACCTCATGGAAGTCTTTAGTCCAGGTCCCCCAATCACCACCACCATCTGCATTAAGAGCTTCATCGTCAATGCATTAAAAGGAATTGTTGATGTATATACCCAATTGGCTATATACGGGGTGACCCTATATAAGATATCCAACATACCTTCATTATGAAAAATTAAATTTTTACTCCTAAAATAAACAAACTAGAAGAAACTCTGACTTAACAATGGAAAAACTAGTAATGAAAATCTAAACAATAACACCTACGATCAACTTGCAAAATAGAAGAGAAAATATATCCTAACAATAACATCTAAGACCAACCTAAGCAAATCTAAGCAATAACATCTAAGATCAACCTAAGCAAAAATAAAAAAATGAAGAAAACCTAACCTAACATTGTTATTTGCTAACAATAACATACTAACATCTAAGTTCAACATCACCAACCTAAGAAAATTAGAAGAGAAAATATAAGCAGAAAAAACAGAACATAAATTGTGATTCAGCTAGGGATGGAGGCGTTGGAGGCCCAGGGATGGAGGCGACGATGTGGCTAGGCGCTGGAGGCAGCACGAGGTCGAGGGTATCGTGCACTGGAGGGGGGGTCACGATCTGGAGTGAGGGTAACTGCCTAACAATTACCCTTTTAACTCAACACCTGGATCCAATTGTCGGATCTTCTAAGCAAAAATCGGTCGCCTAATCGGTCGCCGAGACCAACTACACGCCCGATTACTCGGGCTCAAGCAACTATAAGTTGACTTTGCCTATTCGAGTCGGGTACCCACCCGAGTCGTATAGTCGGTCCGACTAGTCAGCCGACTTTTGCAACACTGGTAATTGAAGCGCCAAACCTCGGGTAGTGTGTTTTTCTTTGAAATGTTGTGTGATACGTACGATTTCAACTTTGATATTGGTAGTATGGGAATAGTGGGAGGGGGATATATGTCGCTTAAGATCCTGCAAAAAGGACTTGAATGTCCCTTTACCATAAATGTTTGGCTTTCCGTAAAGTGACAGTTTAAAATCATCTCCTTCTTATTAATTTACATCGTTTAGTAAAAGGAGAAGGCTTTTGCAACCATGTCATGCAAATCGACTTCATACGTGAAAGAAATTTTTGTAGAAATTTTGGTGGGCCCCCTTCGGTATGGGTAATTTGTGAAATTGAATATGTAGCTTCCCTTATCTGGGATATTTTCATAGAATTGTCCTCCATTTTTGAAGGACACCTAAATACGGAGAATCTGTTCTCATGTGATAGCTACAATGTTTTAGGAGGTGAAGGAGACAAATGAGTGGAGCTCGAGGGTTCTCTCAAAGAGAGCATAGGTTTGGTCAGACCCAATTTTGATACCCCCAAATCAAAGCAGAGTTGTCAAAGGAGACAACTGAGGCACAAATTTTCATGACCCTAAGAGTATTGCGGTCCTAGTTCTGTTGGGATTTAACCTAAAATCGCTCCTCCTAAAGCGAGGAAGTAGATATTTATGCTAGGGACAATTCCCGTCAAGAATGCTAGAATATTTCCACCATCTCCCCAAGATATGCTCTAACTATTCCCCTTGGTTTAAAGAATTTGTCAAATGGATGTGCTTTGCGGCGAGGGAACCGATTTATAATAGTAGTTTCTCGAATGGAATTGCAGGAGTTCTTTTAAGGTACTCTACTATTTGACTCTTTAGGATGATCAAAACAAAATTAGTATTCATGATCATGGATATGTTCCCCTTTACCATCAAAAACCGTTCGAGGAAGAGGATTTTTCCTACTAAGAAGAGGATTTTCCTCTTTCAGAACCCCAAATGCAAAAAATAAGAGAAAGTAGAGAATGTGCAAAAATGACTAAGATGTAAGAATAGTAACAGTAGATGCAAGAAGGATAGGGAGATGAGACGTATTTTGAATGGAGTCAAACAAAAGTTCCCTCATCTTAATGGAGATCTCCACCAATGAAGCCCGATGTGGTTTTGGATCTTTTGTGTGGCCACTCAAGGGGTACAAAAGTGACCACTTTACATTATGAAAATTCCAATAAAATGACACTTAAAGGAGATTTCCACCGTCGACTTTACAAAATCCTTGACCAGCAGACCAATCATATTTAATCAGCAGCAGCAACAACAACAACAACAACCAAGCCTTTTCCCACAATGTAGGGTCGGCTACATGGATTCTTCACCTCCATTCAGATCTATCTTGTGTCAATCCCGGATTTATATCCACAAAACAAAGATCCCTTCGTATGGTATCTTTCCAACACTTCTTGGGTCGTCCCCGCCCTCTCTTAGCCGGCTCAACATCCCAACACTCGCATATCCTAACTGGTGCACCAGCTGATCTTCTTTGCAAATGACCAAACCATCTTAAGCAGTTTTCCCGCATCTTATCCTCGATCGGAGCAACACCAACTTTCTTTCTGATTGCATCATTCCAAATCCGAGTTACGTGTGTGTGTCCACACATCCACCTTAGCATTTTCATTTCTGCTACATCCATTCTATGCACATGTCTATGGTTCACATGCCAACATTCATATCCATAGAGCATAGCAGGTCTCACGGCTGTTTTGTAAAACTTTTCTTTAATTTTTAAAGGAATTTTCTTATCATAGAGAACAGTAGAGGCTCCTCTCCACTTTAGCTAGCCTGCATTTATTCTATCAGTAACATCTCCATCAATTTCCCCATCATGTTGCAAAATAGATCCCATATATCTAAAAGAATCTCTCTTCTGAATGTTATCATCACAAATCTTTACCTCAATTCCTTCACCATTGCTTCCATCAAAGGTGCACTCATATATTCTGTATTAGCCCTACTTATACGAAATCCTTTACTCTCCAACTCATGTCTCCAGACCTCGAGCTTCTCATTTACTCCATCTATAGTCTCTTCAATTAACACAATATCATCAGCATATAACATACACCAAGGTAACTCATCCTGAATGTGACTTGTCAACTCGTCCATAATTAAAGTAAAAAGAAATGGACTCAAAGTTGAACCTTGATGTAAACCAATGTTGGTGTCAAAATAGTCAGTCTTCCCAGACGGCGTCCTTACACAAGATAAAGCCCTATCATACATGTCCTTTATGGGGTTATGTATAGAACAAGCACTTGTCTCTTCTCCGAAACTCTCCACAATATCTCTCGTGGGACAGAATCATAAGCCCTCTCCAAATCAATAAAGATCATATGGAGGTTCTTCCTTTTAGCTCTATAAATCTCCATTGTTCTCCTTAACAAATGGATGGCTTCAATAGTTGAGCGACCTGACATGAATCTGAATTGGTTTTCTTTGACGGTGGAAACTTGCGTCGACCTTCTCTCGATCATACGTTCCCAAATTTGTATAATGTGAATCATCAGCTTGATACCTCTATAATTTGAACAATTTTGAATGTCTCCTTTGTTTTTATAAAGAGGCACCACAACACTCCTCCTCCAATCATCAGGCTTTTTCTTACTTCGCCAAATAATATTGAACAGATTCGTAAGCCAAGTCAAACCGCGCTGACCTAAAAGTTTCCATACTTCTACAGGGATGTCATCCGGTCCTACACCTTTCCCATGTCTCATAATTTTCAAAGCCTCCTCTACTTCCTTTCTTTGTATCCGTCTATAGATTGCACGATTCAAGTAACTTTCACTACTAGATAGATCACCCAAAGTGATATCTCTATTTCCTTCCTCAATGAAAAGTTTATGGAAGTACTGCTCCCATCTAGTCTCTATATCCTTCTGAGTAACAAGCACGTGACCTTCCTCGTCTTTAATGCATCTCACTTGAGAAAGGTCTTCGATCTTTCTTTCTCTTGTTTTGGTCATCATGAATATATCCTTCTGGCCCTCCTTAGAGTCGAGATTTTTATGCAAAACTTCATAAGCTTTCGACTTAGCTTCACTTACAGCCTTCTTTGCTTCCTTCTTTGTTATTTTGTAGTTTGTGACAGTTTCCTCTATTCTATCCTTGTACATAACTTTAAAGCATGCTCTCTTATTTTTTAGCTTCTCTTGCACCCCTTCACTCCACCACCAAGCCCCCTTTTGACATGGGGCTCCTCCCTTTGACTCTCCTAGCATCTCTTTGGCTACCTTTCGGATACAAGATGTTACTGCCTCCCACATCTCGTTTGCACTTCCACTACAATCCCAAGATAAATCTTCTAAAACCTTCTCCCTGAAGCTCGATTGCTTCAGTGGAAGATTCCACCATCTAGTTCTAGTGATCTTAGGAATCCTCATTTTCTTTACCAACCCTTTTATTTGTACATCCAAGACTAACAAGCGATGTTGGGTAGCCAAACTCTCTCCTGGGATTACTTTGCAGTCTTTACAACACAACCGATCTCTTCTCCTCAACGCATAGTAATCTATCTGTGTTCTCGTTGGCCCACTCTTATAAGTAATTAAATGCTTCTCGCTCTTCTTGAAGAAAGTGTTTGTTATGAAAAGATCATATGCCGTTACAAAATCCAGGATGACTTTTCCCTCTTCATTTCTATCCCCAAAACCATGTCCTCCATGAACACTAGCATACCCTGAAGCATCTTTTCCCACATGTCCATTAAGATCTCCACCTATGCAAATCATCTCTCTTATTGGGATTCCTTGTAAAATCTTATATAGATCCTCCCAAAAAGCTTGTTTAGTCCTTTCATCTAAATCAATTTGTGATGCATAAATTGAGATTATATTCAGAATTTCTTTTTTAAGCACCAATTTTAGCAAAATAATCCGATCCTCGAATCTTTGCACCTCAACCACACAATCCTTCAAATCATTATGAACAACCACTCCAACACCGTTTCTACCCTTATCTTTACCTGAATACCAAAGTTTAAAGCATCTCTTCTCGATCTCCCTTGCTTTCTCTCCAACCCATTTAGTCTCTTGAAGACATAGTATATGAATCTTCCTTCTTTCCATCGTATCCACTATCTCCATCAATTTTCTAGTTAAAGTGCCTATATTCCAATTACCAATCCGCAACTTCCGTTGCAATCTCTTTTGGAATAACTTCTTTACTCGTATGCGTCTATTATGCGAGAACCCTTGTAAAATTTGGACTGCATCCTGGCGTTGATGCAGCGGAACTAGCTTAATTACTCGCATGCGTTCCTCATGTGAGAACCCTTGCAAATTTTGAACTACATCCAGGCTGCGATGTAGCGGCCCTTGCCAATTTTTCATTGCATTCGGGCAATGCAACGCATCGCAAGCAGGGAACGCCCCAACGAAATCTTTATGTTTGCTTAAATCCATGTTGAAAATATACGACTGTCACGAGGCAACATCTCAAATAATGTTTTTTTAAAAAAATATTATTAAGGAAGTTGTCTCCGACTATTTTACGCTGGTTATCGGCTACCTAACGCAACCCTCCTCATTTAATCAGCAATATTGACAAAATAATGCTGGACTTTTAGAAGCATGCTATTTTTATCTAACTGTAATATCACTGACTAAAGGTTCAAACAAACACACAACATTTACTTTATCATATCTCACCAACTATTTTTGTTAGCAAGATTATAGTCTTTATAGACCCCATGATAATTCCATATGAGTAAAGCCACTGTGAATAGAGAAAAAAATTGATTGCTTTTTGGATAACCATTTTCAAGGTTTCTGATGACTAAGTGTAGATCTTCTGACACCAGCTTCATGTCAATGTCCTATAATATCATTTAAATTTCTACCAACTTCTAGAAGGCATCCAGAATAAGACAATTCCCCCAACGATTTTGGAATCAAATTTCTTATTAGCATTGCTATCTGCTTTGGAATCAACCCCCATTTTCTATTTATGCATGACTCAACAAATGTCGCGACCCCGATTCCCGGCCCGTCGGATCCTCCCATATCCGGATCTGGTTACTCAGCAATAATTTATTCAGCAATCACAACTAACATTCAGAAACCGACTGCAGATAAAATACTCAGAAGAAAGTATTTCAACACTTTTTCATTCACAAAATAAAGTTCAGATGATACACTGTCCCACTATAACCATTTACATATACATCAGCTTTAAAAGGAAAATATACAAAAGATGACTAACTACCTTGAAAAGTAAAGCTACTGTGGCTGGCTAGATGTCTAGTATGTAAGATGGATGAATTTTTAAAGTCCTTGCGATGGCTCACCGTCACCTGTTGGATTTTCCATAAATCATGAGATAAAAATTAGCGAATGCTGAGTAATGAAGAAGAGAAAAGCAAACAAATTGTGTATTTTTTGCAAAACTTGTTATAACAAAAGGTTTCATTCCTTCTTTTTAATTTAAGTCCTATTCCACGTCAGGGATTAGTCCAGGGGAATTACCTCACCACTATAAGGACTCCGAAGCTGTGGACACTTCGGGATTGGAGATTATATTGATCTTGGTAAGCTTATGCCGCCGCACGTCGCCTCAACCGATCCTCCAATACTAGCCTAATAATTTTTCTTTTCTTTTATTAAACAGGGTCTCAAACCCCCAGCCTGAAAAACAAATGAGCACACCATCCTCGAGGACTTGGTTGCTTAAAACCTTAAGCTAACATTTAATCATATAACCTAGCGGCTTTAAATGCATATTATCGTGACCCAACCGCTATTGAAACACCTGTGCCTCCACATGGCACGACCATATCTTTCGTCGATCAACCCGAAGATATTGGCTCCCAGTACCACGCGTTGCAAATAATTCATTTCGTGCGTACTTATCATAACGAAACTGAAATAATATACTTTAAACAATAAGAGATAAAGAATCGGTAGACACCACACATCTTAGGTGAGTGAACATGTGACGAATCACAGGATCACTGACGTGCATAGCCGCCCACACCCAAGTAGGGTATTACACAGATTTCTCCATCAAAATAATTATAAAAGCATAATAGAAAGAATAAAACATAAACGATGGAGAATCAGTAGACACCACGTGTCTTAGATGAGTGAACGTGTGACGAATCACAAGGTCACTGACGTGCATAGCCGCCCGCACCTAAGTAGGGTGTTATACAGATTTCTCCTCGAACCACAACAGGAAAACGAATCGAAAAGAAAGATGAATCAAGAACAAAACTTAGAAGAACAAGATGATGAATTAAAGCCTAGCTTACGAAGCAAACTAAGAGAGGATCATACCTTTCTCCTCCTCGTTCTCCCGGCAGCGCTTCGCTAGCGCTCCTTCCTCGCCTCCCACTCCTCCTCTCGACCTCTCGACCCTAGCCTTTGGGGTGGTGGTGGTAGTGGAAATCATAATCGTGGAAAATGAATGGGTAGGGGGTCTATTTATAGGCTCCCGAAAACCACTAACCATGGTTAGAAAACCATGGTTTAGACCTTAACCATGGTTTAGCAGCCCATGGTTTTGGCTTATGGTTTTAGCCAAAACTTATCCCAAACTTGGTGCTTAAGTTAGAATATTCTAGATGATTCTAGATTCGCTAATGACGCTTAATTAACACTAATCGTGATTAACATTCACTAATCACAATTTAACATTCGCGGCTTACGCTTATCTTTTGCTAACTATTGATCAATGTTTGCTAATGATCATTAGGGTTTTCAATCCATCATTAGTTTCTTTAAATCATGTTTAATTAGTCTTAATGACAGTCATTATAGGTTAATGACATCTTAGCCTTCCTTACTTCTCTTTCTTCTGAAAATCAGAACAATTCGAAACGAATTCCGATTGACACGAAACAAACTTCGTTGGTTTTCTCTTAACGAGCCGGATCTTATTATATAAGATCCGAGATATGCCAAGTTCAAGGCTTTAAAATTATAACAACCATAAAGAAAGTCTTGTCCTCGAGACTATAAATGCATGCATAACACCTTAAAGAGGATTGAAACCATAACAGCCTTAAAGAGAATGAACGTCCTTTTCATTTATAATGAACATATACATAATACATAGTGTTATCATTCAAACAAGTACGTGTATTTCTCTCTCATTTCTGCCTCAGGTTCCCATGTGGCTTCTTCAAACTCTTGGTTCCGCCACAATACTTTAACTAGCGGCACCTCTTTGTTTCTTAACTTCTTGATATCCCTTTCAAGTATTTGCACAGGTATCTCTTGGTATGTCAAGTCTGACTCAACATGAAAATTATCATAACTTATCTTATGCTATGGATCCCTGATGTACTTTCTCAGATTTAATACATGAAATACATCATGTATTGCCGAAAGACGTGGAGGAAGCGCAAGTCTATAGGCAACTTTTCCAATCCGTTGAATAATTTCAAAGGGACCCACGAACATGGGTGCTAACTTCCCACGCAAGCCAAACCTCTGAACAACCTTCATAGGTGATACTTTGAGAAATACAAAGTCACCTACCTCAAATTCAAGGCCTCTTCGTCTGGTATCACTATAACTTTTTTGGCGACTATGGGCAGTTAATAGTCTTGTTCTAGCAAGCTCTACAGCTTCCCGTGTCTCCTGAAGTCTATCTGAATCATAAAGGTTCTCTATTCCGACCTCTTGCCAACACAAAAGAGTAGTATACCTTCGTCCATATAGTGCTTCAAATGGTGCCATGCCAATACTTGTATGGTAACTATTATTGTAGATGAATTCTGCAAGAGGCAAATGTTTAATCCACGATCCCTTCCATTCTAAGGCACATGCTCGTAGCATATCCTCTAATGTCTGAATCGTGCGTTCTGACTGTCCGTCTGTTTGTGGATGATATGTTGTGCTCAAGCATAATTCTGTACCTAAGGCTTTCATGAAGTTCTCCCAATAGTGTGAGGTGAATCGTGAATCTCGATCGGAAACTACTTCTTTTGGGATACCATGGAGGCGAATCGCATGTGTAATATATAACTCAGCAAGCTAGTCTGGAGTGAAAGATAAGCTTATCGGAATAAAGTGTGCTACCTTCATCAGCAATATTGACAAAATAATGCTGGACTTTTAGAAGCATGCTATTTTTATCTAACTGTAATATCACTGACTAAAGGTTCAAACAAACACACAACATTTACTTTATCATATCTCACCAACTATTTTTGTTAGCAAGATTGTAGTCTTTATAGACCCCATGATAATTCCATATGAGTAAAGCCACTGTGAATAGAGAAAAAAATTGATTGCTTTTTGGATAACCATTTTCAAGGTTTCTGATGACTAAGTGTAGATCTTCTGACACCAGCTTCATGTCAATGTCCTATAATATCATTTAAATTTCTACCAACTTCTAGAAGGCATCCAGAATAAGACAATTCCCCCAACGATTTTGGAATCAAATTTCTTATTAGCATTGCTATCTGCTTTGGAATCAACCCCCATTTTCTATTTATGCATGACTCAACAAATGTCGCGACCCCGATTCCCGGCCCGTCGGATCCTCCCATATCCGGATCTGGTTACTCAGCAATAATTTATTCAGCAATCACAACTAACATTCAGAAACCGACTGCAGATAAAATACTCAGAAGAAAGTATTTCAACACTTTTTCATTCACAAAATAAAGTTCAGATGATACACTGTCCCACTATAACCATTTACATATACATCAGCTTTAAAAGGAAAATATACAAAAGATGACTAACTACCTTGAAAAGTAAAGCTACTGTGGCTGGCTAGATGTCTAGTATGTAAGATGGATGAATTTTTAAAGTCCTTGCGATGGCTCACCGTCACCTGTTGGATTTTCCATAAATCATGAGATAAAAATTAGCGAATGCTGAGTAATGAAGAAGAGAAAAGCAAACAAATTGTGTATTTTTTGCAAAACTTGTTATAACAAAAGGTTTCATTCCTTCTTTTTAATTTAAGTCCTATTCCATGTCAGGGATTAGTCCAGGGGAATTACCTCACCACTATAAGGACTCCGAAGCTGTGGACACTTCGGGATTGGAGATTATATTGATCTTGGTAAGCTTATGCCGCCGCACGTCGCCTCAACCGATCCTCCAATACTAGCCTAATAATTTTTCTTTTCTTTTATTAAACAGGGTCTCAAACCCCCAGCCTGAAAAACAAATGAGCACACCATCCTCGAGGACTTGGTTGCTTAAAACCTTAAGCTAACATTTAATCATATAACCTAGCGGCTTTAAATGCATATTATCGTGACCCAACCGCTATTGAAACACCTGTGCCTCCACATGGCACGACCATATCTTTCGTCGATCAACCCGAAGATATTGGCTCCCAGTACCACGCGTTGCAAATAATTCATTTCGTGCGTACTTATCATAACGAAACTGAAATAATATACTTTAAACAATAAGAGATGAAGAATCGGTAGACACCACACATCTTAGGTGAGTGAACATGTGACGAATCACAGGATCACTGACGTGCATAGCCGCCCACACCCAAGTAGGGTATTACACAGATTTCTCCATCAAAATAATTATAAAAGCATAATAGAAAGAATAAAACATAAACGATGGAGAATCAGTAGACACCACGTGTCTTAGATGAGTGAACGTGTGACGAATCACAAGGTCACTGACGTGCATAGCCGCCCGCACCTAAGTAGGGTGTTACACAGATTTCTCCTCGAACCACAACAGGAAAACGAATCGAAAAGAAAGATGAATCAAGAACAAAACTTAGAAGAACAAGATGATGAATTAAAGCCTAGCTTACGAAGCAAACTAAGAGAGGATCATACCTTTCTCCTCCTCGTTCTCCCGGCAGCGCTTCGCTAGCGCTCCTTCCTCGCCTCCCACTCCTCCTCTCGACCTCTCGACCCTAGCCTTTGGGGTGGTGGTGGTAGTGGAAATCATAATCGTGGAAAATGAATGGGTAGGGGGTCTATTTATAGGCTCCCGAAAACCACTAACCATGGTTAGAAAACCATGGTTTAGACCTTAACCATGGTTTAGCAGCCCATGGTTTTGGCCTATGGTTTTAACCAAAACTTATCCCAAACTTGGTGCTTAAGTTAGAATATTCTAGATGATTCTAGATTCGCTAATGACGCTTAATTAACACTAATCGTGATTAACATTCACTAATCACAATTTAACATTCGCGGCTTACGCTTATCTTTTGCTAACTATTGATCAATGTTTGCTAATGATCATTAGGGTTTTCAATCCATCATTAGTTTCTTTAAATCATGTTTAATTAGTCTTAATGACAGTCATTATAGGTTAATGACATCTTAGCCTTCCTTACTTCTCTTTCTTCTGAAAATCAGAACAATTCGAAACGAATTCCGATTGACACGAAACAAACTTCGTTGGTTTTCTCTTGACGAGCCGGATCTTATTATATAAGATCCGAGATATGCCAAGTTCAAGGCTTTACAATTATAACAACCATAAAGAAAGTCTTGTCCTCGAGACTATAAATGCATGCATAACACCTTAAAGAGGATTGAAACCATAACAGCCTTAAAGAGAATGAACGTCCTTTTCATTTATAATGAACATATACATAATACATAGTGTTATCATTCAAACAAGTACGTGTATTTCTCTCTCATTTCTGCCTCAGGTTCCCATGTGGCTTCTTCAAACTCTTGGTTCCGCCACAATACTTTAACTAGCGGCACCTCTTTGTTTCTTAACTTCTTGATATCCCTTTCAAGTATTTGCACAGGTATCTCTTGGTATGTCAAGTCTGACTCAACATGAAAATTATCATAACTTATCTTATGCTATGGATCCCTGATGTACTTTCTCAGATTTAATACATGAAATACATCATGTATTGCCGAAAGACGTGGAGGAAGCGCAAGTCTATAGGCAACTTTTCCAATCCGTTGAATAATTTCAAAGGGACCCACGAACATGGGTGCTAACTTCCCACGCAAGCCAAACCTCTGAACAACCTTCATAGGTGATACTTTGAGAAATACAAAGTCACCTACCTCAAATTCAAGGCCTCTTCGTCTGGTATCACTATAACTTTTTTGGCGACTATGGGCAGTTAATAGTCTTGTTCTAGCAAGCTCTACAGCTTCCTGTGTCTCCTGAAGTCTATCTGAATCATAAAGGTTCTCTATTCCGACCTCTTGCCAACACAAAAGAGTAGTATACCTTCGTCCATATAGTGCTTCAAATGGTGCCATGCCAATACTTGTATGGTAACTATTATTGTAGATGAATTCTGCAAGAGGCAAATGTTTAATCCACGATCCCTTCCATTCTAAGGCACATGCTCGTAGCATATCCTCTAGTGTCTGAATCGTGCGTTCTGACTGTCCGTCTATTTGTGGATGATATGTTGTGCTCAAGCATAATTCTGTACCTAAGGCTTTCATGAAGTTCTCCCAATAGTGTGAGGTGAATCGTGAATCTCGATCGGAAACTACTTCTTTTGGGATACCATGGAGGCGAATCGCATGTGTAATATATAACTCAGCAAGCTAGTCTGGAGTGAAAGATAAGCTTATCGGAATAAAGTGTGCTACCTTCATCAGACGATCTATTATAACCTAGATACTATCTTTACTACCAGTCGTCTGAGGTAAGCCAGTAACGAAAACCATGGAAATGTTTTCCCATTTCCATTCAGGTATAGGGAGGGGTTATAATAATCCCGGTGGCTTTTGGTGTGAAGCCTTTACCTGCTGGCAAGTGAAACATGAATTCACAAAGTCAGCAACATCTTTCTTCATTCCCGACCACCAAAAGTATGAATGAAGATCCTTATACATCTTTGTAATTCCTGTATGAATAGATAATCTTGAGCAGTGCGCTTCTCGTAAAATGTCTTTCCTTAGTTCATGTGTGTTTGGTACACAAACTCTGTGATGGTTATACAATAACTCATCTTGTATCTGGAATCCCTCTATCTCATTCTTCTCAAGTTGTTGTCTCAAGTCTTTGAGGACTGTATCATCCTCCCGTCCTTTCTTTATTTTATCCCAGATCTCTGGTTTGTAGTGGTGAGGAATAGTTATGGTATCAACACTACTATCAAATGGTTTCCATTCACTTAACGTTGATAGTAAACCCCAGAAGTGGATAGCACTTACCAACACAGGTTAATAAGTTCGTCTGCTAAGGGCATATGCTACGACGTTCCCCTTAACAGGGTGGTAGGAGATAGTGCAATCATAGTCTTTCAACAACTCTAGCCACCATCTCTGTCTCATATTGAGTTCATTCTGATCAAATAGATATTTCAAGCTTTTATGATCAATAAAGATTTCAAAAGTAATACCATAAAGGTAATGTCTCCATATCTTTAAAGCAAAAAATACAACAGCTAATTCAAGGTCATGTGTTGGGTAGTTCTTTTCATGTGTCCTGAGCAGTCGTGATGCATACGCACTACCTTACCATGTTGCATAAGAACTGCCCCAAGTCCTTCTTTGGACGCATCAGTGTACATTGTAGACCCTTCACTCCCAGAGGGTAGAGTAAGGATTGGTGCAGATTTTAGGCATTCTTTCAGTGTCTGAAAACTAGCTTCACATGTATCAGAACATAAGAATGGGACTTCCTTCTGAGTTAGTATAGTCATTGGCAATGATATTCGTGAAAAGTCCTTCACGGATCTTCTATAATATCCAGCTAAACCCAGAAAAGATCGTATTTCTGTGAAAGTCTTCAGGCGTTCCCAACTCATCACCGTACTAACCTTTGTAGGATCAATTGATATACCTTCCCCAGAAATAACATGGCCTAAGAAAGATACTTCAGATAATCAAAAGTCACATTTGTTATATTTACCATACAGTTTGTTTTTCCTTAGAGTTTCTAATGCCTACCTGAGATGATGTTCATGCAGATATTTATCCTTGGAGTAAATAAGCACATCATCAATAAAGACCACTACAAAGTGATCTAAGAACTCCTTAAATACTCTATTCATGAGATCCATGAAGGCTGCTGGGGCATTTGTTAGTCCAAATGGCATAACTAAGAATTCATAATGCTCGTATCTAGTTCGAAAAGATGTCTTGGGAATATCTGTATCTTTAATTTCTAACTGATGGTATCCATATTTTAAATCAATCTTGGTATACAGTTGAACCCTGTAACTGATCAAAGAGATCATCTATTCTTGGAAGTGGATACTTATTCTTTATTGTCCTCTTGTTTAGTTATCTATAGCCAATGTACAGCCGCATTGACCCGTCCTTTTTCCTAACAAATAAGACAGGTGCACCCCATGGTGAAGCACTAGGATGAATGAATCCTTTATCTAACAGTTCTTGCAATTGTACATTTAACTCTCGTAAGTCAACTGGTGCCATCCCATACGGAGGGATAGAGATAGGCTGAGTATCAGGTATGAGAGAGATTTCAAATTCAATCTCTCGCTCGGGTGGTCCAGGTAGTTCCTCTGGAAATACATCAGGAAACTCACAAATTATAGGTATATTTTCCATCATTCTGTCTGACACTGATGTAATGGTCACAAAAGCTAAATAACCTTGGCACCCTTGTTCTAACAACTGTTGTGCCTTCAATGTAGACATATATTCGATATTATCATTGAATGTCTTTCCAATGAACTAGAACTCTATCGAGTTAGGATGGTGAAACGTTACTGTCTTCTGAAAACAATCAAGACATGCATAATGCCTTTATAGCCAATCCATCCCTAGGTAAGACCAAAGTCATCCATTTCTATTATTAGTAGTGAAACATGTAACTGATGTCTCGCTATCACTACTATGCAATTATCGAGGATTTCTTGGATTATAAATACTTGTCCTCCTGGTCCCTTGATCAGATACGATTGTTTTACTTCTACTGCTATATTACTAAAAGTGGGTACTAACCATAGAGCAATAAATGAATGTGAAGCACCGGAATCAAATAAGGCATGTATTGAAAATCCATGAATAGTAACGGTACCTCGTACGACTGTGCCTAAATTGTGGACTTGTTCTCCATTAATTGCATTGAGCTGGCCACTAGGAATAGGCAAGCTAGAACCAACAACGTTTTGTGGTGGTTGCTTTGTAGGAGATGCTCCTTGCGAGCCACGAATTCTACCATGTCCTCCTCTACGTGTGTTCCATTGCTCGGGCGGATGTTATACTGTTAATTAGAATTGGTTTAAACCTTGAACCTCTCAACTGCGGTTAGTCTTTCCTAATGTGACCTTCTTGATGACAGTGATAACATGCACGTGTTCCTGTCTGGGCTGAATACCCAACCGCATAGGTACTAGTTCCTGGTGCTGAGTTATAGGGGTATAGTGGATGTCTAGAGAAACCCCCTCTTCATGATAATTCCTGGCCCAAGGTATATGGTGAGCTTACATTGGAACCGACTGGATGATAACGATTGTCTCTTCGGTTATAATTCGCCTTACGTTTGGATGGTCCACCAGTAAAGTGAAAGCTTCTTCTTTGGTGGTTTTCATCCCTCTCCATCTCAATATGAGAGGCGATGTCCATGACTTCATCTATAGTGGTGGCTCTAAAACCTGCAAGCTTCTCTCTCAAATCTCCATGAAGACCGCTAACAAATTTGGTAAGACACTATTGTGGTGAAGCTTTTAAAGATGGGGAGTAACGTAGCAGCTCCGTAAAGTGAATATGATAATCTCGTACATTCTTGGATCCTTAGGTCAAAGAAGCTAACTCCCTCCTCTTCAATTCTTCCCAATGGGAGGGACAGAAGTGGGCTCGGAACCTCTCTTCAAAAAACATCCCATGGAACAGGATCTGCTAATTTCTTGGAAATGGCTCTCCACCATCGTCTTGCATAATCTGCTAAGGAATGATCAACAAAGTGCACCTAAGTATTTGTCGGTGCGTGTATTATTCCCAACATCCTGATGACGTCATCAAGGCATAGTTCTACCTTAGCAGGTGTCTCTATGCCTTTAAATCGAGGAATCCTTCCATTGCAGTAATTATCTAGTAATGTTTGGTGTCTAAAAAGGGCCTTCTCCATTGCTCATTCAACCGGGGTAGGAGTAGACTCAATTGAAGGATGGTAACTAGATTCTTCCTCAGAAAGATGGACAAAACCTTCAATCCTGGCATCCGAAGGCTTAGATGCCTCGGGCCTTTTAGCTTGTGGATTGAGCCTCTCCTCCAATGCTTGTTGCATTTGCTCCATGTCTTGGAGCATTGCCATCATACCCGCTAATTGTCTAGACACGTCTTGGTCTGCCATTATCCTGGGATGAGTAAAGGTCAAAGGTCAGATCCTATATGTCTTAGCATGATGTATATAAGGGACAATGACTTGTGAATGGTAATGCAGTCATTTATTAAGATCAAAGGATCTTAATACAACCTTAGTTTTCGGAATACCGCTCATAATTGTTAATTACTAAATAAATTACCGGAGTAACCAAGCTCTGATACCAATCTGTCGCGACCCTGATTCCCGAGCCGTCGGATCCTCCCATATCCGGATATAGTTACTCAGCAATAATTTATTCAGCAATCACAACTAACATTCAGAAACAGACTGCAAATAAAATACTCAGAAGAAAGTGTTTCAACACTTTTCCATTCACAAAATAAAGTTCAGATGATACATTGTCCAACTATAACAATTTACATGTACAACAACTTGAAAGGAAAATATACAAAAGATTACTAACTACCTTAAAAAGTAAAGCTATTGTGGCTGGCTGGATGCCTAATATGTAAGCTGGATGAATTTTTAAAGTCCTTGCGATGGTTCACCGACACATGTTGGGTTTTCCATAAATCATAGAATAAAAATTAGCGAACGCTAAGTAACTGACGAATCCGGAAATGCTGCTTTTAAGAAATTGTTTTTATCGTGTCGTGCGTTGTAGGCGGCAATCGGAAACGATCAAGAAAATACCACAAATAATTTATTCAACTTTTAATCTCGTGGTTTTATGTTTATTTTACTTGGGCAAGTCCCAAGGTCGATCACAAGGAGGCAAAGGAACAACCTAGAATTAAGTCTATAAAAGTTCGTTTTCGGTTTTCGAGGCGGTCTTTTTTTGGAATTTTAAATGCAATAACGGATGCAAAATGCAACTTTGGCCTTATTTTAGGGACTAAAATGTAAATTACGTTCAGATGATGTCCAAAAAATACGAAACTTGGCCACAATGTAAACTATAATGAAATGGATGCACTGTAATTTTTTTGGAATTTTTGGATGCAATATGATTTTTTTTGGATTTTTAAATGCAAACAAAATGATTTTTAATATTTAATTTTAATAAATATCAAACATACTTATTTTCAAGGACCAAATTATCTGAGATCTATCACTAGGTGACGGATCTCAGAAAAATCCTAAACCTCGAAAATGTGGGGTTTAATACCTAATAAAAATTAAATACTAAAATGTGCACAATGATTTTTACAAGACAAAATATGATGCAAATGTAAATCTTTTTGGGCACAATGTGAAGAATAATTAACTCTACAATATGTGATTTTTCGAGAATTTTTAGAGCAACGGCTAGTCACTTATCAATTTCAGAGTAGAAAATGGGTAAAATACGCCAATTTTCACAAAACAATTATTTATTAATTAACCGTTCGTCACAAAAATACCCACAACATGTCAAAGCGTGGAGAATTAATTAACCAACATCATGCTATTTTTGGATTAATAAAATAATGTAGAGAGAAGGTTCAAAATTAAGGGGGAACACAGGGGTCTGATTGCAATATAAATAAAGAAATAATGCAGAACAAGGACTTAGATGTAAATACCTATACCCGTGGGGGTATTCCTGCAAAATCGCCACTAGGTCACGTGACAAGCACGTGACCTGGTCGGTGGGGGCCTTCGCGCAAATTAGGGGACTTCCAGGGGGGCTTCTGCAATTTACCCAGCGGGTCACGTGATCTGCACGTGACCCCAGGGGATGAAGAAGGGTCGTTCCCCGCGCACGTGCTTTGCATGTGCTGGGGCCTCGGGCTTCGAACCCGGCGGTGCGTGGGCGGCGAAGGGTCACAGCCGGCCTGGGGCGGTAGCGGCGGAGGGCCGCTCCAGGCAGAGGAGGAGCGGTCCAGCCTCGGCGGTGCGGCGTGGCGTTGGGGCCGGTGGCGAGTGTGGTGGTGCGGCGAGGGCTCGACGTCGGCCTTGGTGCTGCGGTGGAGGCGTCGAGGCGGAGCGGGGGAACCTCGGGCTGACGAAGGCAGTGAAGGCGGAGGGGCTCGGTGGTCGTCGAAGACGGTCGTGGCCGACACACGGTCGTGGGGCGTCGGTGAAGTCAGGCGGTCGGCGTGGATCGGCGAAGGTGAAGCGAGCGGTTGTCGGAGAAGAAGGGCGTTGGAGACGAAGGCGTTGATGGCGTAGCGTTGGTCGGTGGCTCGACGAACGGGGTCGGAGCTGAGGCAGGTCGTCGGGGAAGACTCGTCTGCAACGAAGCTCGTGAAAGCTTCGGATCTCGCCAATCTCGCCGGGCTGTCACCACCGGCGTGAGCTTGAAGTTCTGCTTGATCAGCGGATGGTGTGTGACGAGGGCGGCGATGGGTTTAAATAGCAGGGGGGTTTGGCCCGAGATGGAAGGGGATCGGCGGAATTGAGGGTTTGATTGGATGGGGGGGAAATCGGAGATGGAGATCTGAAGGGGATGCGATTGGCGCCGGCGATCGGAGCGAGATTCGCGGCGAAAATCGCGGGGGCGGCACGGCTGATTTGGGAAAGGGGAAGGACAGAGGAAGGAGATGCACAGCGGCCGTCCGATCGGCCGAGATCGGACGGCCGTGGTTGAACCACGTGGCAAGTGGTGGCGGAGAGAGGGCGCACGTGCGGAGCACGTGCCCTCGAGGCACGTGCGACGCACGTGCGTGGTTTTTATTTTTTTATTTTTTTTATTTATTTTTTTAATAAAACGAAGAATAATAATATCAAAAATAGCTGACACGTGGCGGCCTCTGGGGCTGCCACGTGTCGGCACCAGAAAATTCAAAAAATAATCATTTTGTAAAATCGAAAATAAATAGTAAATGACCTCGGATCGAAAAACTTTCTTCACGAAAATTGCTCGTCTCGATGAGATCTACAACTTTCATGAAGACATCAAAACCAAAATCGATCATTTGAACAAAGTGAATTTTTGGGGTATCCCAGGTACATAGAATACCTTGATTTTTGGGTTTTATAATTTTTTTTGTCATTTTTAAACAAGATAAAAATCCGGAAAAATATGGAAAAAATCAAAGATAAATAAAAGACACTTAATTCTATTTTTTTTTGGATTTTTATTGATTAAGAAAATATATACATAAAATACAAGGTCAAAACCGCGAAAATATACAATGCACAAAAGAGGCCCAAAACCCAACTTTCACATACGAGCTCCGATTCACTTGAACTTGGTCTTGTTTTAAAGGTAATTGCATACACATTAGTTCAAAAGTGAGTAGGATTAAATCGGACACTGGATGGAGAAGATATGTGGCTTTTAGTCCGAAAATCCTGAAATTAGGGTTTGGGTTTTTGGTCCACTTATTTGGGTTAGTTATTTTTTTGTATTTTTCCTTTATTCTTATTAGTGATATGTACACAGTGGAAGTGGTTTTGAGTTATTCGGAGTTAGCAAGAATGTGTTAAAAATCTGGGAAGTTAGGCTTATTTACAGGTCATTTTGGCTTGGATTTTTGGCTTCTTATTTTGTGCAGATTTTTGTGCTAAAATGCAATTCTTATGGAAACATGCATGAATGCTAATTATGCAAAATAGATGCCAGAATGCTGTTGATTTTTAGGGATTTGAGCTTAATAAATGAGATTTAGAGTGATGAATACGAGATTCATCATCCCCCTATACTTAAACCATGCTCGTCCCTGGGTATAAAAAGAAATGCCATGAGGTGAAATGAGATTGGGTTCCATACCAAGACCATGAGTTGAAGGTGAAAGTAAGCCTAAACTCAACCTTTGGATTATTTGTGTGTCGGAACTTCTGTGAGACTTAGGATTTTAAAATCAACAGCCCTCAAGTTCTACACATCATTGCTACAGTTTCAGCTCAGAAGTCATCTTAGATCAATCATCTTCCCAAAGTATACTCTTTGAACATTGAATAACCGACTCTTGTGTGTGAAATATTTTAGCTCTTCCCACCCAGAATGCCGGACTACTGCACAAGCCTCCTCTCCAATAACTCGTCCTCGGGGAGTCAGGTATTTCCTTCTAAGGTTTGTCGCGCTGTGTTCACAATCGAATTTGGGGGGAGAAGATAGAAGAATGAGAAAAGAACTGGAGGGTGGCCAGTGTAGTCACCTCTCCTTGTGAAGATGGCCAGTGTAGCCGAGTCTTCACCAAGATCTGCAGGTTTCTGGAAGCTTGGACCTTTTTGCTCAGATTTTATTTGGTAGTTGCTTCTTTGTATTTGGAATTTTTGGTGGTTCTGCTTGGATCTTGTTGTGCCCCTACGGATATAGAATCTTTTGTTTCCGTACATTTTTTGGGGTCTTAGAAAAAATTGTGCCCAGCCGTCCATCCCTTTTCCGAAGCTTTATTTCAACCCGTACTCCGGTCTTTAGATTTCCACGCTACCAGAAAAGAAACTCACACAGTCTTCCAACATCCCGTCTGAGTTGAGCTAAGTGCATAGTGCGAGAGTACAAATTAATTCCCTATTCCAGAGTTGTACCCAGAATGAAGAGACCAGGTTAGACACTAAGAGTCGAATGCTGTACATTGTCATGTGGAACTCAAAGAATTAAGTCAAAGACCTGAAGACTCTAAAATCCTATTTCTCGGTGAAGTTCCTCTGAAAATTAGGTGGATTAAGGTTAAGTCCAGACCACTCTCGGTTTCGGCTCACAACTCGGTTCAGAACCCAAAGACTTTTCACATATGCAAATGCGATGCTTGATGAAATGCGAGTGTGTGAAATGCAGACACACATTTTTTTTGTTTTTGATTTTTTTTGTTTTTTTTGTTTGTTTGTTTGTTTTTTTTGAATAAAAAAGAAGCCATTTTTCAAAAAATTTGGGCAAAGTCAGTGTTAGTGGCAAAAACAAATTTTTTTTTGTTTAAGAAAAACCCACCCCGTAAATACATATAGACTTACGTGAAAGTACGAGGTATGGCTAAAATATATACAAAGTATATATACAGACCCCCCTATACTTAGCGAGTGTTGTGTCCTCAAAGCACAAGAAGCGTAAAGAAGACATAGCTCGGGCTAAGCGTAAGAGAGTGAAAAAGAAAAAGATTTACAAAATCGCCCCCCTATACTTAGACTGTGAATAGACTAAGTATAGAAGAAGAGCGGAAAAGAAAAGAAAAAAAAATGAAGCGGTGAGGGTATGTGAACGAGGAGAGTATATACAGGTGGACGTTGGTTCCCCCTATACTTAGGCTTTGGTCAGCCTAAGTATAGAAGAAGGATGGATATGGAGTGATCTAGAGATCGGAATGAGAAATGGTATATACATATGGCATCGGTCCCCCCTATACTTAGGCCTTGGCCTAAGTAGAGGAAGAAGCTGTACAAGGAGACCGATGTGGTCAGGAGGGAGGGTGGGTAGCCGATGATTAAGGCGGTTTACGGCTGATCTTCTCGTGAGCCTGCGGTGGGAGATCGTAATGATGAGTCGGAGATGAGGCATATGATTCCCAACTATTATCAGTGTCATCCTCAGAAATATCATGATGGATAGTAGATGAAATATTTGAGTCAGATGAAAAGTAACCATCATCAGAGTTATCCTCAGAGGAATAGTATTTGAAAGTGGACACACTCCAGATGTTCATGTCTTTTTGTTTCTTCAATTGTTTCCTCAAAATTCGTTCCTTTTTAAGATCAATCAGTTTGTCCTCCGATGAATATTCAGATGCTCCAGTCTCAGTCAGCTCATAAGAAATAATTCCAGTGTACTTGTGAAAGGTAGGAGCATCAGCTTTGGATGAGTAATAATTAGGAACGGGAGTTGTCCAACGAGAATCAAATTTTGGATCCTTGCGAAGATATGGCTTTAGAGATGCCGAACAGACTTCACTCATGTAGACTACCTTTTCCGGACCTGATGAGGGATCATCAACCGATTCCTCTTCCGAAAGATCAAAGGTGACTTTCTTTTTCTTGTTTCGTGAAGATGTCGGTTCACTTGAGTACCCAGATGAATAGCCATTAAAATTCTTCTCCTTGGTCGGTGTTCGGGCAACGTGTTCGTTCTTTGTTTCCTGAATGTTGGTGCACTCTTGATTTGGGAGGATTTGATCAAGATAATCAGAGTATGTTGCTCCAGGGTGCGACCATGCAAATGTCTCAGGATCGTAGTAGAAAGCTGCGGGAATTGAGATATCGGGGAGAGTCTCCAAACCAATAGTCTCATTAACAAACGCAATCTCAGGTGTAGCAGCGGGGTAGGGCTCTTCTACCGTTTTATGGTTGCGGTTGTTGGGGACTTCGTGGGTTACCTTAGAAAATTGTGGTTCCTCAAAGACTGTATCAGATCGTAGTGATTCCAATGCCGTAAAATTTATTTCCCGAGTCTCATAATCGATACTCGCCTTGGCCAATGCCAAGAATGGTTTTCCGAGAATGATTGGAGACTGGGTGAATTCTCCTTGATGCTCAATATCAATGATAGTGAATTCTACCTTGAGCGGAGCACCTTGGAATTTCATGATGACAGAAATGGTTCCTCTCGGCCTTTTTATCGATCGGTCTGCCAATTGAACAATCTCTCGTATCTTCCGAATTGGCCCGAGTTTGAGTTCGTGAAATACAGAGGTCGGGAGGATATTGATCGGTGAATCGTCATCAATACGAGCATGTGTGAAAATTGTGTCTTTGATTTCGCAATCAAATCTGGGCAACCGCTTCATTATGCGGCTCTTGGTTTTTCTCCTCAACACCAAGGAGGAGGCCATTAACAAGATATGTCTTTCAGTTTTTGTTCTAATCCTTCCTGACTTTTTGATGATTAATCTGTCCATTAGAAATTTCTTAAGGTCAGGGAAGTGTTCAATGGCCTTTATAATGGGAAGTTCAAAAATCAAGTATTTTTCCAGTGCTTCCCGTAAAGCAGGATCCAAATTCCTCAGATCTTCTTCAGATTCAATTTTTATGAGATTTTCTGGAGTTTCAAATTTTTTTGTATTTTCTGTGTGGTGTGGTGATGTGGTGTCTTCCTTAGATGAGAAGGGGCCTTGATATTTAGAGTTTGGGTTAGAGGCATAGTCGTTCCTAGGGGAATAATGAGCAGAAGTTTTGATATTAGAGTCATCCCTAGGTCTTTGAATATCCTCAAAATTTTCATCATGGAATCCAATCATTTCCTCATTTAGTTTTACACCTGAACCACCATAGAATGAGATTACTCGGTCGGCAAATTTTTGAAATTTGTCCTCCATCAATTCGAATCTTATTTTTATCCTCGAAACATTATCCTCACAATTTTGTTCATGATCAATCATGGGAGCACTCGGATTTTGTTCAATAATTCCGTCTTCCATTTTTCTGTACGTGCGGAGAGGAGAATTTCTTGTAATATCCATTACACGATCTTTTCTTGAAAAATTCTCCTCCAAAATTATGGAAGGAGGTTGCTCATATGATCCAAGAATGTGTATTTGATTTGAGTAGAGTTCAATCCTTTGATCATTATTAGTCAGATCCTGATATTGTGGAGTCAGCATACAGGGTTTATATGTGTCTAGGAGTTCAGTCCAGTCCTCTGTATGAGTATCATGTCTGACAAGGGGTCTGTCATGGTCAATCCAACGATGATTATCATTAAGCGCATGTCTTTCCATCTGGGTTTGGGTTCCCTGCCAGTCATGGGATTTAAAGAGATTTTGATCTTGAAATGTTTCATTGGCGAGAGAGTGAGAATAAGACGGTTCAGTCCAAGATGGTGTGGTTGGATGATTTGAGAAAGGATTTAATGAGGTCGAAGTCATCCGCGGTTGAAAGCTTCCCGCAAATGTTGGAGGATTAAACGAAGAGGAAGTAGTGGATTTGGGCCAAACCGACATAGATTTATTTTAATAATGGTGTTCGGTCATTTTTGAATGAGTTGAGAGAAATGATGGGTTGGATATGAAATTTGGAAAATTTTCCATGATGAGATTAAAATCAAGAGATGAGAGAGAGATGATTGTATGGGACAGAAAATTTTATCAACTGTGCGGCTATTGATCTTTGATATCGGTTCACGCACACCAATACAAACACAAATCAAACCCCGGGTTCATCAACTCACACAATGAAGCCGTAAGATTTCGGCTATTATCTTTTCGATTTTAGTTGGTGATAATTCAATCTTGGCAAAAATTTAGCGAGCTGAGATTTTGGATTTGGGCTCTATCCTTAAGTGTCGTCTCTCGCTCACTCAGAAAAATAAAATCATCCAAGGTCGGGGTTGCTCTCCCGCAAAAATTCTTGATTTTATGGGTTATTTGAGATCAGATATATTTAGCAGTCCCGATTTTAATGAGGTGATCACTGAAAAATTAGATGAGCATAAATACACGTCTACCGTCCAGTCCCGATTTCCTTTAAAGTTATGTTATAAAACAAGAGAGAGGAGTTCGGGAAAAGCCGATGCACGTGGAAAACTATGATGAATGCTCAGTGAGAAGACTTATAGTGAATCCTCGCAATCTCCATGTGGGATGCTAGACAGAATTTAAAAATTATTCTAAATGAAATGCAAGCCGATGGAAAAACTGCACCTAAATGAAAGTTCTATTAGCGGGAAGAATTGATTTAAATTTTTGGCTAAATTGAACGATCTATGTGCGTCTCGATTAAAGTGAAGTGCGGCTTAAGATCCTACGAGCACAATCAAAAATTAAATGCTCTGAGAGTTGTATGTGCAGGTCTATCCTAATCGCCACTCAAGTCGGGCCCCACCCTCTCTGGAGAGTGAAACAGGCCACGACACACCACATAATAAAGTTTAGAGGTCTTTCTACACATGCGAGAGTCCAAACGGACACCGCTGTAAAACTGCAAAAATTAAAAGTGCAGAAATTAAAAATCTAGACTCTACTCTCTCTCATGACTCGACTCGATCTTAAATTAATTGCGGTTTTTGGTGAAGTTGCGTCGGTTATTGAAAACCGCTCCACATACAAGGTACCTCGCAATAAAAATAAGAGAGAAATTGTAAGAGGATGACTCAAAATAATATGAAAAATAAATGCTGAAAATAAATTGCAGAGAAAAAAAAATGGAATTTACAATGAAAAATTCGGGGGTCAGACTACCCGAATGCGAAAAACCGAACAAAATTTTTTTAGACAAAAATCTAAGCCGTTTGCCTCCCCAGCAACGGCGCCATCTGACGAATCCGGAAATGCTGCTTTTAAGAAGTTGTTTTTATCGTGTCATGCGTTGTAGGCGGCAATCGGAAACGATCAAGAAAATACCACAAATAATTTATTCAACTTTTAATCTCGTGGTTTTATGTTTATTTTACTTGGGCAAGTCCCAAGGTCGATCACAAGGAGGCAAAGGAACAACCTAGAATTAAGTCTATAAAAGTTCGTTTTCGATTTTCGAGGTGGTCTTTTTTTGGAATTTTAAATGCAATAACGGATGCAAAATGCAACTTTGGCCTTATTTTAGGGACTAAAATGTAAATTATGTTCAGATGATGTCCAAAAAATACGAAACTTGGCCACAATGTAAACTATAATGAAATGGATGCACTGTAATTTTTTTGGAATTTTTGGATGCAATATGAATTTTTTTTGGATTTTTAAATGCAAACAAAATGATTTTTAATATTTAATTTTAATAAATATCAAACCTACTTATTTTCAAGGACCAAAATTATCTGAGATCTATCACTAGGTGACGGATCTCAGAAAAATCCTAAACCTCGAAAATGTAGGGTTTAATACCTAATAAAAATTAAATACTAAAATGTGCACAATGATTTTTACAAGACAAAATATGCATGCAAATGCAAATCTTTTTAGGCACAATGTAAAGAATAATTAACTCTACAATATGTGATTTTTCGAGAATTTTTAGAGCAACGGCTAGTCACTTATCAATTTCAGAGTAGAAAATGGGTAAAATACGCCAATTTTCACAAAACAATTATTTATTAATTAACCGTCCGTCACAAAAATACCCACAACATGTCAAAGCGTGGAGAATTAATTAACCAACATCATGCTATTTTTGGATTAATAAAATAATGTAGAGAGAAGGTTCAAAATTAAGGGGGAACACAGGGGTCTGATTGCAATATAAATAAAGAAATAATGCAGAACAAGGACTTAGATGTAAATACCTATACCCGTGGGGGTATTCCTGCAAAATCGCCACTAGGTCACGTGACAAGCACGTGACCTGGTCGGTGGGGGCCTTCGCGCAAATTAGGGGACTTCCAGGGGGCTTCTGCAATTTACCCAGCGGGTCACGTGATCTGCACGTGACCCCAGGGGATGAAGAAGGGTCGTTCCCCGCGCACGTGCTTCGCATGTGCCGGGGCCTCGGGCTTCGAACCCGACGGTGCGTGGGCGGCGAAGGGTCACAGCCGGCCTGGGGCGGTAGCGGCGGAGGGCCGCTCCAGGCAGAGGAGGAGCGGTCCAGCCTCGGCGGTGCGGCGTGGCGTTGGGGCCGGTGGCGAGTGTGGTGGTGCGGCGAGGGCTCGACGTCGGCCTTGGTGCTGCGGTGGAGTCGTCAAGGCGGAGCGGGGGAACCTCGGGCTGACGAAGGCAGTGAAGGCGGAGGGGCTCGGTGGTCGTCGAAGACGGTCGTGGCCGACACACGGCCGTGGGGCGTCGGTGAAGTCAGGCGGTCGGCGTGGATCGGCGAAGGTGAAGCGAGCGGTTGTTGGAGAAGAAGGGCGTTGGAGACGAAGGCGTTGATGGCGTAGCGTTGGTCGGTGGCTCGACGAACGGGGTCGGAGCTGAGGCAGGTCGTCGGGGAAGACTCGTCTGCAACGAAGCTCGTGAAAGCTTCGGATCTCGCCAATCTCGCCGGGCTGTCACCACCGGCGTGAGCTTGAAGCTCTGCTTGATCGGCGGATGGTGTGTGACGAGGGCGGCGATGGGTTTAAATAGCAGGGGGGTTTGGCCGGAGATGGAAGGGGATCGGCGGGATTGAGGGTTTGATTGGATGGGGGGGAAATCAGAGATGGAGATCTGAAGGGGATGCGATTGGCGCCGGCGATCGGAGCGAGATTCGCGGCGAAAATCGCGGGGGCGGCGCGACTGATTTGGGAAAGGGGAAGGACGGAGGAAGGAGATGCACAGCGGCCGTCTGATCGGCCGAGATCGGACGGCCGTGGTTGAGCCACGTGGCAAGTGGTGGCGGAGAGAGGGCGCACGTGCGGAGCACGTGCCCTCGAGGCACGTGCGACGCACGTGCGTGGTTTTTATTTTATTTTATTTTATTTTATTTTATTATTTTTTTATTTATTTAATTTTTTTAATAAAATGAAGAATAATAATATCAAAAATAGCTGACACGTGGCGGCCTCTGGGGCTGCCACGTGTCGGCACCAGAAAATTCAGAAAATAATCATTTTGTAAAATCGAAAATAAATAGTAAATGACCTCGGATCGAAAAACTTTCTTCACGAAAATTGCTCGTCTCGATGAGATCTACAACTTTCATGAAGACATCAAAACCAAAATCGATCATTTGAATAAAGTGAATTTTTGGGGTATCCCAGGTACATAGAATACCTTGATTTTTGGGTTTTATAATTTTTTTGTCATTTTTAAACAAGATAAAAATCCGGAAAAATATGGAAAAATCAAAGATAAATAAAAGACACTTAATTCTAATTTTTTTGGATTTTTATTGATTAAGAAAATATATACATAAAATACAAGGTCAAAACCACGAAAATATACAATGTACAAAAGAGGCCCAAAACCCAACTTTCACATACGAGCTCCGATTCACTTGAACTTGGTCTTGTTTTAAAGGTAATTGCATGCACATTAGTTCAAAAGTGAGTAGGATTAAATCGGACACTGGATGGAGAAGATATGTGGCTTTTAGTCCGAAAATCCTGAAATTAGGGTTTGGGTTTTTGGTCCACTTATTTGGGTTATTTATTTTTTTGTATTTTTCCTTTATTCTTATTAGTGATATGTACACAGTGGAAGTGGTTTTGAGTTATTCGGAGTTAGCAAGAATGTGTTAAAAATCTGGGAAGTTAGGCTTATTTACAAGTCATTTTGGCTTGGATTTTTGGCTTCTTATTTTGTGCAGATTTTTGTGCTAAAATGCAATTCTTATGGAAACATGCATGAATGCTAATTATGCAAAATAGATGCCAGAATGCTGTTGATTTTTAGGGATTTGAGCTTAATAAATGAGATTTAGAGTGATGAATACGAGATTCCTCAGTAACGAAGAAGAGAAAAGCAAACAAATTGTGTAATTTTTGCAAAACTTGTTATCACAAAAGGTTTCACTCATTCTTGTTTATTTAAGTCCTATTCCTTTCTATTCCACGTCAGGGATTAGTCCAGGGGAATTACCTCACCACTATAAGGACTCCGAAGCTGTGGACACTTTGGGATTAGAGATTGCGTTGATCTTGGTAAGCTTATTCCACCGCACTTCGCCTCAACCAATCCTCCAATACTACCATGATCATTTTTCTTTTCTTTTATTAAACATGGTCTCAAACCTCAGCCTGGAAAACAAATGAGCACACCATCATCGAGGACTCGGTTGCTTAAAACCTCAGGCTAACATTTAATCATATAACCTAGCGGCTTTAAATGCATATTATCGTGACCCAGTCGCTATTGAACCACCCGTGCCTCCACATGGCACGACCACATCTTCCGTCGTTCACCCCGAAGTTATTGGCTCCCGGTACCATGCGATGCAAATAATTCATTTCGTGGGCACTTATCATAATAGGGCAACCGTGTACAACCTAGGTAGGGAAACGCCAATACGAGTTCCTTCTGACAAACCTACAGGTTGAATGCCCGACCCGTAGTTCTACTCCCAGTCATCCTTAACGTGACACACGATCCTTTTCATGATATAACTCAAACCACATCAATTTCCATGATGTAATTTTTTCGTTAAGTCTTCGGCTTGCATAATCAACAATACTTAGTATAGACTCACATATATATTATCCATAACCATATATACTCATATTTATGCGTACTTTAACTCTCAAACCCTATCTTTCAAAGCCAATGCATCAATTTGATGCTTAAACCTTATTTTAGTGGAAATCACAAAGCATCTCTTCAGACCTTTTCAAAAATAGCCCAAAAATAGGGTTCTTCGTAGCAAAGAACATAAAATCAAGAATTTCAATAATCTCATATGAAAACCCAACAACAAAAGGAAGGATTTCGTTAACTAATCGAGCTCTATCTCGTGCATGCAAGGCTTTATCGTGTTTCATTTTTCGAAAGACTATTTTAAGGCTCCTGAAAAGATCGAATCTCATTTTCATATCAAAAACGCTAAGAAACGTGTCAAGAACGCGAAGAACGAACGAAGAACGCAAAGAACACGAAGAACGCCAAGAACATATTTTTTCTTAAAATTTCGGCAGAGTTTCCCCTTATATCGGGACATATTTCTCGGAAAATTTCGGCAGAGTTTCCCCTTATATCGGGACATATTTCAAAATAAAAATGAACAGAGTTTCATCTATAAAATCAATCGAGAGGAAAATAACAACGAAACTGAAAGAATATACTTCAAACAACAAGAAATAAAGAATCGGTAGACACCACGCATCTTAGGTGAGTGAACATGTGACGAATCACAGGGTCACTGATGTGCATGGTCGTCCGCACCTAAGTAGGGTATTATACAGATTTCTCCATCAAAATAACTATAAAATCATAATAGAAAGAATAGAAACATAAACGATGGAGAATCAGTAGAGACACCACACGTCTTAGATGAGTGAAGGTGTGACGAATCACAGGGTCACTGATGTGCACAACCGCCCGCACCTAAGTAGGATGTTACACAGATTTCTCCTCAAACCACAACAGGAAAACGAATCAGAAAGAAAGATGAATCAAGAACAAAACTTAGAAGAATAAGAGGATGAATTAAAACCTAGCTTACGAAGCAAACTAAGAGAGGATCATACCTTTCTCCTCCTCGTTCTCCCGGCAGCGCTTCGCTAGCGCTCCTTCCTCGCCTCCCACTCCTCTTCCCGACCTCTCGACCCTAGCCCTTGGGGTGGTGGTGATAGTGGAAATCGTAGAGAATGAATGAGCAGGGGGGGTCTATTTATAAGGCTCTCGAAAACCACTAACCATGGTTAGAAAACCATGGTTTAGACCTTAACTATGGTTTAACAGCCCATGGTTTTGTCCCATGGTTTTAGCCAAAACTTATCCCAAACTTGGGGCTTAAGTTAGAACATTCTAGAGGATTCTAGATTCGCTAATGACGCTTAATTAACACTAATCGTGATTAACTTTCACTAATCGCGATTTAACATTCGCGTCTTACGCTTATCTTTTGCTAACTATTGATTAGTGTTTGCTAATGATCATTAGAGGTTTTCAATCCGTCATTAGTTTCTTTAAATCATGTTTAATTGGTCTTAATGACAGTCGTTATGGGTTAATGACATCTTAGCCTTCCTTACTTCTCTTTCTTCCAAAAATCATAACAATTTGAAACGAAGTTCGATTGACATGAAACAAATTTCGTTGGTTTTCTCTTGACGAGTCGGATCTTATTATATAGGATCCGAGATATGCCAAGTTTAAGGCTTTACAACAAAATATTAATACCTTGTGCCAAATGTGCAAGTGCAGAAGGCATATCGACACATACACATCCAACAAAATCTTATAATTAAAACTTTTATGTATATGTTTATTCAACTCAACGACCCAATGTATTATCTACCGATGTAGAATAAGCATAAAAGGAGATATGATGTAGCACTTCATTGTGAGTTACTTCACGATCCAACAAAGCAACTTTTATAGGTTTGGGGTAATCAAGCTAAGAACCTGTTCCAACAAAATTTCTCAGCATTGCTTCTCGCAATATGACCATCAAAATCACTCAAGCCTGCTTGTGTATCCTTTCCTTCATCAAAAGGGCGAGTCTAAACCGAATTGCAGTTGATACATGGAATGATGAAAACAAACCATAGAAGTCATGTGATCTAGAAAACAAATGTCTTAATACTTAATGGTTCTTCAGTTTTGAAGACAAGAGCAAATTAAAGGTTAAATGACATCAACCAGAAAATTAAAGGACATCCAAGAGATTTAAACCATATTGATGCAGTTTTACCTGAAGACTCACCCCCATTTTGTGACATCCAACACGGAGATTTACAATCATACATGGAGAAAATACATGCCTCCATGTATGATTTAAAAGAAAATACTAGAGATTTACAATTAGGAATTTGCGTACATCATACATGGAGAACTACCCGAAGGCCCACCCCCATTGCGTGACATCCAACACGACATTGATCTAATCTCTAAAGCGGGTTTACTACATTTACCACGTTATCGGACGAGCCCGAGCGAACACGAAGAGATAAATAAGCATGACACTGATCTTTTGCGATGTGGTTATGTTCATGAGAACATGAGTCATGTGTTTATTCCTGCTCCACTTACTCCCAAAAAAGATGGCACACGAAGGGTGTGCGTGGATAGTCGTGCTATCAACATGATCACTGTCAAGTATCACTTTTTGATTCAACACGATGATATGCTTGACAAGCTATCATGCGTGAATTTTTTTTCCAAAATGGATCTTCAGAGCAGGTAGCATCAGATTCTCATTCGTCGTGGAGATGAGTGGAAGATAACTTTTAAGACCAAAGTGGGTCTTCATGAGTGGACGATCATGCCCTATAGTCTGTCTAATTCACCAAGCACTTTCATGTCCGTGGTTCTCTTTGTATGATACATTGTCTCTACTAACGGACTCAAAGTTGACCTTTCCAAGGTTAAAGCCATTTAGAGCTAGCCAGTGCCACGAACTCTCACATGAGATTCGCAGCTTCATAAGATTGGCTTCGTTCTATCGACGATTCATCCGAAAATTTAGAGCTTGTGTTGCTCCGATGATAGATTGCACTCAGAAAGGTACATCCATCTGGACCCCAAAGTAGAAGAAAGCTTTCACAAGCTGAAACATCAATTTTTTGGTTGGCTATGATGCCTCACATGTCAGAATTGGTGCCGTCCTAAGCTAGGAAGGACGTCCTATGGCCTTTTCCAGTAAAAATTGAATGAACCTCAATCACGATATTCCACATATGATGTTGAATTATGTGTAGCGGTGCAAGCTCTCAAGCATTGGAGACATTATCTGATTCTACGAAAATTTGTCCTTGACTCTAATCATGGAGGCTTTGAGGTATTTGAACTCCCAAAAGACCCTTAACAAATGCCACACCAGATGGATTAAATTCCTCCACGATTACACCTTCCACCATAAGCACAATGCTGGGACTTTGAACAACTTGTCAGAAATGTTAAATAGACTAACACATGTCTTAGCCACAATGACAGTAAGCATGACATGAATTGAAGCTCTCAATGATCTTTATTCCACTATCCCAACTTCGGACCTACTTATAATAAGTGTGTGGATGCTGGAAAAGATTCGACAACCACTTATGTCCTTTCTTAGGGATTCTTATTTAAGGCACACTGAATATGCATTCCTGTCACTTCACTTCGTAAGAATCTCATTTCAGAATTGCACAATGATGTGTTAGCTGGACAATTTAGACGATATAAGACTATCACTCTCCTCTAAGAGCGATTTTAGTGGCCACAATTATGGAAGTATGGTAAAAGGTTCGTAAGAAAAGTCAAACATGCAGACTAGACTAGGAGATGGGGGCTCAAAAAGGAAGAGACTAGAAAATGGCAGAGAGAGCTAAGCAATTAGTCAGTGATTCGCGGAAGGCTAAGCAAAGTTCGTAAAAAAGTCAAACATGCCAGAGATTCAAATGTCACATGCATAACACCGGACTTTACACACCTCTCTCAATTCCTATGCGATCTCGGGAAGACATTACCGTGGATTTTGTGTTGGGATTACCTCTCACGGGTCAGAAAGTTGATTCTATTTTCGTGGTGGTGGATAGGTTTTCTAAAACGTCACATTTCATCGCATGCATAAAAAAACCTTTGATGCATCTCATAACGTTAATTTGTTTTTTCGCGATGTCATTCAATTGCATGGCGTTCGTCGTTCTTTTACATCTGATCGTGATACCCGATCTTGTGTCATTTTTGACGCACATTGTGGTTTTGCCTTGGTACTTGTTTGTAATACAACACTACTTATCATCTGCAAAATAAATGGACAAAATGAAGTAGTTAATAGATCTATAGGGAATTTATGCGATGTTTTGCATGGGACTCCCCGTCCGAATGGGATCTAATTCTTCCCCAAGCCAAATTTGTATAAAATAGTTCCATCAATAGATTCATCGGTAAATCATCCTTTGATAGTGTGTACGGTTTTCCAGTTCCCTAATTTCTAGACCTCACCCCCACAACCATGCACGGGAGGACTAATGCAACTACTAAAGACTTTGTCGAGCATTTAACCCACATACATGTAGAAATCCGAGCCAAACTCCAAGCCATGACCTAGAAATACCAAGTCCAAGCCAAAAAGAGTGGAGTTCCCTCTGAGTGTCTATCAAAAATTGAGTGTTCGAAAGAGTGGCCCATTTAGAATCTTCAAGCGAATCGGATAGAAGACCTGCCTCATGGGTCTATTACCAGATGTCCAAACGTCATTGGCCTTCAATGTTTCATATCTCTTCTTATATCATGGAGATGACCAATCAAATGAGACCATACCAATTGATCATGTTGATGATCCACACCAACCGTTAGCTACGACTGATGCTGATCAGATGAAGGATATTGCTGACATGCGAGATATGATGACTAGACAAGGCTTCTTCCGATGATACTTAGTTAAGTGGAAGGGACGATCTCTGATATATTGCACATGGATTGATGAAGATGAGTTTCGACGGCTCCGTTCTGATATTCTCAAGAATTATCATGACGCCATCTTGATGAAGTAATATTCTTATCAACAGGGGGAAGCTGATGCAACATGAAGAACCTTACGGATTTTTTCTTATTTATTTTGGCTTAGTTATGCTACATGACATTTTTTAGGTTAAATTGTCGAGTATGATTTTTAATTTATTCGATTTTTTAAGAGGTCTATTATACAATGTATTGTCATATTTTTTCTTGTTGTTTTGAATCTTAATTTTATGTTTAATCGGTAGGTTATAGCCTAAATATAAAAACCCCACCCATGATTATTTTTTCCACTAATTCTCCATCTCTCTCTCTCTTCCCCTCCCCCTCCCCCTCCCGCTCCCTTACCCTTCCCGAAACCCCAACCCTGATTTCTCCACTGCGCCGCCGCCACCCAACTCTTCTCTCCGTGCTGCTTCCCTATCGCCAACCCCGCGCCGCCGCCGCTTGTGCATCCTACCATCCCAGCTAGTGCCGTCACCCGACCCGCCACCGCCGCCCCTCGACGACCTGCAAACGCCTGTCTCTTCCCCGCGTTGCCGCCAACCACCAGAGCGTCGACCTCGCTTCTCCTCCGCGCTGCTCGCAATCAGGTCCAAGGTGCTGCACTTCTCTTCCACTGCCCGACTGTGGTATGCGATACCAAAGTAATATTTTGTTGTGAACTCCATATACTGTGACCTGTTCTACAACGATTTGGATTTGATGGAGTTTATATTCCGTTAACGGCAGACAATAACAATAAATAACCAAAGAACCCATTAACTATTTCGGTTTGGACTCCTCTTGTGGATAAGCTGCGTATTTTCCCTTCTGTTTGCTACTATTTTGCTGCTATTATTATCTTCCTGATTCCATTAGAATTCATTTCACTTAATTATTTTCTGTTACAGTAATTTCTTGCATTACTTATTCATTTATCCGGCACTATTTTGTTGAACTTGATCTTAATCATCGGCATAATGATTGCATCGGGTTGCACATGGGTTGCATCATCTTGTCTTAGGCATATAGTATGTTTAAACAGACCGTGAAGGGCACATTAGTATCAATGGTAAATTTAACAAGGATCACGATAGCCTCCATTCATGAGATGAATCTCGAGGGAAAATTTAATCAAGAAAGGGACATGAGTTAGAAATTCCAATTTAAGGTTAACTCCAAACATAATAATATTAGGATTTTATTTGTTATATTGGAGTTGTCTGGGGTGAGAGTATTACGCCTCCACCCCGGCCGACCATCTAATTGGTCTAGGTCGATAATTATTATCATAACGTATTCTCACATGCCAACCCAAATTTAAGGGTTCCAGATAACTTGCTAGCACATAATCTTTTTTGACAACTTACTCTTTTATTAGTTGATCTTTGGATACACGTCATCTAGCCAACAAATAGCTCTTAGTTGATTTTGTGTTGCTCCTCACCTTCATGTGCATGGGTCGAAGGCTATGAGATCAGGAATCAATAAGTTATGTATTAAGAAAAAAACACAGGATTTAACGGCTTGTACATAGGACAACAGAGGCAAGGTTATTTGCCATCCCTTTCCATCCTCCCGGGCATGCTCCATTGTGTGTTATTATATCCAACTGAGTCGATTACCACCACCCTGACAAGCAGTTTGACCTAAACAATAAGATGCATATTGGCGAGGTAGTGACATTCCAAACCACATTAAGTGTAAATTGCTAGATTTAGCCGACTTCATTTTTTTTACTTGATTTAGCTTATCATGTTTGCCACATCAAAGCCATTTTTTTTGGTTCGAGGTCATGTATTGATCTGATTAAAAAAACAAACAGCTCTTGATGAATGGTCCTGATCTCAAGTTAAAACTGCATTAAAATATTTTAATCTCAATAGAAAATGAACTTATTCCTCCATTCAACTGTTCTCCTCCAATAGCATGCTTGTGACATGCTCACTGATACATGACAGAGATGAAGAAAACTCAACTCTCAATAGCTAATCAAATATAATTCAAAGACTTATCACATTTTTCTACATGAACAAAAGGTAAAACTGCATCAATATGGTTTAAATCTCTTGAATGCCCTTTCATTTTCTGGTTGATGTCATTTAACCTTTAATTTGCTCGTGTCTTCGAAACTGAAGAACCATTAAGTATTAATACATTTGTTTTCTGGTTCACATCACTTTTATGGTTTGTTCTCATCATTCCATGTGTCAACTGTAAGTCAGTTTAGACTCACCCTTTTGATGAAGGAAAGGATACACAAGTAGGCTTGGGTGATTTTGATGGTCATATTGCTAGAAGCAATGCTGAGAAATTTTGTTGGAATAGCTTCTTAGTTTGATTACCCCAAACCTATAAAAGTTGCTTTGTTGGATCGTGAAGTAACTCACAATGAAGTGCTACATCATATCTCTTTTTATGCTTATTCTACATCGGTAGATAATACCATTGGGTCGTTGAGTTGAATAAACATATACATAAAAGTTTTTAATTATAAGATTTTGTTGGATGTGTATGTGTCGATATGCCTTCTGCACTCGCACATTTGGCACAAGATATTAATATTTTGTTGAGTCATGCATAAATAGAAAATGGGGGTTGATTCCAAAGGAGATAGCAATGCTAATAAGAAATATGATTCCAAAATCGTTGGGGGAATTGTCTTGTTCCGGATGCCTTATAGAAGTTGGTAGAGATTTAAATGATATTATAGGACATGGACATGAAGCTGGTGTCAGAAGATCTACACTTAGGGCTCGTTTGGTTAGAGGGTTGGGCAGGGTTGGCTTGGTCCAACCCGGGTTGGCCCTCCAACCAAACATGGTTCTCCTCCTCACAGTTTACTATTCACAGGGGTACCCCTGCCCAACCCAACCATGTCCAACCCTGCAACCAAACGAGCCCTTAGTCATCAGAAACCTTGAAAAGGGTTATCTAAAAAGCAATCAAATTTTTTTTCTCTATTCACAGTGGCTTTACTCATATGGAATTATCATGTGGTCTATAAAGACTATAATCTTGCTAACATAAATAGTTGGTGAGATATGATAAAGTAAAGGTTGTGTGTTTGTTTGAACCTTTAGTCAGTGATACTACAGTTAGATAAAAATAGCGTGCATTTAAAAGTCCAGCATTATTTTATCAATATTGCTGATTAAATGAGGAGGGTTGCGTTAGGTAGCCGACAACCAGCGTAAAACAGTCGGAGACAACTTCCTAAATAATATTTTTTTAAACTATATTATTTGAGATGTTGCCTCATCACAGTCGGATCTTTACAACATGAATTTAAGCAAACATAAAGATTTCGTTGGGGCGTTCCCTACTTGCGACGCGTTGCATCGCCCGAATGCAATGAAAAATTGGCAAGGGCCGCTACATCGTAGCCTCGATGTAGTTTAAAATTTGCAAGGGTTCTCGCATGAGGAACATTAAGCTAGTTCCGCTGCATCACCGCCCGGATGCAGTCCAAAATTTACAAGGGTTCTCGCATAATGGACGCATACGAGTAAAGAAGTTAGTCCAGAAGAGATTGCAACGGAAGTTGCGGATTAGTAATTGGAATATTGGTACTTTAACTGGAAAATTGGTGGAGATAGTGGATACGATGGAAAGAAGGAAGATTCATATACTATGTCTTCAAGAGACTAAATGGGTTGGAGAGAAAGCAAGGGAGATCGAGAAGACATGCTTTAAACTTTGGTATTCAGGTAAAGATAAGGGTAGAAACGGTGTTGGAGTGGTTGTTCATAAGGATTTGAAGGATTGTGTGGTTGAGGTGCTAAGATTCGGGGATCGGATTATTTTGCTTAAATTGGTGCTTAAAGAAGAAATTCTGAATATAATCTCAGTTTATGCACCGCAAATTGGTTTAGATGAAAGGACTAAACAAGCTTTTTGGGAGGATCCAGATAAGATTTTGCAAGGAATCCCACAAAGAGAGATGGCTTTCCCCTCTTCATTTCTATCCCCAAAACCATGTCATCCATGAACATTAGCATACCCGCATCAAAGGTTTTTTGTATGCATGCGATGAAATGTGCCGTTTTAGAAAACCTATCCACCACCACGAAAATAGAATCAACTTTCTGACCCGTGAGAGGTAATCCCAACACAAAATCCATGGTAATGTCTTCCCAAGATCGCATAGGAATTGAGAGAGGTGTGTAAAGTCCAGTGTTATGCCTGTGACCTTTGAATCTCTGGCATGTTTGACTTTTTTTATGAACCTTTTACCATACTTCCATAATTGTGGCTAATAAAATCGCTCTTAGAGGAGAGTAATAGTCTTATATCATCCAAATTGTCCAGCTAACCCATCATTGTGCAGTTCTGAAATGAGATTCTTACGAAGTAAAGTGACAGGAATGCATAGTCAGTGTGCCTTGAATAAGAATCCCTAAGGAAGGTCATAAGTGGTTGTCGAATCTTGTCCAGCATCCACACACTTATTATAAGTAGATCCGAAGTCGGGATAGTGGAATACAGATAATTGAGAGCTTCAATTCATGTCATGCTTACTGTATTATGGCTAAGACACTTGTTCGTCTACTTAACACTTATGACAAGTGGTTCAAAGTCCCAACATTGTGCTTATGGTGGAAGGTGTAATTGTGGAGGAATTTAATCCATCTAGTGTGGCATTTGTTAAGGGTCTTCTGGGAGTTCAAATACCTCAAAGCCTCATGATTAGAGTTAAGGACCAATTCTCGTTGGATCAAATAATGTCTCCAATGCTTGAGAGCTTGCACCATGACATAGAATTCGACATCATATGTGGAATATCGTGATTGAGGTTCATTCAATTTTTACTGGAAAAGGCCATAGGACGTCCTTCCTAGCTTAGGACGACACCAATTTCGACATGTGAGGCATCACAGCAACCGCAAAAATCGATGTTTCAGCTTGTGAAAGCTTTCTTTTGCTTTGGGGGTGCAGATGGATGTACCTTTGCGAGTGCAATCTATCATCGGAGCAACACAAGCGCTAAATTTTCGGATGAATCGTCGATAGAACGAAGCCAATCTTATGAAGCTACGAATCTCAGGTGAGAGCTTGTGGCACTGGCTAGCTCTAAATGGCTTAAACCTTGGAAAGGTCAACTTTGAGTCCGTTAGTAGAGACAATGTATCATAGAAAGAGAACCATGGCATACATGAAGGGGCATTTCTTGAGATGGATAAACAATTATAGGGCTCTCTATGTTTCCAAGACTAGTTATAAGTGTGCTAAGTGGTTGCCATTAGTCAAGTTGTAGATCAATATATCATCAAAGTACACAACCACAAATTTATTGATGAAGGGCCTCAATACATTATTTATGGTACGCATGAAAGTGCTTGGGGAATTAGACAGACTATAGGGCATGATCATCCACTCATAAAGACCCACTTTGGTCTTGAAAGTTTCTTTCACTCATCTCCACGACGAATGAGAATCTGATGGTACCCGCTATGAAGATCCATTTTGGAAAACAATTTCACGCATGATAGCTTGTCAAGCATATCATCGCATTGAATCAAAAAGTGATACTTGACAGTGATCTTGTTGATAGCACGACTATCCATGCACACCCTTCGTGTGCCATCTTTTTTGGGAGTAAGTAGAGCAGGAATAAACACATGACTCATGCTCTCATGAACATAACCACGTCGCAAAAGATCGTGTCATGCTTATTTATCTCTTCGTGTTCGCTCGGGCTCGTCTGATAATGTGGTAAACTCACTTTAGAGGTTAGATCAATGTGGTGTTGGATGTCACACAATGGGGGTGAGCCTTCAGGTAGTTCTCCATGTATGGTGTACGCAAATGCCTCCATGTATGATTTAAAAGAAAATACTAGAGATTTACAATCAGGTCCCTGCATGGGGACCTAATTGCAAAAACAAAAGATGATGGAGGTGAGCCTGGAAGCTCTGGGCTTAAGTTGTAATTTGTCTACCTGTTCGCATGCCAACGGCACAGATTAGATTGCGTATTTGGAGTTTCCAAAGATGCCATGTGTCAACAGCCTGGAGTTCAGTTGTTCTTCCCTAAACTTCACATGATAATGGCGATTTCGTCTCCGGCTATCGTCGGTGATACACCGGCTCTGATACTACTCCAGCAGGGTATGAAGGGATGACATATCTCCTCCGAGCTCTCCTCCGGCAGGGTGATGGTCATGGAAGACATCGACGTCGTTCTGATGAGAGACGACTAGGGTTTGGAATCCTAGTTTTAGAAGGATTGCAATTGCTCGATTACTCTATGAAAAATGCGATGGAACTCCAGGTGATAACAAATATGCTCCAGAAGCGCAGGGACGACCTGCAAAGAGGATTAGTTTGCTCGATTTAAGGAAGAATCGGTCAAATTTACAAGAGTTTGCAATTCAGATAAGAGTTCCATAAAGCAAACGTCGATGGATTTGAGAAGAATTGGAATGAGATGTCGATCGTGATTTGAAGATGGTGATTAAGAGATGCTAATGAAGCGATTAAGAATACTAATTGGGTTAGGAAGATGAGGAAATTCAATGGATGACCGAAGGATACCTAGGAGTCAAGGGTTTATGACTCTCTGGTCATTGCTCATCAGGTCGGCTACATGAAGCTCAACACTCGCATACGGTGGCGATTCAAGGCGAAGGAGGCCTTGGAACTACTCTCTGTCGAATCCTTTTCCACGCGATGGTGGCTCCTCCGTTGTCTGTCACTCGAGTTGGAAGCACTGAGGCTTGGAAGTTAGAGGGTTCAGTCAGTTAGACTGGACTGGAGAAAGTTGTATCTAACAATTGGTCTTTGGGGGTTTAAATAAGTGAATCAACGGTGATTGGCGTTGATTGGAGGGTGGGTGAGTAGGAGGGTAGTTAGGTAAATCGAATGAAGGGTGAAGATGGGAGATTGGGTGGAAGATGAACGCGGGAAAATTAGGCGAAGTTAGCTGATCAGAACAGATTCCAATTTCCAGCCAACTTCTTCTTGGGGAGGAAGCACCAGGTGTCGACACGTGTCAACACCTGGTTGACTGGAATTTGTAAAATTAATAATAAATACCCATTAATTAACTTAGGTATAACAATAAAAAATTTAAATAATTAAATATATTGATTTATTATATAATTTATTTTTATCAATATTAATTATTTAATGAAATAAAAATATAATATTGATAAATAGGTAAATATAATGTTTAATAAATTGACTTTTGATTTTTAATTTAATGAATTAATAAATAACATAATATTTTCATACTTTATTAATTATTAAGATAATACATAAGGTTTATGTGAATTTTTACATATTTCAGTAAACATATTTAAATATATTAATAAATGCAGGAATATAGTCTACAATTCAATTTCATCTATAAATAGGGTATTTGATTTATTTAAAATATTAAATAGTATCAAAAAATCTGAAATAATTTGTGGTTAAAACACAAGATCAAAAAACAATTAAAATTATAAAATAAATAAAACTATAAATGGTGTGCTCTAAAGAAAATAAATAGTCTAGAAACCCAGCTGTCATTAGGTCCCAAAACCGACTTTTTACAAACAAACTCTGATTTTAGTGAAATCACCTTCATTAATTAGAGAATATTATTTTATGATCTTAAAGGTGAGTAGAGTGAAAGTGGAGTTCGTATGAGAAAGTTATGATGTTCAGAAGTTTAGAAATTGGCAACTTGAAAGTTGGATTTCTTGGCATATATACAAGATAATATTTTTAACCTTTTTTTTTTATTTTTTTTATATATTTTTAGAATAATTAAGAGAAGAGTTGGGTGAAATATGCATAAGTAAATTAATTAAAAAACCATGAAGTTTTGGTATTTGTTTGATAATTAATTAATAGTGTGTACAATGTACAAATAATTCTTTTTGTGGTTTTTTCCTTATATCCCCCTACTTATTTGTCTGTCGACAAATCCATGTTGACTTGGTCTCAGGGTTTAGGTTATATAAATATATCTTTCATCTATATTTATATTTTATAAGTCATACTGTACATATATACATATTTACAATATGCCTTTCTTTTTATTTTCTTTGTTTCTTATTCTTTTTTATTTACATGATTTTAGTGCATAAAATTGCATTTTTATTCATGAATGAAGTTTTGTTAGGAAATTGTATTTAATGGATGTTTACATGCATTTTTTAAGAGTTTTAAGACAAAATGCAGACAGAATGTTAATGAACCATGGATTCATCACAACCCCACTCTTGGGCCATTGGATCAATCGTGATCCAACGGCCATCATCGCACCTGTCGAAAGCCTAACTCCCACATTCCCCAATCACGTTCCCACCTCACACACACGATGCGTGATCGCTACCCATACTCAATCATTGGATCCCATTCGATCCAATGGTATCTATGCTTCACCCTCTACCTTAGACCCTCGTCCTCTATTGATCGCCTCCTATAGCCAGCTCTGTCTCTGATCAACACCCTCTATTCTCCCAAAACACCCCTCATTGCTATGTTCTCCGGTCATCACCTCCACCTCTCCATCGTCGTCGACTAACCTAAGACGTTACCCTAACCATACGGTCCTCTGTCACCTCGGATCCCCCTCATCAAACCTCCTCTACATGAAATGCCTCTCTTCCAATCATTACCCTCCTCTACTGATGCAACGTGATCTCAAATTATAGGGCCGAATTTATTTAATTAATTAGTGGTCAATTTTATTTACGTTTTTTTATTTATCGTATCGCTAATTAAATAATTGAGATCGCATGTGATCTCCAACGTTTATTCGTAGAGTTAATTTTAAATTTGGTCGGTTAATTAGTTAGAGTCAGTTTAGGCAAGTCGGTTGTCAATTTAAATTAATTTACTATATTTGTAATCTCATCCCTCCTATATAAAGGGATGAGGGTCCAATGTATTAGTCAGTTCAGTTTGATAATTAATTGAGAATTATTCTCTATCTCCTCTCTCTTCTCTCTTCCCCTCGCGGTCTACGCGTTCTTCCTCCTTCAACCTCGCGCAACAGGCGTGTTCTTCTCCTCAACCCCTTTATTTTCTCCACCGAAATTCCACCATTCAAATTTTATCGTCGACGCCGAATCGTGTTTGCATCATTTGGTATCAAAGCGGTTATGGAGTCGTTCTCACGATTCCACGATCCTGTCGCATATTAGCGTGTGCAACTCGATCTGAGTCGTCTATCCCTTGATTCGCGTACACGCGCACGTCGACACAAATTCAAGCGACGTCTTGTTTCAAGCATTAAAGTCCAGGAATGGATGGATGCGCAAGCCGAAGAAGATTCGTTCATCTACAACGAAAGTCAGTTCGTAGAGGCCGCTGTGCAACCCGATTTTGAGGAAAAAAATGAAGATGAAGACGAAGATCTAGCCGATGAAGAAGAACATCTCGCTGTCAATGAAGATCCGGCCGCTGTCCAGGCCATTTTAGAAGAAAAAAACGACGAAAACGTGGCTGTCCAGGTAAACTCAGACCTGCAAACTCCCCCGGAATCGACCAACGCCTCATCGGCCACCCCGTCACCAACCCCTGCTGCCGCCCCTGCCCCCCCAGCGGCCCCCCTAGACACATCGGACTCCTCCGCGAACCCACCCTCACCCCCAGCGACCCCGGTAACACCCCCAGCCCCTGCCCCCGCTAAACCCACCGCGGCTACTCCGCGCACCAGCCCTTCTCCACGCGCGCAAGCCATGCCCCCTCCTCCCTCGGTACCATCGTCGCCCCTATCGCCAACCCCTTCCCCCGTTTTCTCCCCAACCCCACAGCACCCATCCGCATCACCGCCGCCCCAACGCCACCCTCGCACCCTCTCCTATCACCGCCCACCCGCATCGCAACCACTCACCCACCCGCATCACCGCCGCCCCATCGCCACCCCTGTGCCCTCTCCCATCATCGCCCTCACACATCCTCCCCAACGCACCCCGTGCTCCCCCAACCTTCCCCGCACTTGCCGCCTGCCCCAGCATCTCCCCGCTCGCCCCCACTTTCCCTCCCTTCCCGCGATCGCCTCGGCGGTGCCCCGCACCAACCCGCGCCTTCCCCATGCGCAGCCCCCCCTCGCGCCGTCCTGCTCGTCGCCGCCCCACGCAACGCCTGTGCTCCCTACTCCGGCGCCGCCTCTTATCAGGTAGGCGTGGGCGTGGAACCCTAACAAGGATTGCGGAAGTCCCTCCCCCCGAATCCCCTCAATTGAGGAGAAGGATATTTTGGAGAAATTGCAAAGGCGAACCCCCTGAAAATCCTATTCGCAGAAAGGCCGAAATTGACAGGAAATTAAGGGAGATTGAAGGGGTACGAAAATTGCAGAGATGCCCTCCAATTGGGAAAAACTACAAACGTAACGTTGAGAATGATCAAATTGGAGGAAATTGAAGCCACAATTCAAGGATAAATTCTCAAAGGACGCACCTACATCAAGCAATTCGTCAGGAGACGATTTTTTTCAAGCGGCGGAGAGTTGATGCAGCGTGATCTCAAATTATAGGGCCGAATTTATTTAATTAATTAGTGGTCAATTTTATTTACGTTTTTTTATTTATCATATCGCTAATTAAATAATTGAGATCGCATGTGATCTCCAACGTTTATTCGTAGAGTTAATTTTAAATTTGGTCGGTTAATTAGTTAGAGTCAGTTTAGGCAAGTCGGTTGTCAATTTAAATTAATTTACTATTTTTGTAATCTCATCCCTCCTATATAAAGGGATGATGGTCCAATGTATTAATCAGTTCAGTTTGATAATTAATTGAGAATTATTCTCTATCTCCTCTCTCTTCTCTCTTCCCCTCGCGGTCTACGCGTTCTTCCTCCTTCAACCTCGCGCAACAGGCGTGTTCTTCTCCTCAACCCCTTTATTTTCTCCACCGAAATTCCACCATTCAAATTTTATCGTCGACGCCGAATCGTGTTTGCATCATCTGCCTATAAAGCTTTGACCACCACCTCCTTTCTCCACATCCACCGTTATTGGGATCAATTGAATAAGAGAGATAGAGGATCTCAGAGATCAAAGCTGGTGACATCAACCTTGACTTCTTGGGGGAAGACTCCTTTAGGTGAGATCGAGAGGATGTAACACCCCGCAAATTACGGTTTTTTTCTGAATAAACTAATTCAATATTATATTCAAAAGAAGTGTCTCATCGCTAGCTTTCCAACGAGTCCAAAAATGTGTTATTCCGAGTCTGGATGTGTGAGATATGCGTGTTTTAGTGAAGAGAGGTAATGGATATTGACGGGATTTAATGGTTACAGAATTTGAATATTTAATTACGGGTTAGGATTATTTTAGAGATTCTAAATTAAGGTTTTACACCTAAACCAGATTAAGATCCCTACCCTTTATCTCACTCGCATTCCCACAAGTCTTTCTCTTATCTCCTTTTCCCTCTCTCTATCCAGAGAACCAAAGGGAGAATGGTGCAACCACCATTATCAGAAGCTCTCAAAGCTCTGTAGATCCACGATAGCAGGAAAATGAGGAGCACCATCACAAGAGAAAGGCACTTCTCTCATTGGATTCTTGATCGGACAATCAAGCACGTGGATCAAAGGCGTACACGAGCATAGGTAACGGATCCTCGATCTTATCCATTTTGTTCCGCATGCCTTGCGATTTGGAGACTGTTGAGATTTTGGAGATGAGCACTCGATTTCGATTCCACCCTGAGATCACCTCTTGCTATTGGTGTATCTTGAATCATATATATTTTCATGGATTTTCATGTACAAAATAACTAAGGAATTTCCGGAGATACTGGGTTGTTGTATTGGAAAAATTTTCACATATACCTCAGTTAATACGTAGATAATATGAACGATCTAAGATTTGGTACTAATATTGTCTTGGTGTAGCCTTATAAAGACTTAGGCTCGATATTGTATCATGGGGTTATCATATATGCCATGGTGGATTTTGGATATTACGTGTTAAGATGAAGGTGTGACCAAATCTTTAGGTCATAATGTTAAGTTGGATTTTGGATGGTCGTAATGCTAATATTTAGGTAGTAATGTTAAGAGAATACTTTAGAATGTATTAGAATGATAATGCATAATTTCTTGTATAATCGTGATTTACAATTCCAGTAACTCTTTTTTGACTTTCTTTTTGAAGTCCCATAAAATCCGTAATCAATTAAACGTGAGTTTCTATTTAGCAAACACGTCTACATTATTCAAAAATTACATTTGATGTAAATCAATTAGTTACTATCGTAACATGTAATTTTGTTGAACATTGCCAATACTGCAGTATACGAGGTATAGTTTAATATGTCATGCCCAGAAATTTTATTATACGAACTATATCCAATACATTGATATGTCCATGCCTAAGTTGTTACTTGATATTCTTTCAATTCACAAAACTATTGTTGTACATGTAACTAGTGATGACCTTTTCTTTGTGAACTATTTTTAATGTAGCTAACTTTTCCATTAGTTAACCAAAATTAGCTAAGGACTATTTCCTTGTTTATTGATTGACCTTTCCATGTTGTGACTATTAATTGATATAGTCATTCAACGTACATATTTCCATATCATAGTTTCGTTGTCTGTGGCATGGTTTAAAAAATCGGATGGACCGAGAACCGGCTCCGACCTGGTTAGTTCGGCCAGTTTTGTGTAGTTAATTTCAAAAAATAAAAAAAAATAAAAATCGGATCCGACCGATGGTGGGACTGGGTTGAACCGAATTGACCCAGTTTTGATGGTTTGGTAAATTTTCAAAAAAATAAAGGTTAAATAATGAAATAATGGGATTTTTATTACTTATGACCTTCTTAACTTCTGCGATATAAGTTATGTCCCTCTATTTTTTTGGAATATACATTGAGCCAATACTTTCTTAGAGTAATTTTGTAGAAGCAATTATAAATAAATGATTACAATTATGTTCATATATAATTCTAGAAACTGTGACTAACTTTTGTAGAATTTTACACGAAATAGGCAATCATGTTATTCTATTGAATGATTAGACATTTTAAAGATTATTTCATCGATATATAAATACATATTTACATATATATATATATATTTCCGGATTTATCGATTCAAAAAACTGGTTCGACCGATCTGAACAGTAAATTGAGCCCGATCCGGTTTTTTCCGAGTCGACAAGAATGATGACGTCATGCTAACATTATCACCAGTCCGACCGATTAAGATCGACGGTCCGACCCGGTGGGACCAAACCAAAGACTGACTGGTTCAATGTTCGGTCCGGTTTTTAAAACCTTGGTCTGTGGAGACAAATTAGTATAATCCTTTTCCAAAACAAGATCTCATTATATACTCAATATTAAGTCGACTTTCCAATGGTATTATATAAAAGTATAAATATGATATGCTCCCTCAGTTTTACCTCTTGACGCCTATACATTATTGTCGATTTATGCTATCCTTGTAACATCTTACGTGCCTTGATTGGGCCATTTTATAAATTAGAGATGATGGAGTTTCTCTTTCCTAATTATACGTAGGAAACACAATGCAGTACAACTAACCTTTGAGTGAAACTGCATCCTTCTACTGGGAATGATGTTGTACGAGAACTCTCTAGTCGTTAGAAAAACGAACTGTATAGAAGTTGAGACAAATCGTTTGAAGCCCCCTCAATTATATTGGTAGTGTGTCGAATGCATGTGGTAATACACTATAATAAATGTAAGAAGATAAAGGTATAGATTGTGACACAAGGATTATCATATTGAATAGGTTGTGTAATCATTTCTGAATATCATTGATAAATTCCAAGGCCTTTTTTCTTTTGAGTAAAGTGTATCAATGCATGTGGGGAAGGAAAAGATAAATACAAGGTAGGTGCATATCCTTGTAGTCCGGCTGAACCGACAATGAGTCATCTCCACTCGACGGGCATCACAGAGTGGGATAGTAATATGTACTAGTGGCGGACCTAGCATTTCATGTTAGAGGGGGCACTGTACTATATATTGATGCTAAAAAAACTTATAATATTATAATTTCTATATGTGTGAAGTAAAAATTGGTAAAATGCTTTATAAATTTGGTATATATTTGTGCTTAAAATATTTCTAAAAAAATCTACAAATTATGCAATTTTTTTCAACAAAAAATTGTGATTACAATGATTAGTTCCTAAAAATGTAACACAATGTGTCTAATTCCTTAGGGCATGCGTCTTCTCAACGTCGTACCCTTTTCCTCCCTAAAAAATGTGTCTAATTCCTAGGCTATATTACATCCATATTGAAGAACTGATGATAATAAAAATCTAATAATTTTGAGAATCTGACCTCTTGCCTCTTAACAATGGTTATTTGTTACCTTTGTCATCACAAATTTACATTAATCTTGTTATTTAAGCAATGATAAACACACATTTTAATGAAAAAGACAACAATAATCGTTACTACTTGAACTATTACCGGTGACAAACACTGAATGTTCATTGCTAATTTCAAATATACCTATTGTTACAGTAAAATATATGTTACATGTTTAACAATTGATATAGTAACAAACTCAAAATTATGTCAATATAGACTCATTTTGTTGTATTGATTGTTTTACCTTTCCCCATAATCTTAATATTTTTCATCGATCAGGAATCTCTGCATGGTATGGAATAGTAAGTCAGTAAGGGACATATGTGAGACATGATCGTATGGAAAGGGACAAGATTATATCTAGATACAAGGATCCTTCGAGAGATGGAGGGTTGTACATAATGTGGAAGATGGTTAAGTAGTGAACCTCAAGGTATGGAAAGATAGGATAATACAATAAAAAGAATTAAGACCATGAGAGGAAAAGAAAATATGCAAAACAATATAATTACATCTGCTTTCAATGTGCAAAAATAAAGCAACATGATCGGATATCTTTAAATCAAATTGAAGATCAAAATCTAATTGAGCAAAAGGTAATAGATCGGATTGGAAGGGTGGAATCAGAGAAGATTGATTTGGAAGGCAAAAAATAATGGTACGGCCTAGGAATGCTTATATTTGTCTTCTCCTCATTATCAAATTAATTATGTCGCGTAACACATTACAAGTGGGTGAATTAATTTGCAACATGTTGTGATTAATAAAGGTATTCGATTACATGGTAACCGATGTGAGATTAATTAAAGGTGTATTAATTGCAGGTATAGGAATTTATTTAGGATGAATGAAGAGACTGAGGCCCCTAATTGGGGGAGGATTAAGAATGGGTCTTAATGGAGGAGGGGCATTCAACTAATTATAGAAAGATATTAATTGATTTGAAAAGTTTTATTAGGATTAAAGGCATAGTATACATATGACTTTTGACAAAATGGGGGGGGGGGGCATGTGCCCGACCTCGGCTAACAGTAGGTCCATCCCTGCTTAAAATATGCGTCTATCTCTCGCCAGCAGTATCTCTCAAAAGTACAAAGTGAAAACAAAAGAATCTACACAAAGGTGCACCATATCAGGTGTGGTAGGTGTGGTAGCTATGTATCAAGGTCATCATCAATATAGATATTATTGCTATCATATCATCAATATCGATTTTATTCTTGTAATTCGACGCTGAATGTCGTATTCGTTACCGAAATTTTATGTAACGACGACTATTCATGGATTTTTTCTCTCATTATAAATCATACTAATTGTTATGTAACAACACCCGTAAGAAAATGTCAATGTGCATGATAATTTTTTATTATTGTTTTTTGTCATATTCGTTTTATGACTTCACCGTTAAAATTCTACGAATATATTCACGTCATGGAAAATTAATATAGGCAAATTTGAATTAGCTACTCATTGTATTTATGGCTACAACTATTATGCCGAATATATAATCTAATCATTGAGGTGCATAATATCTAGATTCAAAAATTCATTCATCTCATAAATAATGGCATCAAATACAAGTTTGTCATATATATAAAAAGTAACAACATTAAAACATGTTACATGCAAATGTAGACAATAAAAAGAGATTTAGATGATGTTTAATATTACACCATATCAGCCACAAAGTTGATGCTAATTACTAAAAATATTTTTATTAATTTGAGTAGGCTTCTTTATAAAAAAATCTTTTGAATTGTATTATATATTTATTTAAGCTCGATTGTATCTTTCCTATTAATTTATCAAAATCGAAAAGAAAAACTTCTACCGAAATGACGTTCTAACTTTTTACCGTTTAAATAGGCACCACTGCGATATCTGATAATGTAAACAACGAATATAAAATTAAATGCAACATTTGCATGAAATGAAATAAGTGTTTTTGTGTCGGAAAAAGAAATTATTCGTACGGCCAAATTATATACCCATCGATTTATAGGGTCAATTTGGTTTACTCGAGAGAATGAAACATCTGTAATGCAATTCATGTTGGGAACTGAATATCTAACTTTCACTCATATTTTTATCAGTTAGAATTAATATGATGGATCTCATGTTTCCTTTAATATGATATTTCTAGCTACCTTCAAAATAATAAAGTCAACATCAATTAGTTATGTCTTCCTATTTATGATCAACATCACAACACTATTTTTAATTTTTTTACAATTATGCTACTATGATATTTTACATATTAGTTATGCCTCACCTTTTTTGCAATCTCAGTTATACCCCTACTGTATTGCATTGTTATTACTTGTGTTCTTTCGTTATTTTCACCGTCAATGAGGTGGACCAAACCATGCTTTATTCAAACCAATGTCCAGTTCGTGCACCCTTGAAGGTGCTTGAAGCGTTGAGTAACCCAAAGTGCATGTGTCTGAAAGCATATACATTAAAGGTGTATGTAAAGGTCGTATTCTCATGATCCTCAGGAGTTATGGATACTTGATTGTAGCCAAAATAGACATCTAGAAAACATAAGTATTCTTCCCCTACCATCTCTCTAAGATTTGGTCAGTGAATGACAGGTGGAATTGATCTTTTTTCGTCGCAACATTCAGGCATCTGTAATATACACAAACACACCACGACGTGGGCGTCCTTGTCAGAATCTCCTCTCCATCTTTGTTGGCGACCATGTGAATGCCAACTTTTTCAGGACTTCATGTATAAGAATCCCCCGCTTGGAATCAAAGATGGGACAAATGGATCCTGCATCATTGATAAATCCTGAATTCAACCCTTTAATAGTGTGAAATTAACATTTACGATGTCATTGCAGTAGGACTAAATTGGATCTATCAAAGACCGTTTAATTAAATTAACAATCAAATTAAACGATTGAATTTATATTTTACTTGGGCAAGCCCAAGGTCGAACTCATGGATACGAGCCTCTTTATTATCATTTAGACTCTATTTATTTGAATTAAATGTTGGATTAAAGCATCGTAGGCCAATGAATGCATGTTGACACGACAAGATGCATAAATATGAATAATGCATTTTTTATTTTTTATCATGTAAAGAGATGCAATTAAATGCAATGAACAAATATGCCCTGATTACATAAAATAACGAGCAAATTAAACATTAGTCAATTTCGAGCTCAAATCATGAAACAAGCCTGTTGGTTAATTTAGGCAAGCCATAAGTGTACTACATATTGGACACTTGGCTATTTAAATAATACATCACACTTAGAAGTGTCAAAACATAGATCTAAACATGCCATTAAGAAGACACTGAAACAAGCTTCGAAATGAGACCAAAATCAACTGAAAAGAGATACGATGCTCAAGATATTCACAAATGAAATCAGGGGTATAAATGCAAGAAAAAAATAAAAGATAACTAGCAGACAGGTCCCTGGCGAGGGACTAAAATGCAAATATAAATTAGCGTGAGGCCTTCCCTGAAATTTATCCACACGCACAGGGGTATTTTTGCAATTATTAAAACCCGTGAGCGTATGAGTGCAAAATAGCCCAGGCACATGTGGTCTGCACGTGAGCTCTGGCCATATTTGCAATTTGGAGAAACCCCGGGGGCGTACCTGCAAAATACCCGGCCAGTCACGTGACATGTATGTAAGGGCTAGGTTCGGGTGTTTTGCAGGTTCGGATGCTGCTTCGGCTAGGCTCAGATACGGTTCGAGGTTCCTGGTGCTTCAATAGTGATGCAGATCGAAATTGGCGTGTCGTCGATAAATAAAATAAATTGGACGGTGGAAATTTGGTGGAGAAAGAGAGTGGTTGAGAAGAAGAAACTCGTCGGAGAACGAGAGGTTGAGGGAGAAGAAGCGCGAAGACCGCGTATGGGAGAAGAGAGAGACAGAGATAAAGATCTCAATTTTTCATTAATACTGGACTGAATAAAACTCTGGACCCTCATCTCTTTATATAGGAGGGATGGCATTACCAAAAATAGTAAACTAATTAATTTGACCACTAATTATCCTAATTGGACTCTAACTAATTTAACCGGCAAATTTAAAATTCAAATTGAGATCACAGACGATCTTTTTATTTAAATTAAAATTGCGACAACCTAAAAAACGTAAATAAAATTAACTACCATAATTTAAATAAATAGGTGGCCCTATATTTCAGGTCCACGCTGCATCAGATAGGGACTCGGGAAGGGGGGGCTTGGCTTCGGATATGGCTCGGGTACGGCTCGGGGTACCCGAGCCTATGGATCTGGTGCTGAGGCTCGGACCTGCTCGGTGCCTGACACATGGACGTCCGAGGACCGTCTGATCACAATGATACAATGGTACCTGTACTGTGTGCTGGAGGAAACGTGGACCTCTGAGGACCGTCTGATCAAGGAGATCGGACGATAACTGCTTTTCTGGATCCTCCTTGCTGTCACCGCCTGCTGCGGGCTTGGTTGGGCTTCGGCGAAGGTCCCCGCGCTCTGCCACCTTCTATCATGCTCGGTGAAGACTCCCAGCTGCTCCTGAATGGCTGGGCATCATCGTGGAAGTGCGACAGAACAGTTGGAGCATATGGGAGTCTTGATGGTTGCCTGGGTGCCGGAGACGAAGCAGCTTGAAAAAGCTCCGGTAAGAGATACAGCCATTGAAGATTGGAGCACCTGCGACGTTAGTGACTAGTCGAAGCGTGGTGCATGAGATGCAAAGTGAGTGGAACAAGATGGATGGCCGTGAATGGGCTGAAGAAGGCGATGGTTGGTGGTTTTCTCCGATGAGCTTGGAGGAGGGGGTCAGAGTGGTCATGGGTTGTGGAAGGTAGGGAGGATGAACGGAGTGTTGCGCATGGATGGTGGAAGTGAGGTGGAGCTAAATAGATGGTCGATGAACCGTGATGGGGTGTAGATCATCCTAATTAATTGCTAGAAACTAAGGAAAAATACAAGAGGGGATCGGGGATACTTACATGGACAATGGTGGGCGATTAGCTTGGGCTTGAGCATTTTGGAGACGCTCCGATCATAGCAGGACCCCTGCAGCTACTAGGGGACTCTTGGCAGAGGCGGAGCTCCGCAGGGCTAAGCCTACCATGGCTTAGGGTCTCACTGGAGGCTCCGCCGCCGTCGCTCCTTCAATCCGACCTCCCCCTGCCACGGGGAGGCGGAGATGGGCTAGGTGGAGCCCCACGTACAAGTGGACAACGAATAATAGGGGCGACGACGCCATATTTAAGGAGTTGGAAAGTGGCGGTCCGATGATGGAGGTCGTGATTTACAGGGAGGATGTGGAACGAGAAGAGGGATATCGTGGAGAACGTGGGCTAGCGTGAGGATGGGGGATAAACGGTCTTGGTCGTGGGCTCGTCGGGAAGTGGAGGAGGTGGGTGAGAAGCGAGGGAAATGGAAATGGCAGAGAGGCTGCGAGAGGTGGAGAACATGGGCGAGAGGTGGAAAGGGAGGTAGACGACGAAGTCTCCACCGTTGGGTCTCACGATCCAACGGTGGAGCGGTGGGCGCTAGTGAACGGTTAGGATTAGATCCCAGGAGGTGAGATCAAGGGGCGCAGGATTCGCCATGTGGCGTGAGGAAATGAAGGTAGAAGCCAACGACCGTGATGAGATCGGACGGTGGAGATCAGCTGTCTGAGTTAAAGGCTTAGATCGAGGTTATTGGAGAAGATCTGGCGATGGAGAAGTCGCCTCGTGGAGGAAGGAGGTGAAGGTTGGAGCGAGTGGCCATGGTCTAATTGGAGATGATCGGATGGCTGCGAGATGATGCGGGCGTGGACATCTGAGATCTGGAGAGATAGAGAGATATCGAATGTCGGAGTGAGAGGGCACGTGGCGCCCAAGGGTCTGGGCCATGTGGCGCAACCAGATGGCACCACGTGGCCCAATTAGATTATTTCGACAAAGAAAGTTAATAAGAGGGAGAAGATGACCGGATTTGAAAAAACTCAAAACATGAAAGTTGTAGATCTCGACGAGATCTACAAGTTTCATGTTGATAAAAAAACGGAGATAAGGTCAAACAAAGATAGAAAATATTTTTGAAAGCATTTCTAAGGTTAAAAACATTGCGATTTTTAAATGTTCCATTTTTTGTATTTTTAATTTATTCAATGACTCTGATAATCACATGGATTATTCAGATTTTTATTGACACTTAGTCTAAGCTAGGGAGTTAATTTCAGTGAATTAAGAGTATGAAACTGGGTTTCATCAATCACACTATTTCTTAATCTCTTTCTTCGCTACTTCTCGTAAATTTAGATTCAGTCTGTGTTGGAATTCACAAGATGGCTTAGCCACATCACACACATCGATATGATGTGAACAAAGAGCAGGATTAATCCCATCAAGATCAGAAAAGTTACAACCTATCACTTTTCATTTTTTTCTCTAAGGTCTCTAGCAAGCGATACTTGTGATCTCCGTTCAATTGTGAACTTATGATGATTGGGTACTTATTCTCTTTGCGTGTAAGGAAGACGTATTTGAGGTACGAAGGGAGTGGTTTGAGATCTGGAATGGTACTGGCGTCTGTAAATTTTGGCTCAATTTAAGTTGGTTTTGTGTTTGTGGTAAACCGATCTATATGATAGGTATGGGCCATCATTCGTATTGATGAAGTCGGATCACCAAAAGTATCCAAGAAATCTATCATCATGGCATCCGACTCATCATCCCCACCTTCAGACAGATCGAATGCAAACATGTTTGACAATATAGAGTTGGCATGAGACATCTAAGGTGCAAGGAAATGTTGTATGTATTGTGCTGATTTAAGGTAAACTTGCAGACTACTTCACTCACACCGTCCTCTCTGGATGAGAGGAATTCGTCTCTGCCAGCTCTGAACTGCTACCACGATCCTGTGGCGTCTATGTGCTGGCAATTTCCATCTACAGTAGGGCATTATGGACTACTCTTTGAGTCAGGTCTGCCATTTGCTAAATTCCATCTCCACGTCTACATTTTTAATATGAGCATGAAACTATATTTTCTCAAGATCATAGTCAAATACAACCTTAACATTCCTAAAAATTGGCATGTCTAGACTGAATTAGGACTCACATAACCTCTTCAAGCACTCCATATCTAGTATTGTGAAATCCAAACTGTATTATTTACCCTCAATGGTTACGATAGCATTCCTCAACATGTCCTTGGGTCTCTTGATAGATTTATTTGTAATTTGGAGTACATCACATGATTTGCACAGAGGTCTAAGCGCAAGCTTATTGAGTAGGGCATAAGGTGAGAGATTGATTGACGATATGTAATCTGGGAGAGTACTATCAAAGATCATGTCAACAATCTGACTCATTACAAAATGTGCATCATGTCTCGCTTCTTCCTTCTAATCTCCTTCTTGCACAAGTGGTGGTTATGTACAGAACACATGTCTCGACTCTATTGTTCTTCGTGCTCATCCTTTTAGGTAGGGGTGCACATGGATTGGATTTTAGCTTGAAAAATATCCAATCCAACATTAATAGATTTTAGCCTTTCCTATTCCAATCCAATTCATCATATATTAAAATCCAATCCATCCGATTGGATCAAATTTTATATAGTTATTTATTCTTGCTTGATATTAGAATTATGGTCTCTGTGGTCGAATATTGATGAAGTTTGTGATTAATCTAAACTACCAAATTATGTCAAAATCAAACGAATCCCTATAACACCCTTCAATGTTCTAAATATATCACTAACTGAAGAGAGATACATAACATTTAGATTAGGCTAAATATTCAAGATAACCAACTTAAATGTAGCCCACTAGTGGGCATCATGTTTCTCATTTAGCATGGATTTGAAATTATTTTTTGTTCCCTAGATCATAAATATACATTTTTGAAAAAAATGCGAATTATATTTGTGTATCATTATAAAAAGGAAGAACTCAAGTGATGCTTATTTATTTTTGGATAGGTTTAATACATTTGAATTTGCAGTTGATCCAGTCATTTGATGGATAAGGTTGTAAGCTAGAACAAGTAAACAATAGGAAACACGAGGGCCAAGAATAATAAATAAATGTAGGAGATAATTGTCCCAAGTCTATTTCTTTCGAGGAGATTAGATGAGTGGTTGTGCCCTTAGGTTAGATGTACAAATAACGTTGTACGAGATGACCATCATCGTCGCAAAGGACAAGCAACGCGACAACGTCGCGAGTGGCAAATGGCCAGGAGTGGAATATTGGCGGTCGGGAATGAAATGAGAGGGAGAGGGAACTTAAAAGAGGAATGACCATATGGGATATGCAATTTCTCGCATTATAATTATATTTTACTATTTTATGGATTGAACATTTTTGACTTTGATCACAGAAGAGAGGGTGGTGGTATGAGGACTTGTATGTATCATTGATATGGAAGAAGGAGAAGAATGACATCCATTCCGTCCTTACAAAAATGGGAATGTGTGCAAAATGCAAACACACACACATACGTACTTAAATGCATATGTACTAACGAATTAATCGATTGAATCATATTTTGGTAAGATCTGATCCAACATATATTTAAAGGATATGAAAAATTTCAAACCGATCCGATCCATTAGATAGATAAAACGAAACCAATCCATTTTAATGCCATCGAATTGTATCGGATTACATGTTTTATCTGACCCGTATGCATCCACGTAATTACATGTGCGTCGCACCTTAAGATTTCTGCATTGTAGACACACTGCCAATTAAATCAATTAAAGGAATACCAATTTTTACATAATCCTTGCACATCATTTCCCTCCCAGAACCAATCACGATTTTTTTGTAGTTTTTCTTCCTGCGGGTCATTGGAGCTCAAGGGAAGTGAATCATTCGAGGAGTCACATAGGATTCCGAAACAAAAATATTCTCATTCAATGAAAATTCAGAAACCGAATCTTTAAAAAATACCATAAAAAACCATTCACAAAAAAACACGGGAGTTCCCTCCCTGAGCCCCCGCTCCATCTGTTTCCTTTTTCCCTGCCGTGATAAAACCCTAACTCCTACCCCTCTCTCCCTCTCCTTCTCTACCCCCCACTCCCTACGCCGATTCCTCGCCGCCTCCAATCCCGGACTCGCCTTTCCATCGCCGACGCCACCGCAATGACGCAGCCGACTCACGCACCGCCACCGGATCACCTGCAACCTCCACTGCTTCCCGCCGTCGCTGCCGATCAGGACCGAAGCCCGCACCCTCCTCCCTGCTGGTTGTGGTAATGGGCACTGCCATTCCCATGTTTTTTCTCGATATACGCCTGCTACACAACAATTAGTTTGATGTGCTTGGGGAAAGATTCCCCTTTGCCTGGAACCGTTGAAATAAATTGATTAAAGTTCATTCAGTTCGTTTTGAGCCATCCAGTGGATGATATGGTGCTTTCAGTTCCGAGCTATTAATGAGTGTTCGATTTGATTCGATCACGACTAATTAACGTTGCCACCCTGGTTTGTAATGGCATTACTCTAGTCGGTTGTCTCCAGGCTTCATTTATTGTCCATCAGTTTCTTTTAGTTTACTATCTTCCATTATTACTTTATTTGGGAACTCAGTTATTCAACTGGATGGAGTTGCATCACATGTTTAGCGTGTAATTGGTGTGTCCTATTATCATCTAGCGTTGCTTCCCTCTTTAACCCATCCCATCCGTTTTAGACACCAGCACCACCACAGTCCATGAGAGAGAGACCAAGGTGATTGTGGTAAGGGTGAATGACTTAGAAATCGACAATGATTGAGTTTTTGGCACCATAGTTCTTTGATTTCTTGAAAGATGAGTGGACTTAGCGAGTCAGCAGGGGCGGAACCAGGAATTTTATCAAGGAGGGGCCAAAAAGGAGAAAATTTTATTATATTTTAAATGGTATTTTTAAATAAAATTAATATTTTCAAATGATATTTTTTCAATTTTGGTAAACTTACAATTTACAATTTATTAGTATGATTAGTTTTTTCAAATAAATTATTATTTTCAATGGTGATTTTTTAATTTTTGCTAAATATGATTATTTAAACTTTTCTAATTCTCTAAATAATAAAGTGAAAGTTTTACACAAAAAATTCTATGATTAAAAGGAAACAATAAAGTTTATTTTGTTTGTAAGGATTTCTAGAAAAAAAAGGAGAATAAACGAGAGATTTAACCTCATTTAATATTAAATTATAGAGGTACTAAATTTTAGTAATAAAAAATAATTGTTGTTGAGAAGAATCGAACCGTACTCCACAATACCATAAACGCACCATATTGCCACCATACCATATGCTAGTTTTGTTATTTTTTTACATGTATAAACTTGTTTTATAGTTAAGGAGGGGCCATATCAAAACTATAATACATTATACATGTGAAATACATGAATTAAGGAGGGGCCGTGGCCTCCCTAGAGTATATACTGGATCCGCCCCTGCGAGTCAGGTACTTGTTTGAGGATGGTAAGACACATCTTCTTGTAAGCTTCCCTTCCTGTTCCCTCACCATCTTTATTCGATCTATGCACGTTTTTTGATCTCCATATGGGTTTTTTTGGTGTTTGTACGAGAAGAGTCCATCCTTCTCCTTTTCTTTATCGAATCACTTGTACATAGAAACAATCGGATATAATAGATCTAATCATCAAACATCATAACTGGCTAACTTGAATACAAATAAATGTGATTGCCTATATCATATTAGTATTACAATTCATCAAATAAGCATCCAATTGTATATTTCTAAGAATAAGAACAATATATTTAATGCCAATTTTACTTTTCATAGTCATATCTGAAAATATACATCCTTCTTCAATGAGTCCTTAAGAGAATTTCAAACATTGACATAATATGTATGGATTCTCTATGCAACTCAACCATGTTACGCAAACTCTCGTTGCTAATAGTCATCTAATATTGTGGTTGTCGATAGTCGGTATTCGGTCAGGGTCACTGACTAAGATTATTTAAAAGCCCGTCGACTAATCTCATTTAGTCAGAATTTAGTTGGTTTTGCATTTTTATTATTTTAATATAAATTATATTTTATATAATCTTATTTATTTACATATATTCGGACATTTCAATACTATCATAATGAAGTAAAAGAAGTGGTTGAATTCTAATCAAATATTAGGCATCTTAGGCCTAGTTTACTTTTAAAAAAACACGATATAAGGCCTAACTAGTTGTGAAAAGAAGTCTTTCGACTACTTGTAGCTTTTGACTTTGTGTAGTTTTTTGGTTTGTCACATAGGGCTATTTTGAACCTCTTCCACTAAAGTTTGTAGATCAACATCATCGACTTGCTGCGTCTGTTCTTTATTGTAGTAGAAGACCCCATAGAAGCATGAGTTGTTTTGGATTTTTTGGTTAAAGTACAAGTGTGTAGGTGTTGGCTTTTGGAGAGGTTGGACGAGTGTGGAGGTGGGGAATATATTGTTGAGACTTTAGAGGTTGTTTAGTTATTTTTATTCCCTATTTAAGTAAAAACTTAATATAATTTTTATTAGTCATCTATGTTGGCAGAGCTCCATAATTGAACATAAGGATATCCTTTTTACTATTATAAATTTGGATAAAAACATGATTAATACTCTGTGATTAACAAAAATAAAAAAAGATTATAAAATTGGAAAGCATTCTCCTTTCATTTGTGTTTATTGAGACTCTTTTGAGGAGCACTTTTCGAGCATTTCTGTAACATGTTGACGTGTAATCGGTGCCCTTGGAATTTTCTCGCCTTTACCTTCAACATCGTGTTTTCTGATTTGTATCTTCAAGTGCCAATGAATTATGTGTAATGGTTAATCATATATTATACTTGTACTCTATTTTTTTTCTTGAAAGTGGTTATTCTATTTGATATACAGAGTGATGCAATTTCAACTGATTGGCTAACAACTCAAACCGTTACCTTGAGAATTATCGAATAATAAAAGAAGGCTAGTATTGCATTGAAAAACTATTATTTTAGTTTAATAATTATTTTAAATGCAAAGCATGCTTTACTTGGTAAAGCATTCATCTAAGAATATAATTTATTATTTGCATGTCATGATCATAGTGGATGAGTCCACTGAGTGAGTTATTAACTATCTATATGTCTAGCCCATGTTAATCGTAGTTTAAATCATTGGTTGATTAGAGATTTCCTTTCGTCAATTAGGGTAGTTTCTAGAAGATTAATTGTTTAGTGAGGTGGATTATCCACCCCAGTTATTGGAAAGTTTCCTATATTACAGGAGAATGCGGGCCACCCCAATTGATGGATTTTTTATATTATAATAGGATATTAGCCTCTCATTAAATATCAATTATCCTACTTCTCTTTATAATCTTAATATTTCAATCAAAATCAGTTATACTTACTATATCCTATAAGAGTAACATGATTCCATTATTTCTCTCTTATTATATTTTCTCTTCTTACTCAAGAGTTCTCAATTTGTCTCTTCTGCAACGCCCAAAAGCTTCCCCTAAGGTAAGGGGTATTGGATCAAAGTCTTGTGGAAGAAGATATTTTTAGAACTGTATGATAACATCCTTTTCTTTTGCCATGGGCTTTTTTCAACCCAGTGAAGTCTAGAATTTAAGATTATGGAATCCGAATGATGGGAATTATGGTCTGATAATATATCTTGACATTGTGTTTCCTTGGTGATTATCCTTCGGTGCTACGTGCAAAAGTTTCCTAGTAGCATTTTCATAGGATGATTCATCTCGCTACTTGGAATACAACATCATAACTTAATGGTACAAATCCGGATGATACTTTTCACTATCAAAAATCTAACTTTTACAAGGTTATTAACTATTGAATATGAACATGGCATTTTTAGAAGAGGGGATGCACATGTAGCACGGGGGCTCATCCCGCACATTGGTTGCAAAATTGTTCAATTTGTTCCTTCATGGTCCTTTTTCCCATTTCTTTTTCTTTCCTTTTTAGGCCAAAACAAAAGGTATTCATCAATATTAAATAGAAAAAGTTTGGATACAATCTTGAAGGGACTATGATGCAACAAATTCCCCCATGAATGAGGTCATTGTATTGCATCCACCAACTCTCAATACACCATTTCAACTGTTAACAACTTACCTTTGAATCGAGTGCAAGGACTATCATGGCATCGTACTATAATTCAAGGGTCATAACTTTATTTGCCCCTTCCACTTTTTCCCTTCCATCATCTATATGTGCAAACCTCCGTTGCCGTAGCATATGCAATGGGGTTGCCAATTTTGTGTATGCCAACAAGATAAAAATTTGTGCGGTGTTAGCTTCTCGCAACTAACTATCCTTGTTGAGATACAAAGGGGGTTCAGGAAAGGAAAGCGGTATACGTATGCATTCGGACAGGCCACCGAATACTGAATAAGTGGTATGCGGGGACATATGCGGGGTATATGTGGTTATACACGGTTTTCTAATTTTTAATTTAAAAATACATAATTATATATGAATAACATAACTACTGAATTTACATATCTAAGTAGAGTTAAAGAAGATCAAAGAAAAATGGTTCATGTTAGATGGTTAAGTATATGCTTTTAACTACCTGACATTTAGCCGAAAAACTTTACATATTAAATGATTCATAATAACAAAACTTCATTATACATGCACTACATGAGCAAATTCTCAATCTTCATATATTAAAATATTTGACGACACATTGCATATATCCATGAAAACAATACATGAGATAAACATAAAATATTGCATATATAGTGACATAATGCATTGCAATTGTATACAAATGCATGCCATATTCTTACAATTGAATGGGGGAAGAGGCAAATCTACAGAATTAAGCACATGAATGAGATGATTGGAAAGTTGAAGATACGTGAGCAGTATACGGGGCATACCCGAAGCATATGCGGACAACAAATGTGGGGAGGACGCATAATGCATTGATTCATGAAATCGGTTCAGTCTGCATATCGCACGGGCATATGCGGCCACATATGCGACCCGTGCGACCGATTTCATGAACACTGGATACATATGCAATTACCATCCTCTCTTCTCTATTGAGAGTATTGACACTGCCAAACGAACTCATGTCTCTTATCATACCTTTCTCCTTATTTATATGAAGGAATACAATTAGTTTGCAATTATGCTTATTTTGATGCGAATGAAAACGTAGCCAACATAATTTATGTAGGTAATTGCCCTTTAAATCCCCCACCCCCACACACAATCTTCTTATCACTCGCTAATTGCATCATAAAACACAAATTACATTGCCGACATCTCTTGAGTCTTGATTGTGATCAGATTGTGCTGTAAGTGGATTAGTTTTCAGTGGTTAGTGTTATTGCCAACTATATTCTAATTGTAGCTAGAATTATCAATAATTGCTTCTCATGAATCAGTTATTCTTAGTTTATTTATAGATGTCATTTTTTATTTATTAAGAAAAGGCAACTTATATGGCACCCTCTCCTGTAACCTCAAATTCATTTGATTCTCTTTTCCACTCCCCACTTATCCTGCAACCGAGCATCTCCAGTCACACCTCAGCAACTCTGATTGCGTTATGAATGGATTGCTTGGATGAAGAGATGGATTATGTCTTCTCTCATAGTCTTTTTGAATGGGAAGCTTGAGGGTAACTTTTTCCAACCTCATTATGAAGTGAGGCAGGGGTGCCCGTTGACTCCATTGCTTTTTGTGGTGGTTGAGGATGCTCTGACGAGAATGGCGTCGAAGGCTAGGAGATTTTTTGGCGGGCTTCAATTTGAGTTAGATCTTCATCCCCATACTCCAATATGCAGGCAATATCATTTTTTGGTGGTGAGGCAGTCAACATCTGCAGAAGGGATGTGCATTTTCTTTGAATTGTTTGGATTGGTCTTTGGTCTTCGAATCAATTATGCAAAGTCTGCATTTGTTCCTTTTGGGATGAATGAGGAAGAGGTGGCTTTTTGTGAGGCGGCTTTGTAGACATCAAGGGGGACTCTATCGATCTTGTACCTTGGGATGTCGCTTGTGGGTGGTAAGCTACAGCAAGCTAACTGGACTCCTGTTATTGAGAGGACGGAGAAGGAGCTGACCGGGTTGGCATGCGGCTTGCTTGTCTAGAGGTTGTCATCTGGTCCTGTTTAAGGCGGTTTCTCAGCAATTCTTGTGTTCTTATCTAAGTGCCTCTTACATGGGGGAAGGTAAAGTTGGAGGTGATAATGTGGAGATCTTTTTGGTCCACCTACGGGGAGTCTCAAACATGTGTCATTGGTGGGGTGTAAGACTCTAGTCCCTAGGGAGGAGGATGATGGACTGGGGATACGAATCTTGGAGGTGATGAACAACTTCTTTTTGGCGAAGTGGGTGACTATAATTTGGAGAGGAGGCTCTGATCTGCTCTGTAGGACGTTGTGGTCGATTAATGGTGTCTCTTCGGACCTTGCTTTATAGATTGCTGCTATTTTTGGGACTTCCAACTTTTGGAAGGGGATTTGCGCGGTGCTTCCTTGGATGATCCTCCTCTTGCAACCGGATCTTGGTGACATACGTGAGTTTTGATTCTGTATTGATGATTGGACTGCCCATGGGTTGTTATACGCATGTTTCCCTGACTGTTTGCCATGTCATCTTCTGTTGTGGCCTTCGTGAGGGATTGTTGGGAGACTGGGAGTTGTCTCACTCCATTTCGTTCCGAGCTTAACCATCACTTTGTAGAGTTTTTACATCTTCTGGAGGCTCTACCGGTATGCGAGGGGTTTCATGATATTAAGGACCCTTGGACTTGGGCTGATGGGCATTTTTTTGTTCGGAAGGTTGATATGGTCTTCTGTCAGACGATTTTCTTTGATCTAGTGAGTGCTTCAGACATGTTTACCGACATTTGGAGGTGGAAGGTCCCTCAAGGGTGAGGTTGCTATTGAGGAATTGCTTGTTGACTTCAGAGCGGTGAGTTGGGGTTTTCCCGGTGCAGGTGGCACATGTCAACAATGTCTCTTTACGAGCGAGGATGTTGAGCCCATCTTTTTGTCTTCGATTGCAAAGAAGGTGTGCTTTTGTAACTCGATGGATAATATGGAAACATGAGTAATCATATAAGGTGTGGGTGGCAACTATTTTTTCTCCATGTGGCTTGCACGGAATGAGAATATTTTCCGTGGAGAGAGAATGTATATGGAAAATATTATTGACTATGCAAAAAAAATTTAAAGACTTTTTGGTCTTTGTAACTCTTTTTTTGATATATATTGTGGATATATAGAGCTTACGGGTGGGCATCTGTATGACGCCACACCCTGTTTTTCCTTGAAAAACTCTGATTGTGAAGTCAGTTCTCCTGTTATGTGCCTCGACTAATCAAGCCTTCCCTCCATATTTTTGACAGTGGCTTTCTGATCACCCAACAGCTGAGTTCCTGTTGTAATTGTCGTATATTTCCTTGAATTCCTTATTTTGGCATAGATCGTCTAGTGTTTAGTATGAAAATCCGCTATGTTATATTTTTTGATGTTTCCATAGATCTGATCATATGTCATATGCATATGTGATCGGTCTCTTTGATTTTCAAATACTCACACATGCATGCATGCATTTATGTTCTCTCGTTTAAAAAATGTATGCACATTCTTTTTCCTTACGCGTGCATGTTAATCCAAAAGGGCTTTTTAAACTCGTAAAATTGCGGCAATTAGTCATGTTTAACACTATTTTCTTAATTGCGTGCATTTCTGATTGATAATGCATATAATTATTGAATTATCACGTATTTAGTTCAGGAAATAGGTGGTATTTTAAATATTGAAATTTGTTTGTGCATCCTGATCAACAAAGTAACACAAAGAAGAGTTATTTTCCTGTAAAGCACTTCAACATTGCACACCCAAACTAAGCATGTTGCATTATTTGTCGTAGAATCAATGTCATAATCGAGACGACTGTGTATGATAAACAAATTTGAATTGATTAGCTCCACATAGATATATGCTTTGGGCTTTTTAACCACCGGGACAAACATTATCTAAATCATTTTTACATAATAACCTTTGATTCAAAATGTTAAAATTTTGTAGCTGAAAATGGGATTTATCTATAACCATTTAGTGTGGCTACTTGCAAGTTCTTGCAATTTTTTCAGCAACTGTCTGTAAGCAATAAATTCAGTGATTGAATCACTTTGAGTAGAATTGAGTGTTTGATTGAAACAGGGGCTGAATGCCTAAATTGAGTTCATTTACTTGAGCAGCTATTTGTCGTCCAATTAGTTTCATGACCACTAAGCAATAGTGCTCTATGTGATAATCCTCATATTTTCCAGTTTTTTTATTTTTAATCTATTGTAATGATCCTTTTCTTGTCCCCATCGCAGTTCACATGGCTGATGTTGAAGCTTGGTCTAACATTTCTGAAGATCTGTTATGTCTGATTGCATTGTGGCTTCCTTTGCCAGACATTGCCAACCTCTCTGTCGTTTGTAAGGCGTGGCGTTCAACAGTAGGCCCTATTTACTCGCAACATTCGTCCATACCTCTGCTCCTGCATAAAAATTTTGAGGATGAAAGCAGCGATTGCTTTATATATAGCAACCTGACAAATAACACATATGCAATAGATGTGCCGGATCTGGTTGATGCTGAGATACAATATGCGAAGGATGGTTGGGTCATAGCAAGTCGCATGTCACAGTTCTTTGTGTTGAATCCTCTTACAGGTGAGAGGCATGATCTTCCAGATTTTTTATGCTATCCGGCACTTAGCAGCATCTGCCTGTCGATTTCGCCTGCATCAGCTACCTCCAGCGACAGATGGATGGTGTTTGCGCTTTGTAGTGTCATAAATTACGTGATACTTTGCCTCTGGCGATCTGGGGATGAAGATTGGACTGAAATTACAAGGTTTGATATCCATACCAGCTTCAAACCATCACAGTGCGCCCCGTTATTCTTTGAGGAGCTTTTCTATTGTTTGGACAGAAGAGGCAAGTTGGGCATATTCGATCCGAAGGACAATACATGGTCAACATTGGCTAAGCCACAGGGAGTTGTGATCCCTAGAAGAGGGCGGGGTTACAGCTTCCTCATGGAGATGGACAGCGAACTCCACTTCATGTTCATTGGTGGCACTGCCAAGAGCAACACTGATGGCATGGTTCCACAGATCTTCAAACTGGACAGGAGCTGTATGCGTTGGAGCGAGGAAGGGCTGGGAGAGGATATGGTGGTATTTTCAAATTTGCGAGAGTCGGTAATGGTGAATGCGCCAAAAGAAATGGGATCCAAGGTATTCTACTCAATGAAACATGGGAGGTGCATGCCTCCGATTCCTGTTCGAGCAACTTGGGAGAGAAATCACATCTTCTTTGTACCCATCGGGAAAAAGAAAACTCCTTCCGAAGAAGAGGTTGCTCATGAATGGCATTTTCCGGGATCTCAGAGGAATTGTGACAACGGAGACTCCCTTGAATGTTACGAGTCTTGCCCACATGCTGATGATTGTGTGTTCTTCTCATTCGGAAGTGGTAAAGTGCACCCTGCAGAAGATCTCTACTTGTCCAGGTTCTTTACAAATAGCATTTGGTTTACACCTCGTACTTGATAGTTATGTCCGGAATTTGTTAATTGATGGTAAAACATATGTGGCATCACTGAACTATTATATTTATTTGTGCTCCTCTTCGTTTAATAAGTGCAGATTAATAAATGAGCTTTTTCTTTGTTTGCCATCTTCGTGTTCTCTGTCGTGTCATCTTTTATCACAGTTTCCTAAATTTCCAGTGCTTAACAATGCTTGCAATTGGTGCTTATTGCAATAACTACTTCGCATAAGGAAGAATGTGCTCATTCGTAGATATGATTGAGATTTTCCAATTGCGATTATACTGAATGGAATGAGAAATATATGAAAGTTGATTTGATGAATTACTGTGAGACAAAATCACTTGTTTGATTCCAGATGGCATGTGTGACCTTTTCCAGTGGGGACACTTCGTGAAGAGAAACCATCTCATCATGAATCACATATTTGACAAGCAGAATCACACCTCAGGTGTCGAGGTGTGATTGATGTTTCTTCTTCTTTTTTAAAAAAAAAATAAAAAAACCATTATTATTTATAGTTAGTTATTTAATTATCCTCGGTGCATTTTTGTGAATGCTGACATGGTCGAGGCTTGGAGGGCAAATGGGTTGTCTAGTTGTTTCAAGAATGCTTGCATTTACTATTAGTAAAAGTGATAGGAGAATTCACTGAAATGTGAAGGATATATTGGATCTGAACCTTGCCTCCAATACTCGTGACACTGTAAAGAATCTTCTCAGAGTAAGAAGACGTTTTGATTGATTTTTTTTAAATATGGTCTGATGTGTGTGGGCAGGCACGCATGTGCTCGTGCACCTGCATGTGTGACGAGCTGTTCTCCACCCTATTTAATTTGTCGATGTTGTAGCACATGCATAATGCCAGTAGACCGAAACCAACCGCTGAATAAATATCTCCATGAAGTGTTGTGGTTGGTGTATGTTTATTCTAACTGGGCAAGCCCCAAGGTAAACACAAGAAGACGAGTTGTATTTGGTGTATTCCAAGATAATTAATTAATCGATTTGATCAATTGAAAGACTCAATTACCTTGACATGGTGCTATGCATGGACTTTTGGTGATTTTATGCATGTTAAATGTTACACAATGAAGGAAATGCAAGTAAAGTGAAATGCACACACAGAATTACGAATATGATCCTATTCTATAGTTACTCCTAAGCTCAGAAAAGAAATCAATCTGAAAATGGAAGATAAATTAATGCTCAATTTTTCATAAAATGATTAAAGGCACATAGAGACCGAAACCCCTAAGTTCTTAATCCACACAGCATCAAATTGGAATTAAGAGTTTCAAGTTAATGATTTAACTCCACAATCAAATACTAGATGGATCAACATTTCCAAAGGCCCATTTAATTGTAATTCATGGATTACACTATCCAATTATTAGAAAATTAAACAAGCATGAAAAATCATGGAGCTTCTTTGATTAATACATAATTTTCTAGGTTTCACACCACAACATAGAGTGCATAATCAGAGAGAGCATTAAATTAGCTTTCAAACAACATCAATTTTATCAATTTTGAGTTCACATGCTCAAGATATTCAACAATAAATCCATGAGAATAAATGCAATAAAAACACAAATTAAAATTTTAAAAAAACTAAGTAAAAAAGCATAGAGAGGCTTATATGCAAACATGAGAGCAGCTTGAAGTTTCTATATGTACAAATTCCCCTGGCGACCCCCTAAATGCAAATAGGGGAAGGTGCAGGAGCATGGTGGCAAATATCCTCAGACAGGTCACGTGCCCTGCTTGTGAAAGGACTGAGATGTAATATCTCAAACATAGATCCCAGGCGCTGCATATTTTCCACCCACGTGCTTCCTGCATGTGAAGGGTTAGGCTCGGACGGAGGCTTGGGTTGGACCCTATACACGTGGCTAAGGCGGGAAGCCTCGGGCTCTTCGGGTGAGTGTGGCTCGAATGGAACCCATGACCGTTAGAACTGTATTCTCTAACGACCTGATTAAGGCAGAGATGGACGACGATGAGAGCCCTGCAGATGATCTAGTGGCTATGGTGACGGCTCCTACATGTCGTTAGACCAGACAAGGGACTAGGTCCTATGGCTAATTCTTCTCCTTCCTCCTTCGTGCACGATTGCGAGTGTCATAGCTACGTTTAATTATAATTATATACGTAGTATCAAGTGCTTATTTGAAGATTTCAAGGGGTTTGTTTGGTGAATTGCTTAGGGGATTGATCTAAGAAAGAGATATAATGTACATGAATCGAGGATTTATCATCCCTTATAAAACCTTGCTCATTCTCGAGCAATAAATTAATTAGTTAAGACAAGATTTATTGAGAATTCTTACACTAAATTCCTGACTGTGAAGTGAAAATATAAGACTCGTTAACTAGGCTCCTAATTTTGTGTACATCATTAAAGTTAAGTCTCGCTCACTCTTAATCAAGACGAACTTGAATTACCCATGTATCGGGTTCTCTAATGATAAAGTGTGTGTATGTATCTATGTATGTGTGTGTGTCAATATATATATATATATATACACGTGTGTGTGTGTGTGTGTGTGTGTATAGAGAGAGAGATATTAATGGGGCTGCCCCCTTGGGTCAGCCAACATGGCAATTGCCATTAATTATCATGAAATGGCACCGATGTTAATAGGAACAAAGCATGGGTGCCTTGGTGTCAAAAGTGGAGTGCGGATCCTCTGCTGCAGTGATGTAATGCACTACGGTCGACCATGATCGAGCGGCTGTAGTGCATTACAGCACTACAACACTACAACAAACAACCCTAGCCCTCAAAAGTGGAGATGCACAAATGCCTTCAACGCCAAAGGGTGCATCTCCAATGTGAGGAAATGGGTCTATTGGTTAGGAAAGGCTACATCGGTCGGCTCAATCACAACCCGTTTATTTAATGGGCCAAAATTTCAGCCCCAATCCAACTCAATATAAACTTTGATAGGTTTCAGATTGAGCTCGTGAGATGAGTCGACCGACCCAACCTAATGTCCATCGCTATCCATATTTCTCAAGTGGTTTTACCACCCTTGATCTCTTTCACGACGGTATAAATGTTCCATCTTTTGTTATCTCTTTAGTTTATGGTATAGAAACTTCATCAATCTCACTTAGATCTATTGAGTTTTTACTTCATCGTTATCTTCTCTTACATAAATCGTTTCTCTAGAAATTCGACATCTTTAGACTCAATCACTTTTCGAGTCTCGGGATCGTAAAATTGGTTTCCAGTAGTGTTCTTTACGTACCAAATGAAGTAGCTCTCTTGGGTACAAGAATCGAGCTTGCTTGCATCCAAACATCTTAGCATGTACTAAACAACCCAAAACTCTTTAAGTTGTCGCTGATGAATCGATAACCGTCTAACTTAATTTGTATTTGTTGTAATACGACCGCTTATCTTATCAACAAATCCAAGTTGAGTATCTCGAAGAAGAGAGTTTGACTTAAATTTATCTTGGTAAAGTCTAGAGTCGAACTCAGGGACACTAGCTATCAACACAATTAATCATGGTTTAAATATAAATATTAAGTAGGGTCCAGTGGTATCCAGATCAGCATGCACGTCACATATGTATATATGATATTTTTATGATTTTTAATTCAAATTAAATTAAATGAAGAATGCTATAGAATGAATGCAATGTAACAAAATACCAAACATGCAATAAAATAAACTTAAGCGCACTATAAGCTCCCGAATTTCTTAACGATAAGCTCCAATTAATAGACTCTGAGCGGGGATATATGTGCAATAACTATAAGCCGACAGGGAACACCTATAATTAATTCATGCCCGGACTCATCTGCAAATTGGAGAAGCTCCGGGGACTTCAGCTACCAAATACCCAGCACATGCCAGGGGCATGGCACGTGCGGGTGAGGTTCGGGTCTTGGCTCGGTCAGGGGCATGCGATTCGGACCACGTGGGAGGCTCAGGTGCTTTGGAGTGCGGCTAGGACCCAGCGCGTCGGTTGGCTCGTGAGGAAGGCTGGGGCGCAGTGTGGGCCGTTGGATCAGCACCGGTTGGGTGTGATCCCACAGTAACTGTAACTCGACACCTCCTCCGCCATGCTGCGGCGGAGATGGTGAGACTCCGACGAAGCCTTGAGTGCTCATCAGTGCTACTACGATGTCGATGAAGGTCAGGGAAGCTTTGTAAGGACCCGACAAAGAGGAAGGTTGGTCGGAGAAGGGATGGCGATGTCGGAGATGACCCGTCGATGACTGCTCGTTGCAGACGGCTCTCTAGAGCGGAGCAGCCCCCCTGAACCATTGATGGATTCTTGTACATGCACGTGTTAGCGTCTATATTCTATGCAAAGTTGAATGTTCATATAATTACAAACTATCCGTCAACTTTCTTTTAACATGTGTACACATCGTTACTAACCTAGCAATAAATAGAAGAAAGCGGCGATGAATAATTGTTATAAATTTGTTGCTCGTAAGATCAAAACGAATACTATATAACAACATCAAATACACATCGGCATGGACATGCCAGAATTCTTGTAAAAAGTTTAAATAATGTAAAGATAAAAAATCACTTATGAAACATCCATACCAATCAACCTTCTTGTTGATCTGCAAAGGTTACGGAGGCGTTACCACCCACAGTGGTGAGAAGTCTCTGTGGCATATGTTTTGGCGAGGTTGAGCTCTGATGGTGCATCCATCCTTCATGCTGTAGCAGTAGATCATATTTCCATCATTTCTTACTAAACAATAAATGCAGTTGTCCTTAAAACAGTCAGACATCCCATTTCCCGTGCAAGCCAAGGCCATGCCACCACTTAAAAAGAATGCAGCACCGTTAAAGCTTGAATCTCTCATCCATTTTGGTTGTTCATAGAAAACCGCTTTGTAGACTTTGAAATATGGAGTTCGAGGAGACGCTCCTCGGATGCGACACATGATGTAACGTCCCGGGCTTAGGTCCCCGGTCCGTTATTGAGGAAAACTGACCCTGACATCTTGTTGGGTTCGAGCCCAAATGGACCCGTTGACAACCACCCAAAATGCTTAAGCCCAAGTTGGCAAGTAGTAATCCCCACCACTTATAAACTACACCCACAATTTGTGAGTTTTCCATGTGGTACTATGTTTGGGTTGGGGTGTTACAACGATGCCACCACTTAAAAAGAATGCAGCACCGTTAAATCTTGAATCTCTCATCCATTTTGGTTGTTCATAGAAAACCGCTTTGTAGACTTTGAAATATGGAGTTCGAGGAGACGCTCCTCGGATGCGACACATGAGGACCAAGCAGATCTCGTCGCACCACTCAACCAATAACTTCACCTCAAATTGGAGTTGCCAATTGATGTCCGGCTTATCAATAACCATGATGGATTGGGAATGTCCCTTAGGCTCAAATTTAAAGAGCTCACTCCAGCGACTCAAGTCATATATTTGTCCTTGTTTAGTGCTCACGGCACTACGAATTGGAGCAATATCATCGCCAAGTATGTATCTTTGCCACTTGTGGCCATCGGAATTAACTTCGGAACCGGATGCGTGCAACTTCCACGAGTAAACATAAGGTGAGCGACCATAATGTAGGACAACATGTCTGGAATCAGGGTGAGCTGGGGGGGGTGCGATAATATGAAGCAACAGAGTAAGCAGCAAGATGAGAGAGAGAGAGAGAGGAGCAATTTCCCCGACAGGACATGCTCTCCGAGCAAATGCCCCGTCAGGGCATGGGTATTTTTTTCCCGACTTGGGCACCGATCGGCGTCCCATTCGCCGATCAGCGAACGGTTCGCCGATCAAAGGTGCTACAATCCCCATTCAACGCGCGTACGCGCGGTCTTCAAAGCGAGGGCACGTGAGGCGAGGGTCTTCAATGCGGGGCACGCGGGCGCGGTCCTCAACGCGCACGCGCGCGCGTGCAGCGCGGTGCCCAAGAGTGATGGCGCGGTCTTTGAGGGTCCAATCGGCAAACCATACGCCGATCGGCGAATGGTTCGCCGAATGAGCCCCCTCGCCCGCCTACAAAAGGGCCCCCAATCCCCCTCACTTCTACTCACCCCACTCACTCAATCGTGAGTTCCATCCTCTCTTGCCCTCCCTCTCTTCTCTCCCTCTCTTGCTTTGCCCCTCTCGCCCTCCCTTTCCCATCGAGGTACGTCTGGATTATTTTCTTTATTTCCCTTATAGCAGTTAATTTTTTTAATTAAAAATTTAGATTATTGTTGTGATTAACATTTTTATTAACAAATGTAGTTTTTTAATTAAAATTTTAGATTATTGTTGTGATTAACAATTTATTAACAAATGTAGTTCCACAAATGTGATTCTCTCAGTTTAAATAAAATAATCTCTATATTGCTTAACAAATTAATTTATCCTTTGCAAGTTAGCGTATTTGTTGTATATGAGATTTAATTGCCTTTGATTGTCCTTGTATGCCCATGTTAGAAGGAGACATCACGTGGTTATAGTTAGGGTTATTTAGGCTATTTAACTTAACAATTAAGGAATAAAAATCATTTCATTTAATTATGATAAATTATTTATTAATAGTTTTTATTAATTCGAAATTAATAATTTAGGTTAGTTGATAATTAGGAATTTTTAATCCAATTAACTATGTATATTATCTTGTAATTAACAACTAATTAATGAATGCAATTTTAAATGGTATTGAAATTAATTTATTTAGTTATTAAGTGTATTTCACATAATTTAATTAAGTAATAAGTATAATTAAGAGTGATGCAATTAAGTTTAAATACGTTAATATAATTAATTTTAATTAAGTAAATATAAGTAAGTGTAATTACATTATTGTATTGTAATCAATGAATAATAATTAAGTAATTAACTAAGTAGATTAATTAGATTTAAATGAAGTTTAGTAATTGGATTTAAATGAAGTTAATGACAGTAATAATTAATTAATTGTAACTAGGTAGATTAATTGAATTTTCATTAGAGTTATTTAAGTAATTAAAAAAACTTTTAAGGGAATATAAATCATTTCAAAATTTTATTAGAAATTGTTAAGTAATTGGTTTTCTTGATCAGAATTAAGAGATTAAAGTAATTAGTAATTAAGAATATTAAACCTAAGTAATTATTTTTATTATCCTTTAATTAATAATTAATTATTGAATGTAAATAGAAAGTATATTCAAATTAATTTACTTAAAAATTGTGTGTATTTAAGCGTAATTAAGTAATATAATCATCTTTAATTAAGTTATTCTAATTAGGTAATAAGTGTCATTAAGGAAGGTAACTGTACTTAAATATCCTTATATCAGTTTAATTACTTAATTAGTTTAATTAATTAATAACTGTAATTAACTAAATGTAATTTAGTAAACATAATTAAGTATAATTAAGTAAATGTAATTATGTCTAATGAAGTTAATACAATTAAGTTTAATTAACTTAATGTAGTCAGTGTAAATAAGTAAATTAGTTGTTGTTAAGTATATTTAAGCAAATGTACTTAAATATGAAGTGTAATTAAGTAATAAGTTTAATGAACTAATTATAATCAAGTAATTAATGTCATTAAATAATAAATGTAAATGAATTAATGTAAGTAAATGTAATTAGGTAACGTAATTAAGTAAATGTAATTAAGCTTAAATAATTAAATATAATCATCTTTAATTTAGTTATTCTAATTAGGTAATAACTGTAATTAACGAAGTTAATTGTAAATATTAGATGTGGATTATGTAGACAGTTCGGTCATACCCGAGCTACTTGTCCTGGACGCTAAATAAAACGTATCATAATTTTGATCAGATTGTTCATATATGTATATATTCCCTTTTAAATTACAAATGTTATATTACTTATGCTTCAATAGGAATGGATTCATTACCGGGACCAGTTGATACCTCAGTTTTGGTCCAACATAGCAGCCATATCTCTGCCATTCCACTGAATGAGGATACCTCGGTATGCTTTACAAACCATTTGATTTGTGTAAATTTTAGTCTACGTACATTAACAACATATCCTTGTAACAACATTACAGATTTGTGGAGCATGGCCGTGTTGTTAACAAGATTCTGCTGAAACCACGTAGTGAGGCTTTCGATCAGCTACTCGACGTGGCAGGCATGCGTTGCGTCACCAATCTAAAAAGGGCCAACCTGGATCAGTCACTACTGATGGCGTTATTGGAACGTTGGAGGCCAGAGACACACACTTTTCATCTTCGATACGGTGAGGTTACCGTAACGCTAAAGGATGTCTCCATTTTGACAGGCCTCCGTGTCGATGGGGCCCCCGTGACTGGCCTAGAGCACCCCTCTCGTTTTGAATGGTCTGACTATTGTGAACAAATGCTTGGCATAAATCCGAGCACTGGAAGAGGGGAGCACATATCTAGCGGACGACTGAAGCTGTCTTGGATCTGTGAGAACATTCTCACAGATGCAAATCTTTTAGAACAAGATGCAAATCGTCTGGTGAGAATAGTCCGTGCCTTCACTTTATATCAAATTGGCGAGTCCATCCTCCCAGACTCAACGGGTGATAAAGTACCACTGCGGTACCTTCGTTTATTGGAGAACTTACAAGAGTATGGACAATTGGCTTGGGGGGCTGCTGTACTCGCACAATTGTACCAACAATTGGACGAATGCTCCTTGGGCAAATCAAAGCGATGTTATGCCTTCCTGACCTTACTATAGTGTTGGTCGTGGGAGCATATACACATTGGTGTTCCTCGTCCATATCGTCTGGATCAAGATTTTCTGCTGCGAGGACCCTACGCATGCAAGTAAAACAACAACATATTATAGTATTATACTGTTAAACTATACTTTGAAACCGATATGTTATTGAGTACAGATGGACATCGAGGAGGAGGTCCTTTGTAGAAAATGTGCAGAGTACAAATCTACCCTTCTACCGCAATGAGTTAGATACTCAACAGGAACATCAGGTATGTTGTTTGTGGATTATAATAATCACTGCAAACTTGCTGACTAGTAATTGGAAATAATTAACAGATGCGGTGGTCTCCATATGACATGGACATCGTAAATAACTTACCTGCAATTTACCGAGAAGGAGCGGAGATGTGGATGTCACAAACAGTTCTGATTTGTTTTAACGTGGCGGTGATGCATATGCCTGATCGAGTCATGCGACAATTTGATCTGGGCCCCCATATCCCTGAGCCGATGCCAAGAATATTTTTTCCTGAGCGTCGGACTAGACAGAGGGATAATGATCCGATCGATTGGGCTGACCGTCTCCGTGAGCAGGTACTTCAGTGGAATCGGAGACGGTAAACAATTGTGGTGGAGAGAGCATCGCTGGAAAATTTTGAACAACGGGTATCAAGATACATGCAATGGTATTGGCAAATTACCCGACGTTGTATTCATACATCAATCCCTGCACCGCGACTTACATATGAGTCTTATGCTCCTAGATACAGGACTGGGGTATGAGCATTATTTTATGTCACTGGTTAGTTAAATTGGTCTCCTATAGGAAAACTATGTGATGATTTTATAATGATCACAGGTACAAAGCGTATATGAGGCACATGATATTCTTGAGCATTACGAACGCAGCTCAGAGTTGCAGAATGTAATCAGTTTGTTGGACTCAGCACTGCATACTTTTGGGTTGACGGATCAAATGACACAGTACCATTTGCGGTACTCTTATTCCAATGAGCCATCAGCAGTCCCTTTCTTCTCCACAACTTATGCTGCTACTGGACCTACCACTGCTGTCGGTACTCATGATGCCGAGGCAGGACCATCTCAGACAGTGCCTGCAACACAGACTCAGCTGACGCAACCAACACATGCTTACGACTTTTTTGGTCTAACCCCCCTACGCAGACAGTCTCGGAGGGCCTAACCAGCCACATTACTCCTCCTCAGTCTTTTGTTGATTTTTCATACTATGCGAGCCAAGACCGTCCACCTCCATTCCGTAGTATACCGCAACCGCGATCGGATCTGATGTGTCCACACCAGCAGGATCAAGGTCCTCCCCAATATCCAATGCAACATCAACAACAATCTCCACAGCTTGACAGAACAACTTCAGTTAGAGAACAAACACGAGAGACAAGTGTGGATAGTGGAAGTACCTCTGGTGGAGGTAGCAGAGGTCGTAGGGCTAGATTATCGGGAATATTGCGTAGGGCACGTCATATGTTAGACTAGAATAAAAATGTATCCTCGATAATATTTTCGTAATGACTGTAATCAAGTTCTTGCTATTAGTGGGATGCTGTTATTTTTTTTTCTATTATTTAATATTTCATGGTGAAATTTCCAGTAAGTATTCCTATAATGCAATTGATATTTTCTTTGATGACCACTAAATATTTTAAATATATAATTTTTTGTATGTAATTGGACTTGTGCAGGTTATGGCAAAAACTCGTTTCACGGCCTGTAAATCGGTGCGTCCACCCCCGCACAATAGAATCTTGGCAGTACGTCATCCATCCACTTCACGTGGTTCTCATGGGGCAGCAGCTATTCCACTTGGGTCACCACGACCGGCACCCGTCTTTCTGCACCCCCCTTCACCTTTGCCAGTGCCATCTGAGGACCCTTCCGAGTACCCTTCGGAAGAGCAGCATTCTGAGGACCCTACAGAGTACCCTTCGGAGGAGCAGCGTCTGCTGGATCAAGAAGTTCAATCAGCTCAGTCTCCTTTCACCGATTACTCGCCTCAAACCATGCCCCCTGCTATGGTCAATAGTTCACAGAGCGAGACTTCTCCGCAAACTGCGGTATATGATGAGGAGGAAGAATTATATGCCGACCTAGCAGATTTACATTACACCATTGCACTAAAATATGCTCGTCTGAGCGTCTTACGCGGGGAGAGTGTCCGTAGGCAGTGAGTAGATATATTTATAAAATCGTCTGATGTTTTAAGTATTTTGATGTAATGGTACTACATGTCTACTTCCAATGAATATGATGAATGGATGTTCTATCTCTTTCAAAAATAGTATCTATCTCATTTACATTTACTATCAAACTTCCGTCAAACGTTAAAAATATGACAATTGTGTATACGATATTTAGCAACATTACATCACAATGGAATCAAGATTAGCTTCAAAATAATTGAAAATCTATAGATTATTATCCGAGAAAGTAGATAGGTTATGGTGAATTAATCTTGTTCCTCGGATACACAAATAAATTTCATATCTTCAAAATTTCCTTCATCTATTTTGCTAAAAGGAAACTATTCTTTGAGTAATTTACACGGACATCTTCAAACTTTCCATTTGATACCGATCTACTCGACAACTTATACATGTCAACAATTTCAGTACCAAACAGTTTTAAACATAACAATGAGGTCTCCCATCCGTCCTCTAAAAGGGGCCAAATGATAAGAAAAATAAAATGAGTGATATTGCAGAATCTAAGAGGGTAAAAATGTGGAAAATTCCTTATTATAGAAAAATTCTTATTATATTTACATGAGCAAGCACGGAAAATCGGTTAGTGTATATTGATCGGCGTCCCAGTCGCCGATCGGTGCCCAGATCGGGAAAAACAAAAATCCGATGCCTAGATCGGGCAATTCCTGAGGGAGCATGCCCTCTTTGGGAAATTGCTAGAGAGAGAGAGAGAGAGAGAGAGAGAGAGAGAGAGAGAGAGAGAGAGAGAGAGAGAGAGAGAGAGAGAGAGAGAGAGAGAGAGAGAGAACTGGACAGATGAATGTAAGGCAGTAACTCGTAGGCAACGAGGAACATTTCTATCTGTTATCCCTACTGACATGAGAAAAGTTGAAAGGTCCACGGTTCTTAAATACAAAATATAGCGATGGGTCATTTGACCCCATAAATAATTGGGACCTCGGTCATGACAAATAATACCCATTTTGTATGTAATGGAATCAAATCCAGAATATCTCGAATTTGAGAATGCTCCCCATTTTCCACTTGTACTGTCATACATAAGATTCTTGGACCCTCTCGTCCGTGAGAGAGCATCTTCGAGGAATTTATCAGTCAGTTCCCACGGGTAGACAATAACAATGTTGTTATGATGGCAATTGATTACTTCTTCAAGTATGTGATGTTATATCAACACCCCAAGAGTGCACGACGGAAAATGCAACGAAGCTATTCTTGCAAAATGAGGTGAAGCACCAATACATACCAATGGACATCATAAGTGACTGCGATGCAGAATTCACGAACCGATTCTGGATGACTTTTTTTAAGGAATCTAGACATCTTTGTATGAGATGTAGGGATCAGATCTTAAATTCTCAACTAGCAGGCATCAACAGATGGATGGACATACGGAGCAAATCGATACATTGATGGAAAAGTACTTGAGGCCACTATATGATAGTCAATCAACATGATTGAGAGTTTGTTGGACACTGCCCAATTCTGCTACAACAAGCAACATACATCCACTACACGCCAGAGTCTATTTGAGATCGTGATGGTAAAAGACCCATGATACCGTATGAAGTGGCAACATAGAACAACCAAGGTTAGTGTCCTACCGCATATAGCTTCGCACATGAGATTAGGAGCAGTGGGATGAAACATAAGATGCATTGGCACACGCTCAACATAGAATGAAGGCGGCTGAAAAGAATCGTAGGTTGGTTTAGTTTGAAGTTGGGGATAAGGTGATGCTGAAGCTAACCTCCCAACTTTGAAAGAAAATAATGCATCACACAAAGGTCTCATTCCTTTGTCCGCTAGACCTTTTGAGATAGTTTGACACATGGAACTGCTTTCCTATCAACTACAACAACCTAAATTGACCGACGTTGCGTCACATGTTCCATATAAGCTTCCTGAAGGAGTGCCATGAGAATAAAGAAGATAACATCAGGAGAGCGTAAAAATGTGCCCCTCCTACTTTCTGCATTTAACAAAATAATATGGCTAAGAAGATTCCTCCCATAGGGCCAGAGAAAAACGAATCACATGATATTTTTCCTTGTCAAATGGAAGGATTCCCTTGAAAATAAAGCCAACTGTAAACGTAATACAACCTTGTAACAATATGAGGACCTCGTCAATGCTTTCTTGGAGGCACAAGATCAATCAAGAATGCTTAATGGATCAAAGGGGGGCATATAACTATCCTAAATCTCAGGGCCGAGATATGTGTGCAAAGGAGGTTTCTTCACATAGATATGCTTAGATGGCCACAAGATAGAAACTAGAAGACTCCACTTAGCGAATTAAGAACAATCACACCACATATGCACGACTGTCACGATCTTCCATTTGGCACAAGACCAAATGTTAGGTGACACTCGATGAAATTACAAGCAAATCTTCAATAACATACGCTAGAGCATTGGGCTCTCGATGATGTGGGAGATGACATGGCATGGAGACACAACAACAATTGTAGAAGACAAATGGACTTTGAGGGAAACAAAGAGATAATGCATATAAAGAGTCATTATGGAAAGAGTCCCCATAAAAAATGAAGAGTTTTGTAGTGATTGTACATGTAATCATGAGGTATCCGTATGTATTCCTAAGTTTGTGTATACAAGGAGGGAATGTTTATTCTTTCCCATTCACTGCAAAGCAAGAGCCTCCCTTTCTTAAAAAAAGAGAAAGGTTTATTGCATATTCTCGTGTTTATATATTCTTGAGTATAAACTCATAAACAATTGTTTTACAAGTGCACATTCACTAAGCACGTATTATCATTGCTTAATATAGACATAAGCGGAAAATGTCATAGAAACTTCTTCACTACAAATTTTTGTACGAGAATTCTCGAGGGAAGTGCTCATCCCCTTGAAAATTGTACAAGATGGGAATTCTCTTCTTTAACATCTTATATGATATTACTTTATTATTGTCCTTTATGTTTTTCTCATGGACATCTTCCTTTTATTACATATGCGCTTTACAATTTTAATGTGTCTGAGGCTTGATTTTTGTATCCCCCGTCCTCTTATAACTTCCTATTGATTGTTGCAGGATCGCCTACTTCAAAGCAGTCCCTCCCTGCTGATATATACAAGTCTTACGTTTATGGATGTCATGGTGTGGGTCGCCGACCCAATTTTATTGTTTTCTACATCACGTGCTCTTGCCGACGTATGGTTTTGTGTTTGAAAACTTTTTTTGTTTGGGAACTGCCTTATGGCTTGTCTCGTGAACTTGATTTGATGTTGGCTATTCTCATGTTGAATGATGAACTTGATTGATTTTTTATGTAGAACTTGAATGTTAAACTCATTTTTTCATTAAAAAAGTTACAACAAAAATGGGAGAACAAAATAAATAGTTAGAGAAAAGCTTATCACGAAAGGAAGAATTGTTCTATCTCAATCTTAAACTGGAATCTGGATTTTGCTTCCTATATTAGTCCGTGATGTAATCAGAGTACGAACTGACGACATCATCGTGAGATCAAACCACAAATCTTCTGAGACCTTAGTAAAATATAGAGGGAAAAAAGAGACAAATCAGTTCTGATCAAGGTTGTGATCTTGGAGACAAGGACAAGAGAAAAACTCGGCAAGATCATGTAAGCTGTGGGCCATAGAAAGCTATGATCTTGGAGTTTAAGGAAGAAGAGTAGGGTGCCGTGACTAGATCCAGTAAGGTCATGAATCAAAGAACGGTGTGATCTTGGAGACAAGGAAGGAGAGGAGCGTACCATGGGGCGACCTTGCTTGGACAACCACGAGGAGAAGAGGAGGAACAATTCTTTTCCGTTAGATGGAGAAGAAGAGGTGTAGGAGGAACCACGAGGAGGAGAGTGTTGATTTGATGGGGATAATCAATGTGTTTTTCTTCTTCTTATTATTTTTGTGTTGTCCAAATAAGTACCCTTTAGGTGGTATTTATAGTCCATCCAAGAGGGTGGAGATATTTTGAAAGATAGATTTAGAATCTTCTTCCATGTTTCTCCTTTAGGTAGAAATATCTAGATATTTTGATGAGAGGGAGAAAAATATCTAGATTTTTCTCCACCTCTTTATTTTCCAGAATCTTCTCACAAGTGAGCTCTCTCTTAATTATTTAAGTGGATGACTTTAGGTCAATAGCGCAAGCGTCCATTAGTGATAACAATTTTACACGGACAAATCACAAAATACTCATATCTTCAACATATCATGTATACTCAAAAAAATGAAAATTATATTGTATTTTCAAATGATACTCTAAAGTAGAGTTGGTATTTTTGAAATGATACTCTAAACTAGATTTCAATATGACCCTTTTCTTGAAACCCCATGGTATGAGGATGACGCTTTTCTCCTAACCATGGTGAACCCTTCACATATAGGGATTAATCAACCCCGACTAACCCTCTCTCCTACTCCCTTACGACCAAAGAAACTTTCATATTCGGCAGAACCCCTAAACCTTCCAAGCATGAGCCTAGCTTAGATTTATGTCCATCTGAAGGTGAAGAAGAAGTCAAGAGGCCTCCAACGAAGGACAAGAATGACAATGACCCTATTCGTGCACTTTTGGATAGAGGAGTTGTTGTCGAACAACACAATGAACTCCTTAGAGCATAAATGGCAGAACTGTAACACATTGAGGCTGTTATGGAAGACACGTACCTCCATGAATTAGATAAAGATTATAATTGGTTGAGTCTAGAATCTCCTGAAGATGCGTTCAAGCACAAACCACATTTCATTGCATTATTACCTAAGTTCAGAGGGAATAATTATCAAGAACCATATGACTTCCTTTGTGACTTTGAGCTAGTCTGTGAAAACCTGTGCCACCCTTGGGGTAGTCAAGACTTCATAAGGCTGAGAGTTGTGCCCTTCGCCTAGACTGATAAGGAGGCTTACTAGTTGAAAAACCTAGGGGAAGTAGTCAGTACATGGACAACCTTCAAGACATTGTTCTTAAAGGAAATTCTACCCAATAAGTAGAATTAATCAGATGCGGATCAATCTCACAAGCTTCACCCAACACCTGAGCAAGCCATTCCATGAAACCTAGTAACGATTCACAGACCTAATCCAGATATTCCCATATCATGAAATAAGCAAAATGATGCTGGTACAAAGTCATATCAGTGGACTGAACCCTAAGATCCAAAGGTTCGTGAGTACATACTATGTAGGAATATACACGGTATGACACGAGGACACTATCTATAAGGTGTTTGAGTAACTAGGAGAATCCAACCTGACATATCCGGCTCTAAGAAGATGGTGAATAATCTATCTATTGATCAGAATGCCAACATGGGAATAGTAGCTGATAAGCTAACTATGGTCGAACATATGTATAAGGAGATGTACTAACTCCATAAATCAGTTGATATTGAGAAATTGGTTTAATTGCTTAAGTAAATGGATGAACTGGCTGATAGGGTATCTAAGATTCAGATACCTGCCCTAACTTCACCCCCTACCCCCATACACTAAAATTCACTACACTCAAAAGTAAGAGGTAGGGCAACTAGCAATTGGGGTGGAGACCAAGTCTTTTCTCATCAAACCGAAGAAACCTCCTCTCAACTATTTACGAGCAACCTCCACAAGTCATGGAGATAAATGGTGTATGGTATAACCTAGATCATATCAACCGATGGGATCTAAACTCTACTCCGAACCCTCATCCACCTCACTCTTGGCCCATCTACCAGTCTCGATAATGCCATGGCCAGTAGTGCCAATTCAGACAGTATCAACATCCTCATGAAAAGCAAGGCTAGGGTTCTTCCTCTTCTTCGATCTCTCCTGAACAACAGTGAGTGACAGACAAACTTCATGATATGAGAGTCAACATCAATCGACTCTATCGATGGAGAGATTAGGCGATTGTACCCCAAACCGTGATTCCACCTCAAGTCCAAGCTGATCCGAATAGCCTCAGATAAAATCAGGTATTAGTCTCTGAATATTCTTTACCTGAATATGATATCTTTTCACATAATGACACATATCATATTTCTCTTAGGAGTGAAAAGACCATAACCGTGCATGATCGAGCAAAAGAAAACAGTGTCATAACCCTAGTGTCTACTAATTCACACAATCCTGGGGAACAAGAGGAAGCAAGGCATGAGGAGAAAGAAGAGGTCCTAATGATACCCCATCAAGCATTGCACCACTATGGACCCCAGAGAGTCATAATCTGAGTCTAATGAAGAATCATCACCAAGACATCCGTAGCAGTCGTCCGCCAAGTTCCATGTTTTTGGTTTCGTCAGTCCAAGTCTTATAAATACATTTAATCCCTCATTTATAAAAGTGATGTTTTTTATCACCATGAATCAACCTTTCCCCCTTACCGCTAGAAAGAAGAAAAACATAAAAAACCAAAAAATGATGAAGAGATGGCTCATATCTACAGAGAAAAACATCAAGGTCACTTTGTCCCTAGACAAAATGATAGAATAAGACCCAATTTTTAGAAAATACCTTAATATGAGATGCTCACCAACAAGGACTAGCAAAAAGAACCCTAGCCAAACAAAGATGCTCAATCTCTCTATTTTCACATCTCTCTTGATCAAAAATAAGCTACCAAGGCAGAAAAGAGACATGGGTGCTCACTTTATGACAAGCCAGATCAACGGAATCAAGTTTACCCAAACATTATTAGAGAATGTCTCCTTCATCAATCTCATGCCCACAACTCTATATGAGTATTTAAATCTAGGTCCTCTTAAGAAGTCTAGAGCTTTAATTCAATTCACAGATTCATCACTTAAGAGACCTAAAGAGGAGATTAAAAAGTTTCATAGTCATTCATCTCAAGCAATGGTAAAAGTTTAGAGTTTAATACAAGCCTACACATAAAAGAGGAATTACACAGTGTTCCCAGTTTCAATAAATTACATCCAACATATAGAGTTCGAGGAAATATAAAATTAGACAAAATATTGCGTTAATTATAAACAGACCGGGCAAAAAGAAACCATCCCTAGTCTGACGTCCTTTGGCATAGCGCATCGTTCAAGTCCTTTGGTCCCATGATGAGTTTCGGTAGGTGCGCTTGGAGGATCGGGTTCCAGGCGTCACAGCAGAGCTATCCTTAGCTGGACGATATCAAAATTAGGGGAAAGTTATACAGAGTTAGTTCAAGAACATATCAGGAGATGGTCTAAGCATCCAGTAGTAGTAATAGGGTAGAATTAAATTCTATTTTGTCCCAACGATGTTAGTCAGGACCAAATATCCCCTTCTTGCGTACCCATTCTTGTCTTGCAGATGATGAATGCTTCCAAGAGTAATTTATGTTTGTCGATGAGTATTTCTTTAAAGATGAGTCTGCATCGACTCTTCCAAAGCGCACCTATCTTGGAATATGCAAACAATGGTATCTGCAAACAATGATATCACTTTGGTATCTGCAAACAATGGTATAGGTATCCAAATATCCACTTTCATATACGTAGTTGGATGGTTACGTTTTTTTTAAGAAAGTGAGATTCTTACACTATCTTAAAAAATGTAACCATGTCGTATACCATACACCTTCACCTATCTTCCTTTACTCTGCCTCTTTGTCACCACCTTGGATGGACATGCCATCAAGATTGTAAGGAAAGAATTGTCAACCTTCTAATTCGTATATGAATCATTGATCCAAAACTAACGATTCACAAAATTGAGTGCATTATACAAGATACAGAAATGAGGAACAATACGAGAAGTGATATCATCATGTATTGGGAAAAGTGATATTACGGTGAATATAATGAGAAAAGCTTAACTGCAAATTTGTTGTAAGAGATGGGAGTGAACAATTATGTGTATGTAGGTAGTGAAGATTTACGAGACAATGCACAACTGCGTTATAATAATTTAGGACTATGGAATATTATATGGGACTTCTTATTGGATCCTTATCAAGTTGGGTCAGTGGGCTTATGGGTTTGGGCCTGGGTCGGCCCAAGCACAACCCGTTTATTTGATGGACCAAAATTTCAACCTGAGTCTGGCTCAATATAAATTGGGACATGTTTCGGGTCGGTCTCGTGGGCTGGGGTGGGCCGACCCAACCTAATGGTCATCCCTATCCATACCTCTATGGTGGTTTTACCACCCTTGAACTCTTTCTCGGAGGTACAAGTACACCATCTTCTGATAGCTCTTTAGTTTATGGTATATGAACTTCACCGATCTCACTAGATCCAATGAGTTTTTTTTACTTTATTATTATCTTGACCCTTACGAAAATCATTTTCTGGAATTTGACATCCTAGACTCGAACACTTTTCGAGGCTCAGGATCGTAAAGTTGGTTTCCGGTACTGTTCTTTACATATCAAAAGAAGTAGCTCTCTTAGATACAAGATTCTAGTTTGCTTCTATCCATGTTTTAGCATGGACCAAACAACCAAAAACTCTTTTAGTATTATACACTTGGCTAGATTTTAAACCAAAGCTCACGAGCGGTTTTAGGTTTTAGATATACTTGGCATCTCACGTAAGACATAAGCCATCCTGTCTATAGAAACTAAGAGGTAGGTGTGTTTACAAAATTGAGACGAACATGATTATCCTCATCCACTTTCTAGCATACATAATGTTGACCACTGTAGAATGGATTTTGACCAAGTAGGTCAAGAACTGTCACCGGCCATTGCGGAGGCCGACGAACTACCCAGATTCCATACACGTTGATGGTATGTATGAACTTTCCATTAGGGACACTTCCATGAAGAAACAAACCAATATTTCACCATATCAGGAATCACATATTTGGCAAGCATTAAATCTAACAGATGAGAGAGAGACAAATATCTTCCGAGGCACTTTATGTGGCAATCGATGTTTTTTAATATCAATTCTTTTGGGATATTTACACCTATAATCATGGGTAATTTCATAATTATTCCAGGAACTCTCGATAATCACGAATTACATCCAGAACCTCGAATAATGCTTAACCTTTACATGCCATAACCCTGTGTCAAGTTCCGTCTTAATTCTCCGTTAACTCTGACGGAAAAAGTCATATATTGACAATTTTGCCCTTCGAAACACATCATATTAATAACATGATGCCATTTTGTAGATCAAACGAAATGAACCCCCCCTCGCGCGCCTCCGCCCAGCACTACCCCCCCACCCCCCTTGCGTGCCCTCCACCCTGCAGCCCCACCCCTTGCCCCCACGTGCCCCTCCGCAACCCCCCCACCACCCTCGCAAGCTCCAACGGCTCGGCTCCCTGCCCGCCACTCCAAGCCAAGCCCCAGGTCGGATCTCTCCCCTACGCGCACCTCCGGCCACCTACCCCCGTCGCTCCGCCTTCCGTGAAAGGCCCCACCGCCTGGTGAAAGCTCTAGGATTGAACCCACCTCCTCTCCTTTTCTTTTTTCTCTTTTTTGATTAATCTCAGCCGATAGATCACGAATTGGGTTAGATTAACTCAACCATCTGGTTGAGTTAATGAACTGAACTAACTGAAGGTTATGGGTGTAAAACGGAATGGTTATTCAGGGTCTTGAGTGTAATTCGTGATTATCGAGGGTTCCTGGGGTAATTACGAAATTACTAAGGATTATGGGTATAAATATCCCTTCTTTAGCTATATGTTTATTTAAAATGTATTTAATATTATTTAGTAAAAAAGCCTTTCAACAGGGGGTTCCAAGTAGAGAGGTTCCATAGGATTTAAGAGCAATGGACCTTCTCATTGTCCTCTTGCACTATATTATCAAACCATAGGACCACATATCATGAGAGTAGTCGTCGATTTCTAATTTATTGTCAACGGAAATACACAATCATCAACCCATGGTGATATCCTTTTTTTTATGGTGTGTTTCATCTATATCCATGAAGCACAAATTCACGCTTATTATTAGGTTTATTCTTAAAAAGGATAACATGTAAAAAAATATATACAGAATTATAAATCAATTAATCAAAATATAAATTATACTATCAACTGTGTAAATTAGTAGATTAAAATGTCAAATATAATCATCATATGTTGGTATTTATTCCATGCACTTGAATATGTAAACTTCATCCTTTTAGTAATTAATTCACAGTCGATGGGATTTCATCCACTTTGATTTTTGTAAAATATATCGGTTTTTTGGGTGAAAAATAACAAGATGCGCACTGTTTTATAATAAAAAATCATTTATTGATACTTACAACCTAGGACAGATTCAATTTGCAAACAAATATTTACAATCTTAATCAAATAAACATTTTTGTTTACGTCATATTTTCATTCTTCTCCAGTCTTCAATCTGTAAACAAAACTCAAAAGAAAAAATATGAAAAGTACATTGAAAAAGAATGAGAACTCAAACTTTTAAAAAGAAAAAGAAAATTGAATCTTTTCTCACGATAACAGCAATGGGAACCCGTCAAATCCATCCAAACTCATCAAAAGAACAAAAAGATTGCAAATTGTGCTTTATGTTGCGCTTTATTATGATAACTGTGCAAACACATTGAAACAACAATAGAATCCCGGTTGATGTCCTCTTCAACACGTCTATAAACATTTAAAAGTTTCTTTACATTTCAAGAAATTCCATGAAAACTGGAGTACAATAGCCTGAATCCAAGTATCACATGCTTTCTGCACTTTTAACGAAACTCAAACAACTGTAACTTGATAATACTGAAACCACCCATTATTCTCGTTAGACCTATAAAACCTTCGACTTTATCAAAACAAAAGAAAGTAAAAAAATATATATGTGTACAGTCCATTGCCTTTCTCAAGAAACATCATATATAATACCGGGGATATCTTAGGGTTAAGAGAAGAAGAAGAGTGATGAGGCAAACCTGGTAGTGTGACGTGTCTTGTACCCGCTTGTTACCAGATATTGCGGGCTTCATCTTCCGTCGAGCTTAAGAACATGGAATTGCCCATTCCTCCGCCGATGCCCTTCTCGTCCTCTTCCCTTGCATTCAAATGAGATGCTAAATTTAGATAATAATTGTTCATAATCAATATTTAGCAATATAATCGGGAATGAAATGGAAGAAAGAGATTAGTTTCTAAAAATAACAAATCAGATCCAGTTTTAATAGTGGTTTTCGTGTAAAATTGTAGTTTTGTCGAGAACCGTTGATTAATATCGGATGGTGGATAAGGGGTGTCGCACCACATGTATGGTGAGGTACCACCTCAATTCAAGTTTTCCCTATATATATAGGACTTATCCAATGAGCCATGTGCCCATTAGAGATGAGATGAGCCCCTAATCCCAACCGTTTGATCTTAATCAGACGATCAGTAACTCCAGTAACTTTTGTATTACCATTAGTAACTGAACTCAGTAATACTAAACACACTAGAAACTTTCGTATTATCATCAGTAACTGATAAATCCCTGATCACCACTCTTTATTCTTCTATTTTAGCTATCTATCTTGGCCATGCATCATTTAAATAGATGTAAACACAACAAGTTAGCATTATGCATGCATGTGTTAATATTATACAATTAGCATGTATTTGTGCAAAAATAAGAGAAAAAAAGAAAAAAGAAGGAGGTATTTAGAATAAATACAGAGTGACCCGAACCTTAAGAGAATGCCAAGCATGGGCCTGATCGCCAAATAAAACAAGTAAAGAGAGATATGGCCCACTCTACATTGTACATATCATTTGTGAAAACAAATAATTAGTTTTGACAAAATAAAAATAAAATATTCTTCTTACCTCCGTGCATATACTTGTAAAAATAAAATAAAAATTAGAAAATAAAATAAAAATAAAAATAAAATCTTCTCTCCTTTGTACAAAGTACATGTATATAGGCTTTCTTCTCTATTTATTATATACCTGTAAATAAAAAATAAAAATAAAAATTAGTCTGTACTCCAAAAATTTGTTGTAAATAAATAAAATATAAAATTGGGCTATTTATGCAAAAATAACAAAATAAAAATAATTGTACAAAATACATAGGTATATTATACATGTATATAATACACTATATTGTATATAGATTAATTTATTTTTCAAAAAATAAATAAAAATCATAGAAAAATAGTTTGAAAAATAAGAAATATTTTTTTATTTAATACACTTTTTAATTTAAAACAAATTATTATTTTTTATTGAATTTTTAAAGTATTTTGTAAATTCTATTTTCTGATGAGGTGCCTGGAATGTTGACCACGGGTCAACGACTCCTCCTTCCCGGGTCAGACCCGGATCCTCGTCGCTGAACCATTTTCTTTGATTTTTCCCGGGCAGATCACATAACCCCTCGCCCCAATTTTTCTTCCTGGACTCTCCTTGGATCCAGGACCCTCGCAGATCCCTAGGAAGGCGCGGATCCCCTTCGGTTCGCGTGCCCTCGCCCGATTCCTCCAGCCTCCTAGGAATCCTATAAAATCTCTCATCTGCCTCGCAGGAGAGGTGGCTCGTACCTCACTCCCTTCTCGACCCGTAGCTTCATCCAGCTGAGTGATAGCTACTTAGAGCACCCTTCGGCGCTCGATTTGGTACAGTAGAGGCGACGCTCGACCTTCATGACAGGACCTCTGCCGCGAGTAGCCTCCCCCGCCTTCCGCATTGAGGTTGAGGCCATCACCCCGAGGACCACCTTCTTCTGGAGAGTAGGAGAAATCCTAGATCTTCAAGTAACCTTTATTCCCCTTGCATTTCCCGTTTCGATCCAATCTTTCCATTTAGTGTTACCGTATCCCCATCTGCTCCGACCAGCTGATCAGAGCCTCGACACCCACTTCTAGCCATTCAGATCGACCCGCACGCTCACCCTCCATCTTACTCCACAACCTGATCATACTTAGCTTCGACCATCCGGTCGAGATTAGGGCCTAGATCTCCCCTACCACCTTCACTGGAGATCGAACGTCGCCCCCTCTGCTTCTTTGGCTTTTAGCGACTATAACCCAGACCGGAGAACCGCCCCGAGTCCCAGCTTTCCCTTGCAGGTATTTATGTGCACCAGGACCCCCTATCTCACCCATCTGAGATTCGCCAGAGCAGCTCCAGGCCCCCTTCATCTCCACACTCATCCGGCCGGTGGCTTCTCCATCGAACCTGCTCCGTCACCGCGGAGCTTAGGATCATCTCCATGGCGCTGATGAAGTTCATACCAGCGATGTTCTTGCATATGTGCCCGGCACCATTGGATCGACTGGCTCTCTCCAGATCGAATCCACGTTGTCGACACAACAGGCTTTTCAGACCGTTGGATGCCAGATCTGGCGCATCTGTGCCCTACATTCCTGACCAATTCTGAGGCATCAGATCTGACACCAGTAGCGGATCAGAGCCGCACGTTCGTGCCTCCACCAGCGGCCTCCACGTGTCCCTATGCGCTCCTCACGTGCTGTAAAGGTATATTGCAGTTTTTACCCCGTACTTTTTATGCTATGTTTTAGTCTGTTAAATAAAAGTTGTAGTTTGAACTATTTGCATTTTAGTCCTTAGGGTTTCTGGTATTTACATTTTAGTCCTTCCTGTCTGGAGACACGTGCCTGATCACTTGCACTATGGTGTTTTTGTAACTTTTCTCTTGTAGTTTTTGATGGTTAATGTTTGAATGAGAAATTTTCTGAATTTGCAGTTATGCCCCTGTGCGTGAATTAAATGACATGTGCGTGTTTTTGTGGGATTTTTGCACTATTAACCTTGGACTTTTTACCCTATTATTGTTTAGTCAAAAAACTTAAACTATTTATATTTAGGTCCATATGACCTGTGTGTCTTGTGTTTGATTAAATAAATATCGAATCTACTCCAAAAATTCCCCAAAAATTACCAGTAGTTCCTGCTACTCTGTAATATTTTTGCTAATTTTTGTGACATAGTTAGATTTTATTTGATATTTTCTAAAAATCAAAAACCCTAAAAAATGTGTCTGTCTATTTTAGAAAATCCATAAAAATATAAAAATAGTCATAAAAATTCTACAAAAATTCTGAGTGTTTGTTTTGATTTGTTTTAGTTTATATTGCTTTTTTATTTCATTATCTTTTTTAAAACCCCTAAAAATCACAAAAGTCCAAAAACTTTATAAAAATCATTAAAAATTATATAAAAATAAAAAAAATATGTTTTCAATTTCTATAGTTAGATTTTGTTGTCTATTTTGACCTAAAATTGCAATCGAAATTTAAGGTATTTTAGATATTTTAAAGTTACCTTTTTATCCAGGTTGCACACTATTTTGTTATTTTGTCTTTATTTCATTTTTAGAAAATCATATAAAATTCTGAAAAATCCCACAAATATCTAAAAACACTTGCATATTTTAAAAATATAAAAATACTTTTATTTGAATTTTTGAGCCTTTTTAGCCTTAATAAAAACTGTTGTAGTGAGATTTCTTTTATTTTCTTATTCATTTTCTTATTAGAAAATAAAGAAAATTGTGCAAATCAAAAACCACCAAAATATTTCTTCTCTTCTGTGATTTCTCGACTACTTCATAGGCTTTAACCGTGCTTAAGGATGAGCATGGGCCGGGTTGGGTCGGGCCCTAGAGGGCCCAGGCCCAGGCCCATATAAAATTTCGGGCCAAGCCTGGCCCAATTTTCATGGGCCGGGCTTGGACCGGGCCGACCCATATAAATGTGCTTGTATCAAATTCTAGTACTTTTTCTGTATTTTCAAGCTGAATTTATATAACTTTGTCACTTAAAGAGTGGGCAAACTGTGTGGTTTAACAAAATTAAACAATACAAAAATATAAAGAAAGAAAAAGATGAATCAAATGTAAAAATTTTGTTCATGCTGAGACAATACAAATATAATAGCATATCAAATGTGATTAGCAAATGTTATACCTGAAAAATTCTTGGAACTGGGATTTGAGCTAGTTGAATATGAATTTTAATATCATCTGCTTGAGTTATCCCCTGCACATTGTTGACAACAAATTTATTAAGAAACTAAATAAGAGTAATTTTGGCGATTGCATAATCCAAAGGATGCATCCTCCTCGAATATATTTTTTCAAGGCCATTGCCTTTGGATTATGCATGTAAGGTGAGGGTGTTTGATTGTGGAATCATACATCTCTTAGAATTACTCTCCTGGAGGTTGCCCAGCTATGATGTCAATCCTGAAATTATAAGACTAACCGCAATATCGACAACTAAAAATAATTTCATAACAGACAAGATAAAATAAACATGGCAAGGTTCAATATTACAAAAGCTAAATGGATGAATATCAAACCCAACAGAAGTTCAATATTAATCAAGCCAAGTAGTTCAACATCCAAACTGTACTAGAAATAAATAACACTTTCAAATAGTTGAAATATCTCTAGAGTGAGAAGCAAAAGGAAGATCTTTCATCTAAGCAACCTTCAGATAGCATGTAAAGTCCTGCAATAGAAATTAAAATTGTCAAAAATATCTTTAAATTACTTATTAGAAGTCCTCGAAGATCTTGTGTTTTTTATCTACTTACCTAAGACAAACGATGTATATACTTGCAAGTTGTGGTTTTAAAATGGTAGTCATGCTTGAGAGGTCATTGGATCTACAAATAAAAATAAAAGTTCAGTACAAGTTAAGGACATCTAATTTACCAAAGATAGTAACTCAGCTAACCTGGTAATTCTTCATCTACTTGCTCCTATTCCTCGTGTTCATCCAAATCCAAATCTGACTCCTCGTCTTCACGAATCCAATCTCCAAAACAAACTAGTGCTTCCACCGTCTTTGGAACGAGCCTGCTTCGATAGGTATCTAGAACTCTGCCGCCCGTGCTGAATGCACTCTCTGAAGCTAAAGAGGAAACTGGAATGGCTAGAATATCACGAGCCATGAATGACAATATGCGATACTTGCTTGAGTTCACATCCCACAACTTCAAGATATCAAATTTGTCATCATCAATTATATCTGCTGAACAATCTTCGAGATATAAATCAATATCTGATTTTCCTACCTCGAGAGAACCAATCTCTCTTTTCTTTTTAAGAAATTTGCTTCTCACATCCTCTTTTTTCTTTGACGTGAGTGCAATCTCTTGCTCAAGTCCACCTGTTGTAGAAGACTCTCCACCCAAAAATGATGCATACTTAGAGGAGTATTCTGCATATAGCCTATGAAATATGTCTCTTACTCGTTCAACAAGCTCAATAGCTTCCATCTCAGGATAAAGTTCTTGATATGAGAAACTCAATAAATAAAATTTGTAGTGCGGATCCAAGACAATTGTAATTGCCAATGGCATCATGGCATTCTTGTCCCGTCAATACTTGTCAAATTTAGAATACATCTTCGTGCCCATACTTCTAATGGAATAGTCAGCATGATTAACAAGAGTTTGCAAGTGTCTTTCTATTTCATATATCAAGGAAAAAAATAAGTTTGCAGTAGAATATTTCTGTCCAGAGAAAACTTTAGTGGCAACATAAAAACTCTCCAAGATCTCACAGACCATCTCAACCTTCTTCCATTCACTTGCAGACGGTGCATCTGCCAATTGGTAATCATGAGATTTTAAACGATTGAACACTTTCTGATATAAAATAGCGGACTCAAGTATAAGATAGGTGGAATTCCACCTTGTGCTCACATCCAATCTCAATCCCTTGGTCATAGGAATACGCTTTTGTTGAGCGATAACTTTAAAGTCTTGAAATCTTTATGTGGAATACTTTACATATTTTACAAGACCACGAATTTTGGTGGTGATGTCCTTCACTTCAAGAAATCCATCCTGCACAACAAGATTGATGATATGTGCCCAACACCTTACATGAAAGAAAGTGCCATCTAGCAACAAGGAATCTTTTGTAGCAAAGTGATCTACAAGATTACGTACAACAACACATTCGTGGAGGCATTATCAACTGTTATTGTACACAAACTTTCAATATTCCATTCACTCAAGCGGCTCACAATCATCTCTACAATATTATCTCATGTATGGTGTGCATATAGTACGCAGAAGAAAATGATTTTCTTATGCAGCTTCCATTGTCTGTCAATGAAATGGGCAGTAATGGACATGTACCCTAAGTTTTGGATTGATGTCCACATATTTTTAGTGATGCAAATTCTCCCTGTTGTCTTAAGAAGCTCCCTTCAATTTTTCAATCTCATAAAATTTCATGCAATCACGCTTTACGGCGGATCTTGAAAGCACCTTGAACTTGGGTTGAAGGTATTCTATAAAATGCGGAACCTCCGATTTTCTACAACCTTGAAAGGCAACTCACTAGAAATGATCCATTTCTTGAGATCATCCCTACTTCTCTCTTGTTCAAACTTCCAAGTTGTGAATGTGCTACCATGCTCAAGATTTGTGAATTTCAATAGATTCTGGTACTTTAACTCTTTTTTATAGTATGGACACACAAGATTCAAGTGACGGTCAAGGTGACTAGTCCCACCCTTAGTACCACATGTTAGTTGTGCCTTACAATAGTTGCACCTGCAAACCTCTTTTCCATCTACAACGCCAATTCTAGTGAGATGTTTCCACACCCAAGACTTGTATTGTCTTTGCTGTTTTCTTGTGGGATTGTTTATCATTTCCTTCATCAATCATAGTAGGGAAATCAATAGTGTCTAAATCGACATTACTCGACAGAACTTGTTGTGAATCCGGTGACATCTATAAGAAATTAAGAATACATTCTTAGAATTCAATTTATAATACAAGAAACACAAAAAAAACTCAAAGTATCAAGGGAAGTATGTGGACCTACTCCTCCAGCACATCATCCATTCTCCTTCCAAGTGTATTATTCCTTCAAATGTATTGAAAAACGATAAAAGAGAGAGCCGCTAAATAATGGTCTGACAAATCAGACTCACTGTCGCTGAGGTGACTACTCAAGCCTTCACGTTGATCAACAATTAACCCACACAATTAATTAAACAATCAAGAGCAAGGATCAAAATTTATTATACCCTACTAAAAATATACAGTGGCAAGCAAGTAGGGGTCGAACACAGGAAGCACGGAGTAAAGTGAGCAGACAAAAAGTCAAGGCCTATGTCTAGTGAACTACTTAGCCAATATGGATTTTTTGTGGGTTTTTAATTTTGTATTTTTTTATTAATTTTTAATTTTATATTTTTTTATATTTTATATTTTATTTTTTGATTTTATATTTTCTTTTTATATTTTATATTTTTTATAGAGTTTCTTTTTCTTTAAATAGAATATATACAAAGTAAGAAAGAGGAGGAATAAAGCATTTATAAAAATAGGTAAAATAAGGAAAATCAAGAAATAAAATGTTTTTAGGTTTTTTATATTTTTCTAATGTTTTTGTGATTTTTCTAAATTTTTCTAATTTTTTGGTATTTTTAAAGTCAAAAATGCTGAAAATACTGAATAAAGGGCTGGCTGAAATCAAAATGAGGATGAAAAATACAAATAAAAGTCCAAAATTCCTAAAATTAATTTTAAATCAAAGATAATAAAATAGAGAAACTAAAGAAACTGCAATTGTATTTTTTAGGATTTTTCTTGAATTTTTAATATTTTTAGGAAGGTTTTTGGGCTTTTCTAATTTTTAGAAGTTTTGTTTTGTATTTTTTAGTGATTTTTGGTCTGAAATTAAAATACACTAAAATAAGCAAAATATATTTTTTGGGAATATTTTGAGACGTTTTTATATTTTTTTATGGATTTTATAATGCAAACAGTGTTGAAAATGAGTGTTTTTGAATTTTTTATAAATATTAAAACGCAACAAATATGCAAAATAAAAATAAAGCATGTAAATGCAATGTATCAAGAGCTTAACTTGATTTTTGGGGAATTTTTGGGATTTTAGAAATGCATGCAATAAATAGAGGAAACAAAGAGAAAATACATTGATGGCAGGGGCATAAATGCAAACATATAAAAGTTACAGGGAAAACATTACAATTTCACCAAAAAGTCACGCGCAAAGCACATGATTTGCTGTTCACAGGGGTATAAATGCAAATATTAAAAATCGGTAGGGTCTGAGTGCAATTTATCCAAAACATATTATAATATCTACGCACAGGGGCATATCTACAATTAACAAAAAGCGATGGGTCTAAAGTGCAAAATACCCAGGAAATAATCGTGCGGCTGAGGGCGAGTCACTTTTCCACGTGGCGCATCCAAGGGTCGAGGATGAGGCGCTGATGGACGGCTGAGATGCGCGGCGATGGAGATCCAACGGTCCCGACCCAGCGAAGATCGGATGATAGCTGTACGCCTGGGGGAAACATTCTTGATCTGATGGTAATGGATGGTGCTGGAAGAACTTCGCCTGGGGGCTGCTTCAATTGCTGGTTGTGGCCAACACACAGCCTCTCCCGGCCCAGGACCAAGGGCAAAAGGGTCCAGGGAGCAATCCGCGTCCAATGGAGGGCTCAGCCGAAGCTGAGGAGGCGTGAAGTGGTTGGACGGAGGTGGACACCTGGGGGCTTCGTCCCTGGAGTTTCGAGGCTCGATAGAGCCTTCTCTTGGGCTCTTCTTTGCAAGGTTAGAAGCGGAACAAAAATGCAAAGCTAGAGGCATCGTTTTGGGGTGAGATGGATGGCAGATGCGTCGAGGCGAGGTGAGTCCGACGAGCGACGGAGAACGACTCACAGAAACACCGATGTGAGCAAGATCAGCTCGAGTGAAGGTGCGGCGAAGCGAGAGGGAGCGAGGAGGAGTGAGATGACGGTGATCAGGGAGGATTCATAGTAGTGGGATGGCCAGAAAGCAGAGGCAGAGCCGAGCTCCGTCGTGGATTCGAAGAATGATTCACGGTGAAAGGCGAAACGGAAAGCTACTCTATTGCTAGTCTATTCTAAGCTAAGGCTATACTACAAGAAAATGGAAAAAGAAATGAGGAAGACTCACCGAAGGGGAAGCTGCAAGCTTCAGAAGGAGCTCCGGCAAGGCACTTGGATCAACCTCGATTCTACTCCACGGAAATCGATCTCGGGCTCAAATTCTTCCTGCTGTCACCAGGAATGCAAAGGGCGAGGGGTTTAGGGCTAACGATGGAAGAAGAGGGATCAAAATTAAAAATGGAGGTCAAAGGGTTTTTTGAAGAAGATGGCGGACAGGGCGAGAAGAACGAGGTGTATCGAGCGAATCGTCGATCCAAAGATCGATGTAAGCCTAGGGCGTGAAAGCCCAATTTTTGAGGACAAAAAGTCAAGAAGACGTCGAGGCCAAAGGGTGGAAGATGGAGTCTCGAAAAATCTTCGAAGATTGGAAAAAAAAACAAAAAATCTGATAGAACAGGAGGGGTCAGACAGTTGACCGGAGGTCAACTGTCCAAACCACCTGGTTGGTCCACGTGGACCAACCAGGAAAAACCTTTCAGAAATCATTTAAAAAATCATTTAAAAAAAGTAGATGAATTTATTAAATTTTGGTTATAAAATAAAAAATGTTTATTATTTTATAAACTATTTTATGATGATTTTTATTTATTTTTATGAGGTATAAAAATACAAGTTGCTTTTTATACCCTTTATAGGTATATATATCTATATATTTTAATATTTTATTTTTATTTTGTGTATTTAATTTTACTTATTTTGTTTATTATTTTATAAATTTATAGAATATTTGTATATACTTAAATATATTTTTATTTTATTTTTCTGATGTATTTTATACACTTAATAAAATATAAGTATGAATTATATATGTATAGGTATTATACCTAGGTATTATATACAAGTATTTTATTTTGGTATTTTATTTAGGTTTTTATTCTGATTTTAATGTACAAAAATATTATAAGTAATACTTATAAAATCATAAAAATATAAAATGGCAAAAATAATGAATAAATAATAAAACGAATATTTTAATCTGTATAAGTACACAATAGGGGTCCAAAACTCAACTTTCAAAATGTAGTTCCTCCAAATGCAAAACCACTGCCATTAAATAGCTTATTTTAAATTATATACAATTAAAGGTGAGTTTGACGCATTTCGAGTTTTTATTTGGGAGATATAGGTCTGGGAAGTTGGGATTCTGGATACTTATTCAGATCATAACTTTTTATCTGTGTATTATTTTTGAGTGAAATCAATTTTGTATTTTTCTATATTTAATTATCTACAACTTTCATGTTCAAAGTTTCTTTATTTGAGGTAAAAAAGTGGAACCAAAAATTGGTCCTAAAATGAATAAAGAATGGCTAAAATAAAAGGAATTTTTATTGTATTCTGGCCCTTATCTCCCCCTACTTTATTCCTTGTCGACCTAGTCATCGAGATGCCTAGGTCTCGAGGTTTCGGGTCATAAAATATTTACAATATTTTATTATTTTTCCTTTCTTTTCTTTATTCTATAATTTTGGCTTTAAAAACCGCATTTTATACAATATTTACACAATGATGCATGACTGCTAAAATGTCTAAATTAAGCCTATTTACACGCATTTACTTGGGTTTTTAAGGCCAAAATGATAGAATAAAGATGATGAAACGTACATTCATCATCCCCCCATACTTGCCTTTGCTAGTCCCTAGCAAACACTTATGCAATAAGTGCAGAAAAGAAAAACAAAGAAAAGAAAAAGAAGAAATTGGATTTAGTTTATTTATCAAATGTGTCTTCACAAAATCAAAGTTTGGAGCTTAAATCGAACCTTTGGAATTTTAGTGCGGGAGGAACCTTAATGAGAACCAGATTTTAAAATCCAACAGTCCTTGTGAATCCCAAAACTCTGTCCAAGTCTCCTCAAAAGCCAGGTCAGAAATATTTCAACTCATACGCAAACCCTTACGACTATGAATCTGACTCGTACAGTGTAAGTGATGGTGGCTCTCCCCAACTAGAATGACAAAGAGACTGACTTCTCCAGCATGACAACCTAATGATTCCCCAATCCAACAACTCCTTCCTCGAGGAGCGGGGTATTCCCTTCTAAGTTCAAGTGGCAACCAGCTCAAGAGGAGGGGGTGAAGAGAAGAATGGACGGTAGCCAGTGTAGCTACCTATCCTAGGATGCAAGACCAGTGTAGTCAAGTCATCCAGCTGCAGGCTCACATATTTGACTTTGGAACTCAAGCTTGCTTATTGACTTTACAACAAATGTACATACTTTTGCAGGCATTTTATTTTTGTACAAGCCCGTCTCTCTCTTTTTTTTTTTGAAATACTATATACAACAACATTTACATAGGGATTCCTCTTGAGCCAATAGACTATCCCTCTTTTGAAGCTTTATCGCAACCCACACTCTCCTGTCTTTAGAATTCCTCATCACTGGACGGGTTGGGGTGCGCTTCCCTCCCTAGAGATGGACAAGTGTTTCTACTTGTGTGCGTCTCATACCGGCAAATCCAATCCCCTCACCACCCCAACTGAGTTGAGCCATGTGAAAGGTGCATGTGTCCAAGTTAGGTCATTATCAACAAGAGTCGTACGTGTGCTCCGAAATACTCTACTTAGGCAGTCAAGAATCTATTGAACCAAGTCTCGTGATCCTCAAGGAATTAAGTCAACTAGACCTGAAGTACCTCAAACCCAGTTCCTATAAGGTTCCTGTTATTAGGTAGATTTTAAGGTCCAATCAAGCTCCAATCTCTGGATTTTACTTCGACTCGTTCAAATATCAAACTCACTCCAAAAAATGCGAATACTATGCAAATGCTATGCAACAGATATTTTTTGTGAAGCAATTTTCAAGGTTTTGTACTTTTTATGGATTTTTGAAAAGATGATGCATATGCATTTTTTGGGTTTTTCAAAAAGATTTTTCAAATGTTTTTGGATTTTAATTTTGCAAATGTTTTTGGGATTTTTGAAAAAATTTTTTTGGCTAAAAACTAGGTTAAAATATTTACACGGGAGTGCTTCTTATATTTACAAGAAGTGTATTTTAAGAATTTACAAGGTAAGTGGTCAATTTTATAGGTATATATAGTGGATTTTAGGGTGATGTATATATTCCTCAAATTTATTTGACACATGATTTTCAAACAATTTTGAAAACTATAGTCCAAAATACTTCTACAAGCAATTTTACAAACATGTACACACATTTGAAAATCATTTTGCAAAGGTTTTCAAACAGTATAGATAGATTTTTCAAAATATTTTTGCAACCATTTTTCAAACTATTTGCAAATCATTTTTCAAATATTTTATTTCACACAAAGAAAATAAATTTTTCAAACAAAATATTTTTATAAAGGTTGAAAACATGTAGCAAAACATTTTCAAAATAGTTTTCAATAGATTTTCACAAAGATTTTCAAACTATTTTTCAAACATTTTGCAAAAAAACATTTTCACCGGATTTATTAATCAGTAAATACACAAAGAATTTTGAGGAATCATCAACATCTGTTTATTAAAGTTTGAATGAATTTTAAAGAATTATTAGCCATATTATTAAGAAGATACAAAAGTACGAGTTATGGCTAAAGTATATTCGTAGTATATACGACCCCCTATACTTAGCTTGAGCTATGTCCTCATAGATCAGAGAGAAAAGAGAAGACACAACTCGTACTGAGTATAGGAAAATCTAAAGAATAAATGAATAAAGAAAGGAATGAATGAATGAGAAGTTGACCGCCCCCCATACTTAGGATCAAATAATCCTAAGTATAACAGACTATACACAAAGCAGGGAGGGTCAAGGGTGGGAATGAACAGATCGTACTCAGATTGTCTCCCCCTATACTTAGGGTAAGATATCCCTAAGTATAGACTAGAATAGGAGACAATGGAGAGGATCGAAGAATAGAGCAACTCGGGGTGCACACCCCCTATACTTAGGACAAAGTACGTCCTAAGTATAGAAGACTGTCTACAAGGGGCAACACCTTTCGATAGATAAAGAGAATAGACAAGGAAAAGAAGAAAAGAAGAAAAGAGATGAAAGTGGATATGAACAACTCGGGATGCGCATCCCCCTACACTTAGGATAAAGTACATCCTAAGTGTAGCAGTGATGAAAGGGATGACATCAGGTCGTTAGAATAAGATAAAAGAGATGGAAAAGAAAGAAAAGAAAAATGGAGGAAAAGTCATTCAAAAATATTTTGCTCTGCTTGGCCTTCCTCTGCCTCTTTGGAGATATCCGGCTCATCCCTGTAGATTACTTGAATAGAGTCAACGACAGATATGAATGTATCATGTTCAAGGTATGGCTTCAGAAGCTGTCCATTGACTACAAATGGTTGTGCGTCAGCTGACAAATTGGATATCAATACACTTCCGTTGTCACGCACCTGCCTAACCATAAACGACCCAGTCCATTTACTCTTCAATTTGCCTGGAAAGATCTTTAATTTCGCATCAAACAACCACACCTTCTGACCTGAATCGAAAGACTTGCGGCGGATGTGCTTGTCATGCCACGTCTTGACCTTCTCCTTGTACATCAGGTTGTTGTCATATGCATAATCTCTGAATTCCAATAATCTGTTCAGATCCAATTTTCTGTTCTTTCCTGCTTGCTCGGAGTCCAAATTACATATGTTAATGGCCCATAAAGATTTGTGAATTAGTTCAACGGGCAGATGACATGGCTTGCCATACACGAGGCGATAGGGAGACATTCCCAAGGGTGACTTGTACGTTGTTCTATAAGCCCAAAGAACGGAATCAAGCAGCTGAGACCAATTCTTGCGATCCGGATGCACAAGCTTTTGGAGAATTGTCTTAATCTCCCTGTTTGAACATTCAGCTAAGCCATTGGACTGCGGGTGGTAAGGTGAAGCAACACGATGTTCAATGCAGAATTCCTGGGTCAGCTTCTTCACCTCTCTGTTTATGAAATGACTACCCCCGTCAGATATGAGAATCTTGGGAATCCCGAATCGTGCTATGATGTGATATCTCAAGAATCGACAGACAGTCCTTCTATCGACGGTTCGGGCGAGAATAGCCTCCACCCAGTGACTTACATAGTCGACAACAAGCAGAATATATTCATAACCCTGGCTGTTGGGAAATGGGCCCATAAAGTCGATGCCCCATGCGTCGAAGACGTCTGATATTTGAATGAATTTCAGAGGTATCGTGTCTCTTCTTCCTATGGTTCCGCCCATCTTCTGACAGTCAGTGCAACATTTGACATAGTCATCTGCATCTTTGAATAATGAAGGCCATCAGAGGCCACTTTGAAGAACTTTTGCTGCCGTTCGTCTGCCTGCATGATGTCCTCCAGAATCGCGGTCATGACATAAGGCGAGGACACTTGGAACTTCCTCCTGAGGAATGCACCTTCTCCAGATACAATCTGCCCCCTCACGAAATAAGTATGGATCCTCTCACTGGTAGAAATGGATTTTAGACAAGAATCTGTCTGTTTTCAACTTCGGCCAATCCTGTGGGATTCTCTTGGTCACCAGATAATTCACGATGTCTGCATATCAAGGAAGCGAGGTGACTGAAAGAATTGCCTCGTCTACAAAGGTCTCTGTGATTGGCTGCATGTTCAGCTCAGGAGATTCCGGCTCAGGAAACCTTGATAGATGATCGGCCACCACATTCTTTACCCCAGGTTTATCTTTAATTTCCAAATCAAATTCCTGGAGGAGAAGGATCCACCGAATGAGACGTGGTTTGGAATCCTTCTTCTGTTGTAAGTACCGAATGGCCGAATGATCAGTGTAAACAATTACTTTGGATCCAAGGAGTTAGGATTTGAACTTTTCCAAGGCAAAAACTACCGCTAGCAGCTCCTTTTCAGTGACAGTGTAGTTTCGTTGGGCTTCATCGAGCGTTCGACTAGCGTAGTGAATCGCAAATGGTACATTGTCTTTCCTCTGTCCAAGTACAGCACCAATGGCATAATCTGACGCATCGGTCATTATCTCGAAAGGCTGAGTCCAAATCGGTGGCTGCAAGACAGGGGCATGTGTGATGAGTTCTTTCAGCTGATGAAAGGCAAGGAGCACACGATCATCTACAATGAATTCATTCTCCTTGCCGAGCAATTCAGTTAACGGTCTGTCCAGTTTGCTGAAATCTTTGATGAATCGTCGGTAAAAACCGACATGGCCCAAGAATGACCTGACTTGTTTAATTGTTGTAGGTGGCTCGAGTTTAGAAATTACCTCCACCTTGGCTGGGTCAACCTCCATGCCACATTTAGAAACAATGTGACCCAGCATGATTCCTTCGGTCACCATGAAGTTGCTCTTTTCCCACGAGAGCACAAGATTTACTTCACATTACCTCCTTAAAACTCGGTCTAAATAATCCAGACATTGATCGAATGAATCCCTGTAGACCGAAAAATCATCCATAAAGACCTCGAGAAAGTTGCCCACCATATCGGTAAAAACTGCAAGCATACACCTCTGAAATGTGGTTGGGGCTTTGCAAAGCCCGAACGGCATCCATCTGAAGGCATATGTACCAAAAGGACAGGTGAACGTGGTATTCTCTTGATCTTCAGGAGCAATAGAAACTTGATTGTATCCAGAGTATCTGTCCAAGAAGCAGAAGTATTCCTTCACGGCCAATCTTTCCAAGATCTGGTCATGATGGGTAAAGGAAAGTGGTCCTTCTTGGTGGCGAGGTTAAGTCTTATGTAGTCCACGCACACTCGCCAAGAAGTGGGTATTCTTGTTGCGATCTCCTCTCCTTTGTCATTCTTCACAATGGTGATCCCTGATTTCTTTGGCACAACATGCAAAGGGCTCACCCATTTGCTGTCGGAGATGGGATAAATGAATCCCGCATCACACCATTTCTGAATCTCTTTCATAACAACCTCCCACAGATTAGGATTTAATCTTCTCTGAAGTTCTTGAGAGGGCATGCAATCTTCTTCCAGAAAAATACGATGCGAGCACAGTGACGGATTGATCCCATGGAGATCCGAAGTTTGCCAGCCTATCGCCTTGCGGTTGCGTTCAAGAACCTCCATCAGACGAGATTCTTGGTCTTTGGTTAGGTGTGCATTGATAATGACCGGGTACATGTTCGGTTCTCCCGCAAGGAAGGCGTATTTCATGTTGGAGGGCAAGGGTTTCAACTCTGGCGGGGTCTGAGCTACTTCAGAGGTGACCTCAGCTATTAATGCAGGTGGCGATTCTTTTATCTGTTCGGTGTCCACCATACTCTGTTCTGCCTCTTCCCTCAAATCTTGACAAAATGCTTCAATGATTTTCTCTTCATCACAAGATTCTTCAACAATTTGCTCTTGAATCTGAAGGCACATCACCTTTACGGCAGTCTCATTCAGCACATCAGCCAGTTCCTCATCCTGACCGATAAGGAGAAATTCGATTGCGGTCTCTACTCCCTCCTCGGGGCAGAGGAGTTCATGGATCTCATTGTCATCCAAGAATAAGTTGGTGTCTTGAATTTCTGCTAGAAAGTCGCAGTCGTCAGAATACTCAATCACCCTTGCACATGATGCAGATTTTCGTTCGGTTGGTGTTCCCTTAGGCATGGTCTCCACTCCGATTGCTTCATTTCCAGCGCCAAAAGTGATTTCTCCCGTCCCATAGTTCACTACTGCGTTTGACGTCCGCAGGAATGGTCTTCCAAGTATGATTGGGGTAAGGAGCAATGGAGCGGGGACGTCCATATCTAGTACCACAAAATCGGTCGGGAACTGCTTTCCCTGAACCGTGACTATCACGTCCTCCAACAGGCCCCTAGGCTGCTTAACTGACTTGTCTGCGAACTGCAGAATCATCTTTGTAGGCTTGAGCGGTCCTAGCCTGAATTCCGTAAGTAGCGAAGCTGGCATCAAGTTGACAGACGACCCGCTGTCGAGAAGTGTTCGTTCAAAATCTTGATTGAACATCTGACAACGTACAAGAGGTGCTCCCATATCTGGCTTTTATCCGGGAGGTTGCTGATGGCATTAACTGTGGCCATTGTGAGGATATGCTTTTCGGACTTGCCACCCTTGCTCTTGGAATTGTGAGGGTGAGGCCTGCGCTTGGTTGTATATGCATCTTTCAATCCTTTCTTTACAGCTGGCATGTACTCAAGAGCTTTCATCAATGGCATGTTCAATACCAAATTCTGGATGATTTCAATGATGGCAGGATCATATAAAGCATTTTTCAAATTTTCCATTTTTTATGTTTTTTATTGCTTCTGGAAAAGGAATATTTACAAACTCTTCAGCAATGTCATTCAAAATATTGTCCATATTGTTGTTTATAGGTAGATGGCAAAAAGGAATAGAATCATCTACAAGGTGTGGATCAAAAACGGCAGGCTCAGCTTCAGGTGCTGGCGTTGGACTCGCTGCAGGTGCAAAATCCTTTCTGTCTGTGGCTGGCTCTGTAGCAGGTGCAGATGTCTCCAATGATGGCATATCTCCACCGAGGTTGCTGCTATCTTTTTGTGTTTTGTTGTTTTCTTCATTTTTTTTGTTATTTTCTGGGTGATGGTGCTGCTCCCAAAATGCTTCGTGGCCCTGTTGTTGGCTTGGCTGACGATTCCCCACCAGATGCAAGATGCTTCCCCTTCGCAGTTGCTGATGGCCTGAGTGTCCTACCGCTCCTGAGAGTAAGAACATTAGATAAAACGCAATTTAATTCACCTGATTTTGGTTGGACACTATCGGCTACCTGCTCCTTGCGTCGGAAATTGTTCGGGTTTGCCTCGACTTGAGTAGGGATGGTTGTTTTCGCAGCCGTCAAGTCATCGATCTTCTGTTTCATCTCAGCCATATTCTTCATCAACTGTTCAAGGCATGCCAGGGCTGTATTAACCGTACAATCTCAGACGAATCCCCCTGCTGGGGCCTAGAGTGCTGGTATGACGACTGAGACTGCGACTGGTAACCCTGAGAGAATTGGTGAGGAGGAGGGTTGGAGGAATACTGTAAGTTCTGGTGATATGTAGCAGCCGGTTGCTGATGATACTCTTGTCCGCGGTATCTGGACTGCTGAGGACCGTGCTGGTAGTTCTGCCTCTATGTGTTGCCGTGAGACGGAGGCTGGTACTGATATGAGGGCTGGAAGGGTCTCCCACCCTGCTGCTGCTGGTGATAGGGCCTGTTGCCCATGTTCTGACCCTGAGGATGGGTCAGCTGCGCTTCATTGTTCCATACACCATTGATTTCCTGGATCAATAGCGGGGGTAGAGAGAACTGCTCGGAATAGGTTGGTTGGGACTCAGGTTGATATACAACCATCTGTGTCTGAGGCTGCGGGGGTTGCTCCGGAACCAACGCGTAATACACGTGCTGAACAGGCTGGGGCTGCGGTGGAGTCGGCTGAGGGTTCTGCTGCATTGTAGGCTCCTTCTTCTCAGCTATTGGCTCGGCCTGAGTAGACACAGCGTTGCACATGTTGGCGTTTAATGCACGAACGAGCTGCTCCAGCTGCTGGGAAATCAAATCGAGCTTTTCCAAGCCCTGGGTCCTTTTCTCTATCACAGATAGTTTTTCGAGGTCCTACGACCTCTTCTCAATGATATCCACCTTAGACAGGTGGCTCCCAATGATACTCAAGTTGGAGCTCTCATCCTTGTCTTCGGTGTGAGAAGCCATGTTCACTGGCTTGCTGATGGCAGTTGGCACCTTCATGTATGCACGGGACGAGGATTGAGCGGCTTCTCCTTCAGCCATTTCCTCGAAGACGTTCCATACCATGTCCTCGTCTTTGTTGAAATGCGAACCGCCGCAAGCAGCATCTACAAGCTTTTGGCTCTCAAGTGAAAGCCCACCAAAGAAGTGCTGCACGAGACTAGTCTTTGGAATTTCATGGTGGGGACACTTCTCCTGGAGATCCTTGAATCTCTCCCACGCTTCATGGATAGTCTCGTGGGGCTACTGGCAAAAACTGGAGATACGGGCATGCATCTGATTCAATCGCCCGAGAGGATAGAACTTATGGAGAAATGCAGACTTCAACTCCTCCCAGGTCGTGACTACCTTCCCAAGGTGGTCGACCCAATATAGGGCCTTGTCTTGAAGGCTGAAGGGAAAGACGATCATCTTGACTACCCTCGTAGGAATACCATGGTAGTAAGCAGTAGAACAGATGCAGCCAAACTTCTTGAGAAAGATATATAGTTCCTCAGTGGTATTCCCGTGGAATGTGGGAAGCAGGGACAGAAACTGCGGCTTCAGCTCGAAGTGGGCATGAATACGTGGAATCTGGATCTACTCAGTGATGCGACCCGCTCATGGATTGTATGTTTCCTTCAGCGTAGGCTTTGGCTGCGATGGGTCTGCGTCTGCTCTTTCAAAGTCGGGGCCTTGTACCGAGAACTCATCTCTAACCTCTTTGAAAATGAACTCTTGATTTGGATCATCCTCCCGTCGGCCATCTCTTGCATCGGTCCTCCTCCTCTGATCATTGAGCATTTCCTGGAAGGCGGTCTGGGCCAGGGCTTGGTTAGTCAACTGTTGCTGGATGGCTTAAATGGAAGCCAGCAGCTGACTGTTAACTTCGTTCTGCGTTGTGTACTGCCCTTCCCCTAGATTGGCTTCAGCTTTAGGTTGGGGTTGTGGTCCCTTTCCTCTTCCACCGGCCATCTCAGATTCTGCTTGGTTTGCTGGCTTGGAATCGGGCTCTAAGTCTGCACATGGAAGAATGCCCCGATCAGTCTGAATTGCAGCACCAGATGGAGAGAAGTGTTCTGTGTTAAGGTCAACACAGAACTTTGTTAAGGACGGCGATATGTAAGGCGTGAAATCAATTGCCATCCAAAACAGACAGAATTCGGGACAAGAGTGATCCCGGTTTATTGAAGAAGACGGGGAATCTGGAGATCGGTTCACGGAGTCTGAACTGGGTTCTCGGGAATCGCCCTGAATTATTAGAGAAGGGGAGCAGATGGAACTGATGTGGGTGTCGACAGAGTCTCGGCTAAACTGTCCATTCGTCACCTCTCGAAGGTCAAGAGGAAGATCGATGCGGATGAAGATACGGAGGTCAACGAGAAATAAATGGAGTGTAAAACAGTAGAAGGCTCACACTGAGCAAGAGTCAAATGGAGGGAGAACAAAATGGCGCAACAGCGCGGTGTTTCTGATCTTGATCTTAACTCGACTAATCAATCAAACCCAAAGCAATGGATTTACCAACTCGACCCGTGAAGCCGTGAAGGTTCCGCAATTATCTTTGTGAGTTTTAGATTTGATTTTCAGGCAATTATCTTTTTACGAGTCCTTAGAGCGCTACGCCTATAGGAGCGAGAGTACTGCCGGAAAAGTATCCCGTACTTGTCCTCCTCCTGTGTAACATGTAGTCTGCACTATTTGAGGTCCTTGTAACCCTTCCTGGATCCCTACTCAGCCAAAGAAATAGAGGGAGGAAGCCGATAGGTGAAATCAATACTTCGGATCTCGTTCGCAATGGAATCATCCGTGAACGTGCGAGAACCTACTCGAACGCAAGACGATGAGACAGACACCCCCGTGAAGGCGTGGCCTATGCTCGATACTTCGGACAAGGTCAATGCTCTACACAATAGAGAGTCATCAATGTCGATCATGAAGGATATGAAGAGATCCTCAAGCGCATCACGGAATCGTGAGCGTCGTATCGGATACGACGAAGAACGACTAGTCATACTAGTTGTTCGGTGCAGCGGAATTTTAAAAATTTTATTCGATGAAACCACATGATCCAAGAACCATTCTCGGATCGTTTCATCTATAACCACATCAAGTATAATGCAATACCTCTTGAAGCGTGGTTGATCGAGTCTCTAAGAGAAGAGACCTCCTGTCTCAAGTCCGATCGTCGGAGAGATCGCTTGCGAGCGCGGGGATGAACCGCGGTGTCCTCGCAATCCAAGAAGTTGATCCAAGAGCGGTTGCTCCTGATCTCGTCGCACTAGATCGAACGTCTCCTTCGCGGGCGAAGCACTCGAAGTAGACGGAGAACCGCAGAGCGTCGAAGCGGTAGCACGAAGGCGAGGGCGACGACGATTCCCTCCACTAGGGTGGACGGCCACCAAGAGGAAGAGGGAGAGAGGGCTGTCGAGTATGAGAGAAAGAGAGAGAGAGAGTTTTGCTACAATAGCATGTGTAAAGAGAGAGCCAAGAGTGCCTCTCTATTTATAGGGTTTTGGGATCCATGGATCTCAATCCATGTGTCATATAAAATCAATGGTTGAGATTGATTTATGACAATCCAATGGTCAAGATTGTTGTTGGTAAAAGCCAACAACTTGTGATTTAATTTTGATTAAATATATTTGATAAATCAGATATATACTAATACCAAATTAAACCAACCAAATAAGGAGTGAAAAAACAAATGAGAGCCTCCTTCCCTATTGGGAGGAGTGGACGACCACCAATTCCATAAAGGAATTGGTGCCGCCCCCCTCTTCCCATATGGGGAGGGCAATCCCATGGATTCCCATGGGATTGCATATCTCCTTGTTTTTCTCTCAACTTATTTTTCCAACAATTATTCACCAAAAAATAATTCTCAATTAATTTTGGGAATATTGCAATCTTGACATTGGAATATTGTGAATCACATTCACAACCCAAAACAAAATGTAATTTACATTTTCAATTAATTAGACAATGTGTATCCAATACACATTAATAATTAATCTACTAATATAAATTATATTTAACTCTCTCTAATACATTATAAATCACATTTATAATATATTAGGAATAATTGGATATTACTATCCACATTATTCATATCCATAATAATTAAACCACATTTAATTATATTGGATAATTTCTCATACATCATGATAATTAAATCACATTTAATTATCAACTTCTCTTTGCTTAGATCTCATGGAATTGTTCTCAAACCATTTAAGAACAATGCTATTTCTCCTCAGATACTTGGAGATAAGGACAGGGCGATTGTATTGTTCCACGTATAGTGACTTGGATATTGAGATCACATCTCAAATCCAGATCCCATGGACCTCTCATAGATGCTTGATTAAATCAAGACCGTAAACCTAATCTTCTCATTGCATCTGAATCTCATTCAGATCAATGTCCAGTACATGGACTAAGATTAGGTCACTTCTCTAATGAGAGGAGTCACTAAAATCCAGACATGTTTCATCACTCCCTCGGAATGGAAGCGTCATGGTTATACAATCGTTTATGATCAAATCACCCTTCAGGTATTCTTAATACCTGCACATCTTGCATACTGGAAGACTCATGATCATCATGAAGATAAAGATCACTTTTTACACTGTCATCTTCATAGTCTGATCATTAAGTTTCTCAATCTTGGTCCTTGGGATATGGTACAGATCATATGCTTTCACAAAGCATATATCTTACCTTCAAATTCATATCATGCTTCTAAAGCATGATGACCATGCATGGAATTTGGTCAATCCCAATACCTCATGAGTGAGCTCATGTCTCCCGGTTCACAAGTGAACCTGTATGATCCCTTTGAGAGATCATATTACTCATATTCCCTTACATGTACACCAGCTCGCCGGTGTATAGACCTTGATTAGGTCATCAACCTATTGGTCTGCCAAATGTACATGCTCAGACATATAGTAATATATCTGTCTCTGGTCAGAGGATGTTTTCCTGTGATGTGACAGTATTCATCATAGGTCTTTGGTTATCTCGATCTCGTTAAGTCAACTCATTGACTCAACTAATCTGATACCTCCGAATCAATATTCCTATGCAGAGGACCTGCATCAAGAGGTCGATCAGATATCAGTCTAATGAGATGGGATTGCCATCTCCCACTCAGACTGGAGATCACTACTTGTTAATCATTGATGATGCTTGATGAGTCCTCTATCTAACTCCTTAGATATTCACCCAAGCATCAATCTCTATGATTCAATCATTGAATCAACAGCTGTATGATTATCAAGTTGGCCATGGTACATAACCCTTTTTGTACAGAGGGACCTTATAGTGCATTCATTCATTCAATATCAGAAAGGGAGTGAAACAAAACATCAATAACTTTTATTGATAAATCATTTATTACAATAACATTTATTGTAGGAATGGTTCGCCTCGGGCTCACATTGCTAACAATCTCCCACTAGCCCTCAGAACCATTCAGGAACAAGCCTTAAACCCATACTCATTACATGCTGGTCAAAAACCTTCTGTGTCAGAAGTTTGGTAAGAGGATCAGCAACGTTGTCGGCGGAGGCCTCCTTGGTGATGATGATGTCACCACGCTTTTGAATCTCCCGAATGATGTGGTATTTCCTTTTTACGTGCTTGCTCTTTTGATGCCATCTGGGTTCCTTCGCCTGGGCAATGGCTCCCGTGTTATCACAGAGTAGCGGGATGGGAGTATCAGAGGAAACTACGCCAAGCTCCTGGACGAACTTGTGCAACCACACCGCCTCCTTTGCAGCATCCGATGCGGCAATGTATTCGGCTTCTGTTGTTGAATCTGCCGTAGTGTCCTGCTTCTTGCTTCTCCAGCTCACAACACCACCATTCAACAGGAACACAAACCCTGATATCGACTTTCGATCATCAATATCTGATTGGAAGTCAGAATCTGTATATCCCAAGACTTGGAGATCACCATCTCCATAGACCAAGATGTAATCTTGTGTCCGTCTAAGATATTTGAATATGTTCTTTACTGCATTCCAGTGTTGTTCTCCATAGCAGGATTGGTAACGACTTACCACTCCCACTGCATGGCAGATATCTAGCCTGGTACACATCATGGCATACATTAAGCTTCCTACGGCTGATGCATAAGGACATCCAGCCATGGCCTTCTTTTCCTCAACAGTTTGAGGAGCCATTCTTTTAGACAGGTGGATACCATGTCTCAAGGGTAGGAATCCTTTCTTGGAACTATCCATACGGAATCGTTCAAGAATCTTCTTAATGTATCCTTGTTGTGACAATACCAATATCCTCTTCTCTCGGTTTCTGAACAGCTTCAGACCCAAGATGTAAGAGGCTTCTCCAAGATCTTTCATCTCAAAGGTATGGGACAGCCAAATCTTCACACTGGTCATCATCCTTGTATCATTCCCAATGATAAGGATGTCATCTACATAAAGCACGATGAACACAATGGCGCTCCCACTAAGCTTCTTGTACACACAAGGTTCATCAGGATTCCGCACAAAATCATAACTCTTTATGGTTTCGTCAAATCTGATGTTCCAACTACGGGAAGCTTGCTTGAGCCCATAGATGGATTTCTTCAGCTTGCATACTTTGCCATCCTCAGTCATGAAGCCCTGGGGCTGCTCCATGTAGATATCCTCCTCGAGGTATCCATTGAGGAAAGCCGTCTTGACGTCCATCTGCTAGATGTCGTAGTCAAGATATGCAGCTATAGCCAGCAGTGCCCTGATGGATTTAAGCATAGCCACAGGAGAGAATGTCTCATCGTAATCGATGCCTTCTCTCTGTGTGTAGCCCTTGGCTATGAGCCGTGCCTTGAAAGTCTCTACTTTCCCATCAGGTCCCCTCTTTCTCTTGAAGATCCATTTGCACCCAATGGGTTTTACCCCTTTAGGTGGATCCTCTAGGGTCCATACACCATTCTTATGCATGGAGTCAATTTCTGACTTCATTGCTAGCATCCATCTATCCATGTCATGATCCGCGAGTGCTTCATCAAATGAAGTAGGATCACAGTCAGTTTCACCTGACACATGGAATCCATACCTTTCAGGTGGTGCAACCACCCTCGAACTCCTTCGAAGAGGTATGGGTGTATCATCTTTATTTACTTCTTCAGTTTCTGGTTCAGGAAGCTCAGAATCCTCAGGAGATTCAATGAGTTCCTTTACTTCATATTTATCTTGACCCTTAAGGAAATCATTCTCCAGAAATTTCACATCTCTAGAAACAAAAACCTTCTGAGTCTCGGGGTCATAGAGTTGGTATCCAATACCATCTCTAACATACCCTATGAAGTAACACTCACGAGAGCGAGATTATAGCTTGCTTGCATCCACATTCTTTGCATGGACCAAGCAACCCCAAACCCTCAAGTGATTAACACTAGGTTTGGTTCCATACCAGAGCTCATGAGGAGTCTTAGGTACAGATTTGCTAGGAATCTTATTTAGGATATATATTGCAGTCTCTACTGCATATCCCCAAAAACTAAGTGGTAAATGTGCTTTACTCATCAATGAACGAACCATATCCATGATGGTTCTGTTGCGTCTTTCAGCAACACCATTAAGTTGGGGAGTTCCAGGAGGAGTGAGATTGGAAATAATTCCATTCTCTTTAAGGTATTCCTTAAATTCATCTGACAGTTACTCGCCACCTCGATCAGATCGAATTCGTTTAATATTCCTATCGGTTTGGTTCTCAACCAAAGCCTTGAATTCTTTGAACTTTTCAAAGGTTTCAGACTTATGACGTAATAGGAAGATAAACCCGTATCGCGAATGGTCATCAATAAACGTCAAATAGTATCGATATCCATTTCGGGTCGCGGTACTGAAGGGACCACATACATCAGTATGTATTAGGTCAATAATACCTTCACATCTAGTAACCTTGTTACGAAAAGGCATCCTGGTCATTTTTCCTTGAATGCAATTCTTGCAAGTAGGCAAAGGTTGAACCTGTAGAAAATCTAAAGGTCCATCCTTAATTAATCTATTGATCTTATCAACAGACAAATGACCAAGCCTTTGATGCCAAATCTCATTTGAGAGATTTTCATTCTCCCTGGATCTTTTAGGATTTTTATCAGTGCTTGTAACATTCATAATACATTTATCAATGCACAATTCATAGAGTCCTCCAGAAGTCAAAATACCATCTGCAATATATTTATCATAACGGTTTATGACTAATTTATTACAGAACAGGAATGAATACCCACTTCTAACTAACTTAGATACAGATATTAGATTCCTTCTGACTTCAGGTACATAAAGACACTCTTTAAGTACTAGGACTCTACCACTAGATAATGATAGTCGACAAGTCCCGACGGCGACTGCTGCAACACTTGCATCAGATCCCATCTGGATGACTATCTCCCCTTCTTCAAGATTTCTAGTTTCCTGAAACAAATGCAACAAATTGCATACATGAACAGAAGCACCAGAATCAACAACCCAACTTCCTTCTCGTCCAACGAGAAAGCTGGTTTCAATGATAAGAGTAGATTTCATACCTGCTGGGGCTTTACCTTTGTCGACCGACTTCAGGTAATCCGGGCAATTACGCCTCCAGTGCCCCGGCTTCTTGCAGTGGTGACAGACGTCGGTTTTCTTCGACGCCATTAAAGTGGATGCATTGGAAGATGAGGCAACACTTTGTCCCTTCTTCTTTCTCTTCTGGGCCGGGCCCTTCCGAGAACCTTGCTTCCGACCGCGCTTCCCTTTGACCTGTGCAACCATTGCAGTACCAGAGGGACCATCTTTCTTCATTACGTCTTCTGTAGACTTTAATGCAGCAAGAAGCCCAGCATTTGTCAGTTCCAGCTTATTCATGTGGAATGACACTACAAAGTTATTGAAAGATTTGGGAAATGACAGCAGAATGAAATCAGATTGCATGTCTGCATCCATCGTCGCCCCCAGAGTCTCAAGCTCTGACAAGTACCCAAACATTTTGAGTACATGCTCGCAGACCGAGGTCCCTTCCTGCATCTTGCAGCGAATGAGATCTTTCATAACATTGTACCACTGGGTGCGGTTAATGTCACCAAACATATCCTTTAGATTCTGCATGATATCCTGGCAAGTGCTCATCTCCACATGTTGCTTTTGAAGAACATTGGAGAGAGAACCCAAGATATAGCACCTAGCCAAGACATGATCTTCATCATACTTGTCATTATATGCTTTGTCTTCCTTAGATTAGAGTTTTCAAGTTTGTTTTCATGGAGCACATAACTGATGCGCTCTGCCGAAAGCACAAGCTCCAAATTACGGATCCAATCCGAATAATTTGTTCCGGTCAATTGGTTGACCTCCAGAAGCCTGTTCAGTGGGTTCATGGCCTTCATTTTCTGAAATTGAGAATGCACTATATTAGAACATATAATCATATATTCAATTTAATTTTATTTGATTAAGGTATTTTAAATCAAATTAGTCTTGCTATGTCAACTATGAAAGTTTATTCCCTTATTCACTTTCAAAGTAGGAGATATACTTACCGATATATCTCAAGCAAGAACTGGGATCTCCTCTTTATCTTTGTTACATCCCAATAATATGAGAAACTGTAACTCCAATAAAGAGAAGCGGGAACACATTCCGCCTTGCAAGTCCAACTTGCATTCCCAATTCGGTCTTTAATACCCAGGCCCACCACCCCTAAGGTGATGTTGACCTGTCACTAATTGAACCAACCGTCAACAGGATTAGAACTCGCTATACGCAATCCAATATCGCCCCAATAATATGAGGATCCGATATTGGGGTCACTATGCATACGGCCTTACTCTTTCGAGAAGCAAAGAGTCCGATCCAGATGCGCTTGTATATAGGAGCTGTCACTACGTATAGGCGTCTCCTATATACAATCCCTGGCGACGGAGACCCTTCGCCTTGACGGGAGACCATGGATGTCACTTATGTGATCCTCTACCTCTTATTCAAATTTAATTAATTACTATGAATCACATTCATATAATTAATTCTTCTAAGGGAATTATTAACTCTAATCATATTAGAGTATTCTCAATTGGATATAATTAACTTAATCTTATTAAATTAATTATCAATCCAATTTAATCAATCAAACTTAATTTTATGCTTGAATATACATATATGATATTATTCTCAAAGTACGTATTAATTTGAATTTTAATAATTAGAAAAATACATCATAATCCCTCGGACATTATCCCGTCCCTACCCGCTGTCATGGCCAGTACCGACGGGAGTGGGGCGGACCACATACGTTGCAACCCGCTGACCAGCGATCCCCGACTAGACACCATATCCACCTCGGGAAAGGATAATGCCAAATTGATTATTTTGTACTTGAGATGATCATCGGTTCTTCAACCGAAATTATACCATATAGTAATCAAAACAATTTTGATTTTAAGGAAATTTGCTAGGCAAATTCCCAAGTCCTATTCAAGCATGAAGTTTGATGATTGTAATTCCAATTAAGGTTTAGATCAAATCTAATCAACTAATTGGTTGGGGCCAAGTCAATTATGCAAATAATCATGTTTCAATATTTCACAAATATTTTTCAAGATTATTTCACGAAATTAACAATTAATTTCTCTAATTGACAATCACTTGGTTCTAGATTAGGAAAGCAATTTCAGCAGTGACCCCTACTTACTAAAATTAGCATATCTCAATCATATTAAATCCAAATTAAGCAAAGTCAATTTCTGAAGTTTGCTAATTTGATTTATGACAGAACCTAAGTGATGTTTCACGCATTTCGAGGCAAGTCTAAACAGTAATTAACATTTTAATCACGTTCAGATTCACAGTTCCCGCAACAGTGCATACATGTCCATTAAAACGACCATATCTCGAGCATACGAAATCCGATTTACGCAAATTCAGATCCTATGGTTTCCTTATTTAATGGGGAACATAATCCAAGTATAAAATTCGTGTTTAAACAATTTAAACAGTGCCGAATTTATTTACTAAACAGATCTGCGAAATCAAATGCGATGAAAACTTTCGCGACCTTAGCGAACCCAAGTCGTCCTTGGTTAACGAATCACTATTCGAAACCGTCAACCTGGCTCTGATATCACTTGAAGGATATGAAGAGATCCTCAAGTGCATCACGGAAGCGTGAGCGTCGTATCAGATACGACGAAGAACGACTAGTCGTACTAGTTGTTCGGTGCAACAGAATTTTAAAAATTTTATTCGATGAAACCACATGATCCAAGAACCATTCTCGGATCGTTTCATCTATAACCACAGCAAGTATAATGCAATACCTCTTGAAGCGTGGTTGATCGAGTCTCTAAGAGAAGAGACCTCCTGTCTCAAGTCCGATCGTCGGAGAGATCGCTTGCGAGCGCGGGGATGAACCGCGGTGTCCTCGCAATCCAAGAAGTTGATCCAAGCGCGGTTGCTCCTGATCTCGTCGCACGAGATCGAACGTCTCCTTCGCGGGCGAAGCACTCTAAGTAGACGGAGAACCGCAGAGCGTCGAAGCGGTAGCACGAAGGCGAGGGCGACGACGATTCCCTCCACTAGGGTGGACGGCCACCAAGAGGAAGAGGGAGAGAGGACTGTCGAGTATGAGAGAAAGAGAGAGAGAGTTTTGCTACAATAGCATGTGTAAAGAGAGAGCCAAGAGTGCCTCTCTATTTATAGCATTTTGGGATCCATGGATCTCAATCCATGTGTCATATAAAATCAATGGTTGAGATTGATTTATGACAATCCAATGGTCAAGATTGTTGTTGGTAAAAGCCAACAACTTGTGATTTAATTTTGATTAAATATATTTGATAAATCAAATATATATTAATACCAAATTAAACCAACCAAATAAGGAGTGAAAAAACAAATGAGAGCCTCCTTCCCTATTGGGAGGAGTGGACGGCCACTAATTCCATAAAGGAATTGGTGCCGCCCCCCTCTTCCCATATGGGGAGGGCAATCCCATGGATTCCCATGGGATTGCATATCTCCTTGTTTTTCTCTCAACTTATTTTTCCAACAATTATTCACCAAAAAATAATTCTCAATTAATTTTGGGAATATTGCAATCTTGACATTGGAATATTGTGAATCACATTCACAACCCAAAACAAAATGTAATTTACATTTTCAATTAATTAGACAATGTGTATCCAATACACATTAATAATTAATCTACTAATATAAATTATATTTAACTCTCTCTAATACATTATAAATCACATTTATAATATATTAGGAATAATTGGATATTACTATCCACATTATTCATATCCATAATAATTAAACCACATTTAATTATATTGGATAATTTCTCATACATCATGATAATTAAATCACATTTAATTATCAACTTCTCTTTGCTTAGATCTCATGGAATTGTTCTCAAACCATTTAAGAACAATGCTATTTCTCCTCAGATACTTGGAGATAAGGACATGGCGATTGTATTGTTCCACGTATAGTGACTTGGATATTGAGATCACATCTCAAATCCAGATCCCATGGACCTCTCATAGATGCTTGATTAAATCAAGACCGTAAACCTAATCTTCTCATTGCATCTGAATCTCATTCAGATCAATGTCCAGTACATGGACTAAGATTAGGTCACTTCTCTAATGAGAGGAGTCACTAAAATCCAGACATGTTTCATCACTCCCTCGGAATGGAAGCGTCATGGTTATACAATCGTTTATGATCAAATCACCCTTCAGGTATTCCTAATACCTGCACATCCTGCATACTGGAAGACTCATGATCATCATGAAGATAAAGATCACTTTTTACACTGTCATCTTCATAGTCTGATTATTAAGTTTCTCAATCTTGGTCCTTGGGATATGGTACAGATCATATGCTTTCACAAAGCATATATCTTACCTTCAAATTCATATCATGCTTCTAAAGCATGATGACCATGCATGGAATTTGGTCAATCCCAATACCTCATGAGTGAGCTCATGTCTCCCGGTTCACAAGTGAACCTGTATGATCCCTTTGAGAGATCATATTACTCATATGCCCTTACATGTACACCAGCTCGCCGGTGTATAGACCTTGATTAGGTCATCAACCTATTGGTCTGCCAAATGTACATGCTCAGACATATAGTAATATATCTGTCTCTGGTCAGAGGATGTTTTCCTGTGATGTGACAGTATTCATCATAGGTCTTTGGTTATCTCGATCTCGTTAAGTCAACTCATTGACTCAACTAATCTGATACCTCCGAATCAATATTCCTATGCAGAGGACCTGCATCAAGAGGTCGATCAGATATCAGTCTAATGAGATGGGATTGCCATCTCCCACTCAGACTGGAGATCACTACTTGTTAATCATTGATGATGCTTGATGAGTCCTCTATCTAACTCCTTAGATATTCACCCAAGCATCAGTCTCTATGATTCAATCATTGAATCAACAGCTGTATGATTATCAAGTTGGCCACGATACATAACCCTTTTTGTACAGAGGGACCTTATAGTGCATTCATTCATTCAATATCAGAAAGGGAGTGAAACAAAACATCAATAACTTTTATTGATAAATCATTTATTACAATAACATTTATTGTAGGAATGGTTCGCCTCGGGCTCACATTGCTAACAGACCAAGCCCTACTCGTCTACGTACGATAGAAGCGCCAATACTTCGGAAATCCAGGCGATACACAAGGCAACAACAGACTGGGTTTTGGGCTCTAATCCTTACGACGACGCTTACCTCACTGGGAAGGAAACCTTCCTATGCAACCTGAAAACAAATGAGGGCTTTGCTCACCCCAAGGCAATGAGTCCAATTAATCAGTTTTATTTAGGTCAAGTTTTCTTTAGCAGTCCCTTTTTTTGGTGTTATCACTTTCTTTGAGTCAATTCAATACAAGCGCCTAACGTTTTTGTATTTTTCTTTGATTCCTATTTGATCCAAAAACAGGGGAAGAAAGTCGGAAAAGCAAGGCGGCACCAAGATGGAAATCTCACCTTTGTGCCTAGATGATGAATGCAAAGATAAAAACTTATAGTGCCTCCCAGCTCTCTCCATGCGGGATGCAAAATAGGAATTTATAAACCTAATCTATATGCTGATATGCACACGGAAATCGTCCTAAGCAGGCAATTGCTAGTGTGAAGCACCACAAGTCGGTCACCGATCTTCAATCCAAGAGTCCGGTCTAAGCTCACCCCTCCTCCTCTCGACACATCGAGTTCAGGAGCAGCGCTTGGCAGGGTGGGATCGCGGCACGAAGGCTCAAAGATGATGAGGCGACTGTTTAAAGTTTTAAACTAAGTCCAAAGTGCACTATAGGCATATGCAAGATATTAAGGTGTTTGGACCTAATTTACTCGATCAAGCAAGCCTAAAAACTAAAGGCTCATTCCACAAAAGTAAAGAAAAGAAAACAAAACCAGAAAATAGCAAGCGATGAAAACACGTCAAAATTGCGGTGAGCCCCCAAGTGAACAAACACTTGGAAATTGGGCCCGAGTGTCCAAAGTCCAGGGTACCTATATTATTACAAATTAATAGAATGTCTCTCTCTCGCAATAAAATAGTAAAAACCTAACTATCCTCTCTCTCTCAAGTCCTCCTGCTCTCTCCTGCCGGCTGGGATAGAATAGCCGGCTCCGCCTCCCAAGGATGCTCAGGATCTCCTAGGCGATCCTCCTCGGTCAGTGGTCCCTCGCAAGAAGACAAGAAAGGGATGTCGGACAGTTCAAAACAATTATACAGTGAAAAATGATAATAAAAAATGGCTAAGCAGATAAAAGACACAAGTCTACTCTACAAGCCGATGCTCCCCGGCAACGGCCATTTGAAAAACGATAAAAGTGAGAGCCGCTAAATAATGGTCTGACAAATCAGACTCACTGTCGTTGAGGTGACTACTCAAGCCTCCACGTTGATCAACAATTAACCCACACAATTAATTAAACAATCAAGAGCAAGGATCAAAATTTATTATACCGTACTAAAAATGTACAGTGGCAAGCAAGTCGGGGTCGAACACATGAAGCACGGAGTAAAGTGAGCAGACAAAAAGTCATGGCCTATGTCTAGTGAACTACTTAGCCAATATGGATTTTTTGTGGGTTTTTAATTTTGTATTTTTATTTAATTTTTAATTTTATATTTTTATATTTTCTTTTTGATTTTCTAATTTTGTATTTTCTTTTTATATTTTATATATTTTATAGATTTTCTTTTTCTTTAAATAAAATATATACAAAGTAAGAAAGAGGAGGAATGAAGCATTTATAAAAATAGGTAAAAATAAGGGAAAATCAGGAAATAAAATGTTTTTAGGTTTTTTATATTTTTCTAATGTTTTGTGATTTTTCTAGATTTTTCCTATTTTTTTGGTATTTTCAAAGTCAAAAATGCTGAAAACAGTGAATAAAGGGCTGGACAAAATTAAAATGAGGATGAAAAATACAAATCAGAGTCCAAACATCCTCAAATTAATTTTAAATCAAAGATAATAAAATATGGAAACTACAGAAATTGCAATTGTATTTTTAGGATTTTTCTTGAATTTTTAATATTTTTAGGAAGAGTTTTGGGATTTTCTAATTTTTAGGACTTTTGCATTGTATTTTTTAGTGATTTTTGGTCTGAAATTAAAAGACACTAAAATAACCAAAATATATTTTTTTGGGAATATTATGAGACGTTTTCATAATTTTTATGGATTTTAAAAAGCAAACAGTGCTGTAAATGAGTGTTTTTGAATTTTTATAAATATTAAAACACAATAAATATGTAAAATAAAAATATAGCGTGCAAATGCAATGTATCAGGAGCTTAACTTGATTTTTGGGAAATTATTGAGATTTTAGAAATGCATGCAATAAATAGAGGAAACAAAGAGAAAATACATTGCTGGCAGGGGCATAAATGCAAACATACAAAAGTTACAGGGAAATCATTACAATTTCACCAAAAGTCACGCGCAAAGCACATGATCTGCTGTTCACAGGGGTATAAATGCAAATATTAAAAATCGACAGGGTCTGAGTGCAATTTATCCAAAACATATTATAATATCTACGCACAGGGGCATATCTGTAATTAACAAAAAGCGATGGGTCTAAAGTGCAGAATACCCAGGAAATAATCGTGCGGCTGAGGGCGAGTCACTTTTCCACGTGGTGCATCCAAGGATCGAGGATGAGGCGCTGATGGACGACTGAGATGCGCGACGATGGAGATCCAACGGTCCCGACCCAGCGAAGATCGGACGATAGCTGTACGCCTGGGGGAAACATTCTTGATCTGACGGTAATGGATGGTGCTGGAAGGACTTCTCCTGGGGGCTGCTTCAATCGCTTGTTGAGGCCGACACACGGCCTCTCCCGGCCTAGGACCAAGGGCAAAAGGGTCCAGGGAGCAATCCGCGTCCAATTGATGGCTCAGCCGACGCTGAGGAGGCGTGAAGTGGTTGGATGGAGGTGGCACCTGGGGCTTCGTCCCTGGAGTTTCAAGGCTCGATAGAGCCTTCTCTTGGGCTCTTCTCTGCAGGGTTAGAAGCGGAACAAAAATGCGAATCAAGAGGTATCGTTTTGGGGTGAGATGGATGGCAGATGCGTCGGGGCGAGGTGAGTCCGGCGGGCGGCGGAGAACGACTCACAGAAACGCTGATGTGAGCAAGATCAGCTTGAGTGAAGGTGCGGCGAAGCGAGAGGGAGCGATGAGGAGTGAGGTGACGGTGATCAGGGAGGATTCATTGCAGTGGGATGGCCAGAAAGCAGAGGCGGAGCGGAGCTCTGCCGTGGATTCGAAGGATGATTCACGGCGAAAGGCGAAACGGAAAACTACTCTACTGCTAGTCTATTCTAAGCTAAGGCTATACTACAAAAAATGGAAAAAGAAATGAGGAAGAATCACCGAAGGGGAAGCTGCAAGCTTCAGAAGGAGCTCCGGCGAGGCACTTGGATCAACCTCGATTCTACTCCACGGAAATCGATCTCGGGCTCAAATTCTTCCTGCTGTCACTAGGAATGCAAAGGGCGAGGGGTTTAGGGCGAACGATGGAAGAAAGAGGGATCAAAATTCAAAATGGAGGTCAAAGGGTTTTTTGAAGAAGATGGCGGACAGGGCGAGAAGAACGAGGTGTATCGAGCGAATCGTCGATCCAAAGATCGATGTAAGCCTAGGGCGTGAAAGCCCAATCTTCGAGGACAAAAAGTCAAGAAGACGTCGAGGCCAAAGGGTGAAAGATGGAGCCTCGAAAAATCTTCGAAGATCAGCGAAAAAACCAAAAATCTGACAGAACATGAGGGGTCAGACAGTTGACCGGAGGTCAACTGTCCAAACCACCTGGTTGGTCCAAGTGGACCAACCAGGAAAAACCTTTCCAAAATCATTTAAAAAATCATTTAAAAATAGTAGATGAATTTATTAAATTTTGTTATAAAATAAAAATTGTTTATTATTTTATAAACTATTTTATGGTGATTTTTATTTATTTTTATGAGGTATAAAAATGCAAGTTGCTTTTTATACCCTTTATAGGTATATATATCTATATATTTTAATATTTTATTTTTATTTTGTGTATTTAATTTTACTTATTTTGTTTATTATTTTATAAATTTATAGAATATTTGTATATACTTATATATATATATATTTTATTTTATTTTTCTGATGTATTTTATACACTTAATAAAATATAAGTATGAATTATATAGGTATATGTATAGGTATTATACCTAGGTATTATATACAAGTATTTTATTTTGGTATTTTATTTATGTTTTTATTCTGATTTTAATGTACAAAAATATTATAAGTAATACTTATAAAATTATAAAAATATAAAATGGCAAAAATAACGAATAAATAATAAAACGAATATTTTAATCTGTACAAGTACACAATAGGGGTCCAAAACTCAACTTTCAAACCGTAGTTCCGCCAAATGCGAAACCACCACCATTAAATAGCTTATTTTAAATTATATACAATTAAAAGTGAGTTTGACGCATTTCAAGTTTTTATTTGGGATATATAGGTCTGGGAAGTTGGGATTCTAGATACTTATTCAGATCATAACTTTTTATGTGTGTATTATTTTTTAGTGAAATCAATTTTGTATTTTTCTATATTTAATTATCTACAACTTTCATGTTCAAAGTTTCTTTATTTGAGGTATAAAAAGTGGAACCAAAAATAGGTCCCAAAATGAATAAAGAATGGCTAAAATAAAAGGAATTTTTATTGTATTCTGGCCCTTATCTCTCCCTACTTTATTCCTTGTCGACCTAGTCATCGAGATGCCTAGGTCTCGGGGTTTCGGGTCGTAAAATATTTACAATATTTTATTATTTTTCTTTTCTTTTCTTTATTCTATAATTTTTGCTTTAAAAACCGCATTTTATACAATATTTACATAATGATGCATGACTGCTAAAATGTCTAAATTAAGCCTATTTACACGCATTTACTAGGGTTTTTAAGGCCAAAATGATAGAATAAAGATGATGAAACGTAGATTCATCACATATATATAAGTTATTCCATTCCATGCATAACTTGAATCTATCCCCCTTCCAAATATGACTTCCTTTCACCAAACGATGTAATCAAATATATACGAGCATTTATACATACGAATACATCACACGAAAGATCCACTTAATAGCATCTGTGAATTATCCTATACAGAGGTAGCAAAGCTTTCCAGAACTCAAATCCATATTCTAGTAGCCTCTCCATCACATTCTTCTCCAAAAATATTCACAATTATCCTATAGCAGATCCATGCGAAAACAACATCCACTATGCTTTATGCTCTAAACACCATGGAAAATGAGGAACAACTCGGGAGAGAGAACATGGAATTTCATACTTTTAATGTCAAGCAAAAAATCTTAACAAATGAAAAAATATACACGTCTGTCATAAGAAACACTACACCCTAATCTTGCTCCCGTGCTAATTGGAGGAATAAAAAATTTGCTTACAGTACATTAAAAGCAAAAAATATCAGATATATAAATACCTACATTCCAAACATAAAAGAATCAAACGAGAAATCATCCTTATATATAAACAATACAAAATCAAACCTTGAGGACTGGGCTGTGTTGTTCCAGTGCTGTGAGACCCACGAGGACTGGGTTGTGCGGCTATGCTGGTGCCAATGCGTGCTGCAGTTTGCAGCAGAGAAGTTGAGGTCATGAAGCCGCATGGAGGAATGGAGCCGGAGAGCCGTGAGATCGAAGCCCGAACGGTGTGCTGTGTGCAGATTACAAAAATAGGAGGGGAGGAGACACGACGGGAAGACGGAGGGGAGGAGACATGACAACGAGGTTGGCAACGCTGTCCGCTCGTTGGAGTGAGGGGGTCTGTAGCGGTGGGGATGAATGATGAACCGAAGGGGCACTCAACACGCTACAGCCTGCACGCACAACACAAAACATAGGAGGGGTGCGCCCGTGCGTGTAATGGGCCACCACTATCCATCCTTAGTTTTATTATTTTAATTTGAAGAGGAGGCAGGTCACTAATGAAAAATGGAATGGGAAGGGTCGGCCATCTTGTGCCATTATTCGGGCCGATCCCCGGGCCTTGTATCAGGCCGTTATTCAGGCCGGGCCTCAGGCCTTGTTTCGGGCGATTACTTGGGCCAGGCTTTCGGGCTGATCGGGCTGGGCCAACTCAAGCTCGAGCCCGACCCAAAATTATTTCGGGCCTAGATATCTAGCCCAGGCTCGGCCCAATTCTAACTTGGGCTTGGGTCGGGTCAGACTTTTTGGGCTGGGCTTCGGGCTGGGCCGAGCCGACCCAGCCCAATGCTCATCCCTACCCGTGCTCCTTATGTTCGACCCTAGTGGCTATACCAGGTTAAATAAATAGCGAGACCGCTTCTTTCGATTTTTGTGCTTGATTGCTTTTATTGGTGGTCTATATTTTTCTTGTTGACCTCTGCTTCGCCGATTGGGGTCGCAACGACCTTGATCTATTTCTGACACTTAACCCTGGTTGGAGGAGCAATCATCAGAATGGCGTCATTGCCGGGGAGCACAACTTAGTAGTCGGTTTTCAGTCTTATTTGTTTCATTTTTATTTTTCTTTCTCTGTATTTGCTTGCTTTCTATTTTTGTTTTTATTTTTCTTTCTTTACTTCTATCTTAATTTGTTTCTATCTCTATTTGATATAATTGCGTTTCTGACCCACTTTTGTTTCACCTTTTGTGCGAGGAACCGCCCAAGGTCGCCTTGGAGGAGACCCATACTCAGAGGGAAGCAGAAGCAGAGCAAGAGCAGTTATAATTTATAGAGTAGATTAGAGTAGTTTTTAGCACATTTCATTTGATTATTATTGTAATAACACAGGACCTTGGACAGTTGTGGAATTGGCTTATCGGGGTTTGTTTCGCCGAGCACCGGTGTGCTCGGGCGACCTCACTGCGATTTTCGCCAGTTTTATTTTCTCGACTTTTCTTTTATTTTTGATTCTCGAAGAATTTGGTCCTTAGACTAAGGATTTTCTCTGATTGTGCCTAATTATCTACCTGCACCTATAGATCGTAATTGGACTTAATTAATCACAAGAAAAAGTTAACTTGGTCACTTGAGAGGTTACGTGCCGCTAGAGGCTGTATACATCGTGTGCAGGATTCATTGTGGCAGACACCGATCGACATCAGAGATCGGACTCCGACCTCTCTCTTTGACCAGTTAGCTACTGTTCTTCACGTGTAGAAATTGCTCATCAAAGGCCGTTTTCTTCTTGCATCATATAGGTAGTTTTTTTTTGTATTTTTTTGCGCTGATCACCCTGCATGTAGAGTGTTGGCGACATGTACACATTTCTGACTTTGCATGCATCATCGTATTTGACTGCGCATCGGCTTTTTCGACTTCTCCCCTTGTTTTTGGACTTTAAATAACCAGGAGATCGAAAAATTCATTTGGTGTTTGTTTGTTTATTGAAAAATACATAAAAAAGTAAAAATTATAAAATTGGGACTACTAAACAAACTCGACCCTAAAAGACACCTGACTTAAAAAAATCAGTCTTGGGAGAGCAATCCCCTCATTGTTTGGTTTGCATGCACGAGAGAGTGACCCATACACTAGGCTAGAGCCATACCTGAACTTTCATCAGACTACTGGTCTCGGGTTAGTCATTTTCCAGTGAGGATCGCTCCGGTCTCCGGTAAAGCGGACCGCGATATCCATAACAGAGCGAGTTGATCGGGTAGCCGGTAAACGTCCGCAACTTGTACTGGATGAGAAAGATCTATCTCTGGGATTGGGCCAGTCTCCTGAGAGCATCGGGTTCCTACCAGCTCACTTAATCACTCTACTAGACTGAACTATCACCTAAATAAAATCGACAAGATAAAAGACCAAACATTTACGGTCATCAGCTCTCAGTGTTGAGTAAGTGAATTGGGGGTTTGCTTTCTGATCTTGTTTGTTTTTAGATCCCATCTGCCTTCCTCCCATATCACGATGATGGGCTGGAGGTCCCTTAGGCAGCCCTTGGTTGTACTGCTTTTGAGCACTCCTCCCCATTCATCTAGGTTGGGTCGTCAGAGCCCAGACACGCTCTCCAAACCCGAGTTCGATTCTGCTCTGTTCCCCATAGACCACCCTTATTCCAGTTCCGAGGTGCCCGAGTAGAGACCGGAGCAGATATATGTTCATTCGACGACACCTGAGTTCGGATCTTTTTCCTTTGCAGAGACCCGAGATATGGCCAGCAACGAAGAGCGTACTGATGGACCAACACAGACTGCCACGTATGTTCTAGACAAGGGCACCATCAACAACACCATGTTAGTTTCCTTGGAGACGATGCAGCGACAGATCAGAGACCAGGGAGCTTTCATGGCAGACATGTGCAGACAGATGGCCCAGGTGCGAGCAGACCGAGCAGAGCAGAACCGAGCCGGTGGTGGAGATATACCAGAGCTCGTAGGAGGACAGCCAGAGGAGCCACATGATCCAGTCCGACCAGCCATGCCGATTAGAGAGTTGCACAATCCTGGTGCAACTCTAACACACTGTTGGATTCAGCTTCTGACAATCATGGGAGATTTCAAGCTCCCTCCTCAGACAATCCAGTTATTTCCCAGATTCCATGGGCTGGCCACCGAGGAGCCGCATCTACATCTCCAGGAGTTTGAGATGATTTGCAGCACTATCCACGTCAGATACGTGGACGAGGACACCATCAAGATGATGGCTTTTTCATTCTCCCTTGTCGACAAAGCAGCCTACTGGCTGAAGCATTTGGGGAGATACGTCACTTTGTGGGAACAACTCCGGAACGAGTACTTGAACAAGTACTATCCACTCGGCCGGACGAATGCAGCTTGAGCCCCCATCGACAACTTCTCCATGCTTCCCAACGAGCAATTCCATGAGGCATGGGACCGCTTCAGAGAGATCATTGGCCGGTGTCCAAACCATGATAGATCCAAGCCCAACCTAGTGCAGAGTTTCTTTTGCGGGCTGACGCCAGAGCTGCAGGGGCTCGTGAACGCTTCTTGTGGGGGGTCCTATTTTACCAAAGATGAGGACCAGATCTGGGACATATATAAGGAGATAGTCGAGAGCTACACTGTCATGTCACAGACCCGGCTATACACTCAGGGGAAGCCCTCACCCCAGGCCGTGTCCTATCAGAGGATAGCATGGGTTAATGTAGGTCCTTCTACATCTTCAGCAACCGCAGCACATGTAGAGTCGTCGACCGCTAATATGGGCATCATCAGCGAGAAGGTGGACCGCATCGAGATCATCGAGAAGAAGCAGTGCCAGGGCATGTCACAGATTCATCAGATGGCACAGACATTGAGTGACCTGAAGACCCAGATCATGTGTCTCTAGGAGGCACAGGCGGCTTCTCAGCCCCATCTCAGGTCACAGGCTGACCCCAACAGCAGCAGCTTGACGCAACACTCCTCCCAGTACCGACAGGTTCACCATGTTCAGGTGGAGTCGTTCCAGCAGCCGCAGCACCAGTATCTCCATCCGCCACTATCTCAGGACACTCAGATGGTGGTGTACCAGAAGAATCAGCCCTAGGTAGTTCTTCCTCCACCCCCTCTCGAGCAGGAGCTGTTGATGGAGGTCAACCGGATTTGGTACGACTGACAGCACCCCGGGGTTCGCCGAGATCATCCCGGATTTCAGTGGTCGACCAGAGGTACCTCATCCCAGCAGCATCCTCCAGTTTAGGGTGGGCAGTTCGGTCAGTCCCAGCAGCAGCCCCAGTTCCCACAACAGCAGTATCAGCAGGGTCCTCGTCCCTACCAGCAGGGACAACCGTGGAGGCTGCACCAGCAGCAACCTTAGCAGTACTCTCAGTATCCCCCTCATACTTCCCAGCAGCAGCCTCACTTCCAGAGAGGCAACCCGTCCGATTCTCATGGGCCAGCCTATGAGAACCCAACACTCGATGACCTAGCCCGCCTTCTTTCTGATCAGCAGGCTACATTTAGGCGGGAGATGGACAAGTTTCGCCAAGATATGAGGGAGATCATCAAGGGCAAGGCTGCCATACCCACTCAGATTGAGCCAAACCCGAACAACCTGAAGAGAAAATCTGAGCAGGTATAGTTTATAGAGGTTACCACTCCTAGTGACTCATTGGATGATATTGCTTCATATACATTTGATCCTGACTTTGTTACACTTAGGAGCAGTAGGATGCCAGCCGACGACGCCTCATCTGAGAGACAACACCACGAGGATGCAGGAGCGCCAGACGAGGAGGATAGTGGTGCTGATGCCGCTCATGATGATAGTGACGGTGGTATTGATGCCACCAAGGATGTTGATCCAGCCGACGGTACTGAGGCCGTCACATCCCTAGATACAAAGGGTGGTCCTGATGCCACCAGATATCCAAATGGTGAGCCAGCGAGCAGTGCTGATGCCGGAATTCGTGATGTCGTAGGTGGTACTGAGGCCACCCCTTCTATTCTAGTTGTATTTCCTTCGGTTTTTTGTACCCCTGGACTCTATGGAAAACACCAACGAAATTAATAAAGGAAAGTGTTCTTCATCTTTGAGTCCATATGTGATGCATGGTGATACTTGTATGGATTTTGTTTCTTCTCAACAGCAGGGACTCAATCCTGGCCCTTTATCTGAGGAGGGCCCAACCATCCCCTTCCCTCAAGCACTTCGCTTGGCTAAGGGGCATAAAAAAGAAAATAAAAAAAAGAACCAGCAGTTAGAGTTCAGCCAGCAGATGATCGAGCGATTTCATATTCAGCTTACTCTACAGGAGGCACTTGAGCACATCCCTCTCTTCCAGAGGAACCTGAGAGAGAAGACCACCATTCGCAGGAAGAAGAGAAACCATCATGTAGAGATCCATGTGCTCACTCGTGCCACCTGCTTTGCTATCCAGAACCGTCTACCAGCCAAGAGGCCAGATGCAGGAGCTCCCTATGTCAGATGGTATATCCATGAGCAGAGATTCGATTGGACTCTATTAGACAACTGCTCTTCCATCAACCTCCTTTCGGCAGTCTTACTCGACCGATTCAAGTTTGGCCCTCTTCAACAAAGCAGGACAGTCCTTCAGTTTGTTGATAGATCAATCAAGAGGCCGAAGAGGTTGTTGAAGTACGTGATCATCACAATTCAATACCTGAAATTCCTCGTGGACTTCGTTGTGCTGGATATGGAGATCCCTGAGTTTGTGACCGATACTCCCATCATTCTAGGACGTCCATTCTTGGCCACAGCCAAGGCGGTATCCGATCATGATAGCGGGAAGGTATACTTTCACGTCGAGGGCGAGAGTGTACAAATAGATACGATCAACGAGACTAGAGCATGAGATTCAGCTTGCTCAGAGCAACACAATGATTCAGAGCAGATGATAGAGGCATAGCAAGACGTCCACCAGGAGTACGACTTTGTGATCACTGATGGTGAAACTTCTTGGTCTGATCCCGTTTCACGAGCCATCCTCTCACATTCAGATACTGCAGATTCACATATCCCAACAGAGGAGAGCTTGAAGAGCACAATCTTAGCAGATGATACATTTGAGGCTGCGGATCGTGTTCAGGATAGCGAGGCAGTATATATTTCTTGTGATTCAGATTCAGATCCCTTTGAGTCAGATATAGATTGGGACAAATTGGATGAGTTGAAACCATGTCTGATTCCTACAGAGCCAGCAGCTAGGGTGGAGACTGAGCCGACGTAGAGTCCAGATACACCAGCAGGGCAGTCTACACCAGTTTTCATGATCAGCGAGAGTTCTCCCATGCATATTTGGTCGCATTCACTTAGATATTTCAGAGGCCAGATTTGCCAGCTCCCAGTTGTCCAGAATTGAAGCCCTTGCCGCAGTTGCTAAAGTATAGATTCCTTGCGGGCGAGCATGAGATGCACCCAGTCATTATTTCAGCAGATTTAACTGGAGAGCAAGAATCTCGTTTGATGGAGGATCTTGAAAAGAACTGCGAGGTGATAGGATGGAGTGTATCTGATCTCTAGGAGATAAGTCCGGTCATGTTCTCCCACCATATCTATCTCGAAGAGGAAGCCAAGCCATCGCATGAGTTCCAGCAACGACTGAATCTGAATCTTCGAGAGGTTGTCATGAAGGAAATATCAAAATAGTGGAGCGTCGATTTTATCTACCCCATCTCCGACTCCAAGTTGGTTAGTCCATTAAATGTGGCGCCCAAGAAGACGGGATCATTACAGTTGTGAGCGAGTCTGAAGAGGAGATAGCTACCCGGGTACCCACTTCGTGGAGGGTCTGTGTGGACTATAAATGATTGAATTAGGCCACCAAGAAGGATCATTTCCCGCTGCCTTTTATTGATCAGATTATAGAGAGGCTAGCTGGGAAGAGTCATTACTGCTTTCTTGACGGGTACTCCGGCTACAATCAGATGGTCATTGCGCCTGAAGACCAAGACAAGACGACATTCACCTGTCCGTTTGGGACGTATGCTTTCATACGGATGCCCTTTGGTCTATGTAACTCCTCGGCGACATTCCAAAGGTGCATGTTGTCCATCTTCTCGAACATGGTGGGTGACTGCTTAGAGGTCTTCATGGATGATTTTTGGGTCTATGGTGATGGGTTTGATGCTTGTCTTGACTGCCTACACCACGTCCTTCAGCGATGCATCGAGGTTCATCTCGTTTTATCCTGGGAGAAGAGTCACTTCATGGTGACTCAAGGGACGGTGCTTGGTCACATCATCTCCAACAGAGGCATGGAGGTTGATCCGTCCAAGGTGGATATCATCAGGAAACTCAATCCACCGTCCAACCTACGATAGTTACGATTTTTCTGGGGCATGTCGGTTTCTACTGACGATTCATTCATGATTTTAGCAGGATAGCCTGACCATTGACTGATTTGCTGACCAAAGACAACGAGTTAATTGTAGATGAAAAAAGTCTTGCGTCCTTTGAGACTCTCAAGAGTCTACTTGTTGAGGCTCCTGTTCTTCAGCCACCTGATTGGTCTTTCCCATTAGAGATCATGAAGGATGCCTCCGATTTTGTCGTAGGGACCATACTAGGATAGAAGAGGGATGGAGTATATTTTGCCATTCACTACGCTAGTCGTACATTGGATGTCGTGCAACGGAACTAAACTGTCACAGAGAAAGAGATGCTAACCGTAGTCTTTTCCTTGGACAATTCAGATCATATATCATTGGATCCAAAGTAACTATCTTTACCGACCATATCGCCATCAGGTACCTCATGGCTAAGAAGGATGCCAAAGCGAGACTGACTAGATGGATCCTTCTACTCCAGGAGTTTGATATTGAGATTAAGGATAAACCTGGAGTCAAGAATGTGGTGGTGGATCATCTCTCCCGATTAGAGGATCTTGTGGAATCTGAGCATACTGGTCCCATTTCTGAGACCTTCCCAGATGAGGCGATCCTTGCTATCTCCTCGCTCCTGTGGTACGCCGACATTGTAAACTATCTTGTTGCCAAGAAAGTTCCACAAGATTGGCCCTGGCAGCGACTTGAGACCTTCCTTGCGAATGCCAAGTCTTACCACTGGGAGGATCTCATCCTTTATCATGAAGGATGGGATAGCGTCTGGCGTCGGTGCATTCCTCAGGAGGAGCACCATAGCGTCCTCACATACTGTCACAAGCTTGAGACAGTGGGACATCACTCTGGCAGGAGAAAAACATAGAAAGTGCTCCAATCCGGCCTATGGTGGCCTACTCTCTTCAACGATTCTGATGAATTCGTGAAGAGATGTACTGACTGTCAGAGGATGGGCACTTGTGGACAGCGTGATATGGTGCCGATGCAACCCATTCACTTTTGTGAGGTTTTTGACGCATGGGCATCGATTTCATGGATCCATTCCCTAAGAGTTAGGGATTCGAGTACATTCTGTTGGTTGTTGATTATGTGAGTCGTTGGGTTGAGGCCATTCCCATCGGAGCCGCAGATGCTAAAACTGTTTGCAAAATTTTGAGGAAGAATATCATTTCACGGTTCGGGGTGCCTAGAGTATTGATATCTGACGGGGGGTCTCATTTCATCAACGATAAGGTAAAGGCCCTTGTTAACGAGTTCAACATAGACCATCGAGTTGCCACTCCATATCACCCTCAGACCAATGGGTCTTGCTGAAGTATCGAATAGGGAGATCAAGACGATATTGCAGAAGGTAGTCTGCCCAGATCGAAAGGATTGGTCACAGCTTTTGGACTCGATCTTGTGGGCATACCGGACTTCCTTCAAGACTCCTTTGGGTGCATCTCCTTTTCGTCTCGTTTATGGCAAGCCCTGCCATTTACCTGTTGAGATTAGGCACAAGTCACTTTGGGCTATCACTGATATATTATTGGATCCATTGAGTATAGGTGATTAAAGGAAGGCAGAATTGGCAGCCCTGGAGGAGCTTAGAGATACAACCTTTTCAAGCAACCTACAGTACAAGGAGCGAGTGAAGATATGGCATGATTCTCATATCAGCCATAAGCAGATTGAGCTAGATCATAGAGTATGGTTGTTTGATGCTAGGCTTAGATTATTTCTAGGGAAATTGCAGAGTAAGTGGAAAGGACCATACCTGGTCCGAAAGGTCCATGACAACGGGAGTATCGACATATCTGAGATGTCATCTGACTCCACCTTTCGTGTTAACGGTCAGCGTCTCAAACCATATCTAGATCATGAGCCACTGGTCGTTGATGTCGCCCCGATTCATTTTGCATGAGATGTGGTCTTTGAATCACATCAGTTGCATCTCATGCCTGATTATCATTGTCTTCCGCCTTGTATAGATCCAGATGTCCATATCATCTTACTCTTTAGTCCAACACCCCATCTGCATCTTGTGATTATGCTATACTTAGGGTGCACTTTACCCTAAGTATGGGGGGTGTTAGACTCTTGATTATTCTTTTGATTCTTTTTACCTCTCTTTTGCTGCCTATGCTTAGGGATATTTTACCCTAAGTATAGGGGAGGTAGACCATGTACATTCTATCACTTGATTTTCCCTTTATGTATAGTCTGCTATACTTAGGATTACTTGATCCTAAGTATAGGGGGAAACACCGAGCTCTCTTTATTCTGTTCTTTGATTCGTCGTTGTAGTATAGCATTCCTTTTCACTTCTCTATACTAAGCACGAGTTATGTCCTCTTCATCGCTCTTGATTCACTCCGAGGACATTGTTCGAGCTAAGTACAGGGGGTGTCATATATATTACATATGTACTTTAGCCATAACTCATACTTTGTGTGAGTGTGTTAATAAATAAAATGACTAAAATCTTTTATCAAAAAATCGTAAAAATTTTTAAAAAAATCTTGTACATAAAATTCTTTCTTGCACATACATAGCTATTTATAAAAATTATATTTGTACAAATGTTTGTCAAATCTTGGTAAATATTTTGATATCAAAACTATGTATATAGTACAAAATTTTTGTAAAATGTTTGAAAAATAAAAGTTTGCAAAAACCCTTGTGTAAATGTTTATAAATAGTTTGCAAAACTTCTGCATCCATGCATACATCCAACCATTTTTCAAAAATACTGCACATTTTCAAAAAAAATGCATTAAAAAACTTTTTGTATATACTTGTACGTGTTTCTGAATCATAGTTGACATTTAAACTCGCCTGGAATTGAATTGGAAAATGGAGCTTGATTAAGACCTTAATCCACCTAATTCTAAGAGGAACCTTATAGGACTTAGGGTTGAGACTTTTCAGGTCCATTGGTGACTTAATTCTTTGAGTCCACTAGGCTATGATCACATGTCATCTTGATGAGCCTAAGTAGAGCACTTAACGATGCACATATGGCTTTCACAGACAATGGCTTTGCTTGCACCGGCACCTTGCACATAGCTCTCTACGGATGAGGTGATGAGGAGGCAGTTTCCTTTGGCTTGGGGTAGCATACGAGGGTAGTACTTCTAGGCAGAACCTCTCATCTTCTTTTAGTGAAGGAAGTGGTCTCAACTTGGTATGGCAGTGTTGATGTCTAAAGACATGAGTTGTGAGTTGCAATAATGCTTCAAAAGAGGGATAGTGTACTGGCTCAATAGGAAAAAGTCCTTATGTATATATGTTGCACCATGTAGATATGTTGTACATATGCACATCAAAAAAATATGAAAAAAAAGAAAAACGCCAAAAAAGTGGCGGGTCTGATAGAAAATGAAATACCCATCGGAGTGTATATAGCCAAATAAAGCAAAGCTTATGTTACCCATTCTCATCTCATGAAGCTTGTAACAGGGAGACTTAGCTACACTTGTTGGGCTCCCAGGGATATATGACTACACAGATCATGGTCCATTCTCTTCTTTCCCCTCTTCTTGAGCCGGTTGAACTTGAACTTAGAAGGGATTACCCTGCTTCTCGAGGAAAGAGTTGCCAGACTAGGGCATTAGAGTTATCTTGTTGAGGGAGGCTGTTACTTTGCCATTTCTGAGGTGGGGAGCTACATATCACTTACACAGTACAAGAAAAGATTCATGGTCATTAGAGTTTGTGTATGTAGACTTATTCTGATCTGGATTATTGAGGAGTCTTGACCATAGATTGGTGGAACTTAGAGGCTCTTAAGTCTTAAACCTAGGTGAAAATAAGGTTCCGGCAAACTAATAATCCAAAGGTCTGACTGAGCTCCATACTCCAATTTAATGAAGACAAGTTTAATAATCAACCTTGATTCTCCTTCGTTTTCTTTTCTTTCTCTTTTCACTTCTTTTCAAATAAGTGTTTGCTAAGGGACTAGCAAAGGTAAAGTATAGGGGGGTGATGAATCCCTGATCATCACTCTTTATTCTTTTATTCTAGCTATCTATCTTGGCAATGCATCATGTAAATAGATGTAAATACAACAAGTTAGCATTATGCATGCATGTGTTAATATTATACAATTAGCATGTATTTGTGCAAAAATAAAAGAATAAAGGAAAAGAAAAAGGAAGGAGGTATTTAGAGTAAATACAGAATGACCTGAACCCCAAGAGAAGGCCAAACATGGGCCTGATCGCCAAATAGAACAAGTAGAGAGAGATGGGGCCCACTCTATATTATATATATCATTTCTGTAAACAAATAATTATTTTTGACAAAATAAAAATAAAATATTCTTCTTACACCTGTGTATATACTTCTAAAAATAAAATAAAATCAGAAAAATAAAATACTCTCTCTTTTGTACAAAGTACATGTATATAGGCTTTCTTCTCTATTTATTATATACCTGCCAATAAATAATAAAAATAAAATAAAAATTAAATTGTACTCCAAAAACTATGTTGTAAATAAACAAAATATAAAATTGGGGTATTTATGTAAAAATAACAAAATAAAAATAATTGTACAAAATACATAGGTATATTATACCTGTATATAATACACTATATTGTATATAGATTAATTTATTTTTCAAAAAATATATAAAAATCATAGAAAAATAGTTTGAAAAATAATAAACATTTTTTATTTTATACACTTTTTAATTGAAAACCATTTATTATTTTTATTGAATTTGTAAATATTAGAAAATAGGAAGTGGAAGCGAAAACATGGAAGAAGATAAAGAAAATAAGAACACCGGGATTTTACGTGGAACCCTACTCCATGAGGAGCGGGATGAAACCACAGGAGAAGGCTTCAAAGGGTTGCGTTTGTCTATTGACTTTCTCATATATTACAGGAGGCCCGGGGCTCCTTATATAGGCTCCACATGGCCTCCAAGTCCCATCACTGGACGATGTGGGACAAAACTGTTGGATGGGGTAAATGGATTCTGGAGGTATCCATTTACCCATCTGCTCAACATATGACACATACAAACAATACTCCATCACTTCCCCTCAAGCTGGAGCATGTAATGCTCAACTTGGACAAACAGAAAGAAACTTAACTCAATGCTACAGGACACTACGGACAAGCGCACATTGCTGCAGTCGAGGACGTTGCTTCTCATGCCGTGCAGGTGAGGAGGACAAATGGGCTGGAGTGTGAGTCTGTTGAATCTCCTCGTCTGAGAGCATGTGCTCTAAACTGCGCCAATCAGAGTCACTGCAACTGGAAATGAGTCTCCCCGTCGGAGTACCCTGGCCCGCCACAATAATGTGGACAACTGCTCTATCTTTGAAAAAGGGACCGAACTGAAAAGGCTGTGGTTGTGCAATCCTCGTCGGAGTCCACAGTCGCTGGAGAATGGAGTCTGAAAATAGTCTCCTCGTTGGAGAACTGGGTCTCTCCCATCTGGCTCAGAGAATGGTGCACTGCTCTGGTGTACCTATGATACCACATGAAAAACCTTGCCAACATGGCACAGGGAATGGTCCTCTACTCTGGAGTCCCTATGGCTCACATGAAAACTCTAGCCAACAAAACAAGAATAATGATGGGGACCACGAACAAATGATGGCAACATGTGCTCATCTAAAAGTGACCATAAACTTGTGCGTGTCTGAAACTGGAGTCTCTCTCTGGAGAACTCAAAAAATAGGCCTCAACATGGAGTGCCTCGATCTTGGACTCTGACCAATCTGTCAAGTCTGAATCTGCGCAACGTCGAGTCTGTATCTTGCGCATGGAGAATCTTCATCTGAAAAACTGTAGAGTCTGAAAATCGGTTGGTCTAGAGAATATCATCTGAAGAAGACCTGTGACTCTACATAATACTCCCCCTTTCTCCCATACTTGTCAGAAAACATGGATGTTGACCAAGTTGGGAGAAGACAAGATAAAAATGGGGACATATAACAAAAATATCTTACGGCTTTTCTTTTCTTTTTTTTATATAAGCCACCATTTTTTTTAAAGTCGTTTCAACCATTTTTTACGGCTTCTCTCTCTCTCTACTTTACGTACGGCTTTTTTTCGGTGTACGCGCCTTTTTTTTTTCTTTTTTTCAAAACAAATGCACGATCCTATTGGATCCCTTAAGACTCGGCACTTTTTTAATAGCCCCTGGCTGCTGGGCTTCAACAGCACCCCCCTTTTTTTTAGCCCGCCAACCCCCCTCCTTTCAATTTTTTTACTAGACTGGGCCCACATCTCCCCTTCCCACTTTTTATTTTTCAATTGTACAGGACATTAGGGTTCCCAATCGTGGGAACCCCATCTCTCTCAGTCGCCACCCCCGAAGGGGCATCTTCATCGCGTGCCGCCGCCAAGGGGCACAGGGCGATCCCTGCGGCGTGGTGGCTTCTACCGCCTGGATCTGGCGAGAGGGTCAGTACAGCGATGGCGCACGAGGGGAGGTGGGAGGGGAGATCACCCGCACCGTAGGGACCCATGCGGCTGGAGTATTGCTTGCGGGGAGGGCGATGGGGCCTCTGCCTTGGCGCATCTGCGTCGCTGCGTGCTTGGGGGAGATCGTAGGGGGTCTGCGGGTCCTGGAGCTTGCCCACTTCTTGGGAGATTGAATATGCCGCCTGGGTGTCTTTTTTCTGTGCAGCGCCATCACCGGTTGGAACTTCTGCCTGGGACCGTGTCGCTTGGGAAGCAGGCGACTGGAGGGCTGACGGATCCACTGAATACATTATTTAATCTGGGCTCGTTGTAGTACGTGTACTTAGCGCATCAATCAGAACTGAGAGAAGATCTCCGTAAAGAGTGTCTCAACTTTATTTATTTCCTGGGCAAGTCCGGGGTCGAACACAGGGAGGCGAAGGAATAACTTTGGGGTTAATTCGAAAACTAAGATCTAGGTTTTCAAATGGTATTTTTTAATATTTTTTAATGCAAAAAGGTTGCAAAATGCACAATGCAAGTGAATTAAGACACTAAGAAAGCATAAAAATAGGATAAATTAATTTTAATAGGGAATTAATCAAATTTAGCCTAAATGTATTTTTCCTACAATCCTAATCCAGTGGTGAATGCAAGATACATTTTTTGGAATATTAGGAATTAAAATGTAACAATTAAAAATACACACTTTTATGGATTTTTATGCAATTTTTCATACATATAGAATGCAAAAATTACAAAAAAATCACCGAAAGTTAAACATGTTGAGATGAGACTACAGTAATGTTTTTGGATTTTTCTGAGACAATATGAATTTTTTATGGATTTTTTAATGAAAACAGAATGACAGTGACTAATTAATTCCTAATAAATCCACGTATCAAATTAATCAGAGTGCAAATTATCTCAAAAAGATATCTAGATGCTCAATCTAGGAGAGTTGAAATTTCACAAAAAGATGTACTGGATTTAATTAAAAATCAAATATCCAAATCACACTATAATTTATTTCAGGCATAGGACAACTCTATTTTGGATGAAATTTGGAGAGTAATTAAATCACATTTCAAGGCATCTTGTCTAGTTTTGCAAGAATTTTAGAGCAACTGTGAGTTAGATATCAATTTAAGAGCATTGAATGGGTAAAATATGCAGAATTTCAGTTAAATAAATTTAATTAATTACCCAAAAACCATAAAAATATAAATAAATATCCACGTGGTAGAGACCTAGTTGCTCAACATCAAGACATTTTTCATTGAATAAAAAGATGCAAGATTGAAGTCCAAATTAAAATGTGAATAGAGGGTTGTCTATGCAAATTCAGAAAATAATATTTACAATAAAACATCTGCAGTGACGGATTTATAATTACAGAAACTTAGAGGAAACAATATGCAATTTTCACAAAATAAAAACTAAAGAAAAAAATAAACATTTCTTCTTCATTGCGCAGGTGGTAACGACCGATGGGAATGGACGGGGCGGGCGGCGGTGCCGCGGTCACGCGGGTGGGCGGAGGAAGGCGGAGGCGGCCGCGCGTGGCAGCTCACCGCTGGAGGAGACGGGTGCGGTGGCGCACGACTAGAGAGCCACTGGGCGGCTGCGTGCCTGGCCGCGTGTGGCGGCTCGCCGCTGGTGGAGGGCGAGGGGGCCACAGGACTGCTGCTAGCGGCTGAAAGGTGGGGGGAGGCGAGCGGCTTCCTGCTGCTCCTCCTCCTCCTTTTTGATTTTTTGAATTTTTTTGCTAAGATAATTATGTTTTTTTTAATTTTTTTAACAGTGAGTAAGCATGAAATATAGTAAAAAAAGATAAGATGATAGGTAAGTGGTGGTGATGATATGAACTGAATAAATGGGGGCTTGTGGATGGTCATGTGATGTGATTAAAAAATTTTCAAAAAATAGCAACGATGGCAAAATGAAGGAGAAAATACCTATGATGCAGACGGTCGCCTATGAGGTGCTCACGAGAGTACGGTCTTCGCTCGAATCGTGAGCGATGAGCTCGAGCAGCGCACGGATGCGGCTGCGATGTTGGCCAAGAAGCCAATGGATCTCACCAGAGAGAGGGATGTCGTCGCTCGACCGCGGTTGCGTCGTTGTTACCGATTCAAATCTGGGAACTAGTCTCTCCTCACATAAAGATGAATCAAAGGCAAAAATGAGGGGAATGAGATGTATATAAAGAGAGAACATGAGAAGTTATTAAAGTGGTGGAGTTGAATGGGAGGTTGTATTATTAATGGAGTGGAATGGGAAGTTGTTAAAAAATGGTGGAATAATAGAGTTGAATTGGTGGTTATTGTAGAGAATGGAGATTAAATAATAAATAAATAAATAAAGTAGGCTACTTTAAATGAGAAAATAAAATAAAGAGAAGAAAAAGAGTGGGGAATTTACAAAAAAACTTACAACATGTACATTTTTTGTTTGCTTTTCTAATTTATATATTTTTTGTCTTTTACATAAGAGATACTTACAAAGAAAAATACAATAAAATATTAGAAATAAAATACAACACAAAATTGATTTTTTTGGATTTTTAGTGATTAAGAAAGATAAAATAGAAAATGAGGAAAGAATGAATATATACAAAATATACAATGTACTTCTAGGTCCCAAAACCCAACTTTTGCAAATGATCTCCGATTTTAATGAAACTACTTCCTTTGGATAGATAATTTTCTAACTTGAACTTTAAAAGTGAGTTTGGTGAATTTGGAGTTCATACGGAGCGCAAATTTGGCCGGAAAGTTGGATTTTACTGCTTTTTATCTTTGGGATCTAGGAGCATTTATTATTTGAGGTAAAATTTATTTTATATTTTTTCTATTTTTATATATATTTTTATGAACAAGATAGAGAAAGAATTAGCCAAAAAGGAGTTGAAATAAAATTATTAAAAATACATGAAGTTTTGGGCTATTTACATGTGGAAAACTCCTTTAATTTTGTGTCTTTTTAGTGTTAATTTATTTGGTATAATCTAATATACAATAATTAATGTGTTTTTACAAGAGTCATTTTATTAATTTATTGATTTTATATACATTTATTTGAGAATTTACTCAGGGATTTTGCTAAGATCAATATATTGAGATGATGAATCGTGGATTCATCACCCCCCCATACTTAAACTTTGCTAGTCCTCGAGCAAATAAAGAATGAATAAGTTGGAATATCCCCTGCCTGTGCATGTGAATACAAGACTTGATCTGTTCAAGAACTCTCGATTTTAGAGATACTAAAACTCTAAGATGAACCAAGCTCTAGTCAATAGGTATCCAATTCCCCTAATCATCATACTCTCTTTGTATACATATATAGTAGGGATATGACTTAAGTGTGGACTGCAGTTACAAGAGTAGAGTTGCAACGTCACCCAAGGTTCCAGTCCAAGAGACTCTCTTAAGAACCCAATCCTCAGCACTAGGGAATAGATCATTTCTTGCATCTAATCCACCATCTCTTTAGTTGCCAGACTTGAAAGTGTAGATGGAAAGCCAGTTGATAGAGGGCATAGGATTGTGTCATTTCTTCTCTCTCTCTCTCTCTCATTGGAACAAGGATTCTCTCAAGTGCCTTATTACTCAGCGCATTTTTTTGGTGTTGATCAGTGCGTTTGTCAAGAGAAGTTGGAGTCATCTGCACTTGTTTTTCTGGGAGTACACCGGGGTGTGCCTTTTTTTGAGTACCTATCGTACCTTCTACACCCAGACTTGTAGTATTTACGATGAAGAGCCCTTTTTTGGTGCAAGCCCGACTCCTGATCCTAATAGCGGCGGTCCAAGTGGACACTTTGAAATGGTTGGGAGCGCTCGCCTTTGGTGGAAGCTCTTTGATATTTGACTTTATGGAATGAGAGCTTTTCTTTAACATTTCATTGCTTTGTAATATTTTTGGCTAGCTCCACTGCTTTTACCAAGAGATGGCGCACACTGATCAACATTTTTTTATTTTATCACACCCTGGCACTTAGGTAAATGTCAAGAGATAGTACAAGAACCATGTTCTCATGCTAGCTAAAGGTATTGACACTCAAGTTTCATAAAACCTTTATTGATTTTTTCCCATCCTCGAGTGTCATCAAATCAGGTCCAAACTCAAATCTCTCATCCCAGTTCCTCAAGTGAAATTTCAACTCATCTCATCATAACTGCAGTCGTGTATGTGAGGTGCTGATCATATTCTTAAGGTAGAGACTAAGTATGCAATATAGCACACAAATCTTTCAAACTAAGAAAATATGAATAATTAAGTCAAAGACCCTAATGACAAAGGCTGATTAACTCAAAATCTCAAGAACTCATAAACCAAGTGTTCTTGAACATCACTAGTCTTGTGTGAAAGTGTAAGTGTCAGGGATCAAACCAACCCATTAGTTAGTTTTTTTGTGATTTTTTTATTTGTATTTTTTTGTTTGTGTTTTTGTTTTTTTTGTTTTTGTTGTTTTTTTTATTTTTTTATTTTTTTAAAAGGAAATGAAGAAAGAAAGATGTTTTTTCTTCAAAAAGTTTTTTTTTGAAAAGACACACATTTTAATAATAAAGAAAGAAAAGAGATTTTTTTGTTTTCTTTGAAAAAGTTTTTTTGTAAGAAAATAAGAGTTTTTTTTGAAAGAAAGTTTTTTTGAAAGATTTTTTCCAATTTTACCCACCCCGTAATTATTTTATAATATATACAAAAATACGTGAACGTACGAGCTATGGGTAAAGTATATATGTAATATATACACGCCCTCCTATACTTAGCATGTGTTATGTCCTCAGAGCACAAGAATCGAGAAAAAGAGATAGCTCGTGCTAAACGTAGGAAAGCTAAAATAATAAAAAGTATAGAAGTCGATCTACCCCCTATACTTAGGCTCTGGTCAGCCTAAGTGTAGAAGAAGAGCAAAAGATGGGGCGGTCAAGGTCAAGAGGTGAAATGGATGAGTATATACACATGGCGGGCATCAGTCCCCCCTATACTTAGGCTTTGGTCAGCCTAAGTATAGGACAAGAGTAAGTGTGAGAACCGATGTGATCTGGAGAATATACAGAGTAGGGATAATATACATGAGTGAATGAATCTTCTAAGCTGTTGAATCTTGATGCTGCATCTTTATAAAGAGTAATTTGATGCATCTGCTCTGTGCTCACTCTGTATGAAGTTAATGACCTCGACTTGGACCAACTGCTCTTTCGAATCTACAAAATGCTTCAACAGTTGTCCATTTACCACATGAGACTGTGCACCATCTATGAGATCATCTATCTCTACACTTCCATTCTCGTGCACTTTCTTAACAACAAAGGGACCCGTCTATTTAGATTCGAGCTTCCCATGGAACATCTTCAACCTGGCATTGAACAACCATATCTTTTGTCCAGGGACAAAGTCTTTGCACCTAATGGCTGATCATGCCATCTCTTTACTTTGTCCTTATAAGTCAAACTGTTGCCATATGCTCTATTTCAGATTTCCACGAGCTCATTCAAATTCAAGTCTCGACAAAGCTTCCCTAGGTGACAACTCCAATTAATCTTCTTAATTGCCCATTTGGATTTGTGAATCAGCTCTGCGGGAAAATGGCATGGCTTGCCATAGATCATTCTAAATGGTGAAGTACCCAATGGTGTCTCGTAGGCTGTCCTATAGGCCCATAGAACTTGATCCAAGAGCTGGGACCAGTTCTTCCTATCAGGATGAACCAACTTCTGCAAAATACTCTTCACCTCTCTGTTCGAAACCTTTGCCATGCCCTTGGACTGTGGGTGGTAAGGACTAGTAATTCTATGCTCAAATCCATAGTCCATAGCTAAAGATCTCGTATCTCGGTTCACAAAATGGCTACCTGATGAGCCGAAAAAAAATCACCAAGATACGGGTGAATATAATAGATCAAGGGTCGTTGCGACCCGGATCTCAGAGATCAATTGGTCAACAAGAAAAATAAAGAGCAGACCACCGATCAAACAGATAAAATCAAAGAAAACCAAAATAGTGGCCCTGGCTATGAGATTAGCCTGGTGTAGCACCCACGGTCGGACTCAGGGAGCACGAGTTGGCCTTGCGACCTACGAAGTAGTCTAAAAGCAAATAAAACAAAAACAAATATTTTTGGTGATTTTTAAATATTTTTATATTTTTTTGGATTTTTAATAATAAGGAAAATAATAAAAGACAAAAACAATCACAATCAACAAATTATTTAAACACATTAAAAACTCCAAAAATTCAAACAAAAATGTTTTTATGTTATTTAGGTTTTTTACTATTTTTGGTGAATTTTTGAGATTTTTATAATTTTTATGTGATTTTCTAAAAATCAAAGAATATAAAATCAGTATACTACTGTCTAGTCAGGCTTGAAAGGGCCATGAAAAATATCAAATGGTTCTGTAAAAGCCTGGAGGTATTTTTTATGAAAAATAGAAATAATAAAGAAAATTCAGAAGAAGAGTTCGTAATTTTTTGGTTTTTCTATAATTTTTTAGAATTTTTATAAGTTTTTAAGTGTTTTGAAATTTTTAAGATTTTAACAAGTCTAAAAATAACCAAAAATGCATAGAAAATCAAACACAACAAACTAACAAAATCTAATTTTTTTAGAATTTTTAAAAGGGTTTTAATATTTTTTATGAATTTCTAATCTGGACAGAAGGAAAAACACAAGTTTTTGAATTTTTAAAAATAGAAAAATGCCTCAAAAATGTGCCCAAAAATTAGGGAAATTTTTACACAGTGGCAGGAGCCACGTATCCAAATTTCACGTAATTTGGGTTAAGTTTGAAATTTTATTTAAATCAAAAAGAGGCACACATTGCATAGGGACCTATGTGTCATAAAAACTTGTTCGGGGGCCAAACAATAACACGGTAGAAAAGTGCGGGGGCCCTCGTGCAAAAATCCCAATAACTCACGCGCAAGGCATGTGGTCCAGGCACGGAGGGACCTACTTGCAATTCCTATTTTAAAACATGCAAACAATAACACACAAGAACTGTAGGGTATATATTGCAAAAAATCCAAGTCCTCACGTGTCGAAGCACATGGTCCACACTCACAGGGACTGATATGCAAATACAATAAATCCAGGTCCTCTATACAATTTAACCAAAATAAAAACAACTATATCTGCTATTTACAGGACTAAATAAGAAATGCAAAAACAGGAGGGGCCTAAGTATAAATTACCCCTTATTATCGGATGGTCGAGGGCATGCCACGTGGAAGATCAGACGACTGCTAGGCGAGGGCACCCCTTCGCTGGATTGAACGGTGAGGAGGAGGCCACGTGGATGATCGGATGGCTCTGGTGTGGGCTCGCCTCTCCTCTGCGATGGACGCTCAAGATGAGGTCCGGACAAGGATCTTACGGCTGCTCGCTCCTCGCGGATGGACGGTCGTGATTAGAACTGGGCGGAGAAGCACGATCGGACGGTGACGGAGGATCCTTCAAGAACAGGTAGCCGGTGACTTTCGTCGGCCTAATGAGCGCGATGAGGTCCTCCTCTGCTGCTGCTGGGATAGGGACGAGCTCCGCCTCGATGCTCCGCAGCTGATGAGCCCCTCCGATGAGGTCGGGAAGCTCCGAGGAGCTCCGACGACGTAGATGGAGATGACCTCTTGTGCTCGAGCTGTAGACCTCCAGATGAGGTCTCTTCGACCTGAAAAACAACATAGAAGGCACGCTGGGTCGAGGGCAAAGTGCCTCGACCCTGTAAGAGGTGGAATGGGTGTGTGGGTGAGTCGCGGCGAGGACCTCCGGCGAGGCGATGACGAGGGAGGTCGAGCCTTGGCTCCGGGGCGAGCCAAGGTGAACGAGCGGGTGAAGAATGTGAGGAGAGGTCTCGTGGAGATGATGGCGTCGTCCGATGATCGAATCGATGAGTGGGGTGATGTGAATTGATCGGAGACGGCGGAAGACCGATTTGGGCGTAATGGGAAATTAGATGAAATGAAGGGGATTCAAGGTTACCTGATGAGTGGAATCGACTGGGGGCGAGCTAAAGCAGCTCTGGGTTGTCGCCTCGTGGGTCGTCGGGGTCCCGAGGCTCGGGCGCAGCTCACGGTGGCGCACGGCGGTCAGATGTTGCCGGATCAGTGGCGGAGGGCTCCTCTCCTCTCTTCGACACCACCCTCGCACTGCTGTCACTCAGGGGAAGGGGATGGAGGTCCTGGGACGAAGGAGTAGCGCCAAAGATGGCGTGAAATGACGGCCGGAGTTCAGCTATATACCTGTGAAGATCCGTCAAAGAATGGGTCGGGTGAAGCACGGTGATGCACGGATCCCTAGGGCAGGTGTCGGGCGTGAATCGCGAGTGTTTCCTGGAAGATCGGAGCCCGGGGTTTAGGTGGGAGGTAGTCGGATCATCGCTCAAAAATTAGGTGAAGTCGGGTCATATGCGAGATCCGCGGGGGAAATTGTCCAGGGGGGAGTTGACCGGGAGTCAACATCCCTCGTGGACCAATAGGAATCCACCATTCAATAATTATTTGGAAATTAAATAAAAAATAATAAATGACCGAATTTCGAAAAAGTTAAAACATAAAAAATGTTTCTTTATTTTTAAATTATTTTTTAGTGATTTTTATTTATTTTTTTGAAATATAATTTAGGTATTTACAAAATATTATTATTATATACAGGTATATACATGTGTATTTTTTATTTTTGATTTTTAATTATTTATTTTTGTAATTTTATTCCCATTTTATATTTTTTTATTTATAGAATAAAATATGGAATAATAGGGTATTTTTATTTTATTTTTATTAATTATTTACAAGGGTGAAATAAATACTTTTATTTGTATACATACATGGTATATGTACAAGGTGGACTTTGATTTTTATTTTATTTCTTTTTATTTTATTTTCATTTTTCTAATTTTTATTTTATTTATTTACATCATGAAATATGGAATATATACATATTTTTATGGAATTTTAATTATTTATTTACAAGGTGATAATAAATAGGTGAGTGGTTCTATGTACATGGTTTATGTACAATGAAGAAGGAAATTTTATTTCTTTTTAGTTTTCTTTTATTTTTTCCATTTTATTTTGATTTTATATTTACAAATATATAAAAATAAATACACACCCATTTTGCTTTTATTTAAAGGAAAATATTTTTATTTATAAACATAGGTATATGTACACAAATATGAGCTTCCCTTTTTCTCTCTACGTGGGTTCTTTTGCGGTCAGGCCCATGCTGAGCCCTCCCTTGGGATTAGGTCGCTCAATATTTATTTTAAATATCTCCCTCTTTTTCTTTTGTTTCTTTATTCTTTTATTTATGCACAAAAACTTGCCAATTATGCATATTTACACAATGCATGCAATATGATAATTATTGCTATTTACAAATATCTACATGTGTTTTGCATAGGTTTTGTAGCTAAAATAAAAGAATAAAGAGTGATGAATGGGTATTCATCACCCCCCTATACTTAACTTTGCTACTCCCTTACCAAACACTTATTTGAAAAAGAAGTGAAAAAGAAAAAGAGGAGAAATGCATGGATCAATGCTGATTATTAAACTTGCCTTCATTAAATTGAAATATGAAACTCGATCAGATCTTTGGATTATTAATGTGTCGGAACCTTATTTAGACTCAGGTTTAAAACTCAACAACCTCTAAGATCCACTAATCTATAGTCAAGACTCCTCAACAATCCAGATCAGAACAAGTCTACATACACAAACCCTGAAGACTGTGAATCTTTCCTTGTACAGTGTATGTGAGGTATAGCTCTCCACCTCAGAAGTAGTAACTTGACAACCCTCCCCAACAAGGTAACTCTATGACCCTAGTCTGGCCACTCTTTCCTCGAGGAGCGGGGTATTCCCTTCTAAGTTCAAGTTCAACCGGCTCAGGAAGAGGGAGAAGAAGAGAATGGACCATGGCCAGTGTAGCCATGTATCCTTGGGAGCTCAACCAGTGTAGCTAAGTCTCCCTGCTGCAAGCTACATAAGATGGAACATGAGTCTCAAGCTTCGCTTATTGCACTATATACATACTTCGGTGGGATTATCGTTTTCTATCAGACCCACCACTTTTTTGGAGTTATTTTATTTTTGCATTTTTTTCAAGTGCATCTATACACATATTTACAAGGTGCAGCATATGTACATAAGGAGTTTTTCCTCTTGAGCCAGTAGACTATCCCTCTTTTGAAGCATTATTGCAACCCACAACTCCTGTCGTTAGACCTCATGGCAACCAGACCAAGTTGAGACGCACTTCCTTCACTAAAAGAAGAAGAGAGGTTCCGCCTAGAAGTACTACCCTCATATGCTACCCCAAGTCAAGGAAGACTGCCTCCTCACCACCTCATCCGTAAAGAGCTCGGTGTAAAGTACGGGTCCAAGTCAAGCCATTATCTATATGAGTCATGTGTGTGTTGTTAAGTGCTCTACTTAGGCTCATTGATATGACATGTGATCATTGCCTAGTAGACTCAAAGAATTAAGTCACCATGGACCTAAAAAGCCTTAACCCTAAGTCCTATAAGGTTCCTCTTATAATTAGGTGGATTAAGATCTTAATCAAGCTCCATTTTCCAATTTAATTCTAGGCTAGTTTAAATGTCAACTATAACCCAGGAAAAACTATACAAGTATATACAAAGATGCTATTTACACAATATTTACAAATGTGCAAAATTTTTGAAAAATGTTTTGAAAATATGGATGTATGCATGAATGCAAGTTTTTGCAAAATATTTACACAAATTTACACAAGGTTTTTGCAGACTTTTGATTTTCAAAACATTTTGGAAAAATTTTGTACTATATACATAATTTTGATAGGAAAATATTTACACACTATTTACACAAAAAATTTTTGAAAACATTTTTACAAAAATAATTTGTACAATAGCTATGTATGTGCAATAAAAGAATTATTATTTACAAGGAAAATTTTTTAATTTTTATGGATTTTTGGGTTTTTAGCCATTTTTATTTATTAACACACTCACACAAAGTACGAGTTATGGCTAAAGTATATATGAAATATATACGCACCCCCTATACTTAGCTTGATCAATGTCCTCAGAGTCAAGAGCGATGAAGAAGACATAACTCGTGCTTAGTATAGGGAAGTGAAAAGGAAGGCTATATACAAAGACAAATCAAAGAATAGAAAATCAAGAGGGTCTCGGCATTTCCCCCCTATACTTAGGATCAAATAATCCTAAGTATAGCAGGCTGTACACGAAGGGAAAGCCAAGTGAAGAATGTACAGAGTCTACCCCCCATACTTAGGGTGAAATATCCCTAAGTATAGGCAGCAAGACAGAGGTAGAAATGAATCAAAAGAATACCCGAGAGTCCTAATCCCCCCTATACTTAGGGTAAAGTACACCCTAAGTACAACATAATCATAAGATGAGAAAAGGGACGTGGGACTAAAGAATAGAGTGATATGGACAACTGGATCTATACAAGTCAGGAGAATGATTTAGCCAAAATTCACGGAGTCTAAAAGTGGTGTCTCACACAAGGCGGAGACAACCGTCGCTGTGACGACTCACAATGAACTCTGAACTAAAATCAACAATTAACCCACACTAAAGATCAACAAATTAGAACTAATGTGGAGTTAAAATTTATTTTTAACTCTGCACAAATGGTGTATAGTGTCAAGTATGCAGAGAGTTCGAACACAAGGAGCAAACAAGGTAGTTCAAGCAAGTGCTAAAGTGTGTGTGTGATAAGTCTACACTAAGCAATCAAGCAAAGGGAATTTTTGTGGGTTTTTAGTTTTTAATTTTTTTCTTTTTTTTTATTTTTTAATTTAATTTTTAATTTTGTATTTTGGTTTTTAATTTTCTGATTTTTATAATTTTATATTTTATATATATTTTTCTTTTTCTTTTTTCAATATTGGAAAGTAAAGACAATATAATAAAAGACAAGCTAAAATATTTATAAAAATGTGCAAAAATAACCAAAAATTCAGAAATAAATTGTTTTTAATATTTTTATGATTTTCTACTGTTTTTATGATTTTTGGGGATTTTTCAAGGTGTTTTTGGTATTTTTAAATGCTGAAATAAGGCAAAACAGTGGAAATAGGGCTGGCTGTGACGAAAATGCAAGTTAAAATTAACAGACAGCAACCAAAATTTTTCACACTATTTTTCAAATAAAAAGGACAAAATAAAGAACAAACAGGAACTGAGTTTGCTATTTTTGGATTTTTCTACTATTTTATATAATTTTTATGAAGTTTTTGAGTGTTTTTTAATTTTTAGTGTTTTTCTTTTGAGATTTTTAATGATTTTTGGACTGACACTAAAATAGGATAAAATAGACACTAGGGAATTTTTTTTGGAATTTTTGGAGAGGTTTTAATATTTTTTTGGCATTTTCTAAGCTAGACAGTGCATAAAAAGTAAGTTTTTGATTTTTAATAAATATAAAAGTGAAATAAAATCAAAAACTAAAATTATGGCGTTAAAGTACACATGTCCAGGAGCTTATCCCTATTTTTGTGGAATTTTTGGGCTTGAAATGATATTTTAAACAATTAGAACAAGTATCCAAACATTAAACAGTCCTGGCAAGGGCATAAGTGAAAATATTAAAACATCCAGGGGCATACATGCAATTTTCCACAAAAGTTTATACTTAATATAATTTTTAATGGATTAAAGCTAAATAGCTAAACCCGGAGGTGTATAGATGCAAAATGTCCACCAAGGCGCGTGGCTTGCACGCGCCTGGGAAGGACCTGAATGTAATATCAAAAACTACCAGGGACTTCACTGCAAATATTACAAAAACTTAATAAAGGCAGATGAAAGTTTCAGTGCTAATAGAATATTACAAAAATGACCGGGGGTTACATGCAAAATACCCAGTCAAAGGCGGGCGATCCGACGGTTCTCCTTCTCCCACTTGCCACGTGGCGGCTCGCGGGCTCACGATGACGCTTCGCAATCCAGCGGCTCAGATAAGAAGATCTTCGCGCGATGAACGGCTGAGGGACGTTCTGATCGGACGGCTGCTGGATGATCTGGGGCGCCCTCGTTGATCAGACGGCTCCGGAGGCAGAGGGAAGAACATGGAGGAGCTCCGGTTGGGTGAAGTTCTCCGAGCTCCTCCGTCCGGCTACGGTGACGACTGAGCTTGTAAACCGGTCGAGGGTGCTCCTGCAGGTGTCAGCTGACGTCTGGAAGCATCAAAAGCCACCTGCGTTCGCCGGTGCTCTCGCACGGAGGTGGCGGAGCTACAAGGGCCCAGGTGCTCCGGCGAGGTGGGCAAAATTGCTCCAGACGCTTCGATGGGCTTCAGTACATGCACAAAAAGATTACAGAGGTCGAGGGCAAAATGCCTCGACCTCAGGTGGCTCTCGAGATGGAATGAAGGGCGAGATGGGGACTCGCCGGAGTTGCGCTCCGGCGAGGTGAGCAATGACGTGATTAGGTGAACGATTTGATGAAGAACGATGGGCGAAAATATCCTAAAGCGACGCGGAACGAGAAGGGGATAAATAGAGGGAAAGAACAGCCTCGATGGCCTGGGGCCAGAGGGTGAGTACCTCACGGGGACACCCGCCGGAGGTGGGGGTGGAACGCGCCCAACTCGCGCAAATCCGCCTCCTCGAAGGTGTAGACCTGGAGCTGTCACCTCCACGGTGCTAGAGCGACTCCAAGGGGGGAAGGAGCTGGATGATTTGCGGTTCAAAACCGAGAAAGGGATATGGGGGTTTGTATTTGAAGGGAGTTGAGGGCGTGACTTCGAGGGGGAGTCACGGGCGAGACGAGCAGATCTAAGGAGATCTAGGAGGGCGGCGAGGTAGGTGGATCTACAGTGATCAACTTCCAAGAAGGAAGCGACGGCGAAGGACGAGCGGCGCGACCTCGAAAAAAGGGTGAAATCGGGCGAAAAACGAGGTGCACTAACTCGTGAAGGGTGAAGAATGGACTGTTGACCCGCCGATCAACAGTCCGAGGCGCCTGGTTGGTCCACGTGGACCAACCAGGGAAAAGATAAAGAAAATGCTTTGTTAATTCATTTAAAAATAGAAATAAATAGGATTAAATTATAATTATATAATAAAAATTGTTCGTTATTTTATGTAGTATTTAATTATGATTTTTATTTATTTTTATGGTACATATTTTTTACAAGTTTACTTTTTAGCCCTATATAGGTATATTACCTATGTATTTTAGTATTTTAATTTTATTTTGTGTATTTTATTGTTATTATTTTTACTTATTATTTTATAAAAACATAAAATACTTTTATGTACATAAATATATTTTTATTTTATTTTTCTGAATTATTTAGTATAAAAGTATAAAAGGTATAGGTATCAGTATAGGTATAATACCTGTATAACCTATATATGTTTATTTTTATTTTTATCTTTCTTTGCATTTTTATTCTGATTTTAATGTATAAAATTATTATGAATAATATTTACAACATTATAAAAATATAAAATTATAAAAATAATAAATAATAAATAAATTGAATATTTTAATATGTGCAAGTATACAATGAGGGTCCAAAATTCAACTTTCAAACCGTAGCTCCGCCAAATGCGAAACCACCACCATTAAATAGCTTATTTTATTCTATATACGATTAAAGGTGAGTACGCTGCATTTGGAGTTTTTATTTGTGAGATACGGGTCTGGGAAGTTGGCATTCTGGAATTTTATTCAGACCATAACTTTTTATCTGTACATTATTTTTGAATGAAATCAATTTTGTAATTTTCTTTATAAAATTATCTGCAACTTTCATGTACAAAGTTTCTTTATTTGATGTACAAAAAGTGGAACCAAAAATAGGTCCCAAAATGAATAAAGAATGAGTAAAAACTATAGGTATTTTATCTGTATTTTTGGCCCTTATCTCCCCCTACTTTATTCCTTGTCGACCTATTCATCAAGATGCCTAGGTCTCGGGGGTTTTGGGTCATAAAATATTTACAATATTTTATTCTTTTTCTTTTCTTTATTTATTCTATAATTTTGGCCTTAATTACATTAATTTATACACTATTTAGATGCACATGCATGGATGCTAATATGCTTGATTTAAGGGTATTTACAGGCATTTGCTAGGGTTTTTGGTGCCAAAATGATAGAATAAAGATGATGAAATGTGGATTCATCATCCCCCTATACTTTACCTTTGCTAGTCCCTAGCAAACACTTATGCAATAAGTGCAAAAAGAAAAGAAAGAAAAGAAAAAGAAGAACTTGGATTTTATTCAATTTCAAACTTGTCTTCACAAAATCAAAGTTTGGAGCTTAAGTCGGACCTTTGGAACTTTAGTTCGGGCGGAACCTTAATGAGAACCAAATTTGAAATCCAACGGTCCTTGAGAATCCCAAAACTCTGTCCAAGTCTCCTCAATAGCCCGGTCAGAAATATCTCAATTCATACGCAAACCCTTACGACTATGAATATGACTTGTACAGTGTAAGTGATGGTGGCTCTCCCCAACTAGAATGACAAAGAAACTGACTTCTCCAGTACGACAACCCAATGATTCCCCAATCCAGCAACTTCATCCTCGAGGAGCAGGGTATTCCCTTCTAAGTTCAAGTGGCAACCAACTCAAGAGGAGGGGGTGAAGAGAAGAATGGACGGTAGCCAGTGTAGCTACCTATCCTTGGATGCAAGACCAGTGTAGTCAAGTCATCCTGCTGCAGGCTCACATGATATGACTTTGGAACTCAAGCTTGCTTATTGACTTTGTACATACTTGCAGGCTTTTTATTTTCGTACATGCCTGAACTTTTTTTTTGAAATACTATTCACAGCAGCATTTACATAAGGAGTTTTTTTCCTCTTGAGCCAGTAGACTATCCCTCTTTTGAAGCTTTATTGCAACCCACAGCCTCCTGTCTTTAGACTTCCTAATCACTGGACGGGTTGGGGTGCACTTCCCTCCCTAGAGGAGGACAAATGTTTCCACTTGTGTGCGTCTCATACCGGCAAATCCAATCCCCTCACCACTCCAACTGAGTTGAGCCATGTGAAAGGTGCAGGTGTTCAAGTAAGGTCATTATCAACAAGAGTCGTGCGTGTGCTCCGAAATACTCTACTTAGGCAGTCGAGAATCCATTGAACCAAGTCTCGTGATCCTCAAAGAATTAAGTCAACCAGACCTGAAGTACCTCAAACCCAGTTCCTATAAGGTTCCTGTTATTAGGTAGATTTTAAGGTCCAATCAAGCTCCAATCTCCGGATTTTACTTAGACTTGTTCAACTATCAAACTCAATCCGAAAAATGCTCATGCTATGCAATGCAATGCAGAAAATATTTTTGTGATGCAATTTTCAAGATTTTGAACTTTTTAAGGATTTTTGAAAAGATGATGATGCATGATGATGCATATGCAGATGCATTTTTTGTATTTTTCAAACAGATTTTTCAAATGTTTTTGGATTTTAATTTTGCAAATGTTTTTGGGAATTTTGAAAACAAAAAGTATTGGCTAAAAACTAGGTGAAAATATGTACACGGGAGTGCTTCTTATATTTACAAGAAGTGGATTTTAAGAATTTACAGGGTAAGTGGTCAATTTTATACATATATATAAGATGGATTTTGGTGTGATGTGTATATTCCTCAAACTTATTTGAAAATAGTTTACACACAATTTTTGAAAACTGTAGTCCAAAATAGTTTTTACAAACACTTTACACACATTTGAAAATCATTTTGCAACGGTTTTCAAAACAGTATATATAGGTTTTTCAAATCATTTTTGCAACCATTTTTCAAACCATTTGCAAATCATTTTTCAAACATTTTATTTCGCACAAAGAAAAGAAGTTTTACAAACCACACATTTTTACAAAGGTTGAAAACATGTAACAAAATATTTTCAAAATAGATTTCAATAAATGTTCACAAAGATTTTCAAACTATTATTCAAACATTTTGCAAAAAACATTTTCACCTGATTTATTAATCAGTAACTACAAAAAGAATTTGAGGAATAATCACATCTTTTTATTAAGAATTTTTTATGGATTTTAAAGAATTTTTAGCCATATTATTGAGAAAATACGAAAGTACGAGTTATGGCTAAAGTATATACGTAGTATATACGACCCCCCTATACTTAGCTTGAGCTATGTCCTCATAGATCGGAGAGAAAAGAGAAGACATAACTCGTACTAAGTATAGACAAGTCTAAATAAAAAAAAGAATAAATGAACGAATCAATGAATGAGAAGTTGACCGTCCCCCCTATACTTAGGATCAAATAATCCTAAGTATAGCAGACTGTACACAACGCAGGGAGGGTCAAGGGTGGGAATGAACAGATCGTACTCAGATTGTCTCCCCCTATACTTAGGGTAAAATATCCCTAAGTATAGACAAGAAGAGGAGACAATGGAGAGGATCGAAATGAATAGAAAAACTCGGGGTGCACGCCCCCCTATACTTAGGACAAAGTACGTCCTAAGTATGGAAAGCTGTCTACAAGGGTGACACCTTTTCGGTAGATGAAGAAGATAGAAAAGGAAAAGAAGAAAAGAAGAAAATAAGAAAATAAATCAACAGACAACAGAGTGATATAAACAGATGGATCTGTACAGCGGAAGATAGAATTGATCACCATGTATGAGATGCAGATGATCAGAATCAAAGGACACATCTCATACAAGAAGAATGGGGGCAACGTCAATGGTCGGTGGATCATGATCAAGATATAGTTTCAGGCGTTGACCATTGACGCGGAAGGTAGAGGAAGATGACGGTTCGGATATGTCGATGCTGCCATTGTCATGTACCTTCCTGACCACATACGGTCCTTTCCACTTGCTCTGCAATTTCCCTGGGAATAGTTTCAGCCTGGAATCAAACAACCATACTCTCTGATCTGGCTCAAACTGTTTATGGCTGATATGCGAATCGTGCCATGTTTTCACTTTCTCTTTGTACTGTAAGCTGTTCGAAAAGGCTGTATCTCTCAGTTCTTCCAGGGCTGCCAATTCAGCTCTCCTCTGGTCTCCTATACTCTGGGGATCTAGAAGCAACTCAGTAACTGCCCAAAAAGATTTATGCTTGATCTCCACTGGCAAATGGCACGGCTTGCTATAGACGAGACGAAAGGGAGATGTCCCCAATGGATTCTTGAAAGAAGTCCGATACACCCACAAGACCGAGTCCAAAAGCTGTGACCAATCCTTTCGGTCTGGGCGGACCACTTTCTGCAAGATTGTCTTTATCTCCCTATTCGATACTTCGGCAAGACCATTAGTCTAAGGGTGATAAGGAGTGGCAACCCGATGGTCAATGCCGAACTCGTCTGCAAGGGCCCTGACTTTGTCATTGATGAAGTGAGACCCCCCGTCTGAAATCAAGACTCTAGGTACCCCGAACCGTGAAATGATATTTTTCCTCAAAAATTTGCAAACGGTTTTAGCATCTGCGGCTCGGGCGGGGATGGCCTCAACCCATCGGCTGACATAATCCACAGCGAGCAAAATATGTTCGAATCCCTGACTCTTAGGAAATGGGCCCATGAAATCAATCCCCCATGCATCAAAAACCTCACAGAAGTGAATGGGTTGCATGGGCATCATGTCTCTCTGTCCGCAGGTTCCCATTTTCTGACAGTCAGTACATCTCTTCACGAACTCATCAGAATCCTTGAAGAGAGTAGGCCACCATAGGCCGGATTGAAGCACCTTCTGTGCTGTCCTTTTTCCAGAATGATGTCCTCCTGCCTCAAGCTTGTGGCAGTATGTGAGGACGCTATGCTGCTCTTCTTGAGGAATGCACCTCCTCCAGATACTATCCCCTCCTTCATGATAAAGGACGGGATCCTCCCAATGATAAAACTTGGCCTTAGCTAGGAAGGTCTCAAGTTTCTGCCTGGGCCAACCCTGAGGGACTGTCTTGGCAACAAGATAGTTTACAAAGTCAGCATACCACGGGAGTGAGGTGACAGCCAATATCGCCTCATCTGGAAATGTCTCTGTGATAGGTGCGCTGGGCTCAGATTCCTCAAGATTCTCCAATCTGGAGAGATGATCCGCCACCACATTCTTGACTCCAGGCTTGTCCTTAATCTCAATATCAAATTCGTGGAGTAGAAGGATCCATCTGGTGAGACGTGCTTTGGCATCCTTCTTAACCATTAAGTACCGGATGGCGGTGTGATCAATGTAAATGGTAACTCTAGATCCGAGAATATATGATCGATACTTATCAAGAGCGAAAACTACGACCAGCATCTCTTTCTCAGTCACTGTGTAATTCCGCTGCGCGGCATCCAAAGTCCGGCTGGCGTAGTGAATGGCAAAAGGTAATCCATCCCTCCTCTGTCCAAGCACAGCCCCAACGGCAAAATCTGAAGCATCCGTCATGATCTCGAATGGAAGAGACCAATCGGGTGGCTGAAGGACAGGAGCTGAAACAACCATGTTTTTGAGAGTCTCAAAAGATTCAAGACACTTATCATTAACAATGAACTCGGTGTCTTTGGCCAGCAAGTCAGTAAGCGGTCGGGCAATTCGACTGAAGTCCTGAATGAACCTTCGGTAGAAACCGACATGCCCCAGAAAAGACCGTAACTGACGCAAATTGGACGGTGGATTGAGCTTTCTGATGATATCCACCTTAGCCGGATCGACCTCCATGCCCCTGTTGGAGACGATATGACCAAGGACCGTCCCCTGAGTCATCATGAAATGACTCTTCTCCCAGGATAAAACAAGGTTAACCTCAATGCAGCGCTTGAGCACACGGTCTAGGCAGTCAAGACAAGCATCAAACCTGTCGCCGTAGACCGAGAAATCGTCCATGAAGACCTCTAAACAGTCACCCACCATGTCCGAGAAGATGGACAACATGCACCTTTGGAATGTCGCCGGAGCGTTACATAGACCAAAGGGCATCCGTCTGAAAGCATAAGTCCCAAACGGACAGGTGAATGTCGTTTTCTCCTGGTCTTCAGGCGCAATGGCCACTTGATTGTATCCAGAGTACCCATCAAGGAAACAATAGTGACTCTTCCCAGCTAGCCGCTCGATAATCTGATCAATGAATGGTAACGGGAAGTGATCCTTCTTGGTGGCCTCATTCAATCGTCTGTAGTCCACACAGACCCTCCAAGAAGTTGGTACTCTGGTAGCGATCTCCTCTCCAGACTCAATAACAACTGTAGTGATACCCGTCTTCTTAGGTACCACATGTAGCGGACTTACCCATTTGGAGTCGGAGATGGGATAGATAAAATCGGCGCTCCACCACTTGGAAATTTCTTTCATGACTACGTCTCGAAGATTTGGGTTCAACCGTCGTTGGAACTCACGCGACGGCTTAGCGTTATCTTCAAGATAGATGTGGTGTGAGCAAAGATTTGGGCTCAGCCCCTGGAGATCAGCTATACTCCAACCGATTGCCTTGCGGTTTCTTTCAAGAACCTCCATCAGACGAGATTCTTGCTCTCCAGTCAAATCTGCTGAGATAATGACTGGGTGCATTTCTGGCTCTCCAGCAAGGAATCTGTACTTCATCGACTGCGGTAGAGGTTTCCGTTTTGGACAACTGGGAGGTGGCAGATCTGGCTTCTGATATGTCTGTGTGAAGGCGACCAGGTCCGCATGGGAGAACTATCGCACTGCATGAATTTCTGACGAAGGGCGGCCTTCTGAATCAACTATAAACTGCACCGGCTCGCACTCTGTCATGGTTGTTGGCTCAGTGGGAATCAGACAAGGTAAATAGTCATCAAAGTCATCCCAGTCAATGTCTGAATCCGAGGGATCAGAAGAAGATGAGCATGATTGAAATTCCTCAGCACCACTCATCACAACACTGTCAACCTCAGAGATATCCTCATCCAGGGATGTGCTCTCCCGGCTCTCGACTGCCATGAGCTTGAGATACAGTGAATCTGTAGGCAAGGCGAGGGTCGGTGCTACGGGATCTGTCCAGTTGGATTCATCATCAGTCATCTCAAAGTCACAAACCTGGTGGATGTCTAGCTCCTCCTCTGTCATCTGCTCGGCTTCGCTGGACTGTTCTGAGCACTCTAACTCTCTAGCTTTGATTTCTTCGATCGTCTCTATTTGTATGGTTTCGCCCTCTACGCAAAAACATACCTTCCCACTATCATGGTTGGTCACCGCCTTGGCTGTGGCCAAGAATGGACGTCCGAGAATGATGGGGGCATCAGTTACCGACTCAGGGATCTCCATGTCCAACACAACGAAGTCCACGGGGAATTTCAGGCCCTGAATGGTAACGACCACATCTTTCAATAACCCCTTCGGCCTCTTAATCGACCTATCAGCAAACTGAAGGACGGTTCTGCTTCGAAGAAGAGGGCCAAACTCGAACTGCTTGAGTAAGGCTGCCGGAAGGAGGTTAATTGAAGAGCCGCTGTCTAATAGAGTACGATCAAACTGCTGCTCCTGAATCTCGCATCTGACATAGGGAGCTCCTGCGTCTGGTCGCTTGGCTGGCAGCTTGTTATGGATGATGCAACATGTGTCATGAGTGAGCATATGGATTTGATCTCTGTGCCTCTTCTTCCTTCGGACAGTAGTTGTTTCTTTCAAATTTTTCTTGAAGAAGGGGATATGCTCAAATGCTTCTCGTAGAGTCAGCTGAATATGAAATCTGTCAATCATTTCGTTGCCGAACTCTACCTGTTGGCTCTTTTTTGGATTTTCTTTTTTATTCCCCTTCGCTCGGCGGAGTGCCTCAGGGAAGGGGATGGTAGGGGCCTCCGCAGATGGAGGACTAGGAATCGGTCCCTGTGCCTGTGAAGACGGAGAATCCATACAATAATCATTATTCACCACATATGGATCCGCAATTTGAACAGAAACCTTTCCTTTATTCATATTTTTGTTTTTGCTTTTGTTCCCACAGTCTCTAGGTACAAAATGTGGTAACATCACAGATGATGGCTCAACAAAAGTAGATGTGGTGGCCTCAGTACCACCACTAGCACCGGTCTTTGCGGCGTCAGCACCGCGCTCTGGTTCATCATCCAAAATGGTGGCTTCAGCACCACCGTCTGCATCTGGTATCATGACGGCATCAGTACCGTTGTCCTGGACTCCATCATTGGTGGCATCAGCACCACCGTCTTCAGCATCATCATTAGTGGCATCAGCACCGCTAGTCTGCTCCTCTGGCGCTCCTGGTTCAGCATCTGGTTGTCGCTCAGAAGAGGCACCGCCGGCTGGCATCCTACCGCTCCTAGTAGTCACAAAATTAGCATCATTCAAAGAATAAGACATATCATTCAAATCGTCACTAGGAGAGGTATCTTCTGTGAACTCTACCTGCTCAGATTTTCTTTTTAGGTTATTAGGATTAGGTTCGATCTGAGCGGGTATGGCGGCCTTGCCTTTGATGATATCCCGCATCTCCTGCCGGAACTCATCCATTTCTTGCCTGAAAGATGCTCGATGTTCAGATAGCAAGCGGGCAAGATCATCGAGGGCTGGGTTCTCATAGGCTGGACCCTGAGAACCGGATGTCTGTCCCTGCTGGAAATGGGGCTGCTGCTGCTGGTGTTGCTGCTGATACTGGGGGGAAGGCTGGTGATAAGACTGCTGAGGCGGCTGGCGCTGCCTCCACTGCTGTCCCTGATAGGAGGGACGAGGACCACTCTGGTATTGTTGCTGATGGGCATACTGGGGCTGTTGCTGCTGTGTCGGCTGGCTGTTCTGCTGCCCTTGGGCAGGAGGATGCTGCTGGGATGAGGATCCACCATTCCCCCAACGGAACCCGGGGTGATCCCTACGAATTGCGGGCTGAGGGTATCGGTCATACCAAATCCCATTGACTTCCATCAATGGTTCCTGCTCAAAGGAGGGTGGAGGAAGAACTGCCAGTGCCTGCTCCGGCTGATACACCACCATCTGCGTCTCCTGAGATGGCGGTTGCTCTGGATGGTACTGCAGCAATGGAACCAGCTCCGCCTGGATATGGTTCACCTGGCGGTATGAGGTAGAGGCCTGGTTGGGATTGCTGTTGCTGGAAGCAACCTGTGACCTGGGAGGCTGTTGGGAATGGGCTTGTGCCTCCTGAATACATAGAATTTGAGTCTTCAGGTCACTCATGGTTTTGGTGAGAAGGTCCATCTGGGCTAGACCTTGGTTCTGCTTCTTTTCCAGGATCTCCATGCGGTCCAACTTTTCACTAATAATACCCATGTCGGCTGCTGCTGATTCGGCTTGGGCTGCGGCTACCGACGATGTGTTGGGACCGACATCGATGCGTGCGATCCTCTGAAATGATCCTGCTCCTTGCGGGGGCTTCTGCTGAGTATAGACTCGGGCCTTGGTCATCACTGTGGAGTTTTCTGCCACGCCTTCATAGATGGCCCAGACGTCGTCTTCTCCCTTGGAGAAATAGGACCCACCGCAAGAGGCGTTCACAAGCCCCTGCAGTTCCGGTGTCAACCCACAGAAGAAACTCTGTACGAGATTGGGCTTGGAGATGTCATGGTGCGGACACCGGTCGATGAGCTCCCTGAATCTATCCCATGCTTCGTGGAACTGTTCATTTGGGATCATGACGAAATTGCTAATCATAGCTCTCGCTGCATTGGTCCGGCCGAGAAGATAGTATTTCTTCAAATATGCGGTCCGGAGATCTGCCCAAGTATCGACGAATCGCCCTAGATGCTTGAGCTAATATGCGGCTCTATCAACCAATGAGAACGGGAAGGCAATCATCTTAATGGTGTCCTCGGTCATCAACCGATCATGGATAGTACTGCATATCATTTCAAATTCTTGGAGATGGAGGTGCGACTCTTCGGTCGGCAACCCATGGAACTTGGGAAGAAGCTGGATCGTATGGGGCCGAAGCTCGAAATCTCCGTGGATTGGCGGGAGTCTGATCCACCGATGAGTGAGGGATGCAGCTGGGTTGTGCAGTTCCCTCATGATGGTCTGTGGTGGTCGCTCAGCGTCTGGATTGCCTCCTCCTGCATCGGGTCCTCCTCCTCCACCTCCGCCACTGCCCCCAGGTCGGTTTTCTCTCAGCTGTGCTATCTCTCTCATCAGGTCACCCATGAATGTTCCCTGGTCACGGATCTGTCTCTGCATATTCTCCAGGGATGCTAGCAAGGAATTGTTGATGGCCACTTGATCGATTATGAACGGAGGGTGATCGTGGTCATCTGGGTGCTCGCCTCTGTCTGCCATTGCTGGATTTTCTGAAAAAGCAAAAGAGGCCATCTCAGGTGCTGTCGAATGAGCGGAACTCTGTGATGCACTAAATTCTGACACAATTGGACTGAGAGAAGGAGAATGGGAAGGGTGGTCGAGGGGGAACAGGGTGGATGTGAACTCGGGCTCGGAGAGCGGACTCTCCGAGGCATTCCTAGATGAGTAAGGAGGAGTGCTAGATAGCGGTGCCGACAAGGTCGGCCTAAGAGATCTCCGTCCCATCATCTTGATTATTCGAGAAGAGTTGAGATAATGCAAGAGAAGAAGAAGATGATATGCAACAAAATTGTGCACAATTGTGCGGTGTTTTTAATCTTGACCCAAATAAATCTAGCAATCAAACGCAAAGCAAGGGTGAATTCACCAACTCAACTCGTGAAGCCGTGAAGGTTCGGCTTTTATCTTGTCAATTTTAGCTTGTTTTCAGGTATTTATCTTTTCACGAGTCCTTAGAACGCTACGCCTATAGGAGCGAGAGTACTGCCAGGAAAGTGTCCCCGTACTTGTCCTCCTCCTGTGTAACCTGTAACTTGCGCTTTTTGAGGTCCTTGTAACCCTTCCTGGATCCCTACTCAGCCAAAGAAATAGAGAGAGGAAGCCGATAGGCGAAACCGATACTTCGGACCTCGCTCGCAACGGAATCACCCGTGAGCGTGCAAGATCCTACTCGGACGCAGCCGGTGAGACAGACACACCCGTGAAGGCGTGGCCTAGGCTCGGTACTTCGGACAAGGTCGGTGCTCACACAATAGCGAGTCACCACTGGCGACCAAGTCCTACTCGACTACGTACGATAGTAGCGCCAATACTTCGGAAATCCAGGCGATACACAAGGCAACCACAAGTTGGGTTTTGGGCTCTAATCCTTACGAAGCGCTCACCTCACTTGGAAGGAGACCTTCCCATGCAACCTGAAGACAAGTGAGGGTGTTACTCTCCCCAAGCAATGAATCCAATTACAGATTTTATTTTTGGTCAAGTTTTCTTTAGCAGTCCCTTTTTTAATTTTTTTGGTGTTATCGCTTCTTTTGAGTAGATTCAAACAAGCGCCTAACGGTTTTTGTATTTTCTTGATCCTACTTTGTTCCAAAAACAGAGGGAGAGTAGAGTCGGAAAAGCCGTGCAAGTCGACACCAAGGTGGAAATCTCACCTTTGTGCCTAGATGATGCGTGCAAAGTAAGAGGACTTACAGCGAATCCCAGCTCTCTCCATGCGGGATGCAAAGCAGAATTTTTAAACCTAAGCTATATGACGATGTGCAAGCGAAAATCGTCCTAGAACAGGCAACTGCTAGCGTGAAGAACCACAAGCTAGCTATTAACTCCCAATCCGAGTGTCCGGTCTAGGCTCACCCCTCCTCTGCTCAACACATTTGAGTTAGGAGAAAGCGCTTGTTCGGGTGTGAGCTCGCGGCGCGTGGATCGGAAGCTACTAGCTAACTGTTTAATTAGTCTAAGTCCAAATACGAATCTATAGGAGCATGCAAAGATAATTAGGTGTTTGGACCTATTCTAATCGAATCAAGCAGGACCTAGAACTAAGAGCTCAATCCACAAAAGAAAGTGAAAAATGAAAACAAAACCGGAAAATGACGGCGATAAAAACTCGATAAAATCTGCGGTGAGCCCCCGGGTGAACAAACACCCGGAAATGAGGCCCGATAGTCCGAGTGTCCAAGTCCAAGGGTACCTGTATTATTACAAATTAATAGTCTCTCTCTCACAAAAATAAATGCAAGCTAATCTAATCACTCTCCCTCACTCCTCCTGCTCTCTCCTGCCGGCGTGACCTAAGAAGGCCGGCTCCGCTTCCCAAGGATGCTCCGAATCACCTAAGCAATCCGCCTCGCTCCGCGGTCCCTCGCAAGAAGACAAGAAAAGAGACGGTCAGATAGCTCAACAAGATATATCGAAAATGTAAGAGATGGAAAATAATGCTATGGTAAACAATCACACAATCAAACAAAATGTGAACTAATCGCTGTTGCTCCCCGGCAACGGCGCCATTTGATTTAGCCAAAATTCACGGAGTCTAAAAGTGGTGTCTCACACAAGGCGGAGACAACCGTCGCTGTGACGACTCACAATGAACTCTGAACTAAAATCAACAATTAACCCACACTAAAGATCAACAAATTAGAACTAATGTGGAGTTAAAATTTATTTTTAACTCTGCAAAAATGGTATATAGTGTCAAGTATGCAGAGAGTTCGAACACAGGGAGCAAACAAGGTAGTTCAAGCAAGTGCTAAAGTGTGTGTGTGATAAGTCTACACTAAGCAATCAAGCAAAGGGAATTTTTGTGGGTTTTTAGTTTTTAATTTTTTTTCTTTTTTAATTTAATTTTTAATTTTGTATTTTGGTTTTTAATTTTCTGATTTTTATAATTTTATATTTTATATATTTTTTTCTTTTTATTTTTTCAATATTGGAAAGTAAAGACAATATAATAAAAGACAAGCTAAAATATTTATAAAAATGTGCAAAAATAACCAAAAATTCAGAAATAAATTGTTTTTAATATTTTTATGATTTTCTACTGTTTTTATGATTTTTGGGGATTTTTCAAGGTGTTTTTGGTATTTTTAAATGCTGAAATAAGGCAAAACAGTGGAAATAGGGCTGGCTGTGACGAAAATGCAAGTTAAAATTAACAGACAGCAACCAAAATTTTTCACACTATTTTTCAAATAAAAAGGACAAAATAAAGAACAAACAGGAACTGAGTTTGCTATTTTTGGATTTTTCTACTATTTTATATAATTTTTATGAAGTTTTTGAGTGTTTTTAAATTTTTAGTGTTTTTCTTTTGAGATTTTTAATGATTTTTGGACTGACACTAAAATAGGATAAAATAGACATTAGGTAATTTTTTTGGAATTTTTGGAGAGGTTTTAATATTTTTTTGGCATTTTCTAAGCTAGACAGTGCATAAAAAGTAAGTTTTTGATTTTTAATAAATATAAAAGTGAAATAAAATCAAAAACTAAAATTATGGCGTTAAAGTACACATGTCCAGGAGCTTATCCCTATTTTTGTGGAAGTTTTGGCTTGAAATGATATTTTAAACAATTAGAACAAGTATCCAAACATTAAACAGTCCTGGCAAGGGCATAAGTGAAAATATTAAAACATCCAGGGGCATACATGCAATTTTCCACAAAAGTTTATACTTAATATAATTTTTAATGGATTAAAACTAAATAGCTAAACCCGGAGGTGTATAGATGCAAAATGTCCACCATGGCGCGTGGCTTGCACGCGCCTGGGAAGGACCTGAATGTAATATCAAAAACTACCATGGACTTCACTGCAAATATTACAAAAACTTAATAAAGGCAGATGAAAGTTTCAGTGCTAATAGAATATTACAAAAATGACCGGGGGTTACATGCAAAATACCCAGTCAAAGGCGGGCGATCCGACGGTTCTCCTTCTCCCACTTGCCACGTGGCGGCTCGCGGGCTCACGATGACGCTTCGCAATCTAGCGGCTCAGATAAGAAGATCTTCGCGCGATGAACGGCTGAGGGACGTTCTGATCGGACGGCTGCTGGATGATCTGGGGCGCCCTCGTTGATCAGACGGCTCCGGAGGCAGAGGGAAGAACACGGAGGAGCTCCGGTTGGGTGAAGTTCTCCGAGCTCCTCCGTCCGGCTACGGCGATGACTGAGCTTGTAAATCGGTCGAGGGTGCTCCTGCAGGTGTAAGCTGACGTCTGGAAGCATCAAAAGCCACCGGCGTTCGCCGGTGCTCTCGCACGGAGGTGGCGGAGCTACAAGGGCCCAGGTGCTCCGGCGAGGTGGGCAAAATTGCTCCAGACGCTTCGATGGGCTTCAGTACCTGCACAAAAAGATTACAGAGGTCGAGGGCAAAATGCCTCGACCTCAGGTGGCTCTCGAGATGGAATGAAGGGCGAGATGGGGACTCGCCGGAGTTGCGCTCCGGCGAGGTGAGCAATGACGTGATTAGGTGAACGATTTGATGAAGAACGATGGGCGAAAATATCCTGAAGCGACGCGGAACGAGAAGGGGATAAATAGAGGGAAAGAACAGCCTCGATGGCCTGGGGCCAGAGGGTGAGTACCTCACGGGGACACCCGCCGGAGGTGGGGGTGGAACGCGCCCAACTCGCGCGAATCTGCCTCCTCGAAGGTGTAGACCTGGAGCTGTCACCTCCACGGTGCTAGAGCGACTCCAAGGGGGGAAGGAGCTGGATGATTTGCGGTTCAAAACCAAGAAAGGGATATGGGGGTTTGTATTTGAAGGGAGTTGAGGGCGTGACTTCGAGGGGGAGTCACGGGCGAGACGAGCAGATCTAAGGAGATCTAGGAGGGCGGCGAGGTAGGTGGATCTACAGTGATCAACTTCCAAGAAGGAAGCGACGACGAAGGACGAGCGGCGCGACCTCGAAAAAAGGGTGAAATCGGGCGAAAAACGAGGTGCACTAACTCGTGAAGGGTGAAGAATGGACTGTTGACCCGCCGATCAACAGTCCGAGGCGCCTGGTTGGTCCACGTGGACCAACCAGGGAAAAGATAAAGAAAATGCTTTGTTAATTCATTTAAAAATAGAAATAAATAGGATTAAATTATGATTATAAAATAAAAATTGTTCGTTATTTTATGTAGTATTTAATTATGATTTTTATTTATTTTTATGGTACATATTTTTTACAAGTTTACTTTTTAGCCCTATATAGGTATATTACCTATGTATTTTAGTATTTTAATTTTATTTTGTGTATTTTATTGTTATTATTTTTACTTATTATTTTATAAAAATATAAAATACTTTTATGTACATAAATATATTTTTATTTTATTTTTCTGAATTATTTAGTATAAAAGTATAAAAGGTATAGGTATAAGTATAGGTATAATACCTGTATAACCTATATATGTTTATTTTTATTTTTATCTTTCTTTGCATTTTTATTCTGATTTTAATGTGAAAAATTATTATGAATAATATTTACAACATTATAAAATATAAAATTATAAAAATAATAAATAAATTGAATATTTTAATATGTGCAAGTATACAATGAGGGTCCAAAATTCAACTTTCAAACCGTAGCTCCGCCAAATGCGAAACCACCACCATTAAATAGCTTATTTTATTCTATATACGATTAAAGGTGAGTACGCTGTATTTGGAGTTTTTATTTGTGAGATACAGGTCTGGGAAGTTGGCATTCTGGAATTTTATTCAGACCATAACTTTTTATCTGTACATTATTTTTGAATGAAATCAATTTTGTAATTTTCTTTATAAAATTATCTGCAACTTTCATGTACAAAGTTTCTTTATTTGATGTACAAAAAGTGGAACCAAAAATAGGTCCCAAAATGAATAAAGAATGAGTAAAAACTATAGGTATTTTATCTGTATTTTTGGCCCTTATCTCCCCCTACTTTATTCCTTGTCGACCTATTCATCAAGATGCCTAGGTCTCGGGGGTTTTGGGTCATAAAATATTTACAATATTTTATTCTTTTTCTTTTCTTTATTTATTCTATAATTTTGGCCTTAATTACATTAATTTATACACTATTTAGATGCACATGCATGGATGCTAATATGCTTGATTTAAGGGTATTTACAGGCATTTGCTAGGGTTTTTGGTGCCAAAATGATAGAATAAAGATGATGAAATGTGGATTCATCAGAGAACAATGATAATCAGGCGTGAGATGCAATAGATGTGAGTCAAGAGACCACATCTCACGCAAAGTGAATCGGGGCAACATCAACGACCCGCGGCTCATGATCTAGATATGGCTTGAGCTGCTGGCCGTTTACTCAAAAGGTACTCTCAGAAGACAACTCAGATATGTCGATACTCCCATTGTCGTGTACCTTTCTCACCAAATATGGTCCCTTCCATTTGCTCTGTAGCTTCCCTGGAAATAGACGAATCCTAGCATCAAACAACCATACTCTCTGTCCAGGCTCAAAATGCTTGCGGCTGATATGAGAATCATGCCACTCCTTCACTCTCTCCTTGTACTGTAGGCTGTTTGAGAAGGCGGTATCACGAAGCTCCTCCAAGGCTGCTAACTCTGCCCTCCTCTGATCTCCTACACTATATGGATCCAAAAGTATATCAGTAACAACCCAAAGTGACCTATGTCTCAACTCAACAGGTAAATGGCACGGCTTGCCATAAACGAGGCGAAAGGGAGATGTGCCCAAAGATGTCTTGAAAGACGTCCTATATGCCCACAAGACCGAGTCCAAAAGCTGTGACCAATCCTTTCGGTCAGGGTGGACGACTTTCTGCAATATAGTCTTGATCTCCCTGTTCGACACTTCGGCGAGACCATTCATCTGAGGATGGTATTGTGTAGCAACTCGATGGTCTATGCCGAATTCGCTAGCAAGGGCCTTTACCTTGTCGTTGATGAAATGAGACCCCTCGTCAGATATCAACACTCGAGGTACTCCAAACCGTGAAATGATATGCTTCCTCAAAAATCTGCAAACGGTCCTAGCATCTGCGGTTCGGGCGGGGATGGCCTCAACCCAACGACTAACATAATCCACTGCCAACAGAATGAAATCAAATCCCTGACTCTTAGGGAATGGACCCATGAAATCGATGCCCCATGCGTCAAAAACCTCACAGAAGTGAATGGGCTGCATCGGCATCATATCACGCTGTCCACAAGTGCCCATCCTCTGAGAGCCAATACACTTCTTCACAAACTCATCAGAGTCCTTGAAGAGAGTAGGCCACCATAGTCTGGATTGGAGCACTTTTTGTGCCGTTCTCCTCCCAGAGTGATGTCCTCCTGCCTCAAGCTTGTGGCAGTAAGTGAGGATGCTATGGTGCTCCTCCTGAGGAATGCACCTATGCCAGATGCTATCCCCTCCTTCATTGTAAAGGATGGGATCCTCCCAGTAGTAGGACTTGGCCTTCACGAGAAAGGTCTCAAGTCTCTGCCTGGGCCAATCTTGTGGAACTTTCTTAGCAACAAGAAAGTTCACAATATCGGCGTACCACGGGGGAGAGACGATAGCAAGGATCGCCTCATCTGGGAATGTCTCACATATAGGCTCAGTCTGCTCAGAATCCTCAAGATGCTCTAATCGGGAGAGATGGTCCGCCACCACATTCTTGACTCCAGGCTTATCCTTAATCTCTATGTCAAACTCCTGGAGTAGAAGGATCCATCTGGTCAATCTGGCTTTGGCATCCTTCTTTGCCATGAGGTACCTGATGGCGGTATGATCAGTGTAAATGGTCACTCTAGATCCGATAATATAAGATCTGAACTTATCTAGGGCAAAAACTACGGCTAGCATCTCCTTCTCAGTGACTGTGTAATTCCGTTGTGCGGCATCCAATATACGGCTAGCGTAGTGAATGGCAAATGGGACTCCATCCCTCCTCTGTCCTAGCACAACCCCTACGGTAAAATTGAAGGCATCCGTCATGATCTCGAATGGGAGAGACCAATCAGGCGGCTGGAGAACATGAGCCTCTACAACACATCTCTTGAGAGTCTCGAACGACGAAAGACGCTTGTCATTGACAAGGAACTCAGTGTCTTTCGTCATCAAATCAGTCAACGACCGGGCAATCCTACTGAAATCATGAATGAAGCATCAGTAGAAACCGACATGCCCCAGAAAAGACCGTAACTGCCGCAAGTTGGACGGCGATACGAGTTTTCTAATGACATCTACCTTGGCTGGATCAACCTCCATGCCCCTGTTGGAGATGATATGGCCAAGCACCGTCCCTTGAGTCACCATGAAGTGACTCTTCTCCCAAGACAACACTAGGTGAACCTCAATGCATCGCTGAAGGATTCGATCTAGGCAGTCAAGACAGGAGTCGAATCCGTCGCCGTAGACTGAGAAATCATCCATGAAGACCTCCAAGCACTCCCCCACCATGTCTGAAAATATAGACAGCATGCATCTCTGAAAAGTCACAGGGGCGTTGCATAGCCCAAATGGCATGCCTCTGAAGGTGTATGTGCCGAAGGGACAGGTGAAGGTGGTCTTGTCCTGGTCCTCATGCGCGATGGCCACCTGATTGTAACCGGAGTACCCGTCCAAAAAGCAGTAGTGGCTCTTCCCTTCTAGTCTCTCAATGATCTGATCTATAAAGGGCAGGGGGAAATGATCCTTCTTGGTGGCCTGGTTGAGTCATCTGTAATCCACGCAGACCCGCCAAGAAGTGGGTACCCGGGTAGCGATCTCCTCTCCAGACTCGCTGACAACGGTAGTGATGCCTGTCTTCTTGGGCACCACATGCAACGAACTGACCCATTTGGAGTCGGAGATGGGGTAGATAAAATCGGCGCTCCACCATTTCAAGATCTCCTTCATGACAACCTCTCTCAGATTCGGGTTCAGCCGCCGCTGGAACTCACGCGATGGCTTCGCCTCATCCTCGAGATAGATATGGTGGGAGCACATGGCCAGACTTATCCCCTGGAGATCGGCTACGCTCCATCCAATCGCCTTGCGGTTCTTTTCAAGAACCCCCATCAGACGGCATTCATGCTCTCCAGTCAAATCCGCTGAGATAATTACTGGGTACATCTCATGCTCACCCGCAAGGAACCTATACTTCAGCGACACAGGAAGTGGCTTCAGCTCTGGACACGTCGATGCTGGCGGATCTAGCCTCTGAAAACTCTGAGTGAATTTTGCCAAATCTGCATGGGAGAACGGAAACTCTCGCTCACAATCTGAATCTGGAGAAGGCTGCTCTGCTGGACTATCTCTACTCTGCATGGCATCTGCCTCCTCCCTAACTGCAGGATCAGTAGAAGTCAAACATGGTATGAGATCATCAAACTCTTCCCAGTCAACATCTGACTCCAAGGGATCTGTATCATACTCACTGAAAAACTCTGTCTCACGGTCAAGAACCGGCTCTACCGACTGAAAAGTATCCTGGACCAGGAATGCGCTCTCCAAGCTCTCCTCTGCTGGCATCTCTGCATCAGCGGACTCTGAAGGTAAGAGGATGGCCTGTGCATCGGGGTCTGCCCAAATTGCCTCGTCATCTGTGATCACAAAATCGCAGTCCGGGTGGATGTCTAGCCCTGCATCTGTCATCTGCTCTGAATCGGTGGTCGGCTCTGAGCATGATGAATCTCTGACTCTGATGTCCTCGACCATCTCTATTTGTACACTCTTGCCCTTGACGCAAAAGTATACCTTCCCGCTATCATGGTCGGTCACTGCCTTGGCTGTGGCCAAGAACGGGCGACCTAGAATGATGGGGGTATCGGTCACCGACTCAGGAATCTCCATGTCCAACACAACGAAGTCCACGGAGAATTGCAGGCCCTGAATCGTGACGACAACGTCCCTCAGCAACCCCTTCGACCTCTTGACAGATCGATCAGCAAACTGAAGGACTGTTCTGCTCTGTCGTAGAGTGCCCAACTCGAAGCGGCCGAGAAGGGCTGCCGGAAGAAGGTTGATCGATGAACCGCTGTCTTATAGAGTGCAGTCTAACCTCTGCTCTCTGATGTGGCATCTGACATACGGGGCTCCTGAATCTGGCCTCTTGGCCGGCAGATGGTTCTGAATCGCAAAACACGTGGCTCTGGTCAGCACAAGGATCTCAGACTGGTGGTTCCTCCTCTTCCTCCTAACTGTGGTCCTGTCTCTGAGTGATCTCTGGAGTAGAGGGATGTGCTCCAAGGCCTCCTGAAGAGTCAGCTGAATGTGGAATCGGTCGATCATCTGCTGGCTGAACTCTTCCTGCTGCTTCTTTTTGGGATTTTCGATTTTCTTCCCCTTTCCCATATGGAGTGCTCTAGGGAAGGGGATCACAGGGTCCTTCTCAGATGAAGGACTAGGAGAGGGTCTAGGCTGCTCGACGACAGAATCCACACATACATCAAGCACCACAGGTAGATCAGAATAAAATAAACCCTTTCCTTTATTGCCAGAAGTGTCCTGAGATACATGAACAGAAGGAAAGACTATAGGACTATCAGAAGTAACAACGGTGGCATCAGCACCACCCTTGGCATGTCGACTCGCGGCATCAACACCATGCTCTGGCTAGGCAACACTGGTGGCATTAGTACCACCTCCTCCATCTGGTGAAACGACGGCATCAGTACCGCCGGTGGGATCAACATCCATGGTGGCATCAGTACCACCTCCTCCATCTGGTGAAACGACGACATCAGTACCACCGGTGGGATCAGCATCCATGGTGGCATAAGTACCACTGTCATCATCTCTAGCGGCATCAGCATCGCTCTCCTCCTCGCCTGGAGCTCTGGAAGTGACCTGGGGTCATCGCTCAGACGAGGCGCCGCCTGCTGGCATCCTACCGCTCCTAAGTGTGACAAAGTCAGTATCTAAAAGATAGGCAGACATATCACCAAATGCATCACTAGGAGTGGCATACTCTGTGAAATCTACCTACTCAGACTTCCTCTTGAGGTTGTTCGGGTTAGGCTCAATCTGGGCAGGGATGATGGCCTTCCTTCTCACGATCTCCCGCATCTCCTGGCGGAACTCATCCATCTCCCGTCTGAATGTAGCTTGCTGGTCAGTCAAGAGGCGGGCGATGTCATCTAAGGCGGGGTTCTCATAGGATGGCCCATGAGGACCTGGCGGGTGGCCTCGCTGGTAGTGAGGCTGCTGCTATGGCTGGTGCTGCGGGTGAGAGGGGTACTGCTGTGGATGAAACTGCTGCTGAGGCTGATCATGCCTCCAAGACTGTCCCTGCTGATAGGGACGAGGACCATACTGGGATGACTGCTGCAGCTTATGGTACATTGGGGGCTGCTGCTGCTGGTAATCTCGCTGATGGCCGTACTGGCCACCCTGACCCGGAGACTGCTGCTGGGAACTGGCACCTCTGGCTGACCAACAAACTCCGGGATGGTCTCGTCGGATACCGGGTTGGGGTCGGTCGTACTGATGACACGCCCGATGACTCGGGTAAAAGGTAATCAAGGGTCGTTGCGACCCAAGTCACCAGGCGTGGTCAATCGAGAAAATCAAGCCACCAAAACGAAGGCAAAAATCAACTGAAACTCAAGTAGCGGTCTCGCTATTATATTAACCTGGTATAGCGACCAGGGTCGAACACAAGGAGCACGTGATGGCCTTGCGGCCTACGAAGTAGTCTAAAAAAGGAATAAAACAAAAAAAGGTCTTTTTGGTGGATTTTTGATTTTTATATTTTTTTGGATTTTTAATTAATAAAGGAAATAAAGAAAACAAGTAAACAAGCTAATTCAACCAATTATTTAATCACTCAAAAATCACTCAAAAATTCAAATAAAAATGTTTTTATATATTTTATATTTTTTACTGTTTTTGGGCAACTTTTGGTATTTTTCTGATTTTTATTTAATTTTATAAAAATCAAACAAGGCAAGAAAACAAGGGTATTGTCCAGTCAGGTGTCAAGGGCCAATTTAAAAAGGAAAATGGCCCTATTAACACTTGAAGGTAATTTTCCTGTATAGTAGAAATCACAAGGAAAATTTAGGCACCCGAATTATTATTTTTTTTATTTTTCTTTTAATTATTAGAATTTTTATAGGTTTTTAGGGGTTTTATAATATTTATGATTTTTGTATATCCAAAAATGACCAAAATTGGTCAGAAAATCAAACAAGGTAAAATAAACACTACCTAATTTTTTTGTAATTTTTAGAGGTATTTTAATATTTTTTTTGTGAATTTTCAAGTCAGACAGTAAGAAAAAGCTTGTTTTTGAATTTTTAAAAATATCAAATGAAATAAAAAATGTCTCCAAAAATTGGAGAAAATTTTACACTATGTCAGGAGCCATTTATCCAATTTTCATCATATTTGGAGTTAGTTTGCTATTTTATTAAAAATCAAACCTAAGGTACAGTGCACAAGGACCTGTACGCAACTCGTAGAAGTTCTAGGGGGTCTGGTGCAAATTTTCCAAGAAAACACGCACGAGGCGCGTGACCTGGGCACTCAGGGACCTATTTGCAAAGAAACTAAGGTTCCTGGACTATTTAATAACAAGTATTAAAAGTCCAGGGGCCTTAGTATAAATAACCCACTAAATCAAGCACATGCGCAATAACACCATTCACAGGGGTATTTCTGTAAATACTAAAAAGATAACTTCATTCAGTAACACCCTAGAACATCAAGGCTAAACATGCAAATAACCCAGATAAGCACGTGTCGACACACGTGTTCCACTACACACAGGGGCATACGCGTAAATACAGAAAACAACAGGGTCCACAGTGCAAATTACCAAACTAAAATAATCTATCTAAAATATTTACAGGACTACATCAGAACTACTAAGAAACTAAGGGCCTAAAGTGAAATTTACCCTTTATTACGTCGGTCGTCGGATGAGCGCCACGTGTAGATCCATCGGCTCAGACGCGCTAGGGCTAACCCTCGACGATCGACGGTCACGACCACTCCTCCAAGGATGAACGGTGGAGGCGGCTCCTGGCGTGGACGGCTGCGATGCGAACTGGAGCTGAAGAGCGATCGGACGACTGCGGAGGATGGAGGACGAACTGATCGCCGACGAACTTTGTCGGGCTCGTGCTGGCACTGGAGTCCTCCTCGGAGGCCACCGATGATCGGAGAAGATGCGTGGGGGCCTCCCGCGTCTAATGGCACCCTCCGATGGTGGCGAGGAGCTCTGGAGAGATCCGACAACACTGGCGGAGGAGGAACGGCTGCTTCAAATGGCCGAGACCCTCAGATGGCCTCGAATGGACCTGCAAAGCACAACAACGCACTCGCAGGTCGAGGGCAAATTGGCTCGACCCTGTAAGCGGGGGTGAAGGTGGTCGGTGCGGCGGGGCGTGCGAGCTCCGGCGAGGCGTCGACGATGGAGCTCGAAGCCCAGTTCCTTTGCGAACTGGGGTGAATGAAGGGGTGGAGAAGATGCGCGGGGAGAAAGCGATCGTGATGGGCTGCTCCGATGATCGAATATGTGGCTCGTGTGGGCGGAATCGAAGCTCGAAGGTGACGGGGCAATTTGGGCGAAATGCGAAATTAAAGAAATAGAGAGGGAGAAGGGGCTACCTACTGGATGGATTCGACTGGGGAAGAGCAGGGGGTGCTCCTGGTCCTTGCCTCGAGGACCGTCGGTGTCCGAGGCTCTGGCGCTACCTCCAGGCGGCGCACGGCGGCGCAAGCCCGCCGGATCAGTGGTCGAGACGTCCCCTCCTCGCTGCAACAACGCCTGGAGCGAGCTGCCACTCTCGCGGAGGCGAAGGAGGTCACTGGGTGGAAAGCGAATGAGCCAAAGATGCAGGAAATGGAGGCGGAGCTCGGATTAAGTATGGGTGCAGGTCCGAGAAGAATGGATCGGGCAGGGTTCCGCGAAGCGCGGATCCCCACGCGGATACGTCGGCGCGGATCTCGGATGCAAGGGGGACGATCGGAGCTCGGGGGTTGCGGGTATGGTGATCCGGTCGTAACGCAAAAATATCGAGAAGTCGGGTCGGGTGTCATCGACCCGTGGGAAGTGGTCCACAGGGGGGGAGTTGACCAGGGTGTCAATGTCCCCGTGGACCAATGGGGACATGCCACGTGGAAAAGATTTGAAAATTCAAAATTAATTAGTAAATGGCCGAATCATGAAAAACTTAAAACACAAAAAATGTTTGTTTTAATTTTTTTCTATTTTTGGTGATTTTTAATTAATTTTTCAAAATAAAAATAAGGTATTTACACTAGGGTGCTATATATAGGTATATGTACAATATAGTTTTTTTGATTTTTGATTTTTAATTAGTTATTTTTGTACATTTTTATTCCCATTTCGTATTTTATTTATTTATAACATAAAATTAGGAATAAAAAGGTATTTTTATTTTATTTTTCTTATTTATATACAAGGGTGAAATAAATAAATATACATATATATATATACATGGTATATGTACAAGGTTCTTTTTTATTTTTAATTTTTGTTCTTTTTATTTGATTTTTGTTTTTATGGTTTTTATTTTATTTATTTACACCATAGAATATAGAATATATAAAAATTTTATGGAAATTAATACATTTATTTATAAGGTGAAATAAATACAAGTGTGGGTTTGTACACAAGGTGAATATGTACAAGGAGAGTTATTTTTGTTTTCTTTTTTATTTTTTCTATTTTTATTTTGATTTTGTATTTACAAATATATACAAATATATACAAGTCCATTTTATTTTATTTTTGGAGGAATTTGTGATATTTACAGGTATATTTACACACATGAGCTCCCTATCTCTCTCTACTTTGGCTTTTATGCGGTCAGGCCCATGCTGAGCCCTCCCTTGGGATCAGGTTGCTCAATATTTATTCTAAATATTTCCCTATTTTTCTTTTTAATCTTTATTCTTTTATTTTTGCACAAAAACATGCTAATTATTAGTTTTTACACCATGCATGCTTTTGGTAATTATTTGTATTTACAAACATATACATGTATTTGCAAAGGTTTTTGTAGCTAAAATATAAGAATAAAGAGTGTTGAATGAGTATTCATCACCCCCTATACTTAACTTTGCTAGTCCCTTAGCAAACACTTATTTGAAAAAGAAGTGCAAAAGAGAAAGAAAGAGAAAAAGAGGAGAATGTACATGGATCAAGGTTGAATATTAAACTTGCCTTCATTAAATTGAATTATGGAGCTCAATCAGATCTTTGGATTATTAATGTGTCGGAACCTTATTTGGACTTAAGCCTAAAACTCAACAGCCTCTAAGTTCCACCAATCTATAATCAAGACTCCTCAACAATCCATATCAGAACAAGTCATCAAACACAAACCCTGAAGACCATGAATCTTTCCTTGTACTGTGAATGTGAGGTATAAGCTCTCCACGTTAGAAATGGCAACTTGACAACCCTCCCCAACAAGGTAACTCTATGACCCCAATCTGGCCACTCTTTCCTCGAGGAGCGGGGTATTCCCTTCTAAGTTCAAGTTCAACCGGCTCAAGAAGAGGAGGAAGAAGAGAATGGACCATGGCCAGTGTAGCCATGTATCCTTGGGAGCTCGACCAGTGTAGCCAAGTCTCCCTGCTTTAAGCTACATAAGGTGGGACATGAAACTCAAGCTTGGCTTATTGCACTATATACATACTCCGGTGGGATTATCATTTTCTCTCAGACCCACCACTTTTTTGGAGTTATTTTATTTTTGCATTTTTTTTCAAGTGCATCTATACAACATATACATGTGCATCATATATACAAGGAGTTTTTCCTCTTGAGCCAGTAGACTATCCCTCTTTTGAAGCATTATTGCAACCCACAACTCCCGTCGTTAGACCTCATGGCAACCAGACCAAGTTGAGACACACTTCCTTCACTAAAAGAAGAAGAGAGGTTCCGCCTAGAAGTACTACCCTCATATGCTACCCCAAGTCAAGGAAGGCTGCCTCCTCACCACCTCATCCGTAGAGAGCTCGGTGCAAAGTGCTGGTGTCCAAGTAAAGCCATTGTCCCTATGAGTCATGTGTGTGTTGTTAAGTGCTTTACTTAGGCTCATCAAGATGACACGTGATCATAGCCTAGTGGACTCAAAGAATTAAGTCACCATGGACCTGAAAAGCCTTAACCCTAAGCCCTATAAGGTTCCTCTTATAAATTAGGTGGATTAAGATCTTAATCAAGCTCCATTTCCAATTTAATTCCAGTCTAGTTTAAATGTCAACTATCATCCAGAAAAACTATATACATATATACAAAGATGCTATTTACACAATTTTTACAAACATGCAAAATTTTTGAAAAATGTTTTGAAATCATGAATGGATGAATGCATGAAATGCAAGTTTTGCAAAAGTATTTACACACATTTACACGAGATTTTTGCAAACTTTTGATTTTCAAAATATTTTGGAAAAATTTTGTACTATATACATAATTTTGATAAGAAAATATTTACACAAGCTTTACACAAAAGATTTTTGAAAACAATTTTATAAAAATAATTTGTACACTAGCTATGTATGTGGAATAAAAGAATGTTTATTTACAGAAAAATTTTTAATTTTTGTGATTTTTAGGGTTTTTAGCCATTTTATTTATTAACACACTCACACAAAGTACGATTTATGGATAAAGTATATATGAAATATATACACACCCCCCTATACTTAGCTCGAACGATGTCCTCAGAGTCAAGAGAGATGAAGAAGACATAACTCGTGCTATGTATAGGGAAGTGAAAAGGAAGGCTATATACAAAGAAGAATGAAATGAATATAAAATCAAGAAGATCTCAGCTTTTCCCCCTATACTTAGGATCAAAATAATCCTAAGTATAGTAGGCTGTACACAAAGGGAAAACCGAGTGGAGAATGTACAAGGTCTACCCCCCTATACTTAGGGTAAAATATCCCTAAGTATAGGCAACAAAAACAGGGATAGAAAGTATCAAAAGAAGTACCCAAAGGTCCTACATCCCCCCTATACTTAGGGTAAAGTACAACCTAAGTATAGCATAATCAAAAGATGAAGAAAGGGATGTGGGACTAAAGAATGTGATGATAAGGACATCTGGATCTATACAGGTCGGAGGATCAGTGATAATCAGGCGTGAGATGCAATAGATGTGAGTCAAGAGACCACATCTCACGCAAAATGAATAGGGGCAACATCAACGACCCGCGGCTCATGATCTAGAAATGGCTTGAGCCGCTGGCCGTTCACTCGAGAGGTACTCTCAGAAGACAACTCGGATATGTCAATGCTATCGTTGTCGTGTACCTTTCTCACCAAGTAGGGTCCCTTCCATTTTCTCTGTAGCTTCCCTGGGAATAGACAAAGCCTCGCATCAAACAACCATACTCTCTGTCCAGGCTCAAATATTTGTGGCTGATGTGAGAATCATGCCACTCCTTCACTCTCTCCTTGTAATGTAGGCTGTTTGAGAAGGCTGTGTCTCTAAGCTCCTCCAAGGCTGCTAACTCCGCCCTCCTCGGATCTCCTACACTATCTGGATCAACAAGTATCTCAGTGACTGCCCAAAGTGACCTGTGTCTCAGCTCAACAGGTAAATGGCACGGCTTTCCATATACGAGGTGAAAGGGAGATGTGCCCAATGGTGTCTTGAAAGACGTCATATATGCCCACAAGACCGAGTCCAAAAGCTGTGACCAATCCTTTCGGTCAGGGCGGACGACTTTCTACAAAATAGTCTTGATCTCCCTGTTCGACACCTCGGCTAGACCATTCGTCTGTGGATGGTATGGAGTGGCAACTCGATGGTCTATACCGAACTCGCTAGCAAGGGCCTTCACCTGGTCGTTGATGAAATGAGACCCCCCATCTGAAATCAATACTCGAGGTACCCCGAACCGTGTGATGATGTGCTTCCTCAAAAATATGCAAACTGTCCTCGCATCAGCGGTTCGGGCGGGGATGGCCTCAACCCAACGACTAACATAGTCTACGACCAACAGAATGTACTCAAATCCCTGACTCTTAGGGAATGGACCCATGAAATCGATGCCCCATGCGTCAAAAACCTCACATAAGTGAATGGGCTGCATCAGCATCATATCACGCTGTCCACAAGTGCCCATCCTCTGACAGTCAGTACACCTTTTCACGAACTCATCAGAGTCCTTGAAGAGGGTAGGCCACCACAAGCCAGATTGGAGCACTTTCTGTGCCGTTCTCCTCCCAGAATGATGTCCTCCTGCCTCAAGCTTGTGGCAGTAAGTGAGGACGCTATGGTGCTCCTCCCGAGGAATGCACCTACGCCAGACGCTATCCCCTCCTTCGTGGTAAAGGATGGGATCCTCCCAGTGGTAGTACTTGGCCTTCGCGAGGAAGGTCTCAAGCCTCTGCTTGGGCCAACCTTGTGGGACTTTCTTAGCAACAAGAAAGTTCACAATGTCGGCATACCACGGGAGAGAGGCGATAGCAAGGATCGCCTCATCTGGGAAGGTCTCACAAATGGGATCAATATGCTCAGACTCCTCAGGCTGCTCTAAACGGGAGAGATGATCCGCCACCACATTCTTGACTCCAGGCTTATCCTTGATCTCAATGTCGAACTCCTGGAGTAGAAGGATCCATCTAGTCAGTCTGGCCTTGGCATCCTTCTTTGCCATGAGGTATCGGATGGCAGTGTGATTAGTAAACATGGTCACTCTAGATCCAATGATGTAAGATCTGAACTTATCTAGGGTGAACACTACGGCTAGCATCTCCTTCTCTGTGACTGTATAATTCCACTGTGCGGAATCCAATGTGCTGCTAGCGTAGTGGATAGCAAAGGGGACTCCATCCCTCCTCTGTCCCAGCAACGGCCCCCACGGCAAAATCGGAGGCATCCGTCATGATCTCGAATGGGAGAGACCAATCAGGTGGCTGGAGAACAGGAGCCTCAATAACACACTTCTTGAGAGTCACGAAGGATGAAAGACACTTGTCATCGACAAGGAACTCGGTGTCTTTCGTCAGCAGGTCAGTCAACGGCCGGGCGATCCTACTGAAATCATGAATGAATCTTCGGTAGAAACCGACGTGCCCCAGGAATGACCGTAACTTCCGCAAATTGGACGGCGGTGCGAGTTTTCTAATGACATCTACCTTGGCCGGATCAACCTCCATGCCCCTGTTGGAGATGATGTGGCCAAGCACCATCCCTTGAGTCACCATGAAGTGACTCTTCTCCCAAGATAGCACCAAGTGAACCTCTATACATCGCTGGAGTACTCGGTCTAGGCAGTCAAGACAGGAGTCGAATCCGTCGCCGTAAACCGAAAAATCATCCATGAAGACCTCCAAACACTCCCCTACCATGTCCGAAAAGATCGACAGCATACATCTCTGAAATATCGCAGGGGCATTGCATAGCCCAAATGGCATGCGTCGGAAGGCGTATCTGCCGAAGGGACAGGTAAAGGTGGTCTTCTCCTGGTCCTCAGGAGCGATGGCCACCTGGTTGTAGCCCGAGTACCCATCCAGAAAACAATAGTGACTCTTCCCTGCCAGTCTCTCAATGATCTGATCTATAAAGGGCAGGGGGAAATGATCGTTCTTGGTGGCATGGTTGAGTCTCCTGTAGTCAACACAGACCCGCCAAAAAGTGGGTACTCGTGTAGCAATCTCCTCTCCAAACTCTCTAACCACGGTAGTGATGCCCGTCTTCTTGGGCACCACATGCAAAGGGCTGACCCACTTGGAGTCGGAGATGGGGTAGATAAAATCAGCGCTCCACAATTTCGAAATTTCCTTCATGACAACCTCTCTAAGATTTGGGTTCAGCCGCCGCTGGAACTCACGCGACGGCTTTGCCTCATCCTCGAGATAGATATGGTGGGAGCACAGGGCCGGACTTATCCCCTGGAGATCTGCTACGCTCCATCCGATTGCCTTGCGGTTCTTTTCAAGAACCCCCATCAAACGGGATTCTTGCTCTCCAGTCAGATCGGCGGAGATGATGACTGGGTACATCTCAGGCTCACCCGCAAGGAATCAATACTTCAGCGAAGTAGGGAGTGGCTTCAGCTCTGGACAACTGGGTGCTGGTGGATCTGGCCTCTGAAAAGTCTGCGTGAACGCTGCCAAATCTGCATGGGAGAACTGAAACTCTCTCTCAATCTCAGAAACTGGAGAAGGCTGCCCTGATGGACTGTCTCTGCTCTGCTCGGCATCTACCTCCTCCTCAGCTGTAGGCTCAGTGGACATCAGGTCTGGCATATCATCCTCACAATCTGCCCAATCAGACTCTGACTCCGAGGGATCTGTATCATCTAAGGTGGCATCAGCACCACCATCATCACAAGAATCTGTCTCGCGGTCGAGAACCGGCTCTGCTGCCTCAGAAGTATCCTGGACCAGGAATGTGCTCTCCAGGCTCTCCTCTGCTGTCGTCTCTGCATCAGCGGAATCTGAAAATGAGAGGATGACCCGTGCTGCTGGGTCTGCCCAAACTGCCTCATCGTCTGTGATCACAAAGTCACAGTCCTGGTGGATGTCTAGCCCGGCATCTGTCATCTGCTCTGTGTCTGAAGTGGTCTCTGAGCATGATCTGTCTCTGGCTCGACTGTCCTCGACTGTCTCTATTTGTACACTTTCGCCCTCAACGCGAAAGTATACCTTCCCGCTATCATGGTCAGTCACCGCCTTGGCGGTGGCCAAGAACGGATGACCGAGAATGATGGGGGTATCGGTCACTGAATTAGGGATCTCCATGTCCAACACTACGAAGTCCACGGGGAATTGCAGACCCTGAATAGTGACGACAACATCTCGCAACAACCCCTTCGGCCTCTTGACAGATCGATCAGCAAACTGAAGGACTGTCTTGCTCTGTCTAAGAGTGCCCAACTCGAAGCGGTCGAGAAGGGCTGCCGGAAGGAGGTTGATCGACGATCCGCTATCTAATAGAGTACGGTCGAACCTCTGCTCTCTGATGTGGCATCTGACATAAGGGGCTCCGGAATCTGGTCTCTTGGCCGGCAGACAGTTCTGGATCGCGAAACACGTGGCTTTCATCAGCACATGGATCTCTGAGTGGTGGTTCCTCCTCTTCCTCCTGACTGTGGTCCTGTCTCTCAACGAACGCTGAAGAAGGGGGATGTGCTGCAAAGCCTCCTGAAGAGTCAGCTGTATGTGAAACCGATCTAACATCTGCTGGCTGAACTCTTCCTGATCTCTCTTTTTTGAATTTTCTATTTTCTTCCCCTTCCCCATCTGAAGGGCTTTAGGGAAGGGGATCACTGGGTCCTTCTCAGATGAAGGACTAGGAAAAGGTCTAGACGGCTCGACGGTCGGATCCGCACATACATCACGCACCACAGTGGGACCAGAAAAACCCAAACCTTTTCCTTTATTCACAACAGGGTTCCGAGATACATCAGAAGTAGGAAAAATAACAGGTCTCTCAACAAAAGCATGGGTGGCCTCAGCACCACCATCGGCTGGATCAACTGGAAGACTCGCGGCCTCAGTACCGCGCTCTGGCTCGGCATCAAGGGTGGCCTCAGTACCACCTCCGCGAACTGGTGAAACGGCGGCCTCAGCACCGCCTGTGGAATCAACATCCTTGGTGGCATCAGTACCACCGTCATCATCTCTAGCGGCCTCAGTACCGCTCTCCTCCTCTCCTGGCGCTCTAGGTGTCTCCTCATGATGTAGCTCAGACGAGGCGCCGCCTGTTGGCATCCTACCGCTCCTAAGTGTGACAAAATCAGTATCAAAAAGATATCCAGTCATATCACCAAATGCATCACTAGGAGTGGTATACTCAATACAAGCTACCTGCTCAGCTTTCCTCTTGAGGCTGTTGGGGTTCGGCTCAATCTGGGCAGGGATGGCGGCCTTCCCTCTCACAATGTCCCGCATCTCCTGGCGGAACTCGTCCATCTCCCGTCGAAAGGTAGCCTTCTGATCGGTGAGAAGGCGGGCTATATCATCCAAGACGGGGCTCTCATGGGAGCCCGACGGGTAGCCTCTCTGGTAATGAGGCTGCTGGAACTGGTGCTGTGGCTGAGAGGGGTATGGGTGCTGTTGCTGCTGCTGGTGAGGCTGATCTCGCCTCCAAGACTGTCCTTGCTGATAGGGACGAGGACCATATGACGACTGCTGCTGCTGCTGTGGTGGGTACACTGGGGGCTGCTGCTGCTGCGGCTGGTGATCCCTCTGATGGCCGTACTGGCCTCCCTGACCTGATGGCTGCTGCTGGGGCTGGGTACCTCCGGTCCCCCAACGAAATCCGGGATGGTCTCGTCGGATACCAGGCTGAGGGCGGTCATACCAAATCCCGTTGACATCCATCAACGGCTCTGCATCGTACTGGGGTGGCGGGAGTACTGCCAGAGGCTGATCCGGCTGGTATACCACCATCTGCAAGTCTGGAGATGGTGGTGACTGGTATATGGGCTGCGGCTGCTGGTACGACTCCGCCTGTACAAGGTGAACCTGTCTAGGCTACTGGTGAGAGCTGGAGCGCTGGGACGAGCTGCTGCTGCTGCCGGAATCGCCTCGCGATTGAAGACGGGGCTGGGAAGCCGTCTGTGCCTCCTGGAGACACATGAGCTGGGTCTTCATGTCGCTCAGAGTCTGTGCCATCTGCTCCATCTGAGTGATGCCCTGGCAGTGCTTCTTATCTATCAACTCCATCCGGTCCAGCTTCTCGCTGATGATCCCCATGTCCGCAGCTGATGACTCTGCCTGTGCTGCTGCTACTGCGGACGAACTGGAAGGACCGGCGTCGACCCGTGCTATCCTCTGGTACTGCACGATCTGTGGTCGCTGTGGTCTGCCCTGAGTATACAACCGGGTCTGAGACATCACCATGTAGTTCTCGGTCATCTCCTCGTAGATGGCCCAGACCTGGTCGTGATCCTTAGCGAAGTAAGACCCGCCACAAGAAGCATTCACCAAGCCCTGAAGCTTTGGTGTTAGCCCGCTGAAAAAGCTCTGCACGAGGTTCGGCTTGGAAATGTCGTGGTGCGGGAATCTATCAGTCAGCTCTCTGAACCTCTCCCATGCCTCATGGAACTGCCCGTTGGGGAGCATGGAGAAGTTGCTGATCAGGGCTCTCGCGGCATTGGTCCGCCTGAGTGGATAGTACTTATGCAAGTACTCGGTGCAGAGCTGCTCCCAAGTGTAGACAAACTTCCCCAGATGTTTCATCCAGGTGGCTGCTCTGTCTGCCAAAGAGAAGGGGAAGGCAATCATCCTGATGGTATCCCAGTCCACTTGACGGTCGTGGACACTACTACAAATCAAATGATCGCACCCTGGTCCAGAACAAAGTGATCAGGCTGTGGACCTCTAGAGCGATCGTCAGAACTGCCGGCCATGGTCTCTGCAAAATCAAATGATCCAAACTCAGGTGCCGATAAATATGCTAATCTCTCCTCTGGCACTGGTCTCTCGGAACCTAAAGAAAGGGGGTCGAGGGGGAACAGGGTGGAATCATACTCGGGGTTCGGAGAGCGGGTCTCGGCTCTCGCGAACCAACCTAGATGAACGGGTAGACGCACTCGAAAGCGGTGCAGCCAGAGGCTGCCTAAGAGATCGTCTACCCATCATCTTGATGTGGCGAGTTAGGCGGATGAGATCTGGAGAAACTATGATCACAAGCAAACCCCAAGTTCACCAACGCAACGCGAGCTGAAGACCGTGAAGGCTCGGTCAATTATCTTGTCAAATTTTATTTTGGTGAACAATCAAGATATCAGAGCGATTACGTGACCTGTTGGGATACCCGATACTTTCCCAACTGACTGTCCCGCACAGAAGAGTCAGTAATCAGTCGAGAATAGTACCGGAGGCCTCTACCTAGTGTTCGGGTCACTCTCTCGCGCAATCAAACCAAGCAATGAGGGAGTTGCTCTCCCCAAGACAAGTTTTTTTAAGTGAAGTGTCTTTTAGTGATCAATAGTTTTAGCAGTCCCAATTTTATGATTTTTCTTTTTAGGTCTTTTTCATTAAAAACAAAGAGGCCTAACGAATTTTTCGGTTCTCCTGATTATTAAGTCAAAAACAGGGGGAGAAGACGAAAAATCCGACGCACGATGAAATCAATGATGCATGCAAAGTAAGAAAGGCATACCTGACTCCAGCACTCTACATGCAATATGATCCGCGCAGAATTGAAAGACAGAAAATAAACTACCTATATGGTGCAGCGGGAAAAGCCGAGTCCTAAGCAGGCAACTTCTACACGAAAGAACCGTCTAGCTGGTCACCAGCCTTTGATCCAGAGAGTACGGTCTCGGTCTACCCCTCCTCCTCCCGACAAATCGGGTTCAGGAGCAGCGCTTGGCAGGGCAGGCTGCGGCACGTAGGCTCGAAGGAAAATGAATTAGCTATTTTTATTAACTTTTTATTAGTAGGTCCAATTAACGATCATAGGAACATGCAATCTATTAGGTGTGTGGATCCTACTTAGTACGGTACAGTCAAGCAGAAAGTCCTACTGCTAGGGGCTCGAGAAAAACCGTGTAAAATTGTAAAAGACAGCAAAAACCAAAAAGCCGCGAAAAAGCCGCGAAAAATCTAAGGGTCCCCCGAGCACACCGGTGCTCGGCGAAACAGACCCGAGAAAAGTATAAGTCCTGCTAAGTGTCCCTGTGTTATTACAACAGTTCAAATAGCAAAAATAAAAACTAAGCTACTCTACACTGAACCTCTCCCACTCAGCTACTCTCCTCCGCTCTCCTGCGGCTCTGTGCAGAAGGGAGCCACCTCCGATCACTACGGTTGCGCCGGCTTCTCGAAAGTCACTGCCTCGGTCCTCGGGCCCTCGCAAGAAAGCAGACAAAGTGTCACAGACCAAGAATAATCAAATAAAAGCAGGAAAAATAAATGAAATGAAACAAGGGTATATGTGCAGAAATGGCAAATAAAATAAACACACAAAATCAAACAAAATCAAAAATAAAAGAAAATAAAATAAAATGAAACCAAAATAAATGAAAAATAAAAAGCCGCGAAAAGCCACGGACTCAGAAAGAGCTGCGGAAAGCCGTGAAAAAGAAAATAAAACAAAAATAAAAACTACTAAGCCGTGCTCCCCGACAACGGCGCCATTCTGATGACACGCCCGACAACTAGGGTAAAAAGTAATCAAGGGTCGTTGTGACCCAAGTCACCAGGCATGGTCAATCGAGAAAATTAGACCACCAAACGAAGGCAAAAATCAATTGAAACTCAAGTAGCGGTCTCGCTATTATATTAACCTGGTATAGTGACCAAGGTCGAACACAAGGAGCACGTGATGGCCTTGCGGCCTACGAAGTAATCTAAAAAAGGAATAAAATAAAACAAAGGTCTTTTTGGTGGATTTTTAATTTTTATAATTTTTTTGGATTTTTAATTAATAAAGGAAATAAAGAAAACAAGTAAACAAGCCAATTCAACAAATTATTTAATCACTCAAAAAGCACTCAAAAATTCAAATAAAAATGTTTTTATGTATTTTATATTTTTTACTATTTTTAGGTAATTTTTGGTATTTTTCTGATTTTTATTGAATTTTATAAAAATCAAACAAGGCAAGAAAATAAGGGTATTGTCCAGTCAGGTATCAAGGGCCAATTTAAAATGCAAAATGGCCCTATTAACACCTGAAGGTAATTTTCCTGTATAGTAGAAATCACAAGGAAAATTTAGGCACCAAAATTATTATTTTTTTATTGTTATTTTAATTATTAGAATTTTTATAGGTTTTTAGGGGTTTTATAATTTTTATGAGTTTTGTATATCCAAAAATGACCAAAATTGGTCAGAAAATCAAACAAGGTAAAATAAACACTACCTTATTTTTTGTAATTTTAATATTTTTTTGTGAATTTTCAAGTCAGACAGTAAAGAAAAAGCTTGTTTTTGAGTTTTTAAAAATATCAAATGAAATCAAAAAATGTCTCCAAAAATTGGAGAAAATTTTACACTATGGCAGGAGCCATGTGTCCAATTTTCATCATATTTGGAGTTAGTTTGCTATTTTATTAAAAATCAAAACTAAGGTACAGTGCATACGGACCTGTACGCAATCCGTAGAAGTTCCAGGGGGTCCGGTGCAAATTTTCCAAGAAAACACGCGGCGCGTGACCTGGGCACTCAAGGACCTATTTGCAAAGAAACTAAGGTTCCTGGACTATTTAATAACAAGTATTAAAAGTCCAGGGGCCTCAGTATAAATAACCCACTAAATCAAGCACATGCGCAATAACACCATTCACAAGGGTATTTCTGCAAATACTAAAAAGATAACTTCATTCAGTAACACCCTATAATATCAAGGCTAAACATGCAAATAACCCAGATAAGCACGTGTCGACGCACGTGTTCCACTACACAGGGGCATACACGTAAATACAGAAAACAACAGGGTCCATAGTGCAAATTACCAAACTAAAATAAACTATCTAAAATATTTACAGGACTACAACAAAACTACTAAGAAACTAAGGGCCTAAAGTGAAATTTACGCTTTATTACGTCGGTCGTCGGATGAGAGCCACGTGTAGATCCATCGGCTCAGATGCGCTGGGGCTAGCCCTCGACGATCGACGGTCACGACCACTCCTCCCAGGATCGAACGGTGGAGGCGGCTCCTGGCATGGACGGCTGCGATGTGAACTGGAGCTGAAGAGCGATCGGACGGCTGCGGAGGATGGAGGATGAACTGATCGCCGGTGAACTTCGCTGGGCTCGTGCTGGCACTGGAGTCCTCCTCGGAGGCCACCGATGATCGGAGAAGATGCGTGGGGGCCTCCCGCATCTAATGGCACCCTCCGATGGTGGCGAGGAGCTCTGGAGAGCTCCGACGACACTAGCGGAGGAGGAGCGGCTGCTTCAAATGGTCGAGACCCTCAAATGGCCTCGAATGGACCTGCAAAGCACAGCAACGCACTCGCGGGTCGAGGGAAAATTGCCTCGACCCTGTAAGCGGGGGTGAAGGTGGTCGGTGCGGCGGGGCATGCGAGCTCCGGCGAGGCGTCGGCGATGGAGCTCGAAGCCCAGTTCCTTTGCGAACTGGGGTGAATGAAGGGGTGGAGAAGATGCGCGGGGAGAAGGCGATCGTGATGGGCTGCTCCGATGATCGAATAGGTGGCTCGTGTGGGCGGAATCGAAGCTCGAAGGTGACAGGGCAATTTGGGTGAAATGCAAAATTAAAGAAATAGAGAGGGAGAAGGGGCTACCTACTGGATGGATTCGACTGCGGAAGAGCAGGGGGTGCTCCTGGTCCTTGCCTCGAGGACCGTCAATGTCTGAGGCTCTGGCGCTACCTCCAGGCGGCGCACGGCGGCGCAAGCTCACCAGATCAGTGGTCGAGACGTCCCCTCCTCGCTGCAACAACGCCTGGAGCGACCTGTCACTCTCGCGGAGGTGAAGGAGGTCACTGGGTGGAAAGCGAATGAGCCAAAGATGCAGGAAATGGAGGCGGAGCTCGGATTAAGTATGGGTGCAGGTCCGAGAAGAATGGATCGGGCAGGGTTCCGCGAAGCGCGGATCCCCACGCGGATACGTCGGCGAGGATCACGGATGAAAGGGGGACGATCGGAGCTCGGGGGTTGCGGGTATGGTGATCGGGTCGTGATGCAAAAATATCGAGAAGTCGGGTCGGGCGTCATCGACATGTGGGAAGTGGTCCACAGGGGGGAGTTGACCAGGGGGTCAACGTCCCCGTGGACCAATGGGGACAGGCCACGTGGAAAAGATTTGAAAATTCAAAATTAATTAGTAAATGGCCGAATCATGAAAAACTTAAAACACAAAAAATGTTTTTTTTTTTAATTTTTTTCTATTTTTTGGTGATTTTTAATTAATTTTTCAAAATAAAAATAAGGTATTTACACTAGGGTGCTATATATAGGTATATGTACAATATAGGTTTTAGATTTTTGATTTTTAATTAGTTATTTTTGTGCATTTTTATTCCCATTTTGTATTTTATTTATTTATAACATAAAATTAGGAATAAAAAGGTATTTTTATTTTATTTTTCTTATTTATATACAAGGGTGAAATAAATATATATATATACATATATATACATGGTATATGTACAAGGTTCTTTTTTATTTTTAATTTTTGTTCTTTTTATTTAATTTTTGTTTTTATGGTTTTTATTTTATTTATTTACACCATTGAATATAGAATATATACAAATTTATGTAAATTAATTTATTTATTTAAAAGGTGAAATAAATACAAGTGTGGGTTTATACATAAGGTGAATATGTACAAGGAGAGTTATTTTTGTTTTCTTTTTTAATTTTTCTATTTTTATTTTGATTTTGTATTTACAAATATATACAAATATATACAAGCCCATTTTATTTTATTTTTGGAGGAAATTATTTTTGTGATATTTACAGGTATATTTACACACATGAGCTCCCTATCTCTCTCTACTTTGGCTTTTATGCGGTCAGGCCCATGCAGAGCCCTCCCTTGGGATTAGGTTGCTCAATATTTATTCTAAATATTTCCCTCTTTTTCTTTTTAATCTTTATTCTTTTATTTTTGCAAAAAACATGCTAATTATTAGTTTTTACACCATGCATGCTTTTGGTAATTATTGTATTTACAAACATATACATGTATTTGCAAAGGTTTTTGTAGCTAAAATATAAGAATAAAGAGTGATGAATGAGTATTCATCACGTACCAAATCCCGTTGACATCCAATAACGGCTCGGGCTCATAGGTAGCTGGTGGGAGTACAACCAGAGGCTGATCCTGCTGGTAGACCACCATCTGTGTGTCTGGAGATGGTGGCGACTGGTAGTGTGGCTGCGGCTGCTGGTACAGCTCCGCCTGTACAAGATGGACCTATCTAGGCTACTAGGAGTGCTGGGACAAACTGCAGTTGCTGCTCGGATCTCCTCGCGACTGAAGACGGGGCTGAGAAGCCGTATGTGCCTCCTGGAGACACATGAGCTGTGTCTTCAAGTCGCTCAGTGTCTATGCCATCTGCTCCATCTCCGTGATACCCTGGCACTGCTTCATCTCTATAATCTCCATCTGGTCCAGCTTCTCGCTGATAATTCCCATGTCGGCGGCTGTGGACTCGGCCTGTGCGGCTGCCGCTGACGAAGTGGAAGGACCGGCGTCGACCCGTGCGATCCTCTGGTACTGCACGGTCTGTGGCTGGGGGCGTCCCTGTGTGTAGAGTCGGGTCTGGGACATCACCATATAGTTCTCGACCATCTCCTTGTAGATGGACCAGACATGATCATGATCCTTGGCGAAGTAGGACCCGCCACATGAAGCATTCACCAGGCCATGTAGCTCTGGTGTCAGCCCGCAGAAGAAGCTCTAAACTAGGTTCGGCTTCGAAATCTCATGGTGCGGGCATCTGTCTGTCAACTCACGGAACCTCTCTCATGCCTCGTGGAACTGCTCATTGGGGAGTATGGAGAAGTTGCTGATCAGGGCCCTCGTTGCGTTTGTCCGCCCGAGTGGATAATACTTGTTCAAGTACTCGGTGCGGAGCTGCTCCCAGGTGTACACAAACTTCCCCAAGTGCTTCAGCCAGGTGGCTGCTCTATCGGCCAGTGAGAAGGGGAAGGCAATCATACAGATGGTGTCCCTCGTCCACCTGTCTGTCGTGGACTGTGTTGCAGATCATCAGAAACTCCTGAAGGTGGAGATGGGGCTCCTCAGTGGCGAGCCCATGGAATCGAGGGAGGGGCTGCAAGGTGTTTGAGGGGAACTTGAAGTCCCCCACGATGGCTGGTAGTACGACCCAACGATGCGTCAAAGTTGATCCGGGGTTGTGTAACTCCCGCATCGATCTCGGCGGATCTGCGGCTGTTGCGACTGTTGCGGCTGCTGCCGCATCATCGGGTATCCTCGACCCGTCTCCTGGCTGGCGCTGGTCGCGGTCGGCTCTCATCTGCTCCATCTCACACCTCATCTCAATCATAAAGGCTCCCTGATCCCTCAAAAGCTGCTGAACTGTCTCTAGGGAGGTGATCAGGGTGGAGTTGATCGCACCCTGGTCCATGATGAATGTCTGCTCGGCTCGGGGACCTCCTGTACGATCGTCGTTGTTGCTGGCCATGGTCTCTGCAAAGGCAAAAGACCCAAACTCAGGTGCTGATAAATCTGACTGTGGTCTCTCATCTGGCACAGGTGTCTCTGGACTGGTAGAAGGGTGATCGAGGGGGAACAGGGTGGAGTCGAACTCGGGTTCAGAGAGCGGGTCTCGGCTCTCACGAACCGACCTAGATGAATAGGCGGGAGTGCGGTCAAGCGGTGCAGCCAGAGGCTGCCTAAGAGATCTCCTGCCCATCATCGTGATCTGACGATTCGGGCGGATGGGATCTGGTAACAACTATGATAAGCAAGCAATACCCCGGATTCACCTACTTAACGCGAGCTGAAGACCGTAAGAGTTCGGTCAATTATCTTGTCAGTTTTTATTAGGTGATCAAGTCAAGATAACAGAGCGATTACGTGACCTGTTGGGAATTCGATTCCCCCAGGAGATTGTCCCGGTCCCGAACTAGATCTTTCCCAGCCAGTACAAGCTGCGGACCGTTTACCGGCTACCTGATCGACTCTCTCTGTTAAGGATATCGCGGCCCGCTTTACCAGAGACCGGAGTGATCCTCACTGGAGAACGACTAGCTCAGAAGCAGTAGTCTGAAAGGGGTCCAGATATGGCTCTATCCTAGGGTGCGGGTCACTCTCTCGCACATGCAAACCAGACAAGGAGGGGGTTCTCTCCCCAAGATAAATTTTTCTGGTGAGTGTCTTTTAGGGTCAAGTAGAGTTAGCAGTCCCAATTTTATGGTTTGAATTTTTAGGTGTTTTTCAATAACAAACAACCGTCTAACGAATTTTTCATTTCTCCTGGTTATTTAAGTCCAAAAATGGGGGGAGAAGCCGAAAAAACCGATGCACGTGAAATCAATGATGCATGCACGAGATAGAAGATGTACCTGACTCTAGCAGTATACATGCAATATGATCTGCTCATAATTGAAAGACAGAAATAAAACTACCTAAATGATGCAAGTGGAAATCCGAGCCCTAACAAGCAGTTCTACTCGAAAGAACAATGGCTAAGTGGTCAATCAAGAGGGGTCAGTGTCCGGTCTCGGATGCCGATCGGTGCCCGCTACAACGGGTCCTGCCAATGCTGTATACGACCTCTAGCGACGCGTGACCCCTCAGGTGACCAAACAGTCTTTTTATTAAGTTTTTATTTTGGTCCAATTATCGGTCTATAGGTACATGCAAAGTTATTAAGTGTTTGGACCCTACTATTTACAGTGCAATCAAGCAAAAATCCTAGGCTAGGGGTTGAAATCCGCGAGAAACAGTAAGGCAGTAAATAAACGACAAAACCGCAAGAAAAACCGCGAAAAATCGAGGGGTCCCCCGAGCACACCGGTGCTCGGCGAAACAGACCCCGAGAGTCTAAGTGTCCAAGGTCCTGTCCTGTCCCTGTATTATTACAACAGTTCAAATAAGCAGGAAATAAACCTAAACTAATCTAAATTAATCTCGCACTCCAGCTGCCTCCTCACGCTCTCCTGCGGCTCCGTGTAGAAGGGAGCCGCCTCCGATTCTTGCGATTGTGTCGACTCCTCGAGAGGAGCTGCCTCGGTCCTCGGGCCCTCGCAAGTAAACAATAAGAGTGTGATCAGACCAGATAAACAAGCAAGTAAAATGAAAAAGGGTATATGTGCAAAAATGTGAAATAAAAGTAAACACTCAAAACAACCAAAAACCAAAGTAAAAGAAAATAAAATAAAATGAAAATCAAAGAAAAACAAAAGGCCGCAAAAAGCCACGGATGAAGAAAAAGCCACGAAAAGCCGCGAAAATCAAAAGAAAATAAAATTGAAGAACAATGCGACGACTAAGTCGTGCTCCTATGCAACAACGCCATTCTGATGAGCCGAAAAAAATCACCAAGACACAGGTGAATATAATAGATCAAGGGTCGTTGTGACCCGGATCTCGAAGATCAATCGGTCAATAAGAAAAATAAAGAGCAGACAACCGATCAAACAGATAAAATCAAAGAAAACCAAAATAGTGGCCGTAGCTATGAGATTAGCCTAGTGTAGCACCCATGGTCGGACTCAGGGAGCACGAGTTGGCCTTGCGGCCTACAAAATAGTACAAAAGCAAATAAAACAAAAACAGATATTTTTGGTGATTTTTAAATATTTTATAATTTTTTATTTTTAATAATAAGGAAAATAATAAAAAGACAAAAACAATCATAATCAACAAATTATTTAAACACTCTAAAAACCTCAAAAAATTCAAACAAAAATATTTTTATGTTTTTTAGGTTTTTTACTGTTTTTGGTGAATTTTGAGATTTTTATAATTTTATGTGATTTTCTAAAAATCAAAAAAGGTAAAATCAGTATGCTACTGTCCAATCAGGCTTGAAAGGGCCATGAAAAATATCAAATGGTCCTGTAAAAGCCTGGAGGTATTTTTTATGAAAAATAGAAATAATAAAGAAAATTCAGAAGAACAGTTTGTAATTTTTTGGTTTTTCTATATTTTTTTAGAATTTTTATAAGTTTTTAAATGTTTTGTAATTTTTAAGATTTTAACAAGTCTAAAAAGAATAAAAAATGCACAGAAAATAAAACACAACAAAACTAACAAAATCTAATTTTTTAAAATTTTTAAAAGGGTTTTAATATTTTTTTATGAATTTCTAATCTGGACAGAAGGAAAAACATAGATTTTTGAATTTTTAAAAATAGAAAAATGCTCAAAAATGTACTCAAAAATTAGGAAAATTTTTAAACAGTGGTAGGAGCCACGTTTCCAAATTTCACGCAATTTGGGTTAAGTTTGATATTTTATTTAAATCAAAAAGAGGCACATAGTGCACAGGGACCTATGTGTCATAAAAACATGTTCGGGGGCCAAACAATAACACGGCAGAAAAGTGTGGGGGCCCTCGTGAAAAAATCCCAATAACTCACGCGCAAGGCACGTGGTCCAGGCATGTAGGGACCTACTTGCAATTCCTATTTTAAAACATGCAAACAATAACACACAAGAACTGCAGGGTATATATTGCAAAAAATCCAAGTCCTCACGTGTCGAAGCACGTGGTCCACACTCACAGGGACTGATATGCAAATACATTAAACATCCAGGTCCTCTATGCAATTTAACCAAAATAAAAACAACTATATCTGCTATTTACAGGACTAAATAAGAAATGCAAAAACAGGAGGGGCCTAAGTATAAATAACCCCTTATTATCGGACGGTTGAGGGTGTGCCACATGGAAGATCGGACGACTGCTAGGCGAGGGCACCCCTTCGTTGGATCGAATGGTGAGGAGGAGGCCACGTGGATGATCGGATGGCTCTGGTGTGGGCTCACCTCTCCTCTGCAATGGACGCTCCAGATGAGGTCCGGACAAGGATCTGACGGCTGCTCACTCCTCGCGGATGGACGGTCGTGATTAGAACTGGGCGGAGAAGCACGATCGGTCGGTGACAGAGGATCCTTCAAGAACAGGTAGCCGGCGACTTTCGCCGGCCTAATGAGCGCGTTGAGGTCCTCCTTTGCTGCTGTTGGGATAGGGACGAGATCCGCAGCTGATGAGCCCCTCCGATGAGGCCGGAAAGCTCCGAGGAGCTCCAACGACGCAGATGGAGCTGACCTCCTGTGCTCGAGCTGTAGACCTCCAGATGAGGTCTCTTCGACCTGAAAAACAACACAGAAGGCACGCTGGGTCGAGGGCAAAGTGCCTAGACCCTGTAAGAGGTGGAATGGGTGCGTGGGTGAGTCGCGGCGAGGACCTCCGGCGAGGCAACGGCGAGGGAGGTCGAGCCTTGGCTCCGGGGCGAGCCAAGGTGAACGAGCGGGTGAAGAATGTGAGGAGAGGTCTCGTGAAGATGATGGCATCGTCCGATAATTGAATCGATGAGTGGGGTGATGTGAATTGATCGGAGACGGCGGGAGACCGATTTGGGCATAATGGGAAATTAGATGAAATGAAGGGGATTCAAGGTTACCTGATGAGTGGAATCGACTGGGGGCGAGCTAAAGCAGCTCTGGGTCGTTGCCTCGAGGGTCGTCGGGGTCCCGAGGCTCGGGCACAGCTCACGGCGGCGCACGGCGGTCAGATGTCGCCTGATTAGTGGAGGAGGGCTCCTCTCCTCTCTTCGACACCACCCTCGCACTGCTGTCACTCAGGGGAAGGGGATGGAGGTCCTGGGACGAAGGAGTAGCGCCAAAGATGGCGTGAAATGGCGGCCGGAGTTCAGCTATATACATGTGAAGATCCGTCAAAGAATGGGTCGGTGAAGCACGGTGATGCACGGATCCCTAGGGCAGGTGTCGGGCGTGAATCACGGGTGTTTCCTGCAAGATCGGAGCCTGGGGTTTAGGTGGGAGGTAGTCGGATCATCGCTCAAAAATTAGGCGAAGTCGGGTCATATGCGAGATCCGCGGGGGAAATGGTATGTGGGGGGGGGGGGCGTTGACCGGGGGTCAACACCCCCCGTGGACCAATAGGAATCCATCATTCAATAATTATTTGGAAATTAAATAAAAAATAATAAATGACCGAATTTCGAAAAAGTTAAAACATGAAAAATGTTTCTTTATTTTTAAATTATTTTTTAGTGATTTTTATTTATTTTTTTTGAAATATAATTTAGGTATTTACAAAGTATTATTATTATATACAGGTATATACATGTGTATTTTTTATTTTTGATTTTTAATTATTTATTTTTGTACATTTTATTCCTATTTTATATTTTATTTATTTTTAGAATAAAATGTGGATTAATAGGGTATTTTTATTTTATTTTTATTAATTATTTACAAGGGTGAAATAAATACTTTTATTTATATACATACATGGTACATGTACAAGGTGGACTTTGATTTTTATTTTATTTCTTTTTATTTTATTTTCATTTTTCTAATTTTTATTTTATTTATTTACATCATGAAATATGGAATATATACATATTTTTATGTAATTTTAATTATTTATTTACAAGGTGATAATAAATAGGTGAGTGGTTCTATGTACATGGTTTATGTACAATGAAGAAGGAAATTTTATTTCTTTTTAGTTTTCTTTTACTTTTTCCATTTTTATTTTGATTTTATATTTACAAATATATACAAATAAATACACACCCATTTTATTTTTATTTAGAGGAAAATATTTTTATTTATAAACATAGGTATATGTACACAAATATGAGCTTCCATATCTCTCTCTACTTGGGTTCTTTTGCGGTCAGGCCCATGCTGAGCCCTCCCTTGGGATTAGGTCGCTCAATATTTATTCTAAATATCTCCCTCTTTTTCTTTTGTTTCTTTATTCTTTTATTTATGCACAAAAACATGCTAATTATGCATATTTACACAATGCATGCAATATGATAATTATTGCTATTTACAAATATCTACATGTGTTTTGCATAGGTTTTGTAGCTAAAATAAAAGAACAAAAAGTGATGAATGGGTATTCATCACTACCCCCATCAGATATCAAAACTTTTGGCACCTTGAACCTAGCAATAATATGGTCTCTCACAAACTTACAGACAGTCTTGTTGTCTGCGGTTCGGGTTGGGATAGCCTCCACCCACCTAGATAGATAGTCAACCACCAACAATATGTACTCATGTCCTTGGCTGTTGGGTAAGGGACCCATAAAATCTATGCCCCATGCATAAAAAACATCACAAATAATCACCGACTGCATGGGCATCTCATCTTTCTGTCCAACTGTCCCTCCCATCCTTTGACCGATCGGGCACGACCGTACAAAACCAATAGCATCTCAAAATAAGGTCGGCTAATACAATCCACATTGAAGAACTTTGTGAGCGGTTCTCTTTCCTGAATGGTGTCCTCCAGCCTCAAGTGAATGACAATATGTGAGGACACTCTGGTACTCCTCCTGAGGAATACACCTTCTCCAAACACAATCCGGTCCTTCGAAGAAAAGGAAAGGATCGCCCCAGTGGTATCTCCTCGAATCCGACTTCAGTCGATCAATGCTGCTCCTAGTCCAACCATGGGGAACCTGCTTGGAGAAAAGATAGTTCACCATGTTGGCATACCACGGAAGTAAGTCAATAACACAAATTGACTTGTCTGGGAAGGTCTCTCTAATCCGCTCATAATCAGGAGAATCTTTAAGTTCAATCCGAGAAAGGTGATCAGCCACAACATTCTTCACTCTAGGTTTATCTTTTATCTCCAAATCAAATTCCCAGAGAAGTAAAATCCACCTAAGAAGACGTGCCTTCGTGTCCTTCTTTTCCATTAAATATCGAATGGCTGTGTGATCAGTGCAGATTGTCACCTTAGAACCCAAAATATATGACCTGAACTTCTCGGGGGACCATACTACAGCGAGCATTTCCTTTTCAGTCACTGTATAATTCTTTTGTGTAGGATCTAATACTTTGCTCGCGTAGTGGATTGCAAACAGGATCCCCTCTCGTCGTTGTCCTAACACATCCCCTATAGTGAAATCTGAAGCGTCAGTCATGATCTCAAAGGGGAGAGACCAGTCAGGAGCTTGAAGGATAGGTGATTAAGCTGAAGATCAAAGGTCTTAAGTTCCACACAAAGCGGGAACTCAGTCGCCGAGCCGACCGCACAAAATCCGGATTAAATCAACAATTAACCCACAACAAGAATCAGACAATGAAAAGCGGTGCGGAGTTAAAATTTATTATAACTCTACAACAAAAATGTGTATAGGTGCAAGTATGTGTAGAGTGTCGAACACAGGGAACAAGCAGGATAGGTCGAGCAATCAATGCTCAAAATGAAAGTGATCAAATGCCTACAAATGTGCTATTTTTGTGGGGTTTTAATTTTTAAAATTTTTTATTTAATTTTTGATTTTTTATTTTTATATTTGATTTTTAATTTTCTGGTTTTTTATTTTCTTTTTATATTATATATATTTTTTATATTTTCTTTTAAATAATAAAGTAGATACACAATAAAGAAAAGAGATATAATATATATAGAAAAATAGGTAAAAATAAGAAAAAAATCAGGAAATGAAATCTTTTTGGGCTTTTTTTATTTTTCTGATGTTTTTATAATTTTTCTAGATCTTTCCTAATTTTTTTTATATTTTTAAAAACAAAAATACTGAAAATAATGAATAAAGTAAAAGGTTGAAACTAAAATGAGGATGAAAAATATCCAACAGAGTCCAAAATTCCTCAAACTAATTTTAAATTAAAGATAATAAAACAGAGAAAATTCAGAGATAAAAAATAGACTTTTAGGATTTTTTGGAATTTTTAAGATTTTTATGGAGTTTTTAAGGGTTTTGCTATTTTTAGGGGTTTCCTTTTGTATTTTTTTATGATTTTTGGATTGAAGTTAAAACACACAGAAACAAACACAATACAATTTTTTTGAATTTATCGAAGGGTTTTTATAATTTTTATGTATTTTCTAATGTAGACAGTAAAGAAAATGCATGTTTTTGAATTTATATAAATATGAAAATGCAATAAAAATGCAAAGTAAAAATATAACGTGAAAGAGCAACAAAACATGAAGCTATGGTATTTTTTGGGAATTTTTACGATTTTATAGATGCATGAAATAAATGCAAACAACAAAGAGAAAAATCAACACCAGGAAGGGCATTTATGTAAATATCCAGAACTGTAGGGGCCACAGTGCAATTTTTCCGCAAAATCAATAACTAATTAACAAATTTCCAAGACCAATCACAAATAGCCAAATATGCAAGGGTACAACTGCAAAAGTCCCACCTACGCATGTGGTACTCACGCGCATGGGGACGATCTAAAAGCAAATCACAAAAACCCAAGGGGCTACTTTGCAAAATATCAAAAAATATTACACTTAATAAACTATTTCCTGGACCAGAACGAAATAACAAGACCCGCAGGGGTGTCCCCGCAAAATGTCCACCACCCCACGTGCACGGGTCACATGAGGTGACGTAGACAGGGACTTGCTAACAAATTTGAAAAGTTCGGGGGCTTAATCGTAAATGTTACAAAACTTTTAAACAGTAGATGAAATATTTAATACTAATAAATAAATAAATTAGGAGGGTGGCTAAGCAAAATACCCCTCCAAGGCACGGATCAAACGGTGGATAGCAGCTCACTTATGCCACGTGTCATGATCCTGATGGTCGGTACGGGTTCGCTGATGACGGCTGGGATTAGATCCCAAGGGAAGATTGTACGGTGCTGGAACGACGCGACCCAACGACAGCTGTGCACCTGGGAGAACGCCCTTGATCGAACGGCTGAAGGATGATGACGAAGAACGGGGAAGAATGCAGTGGTGAGCGAACTTCCCCGGCCTCGTAGCGCCTCCTCCGCGGCGTATGGAGTTCCAAAACGGGCTGCTGTAGTTCTTGCAGGTCTGCTCCAGGTCCTGGGGCTCTCAAAATGGTTGGAGTCGCTTTGTAGTGTAGGCATGAGGGCGGCGGAGCTCATCCCTTCCAGATAAACCTCCAGCGAACGGGAAAATGAGCCCCAGGTTCTTCTAGCATTCCTGACCTGCAAGAGAAAGTTAAGGGCGACTGCGGGCAAAATGCCGCAACCTATCAGTGGGCAAAAAATAACGGAGAACAGCGAGAGGGAGGCTCGTCGGAGCAAGCTCCGGCGAGGGGGTGGCGTGTGGTGATTGGTTGAGTATGGATCGAAATGGAAGGTGGTAATCTAATCCTAAGGCTAAGGCGAATCTAAATATGCAAGAAAAAGAAATAAAAACGAATCTCAAGGCTGATATGCCCGAGATGGACCTCACGGCCAAGCTTGGCCAGAGATGGTTGGTGGAGCCGCCTTCAAGGCTTCGTCGTACCTCAACGGGGTTGTGGGGACTCCCCTGTCACCGGAGTCAACCCAGATCGCTCCCCGGATGTCTAAGCATGCCTAAGAAAGTGTTCAAAGATCAATGGAGGTTTGGGCTGGTTTTTGAATGAGTGACGGACGTGGCTCGAAGATCGACGAATCTGGAGCGGGTCAACGATGCAAGGATCAAGAAGAACCATAGGCGTGAATACTTGATATATGGTGAACAAAAGTTGTGAAGGATCCATCACGAGAAGATGAAAGGATACACCTCGAAAAAATCGTGAAGAGAAACGAAAAATGAGGTCTCTGACGAAGGGCAGGTGCTGGGTTAGAGAGTTGACCGCAGGTCAACTCTCCAGCCCTCCTGGTTGGTCCACGTGGACCAACCAGGAAAAAGCCTGGAAAAATATTCGTAAAATCAATTAAAAATAGAAAACGAATTATTAATTTTTTATTATTAAATAAAAAATATTTCTTATTTCCTGAATTATTTTATTCTGATTTTTATTTATTTTTTAGAGGTATAAAAATACGAGTTGCCTTTTAAGGCTATGTATAGGTATATACATCTATATATTTTATTATTTTATTTTTTTATATATTTAATTTTATTATTTTTGTTTATTATTTTATAAATTTATAACTCATTTTTATAAACTTAAATATATTTTTTATTTATTTTTCTGATGTATTTTGTACAAGTAAATAAATAGATATATAATTTACATAGGTATAGACATAGGTAATTCATCTATGTGTTGTGTTCAAGTATTTTATTTTTATGTTCTCTTTATATTTTTATTCATGTTTTAATATATACGTATATTATAAATAATATTTACAAAATTATAAAAATTATAAAAATAACGAATAATAAATAAAATGAATATTTTAATATGTACAAGTATAATAAGGAGTCCAAAACTCAACTTTCAAACCGTAGCTCCGTAAAATACGAAACCACCTTCATTAAATAGCTTATTAAAAATTATATACAATTAAAGTGATTTTGATGCATTTCGAGTTTTTATTTGAGAGATACAGGTCTGGGAAGTTGGGATTCTGGAATTTTATTTAGGTCATAACTTTTTACCTGTATAATATTTTTGAGTGAAATTAATTTTGTATTTTTCTATATTTAATTATCTACAACTTTCATGTACAAAATTCCTTTATTTGAAGTATAAAAAGTGGAACCAAAAATAGGTCCCAAAATGAATATAGAATGAATTAAATAAAAGGGATTTTTATTGTATATTGGCCCTTATCTCCCCCTACTTTATTCCTTGTCGACCTATTCATCTAGATGCCTAGCTATCGGGGTTTCGGGTCATAAAGTATTTACAATATTTTATTCATTTTCTTTTCTTTTCTTTATTCTATAATTTTGTCATTAAAAACAGTATTTTATACAGTATTTACATACACATGCATGAATGCTAAAATGCAGGAATTAAGGGTATTTACAAGCATTTGCCAGGGTTTTTGAGGCCAAAATGATAGAATAAAGATGATGAATTGTGGATTCATCAATAGGTGAAGCACAAATCTTCCTCTTAAAGAGCTCAAAGGCCTCCAGACACCTGTGATCTACAACGAACTCTGTGTCTTTCCCTAAGAGCTCAGTCAGTGGGCGGGCGATCTTAGAAAAATCATGAATAAATCTCCTATAGAATCCAACATGCCCTAGAAATGACCGCACTGACTTCACATTGGTAGGTGGATCGAGTTTTTTGATCACCTCCACCTTGGCACGGTCAACCTCCATTCCCCTTTTGGAGATGACATGCCCCAACACGATACCCTCCGTCACCATAAAGTGACCCTTCTCCCAGGAGAGTACCAGATTCATCTCTCTACTCCTCATGAGGACTCGGTCCAAGTGCGCTAAACATGTATCAAAAGAATCAACATGGACCGAGAAGTCATCCATGAACACTTCCAGGAAATCTCCCACCATCTCGGCAAATATGACGATCATGCACCGCTGAAATGTGCCCGGAGCATTGCAGAGCCCGAATGGCATGCGCCTGAAAGCATAAGTGCCGAATGGACATGTGAATGTGGTTTTTTCCTAGTCCTCAGGGGCTATGGCCACTGATGAATACCCATTCATCACTCTTTATTATTTTATTTTAGTTACAAAACCTTTGACAAACACATGTATATTCTTGTAAATACAAATAATTATCAAATTGCATGCATTGTGTAAAAATTAATAATTAGCATGTTTTTGTGCATAAATAAAAGAATAAAGAGATAAAATAAAAAGAGGGAGATATTAGAATAAATATTGAGCGACCTAATCCCAAGGGAGGGCTCAGCATGGGCCTGACCGCATAAAATCCAAAGTAGAGGGAGATAAGGAAGCTCATGTGTGTAAATATACCTATAAATAAATAAAAATATTTTCGTCAAAATAAAAATAAAAATGGGTTGGTATTTATATGTTTATATTTGTAAATATAAAATTAAAATAAAAATGAGAAAAACAAAAGAAAATCAAAAAGAAAATGAATTCCCCTTCCTCATTGTATATACACCTTGTATATAGAACCCTTGATCTATTTATTTATTCCTATAAATAAATAAATTAAAATCCAATAAAAATTGTACATATTCTAGATGTCATCATGTAAATAAATAAATTAAAAGTTACAAAAACAAAAATAAAATAAAAATCAAAATAAATACTGTATATATACCATGTCTATAGATGTATATAAGTATTTATTTAACCCTTGTAATTAAACAATAAAAATAAAATAAAAATACCAAAACATTCCAAATTTTATCTTGTAAATAAATAAAATATAAAATTGGAATAAAAATGTATAAAAATAAATAATTAAAAATCAAAATTAAAAATACAATATTGTATATACCTATGTATATAATACTAATATTGTAAATACCTATTTTTTTATAGCAAAAAAATTAATAAAAATCACAAAAAATAGTTTATAAATAAATATTTTTCATGTTTTGAGTTTTTCTTAATTCGGCCATTTACTATTTTATTTTAATTTCTAAATCTTTATGATGTGGCCATGCCTCATTGGTCCACGAGGGATGTTGACCCCCCGGTCAACTCCCCCCCCCGGACCACTGACTTGCGGATCTGCGCCCGACCTGCCATTTCTCCCATTTATTGCGTCATGATCCGACCACCAAACCTCGAAACCTCGGGCTCCGTTTGTTCCCTGATCGATCTAGATCCACGCCCGGGGTGGGTTTTGGGGATCCACACTCCGATCGAGTCACCCGACTCCCATCTTCTCGGACCCCTAGCCACTTAAATGCTCATCTCCGCCGCACGATTCTAGCATCTTTGGCTCCGCATTCTTCTTCCCAGGACCTCCATTGCTCTCGCCTGAGTGACAGCGAGCTGAGGGTAGTGTCGCAGTGAGGAGAGAGTGCCCGGTCATCGATCCGACGACCTAGCGCCACCGTGCGCCGCCCCTTGCGTGGTGCTCGAGCCTCGGGCATCGACGGCCTTCGAGGCAAGGACCTAGAGCTTCAGCAGCTCAACCACAGTCGACCTCGACCATCTGGTACGTTCGATTCTTCCTATCTTTCACCAATTTTAGTTTACGCCCAAATCGCCCGTTTGCTGACGACCATTGATCCCGACCATGCCAGTCACCTTCTCGATCATCGGAATCGACCCTCACGTTCACGAGCCTCCTCTGCATCTTCTACACCCACTCGCACCCCCTGATTCGCCCCAGAGTAGGGTCTTCGAACTCCTTCGCCGTCGCTTCGCCGGAGTTCGACCACCACGACGCACCGACCCCCCACTTCGCTCCTAACCGGGTCGAGGCACTTTGCCCTCGACCCAGTAGTTGTTCTATGCCATTTTGCAGGTCTGAGGAGGACCATCTGAGGTCCTCCACATTCAGCACAGGAGCTTACGCTCCTCCGTCGTCGCTGGATCTCTTCGGAGCATCCCAGCGTCATCGGAGGAGACTGACCGACGCTGGGAGACCTTGGCGATCATCTTCCACCTATCAGCAGCCCGCGAGGAGGTCCAGCGCGCTCACATTCCTCCGACGAAGTTCAACGGCGAGGAGTTCCTCCAGGACCCTCCTCTGCTGTCTGTTCACCCCCGGAGTGCTAGATTTGATCTGGACCGTTCGTTGATACGAAGAGGCGCCCCACACCCACCACCGTCTGATCAGCACGTGGCGCCATCTTCACCGTCCGTTGCAGAGGAGAGGCGAGCCTCGCCCACAGACATCCGATCAGATACGTGGCGAGCCCTCCACCGTTGGATCGGAGCCGAGGGCCCCTTTGTTCAGCTGCAACGCGCCTCAGCCACACGATCATCCACGTGGCGCGCCTCTGGCCCTCGGATCAGAATAAGGGGTAATTTCCCTTAGGCCCTCTGTCTTTTAGTTTTTAGCGTTTAGTCTAGTAAATATTTTATAGTGTTTATTTTAGTTTGGAACATTTGTACTTAGGACCTTGTCGTTTCTGATATTTGCATTTCTACCCCTGTACATTGTGGACACGTGCATCGACACGTGATATCTTGGAGAAATTGCATATTGTGGCCTGTAGTTTCTAGTTGTTATGAAATGAAAAATATTTTTGGTTAATTGCATTTATGCCCCTGTGAGTGGTTTATTTCTGCATGTGCCGAATTTAGTGGGATTTTGCAACTTAGCCCCTGGACTTTTAGCACCTATTGCTAATAGGTCCAGGGACTTAAATTAATTGCATATTGGTCCCAGAGTGCCCAGAACACGTGCGTGGCGCGTGGGAACCTGGGATTTTTACACCTGGACCCCCTGGACTTCTATTTTTTACTTTTAGGCCCCTGGAAGGTATTTTTATTACGATCAGGTCCCTGTGCACTGTAGGCTCTTGGTTGTTTTAGATAAAATATCAAATCTCATCCAAATCAAAGTGAAAATTTGACACGTGGCTCCTGCCACTGTGTAAAATTTTCACTGATTTTTAAAATTTTTGGAGCCCTTTTGGTATTTTTAAAAATTCGAAAACCATTGTTTTTCTATGTGTTCATCTTGAAAATCCAAAAAAAATATTAAAACATTTTCAAAAATTCTAAAAAAATTCATATTTTGTTTGTTTTAGTGTGCTTGATTTCCTGACAAATTTTGGTCATTTTGAATCTATAAAAAATATAAAAATTGAAAAACATTGAAAATATCATAAAAATTCTAAAAAATCATAGAAAAACCAAACATTAATAATTCTTTTTCCTGATTATTCCTTTTTATTCATACTTCACAGGAAAAATACCTCCATGCTCTTTTGAGACCATTATATATTTTATTTTGGTCTTAAGAGCTTGGCTGGAAAGTGTTTTTGCATTTCAGCCTTCTTTTATTTTTATAAAATTCTATAAAAATCAAAAATTACCAAAAATTAACCAAAAACAGTAAAAAATCCATAAAATCTAAAAACATTTTTGTTTGATTTTTTGAGCATATTTGAGTAGTTAAATAATTGTTGATAGTTGCTCGTTTTTATTGTTTTCCTATTTTCTTTATAGTTAAAAATTCCAAAAAAATATAAAAATATTAAAAATCCACCAAAAAATGCTTGTTTATATTTATTTGATTTTTGACTACTTCGTAGGCCACAAGGCCATTACGTGCTCCCTGAGTTCGACCCTGGTCGCTATACCAGGCTAATCCAATAGCCAGAGCCACTATTTATTTTGATTGATTTTTGTCTTTGTTTGGTGGTCTTCCCTTACACTTTCCTTGTTGACTGAAGTATCTCCTAGATCCGGGTCACAACGACCCTTGATCTATTTTATTCACCGGAGTCTCGGTGATTTTTCGATCATCAGAATGGCGTTGTTGCCGGGGAGCACGGCTTAATAGTCCATTTTATTTTCCTTTAGGCTTTGTTGTTGTTGTATTTTTGTTTTCCTTTTCGCGGCTTCTGCGGCTTTTTATTTTTCCTTTTATTTTTGTTTTATTTTATTTTATTTTATTTTTGTTTTTGTTTATTTTTGCTTGTTTATTTTCATTTTTATTTTTGCACATATATCCCTGTTTATTTTATTTGCTTTATCTGTTTTATTTTATCTGGCTTGACACACTTTTCTGTTTTCTTGCGAGGGTCTGAGGATTAAGGCGGCAACTTTCGAGGAGTCGGAGCAACCGCGGTGATCGGAGGCGGCTCCCTTCTGCACGGAGCCGCAGGAGAGCGCGAGGAAGTAGTTGAGTGTGGGAGGAGTAGATTAGAGTAGATTAGATTTATTATTTGAATAATTGTTGTAATAATACAGGGACAGGACTCTCTCTTGGACTTAGACACTTTCGGGGTCTGTTTTGCCGAGCACCGGTGTGCTCGGGGGACCCCTTAGTTTTCTTCGTGGCTTTTTACGTGGTTTTATTTTCTTTACTGCTTATTCGGTTTCTCGTGGATTTTCGAGCCCCTAGCCTTAGGATTTTCTGCTTGATTGTGACATAATTAGTAGGATCCAATCACCCTAATATATCTACCTGCACCTATAGATCGGTAATTGGACCTATAATAAAAAGATTAATAAAATAGCCAACTCACTACCTTCGAGCCTACGTGCCGCAGCCCACCCTGCCAAGCACTGCTCCTGAACTCGATTTGTCGGGAGGAGGAGGGGTGGACCGAGACCGGACTCTTTGGATTGGAGGCTGGTGGTCGACTAGCCGTTCTTTCGAGTAGACCTGTTGTTTAGGACTTGGTTTTCCGCCTGCACCATTTAGGTAGTTTATTTTCTGTCTTTAAATTATGCACGGATCATTTTGCATGTAGACTGCTGGAGTCAGGTACGCATCTCTTACTCTGCATGCATCATTGATTTCATCGCGCATCGGCTTTTTCGACTTCTCCCCCCTGATTTTTGGACTTAATAACCAGGATAACCTAAAAATTTGTTAAGCGAATTCTTTTTATTTGAAAAATACCTAAAAAGAAAAACAATAAAATTTGGGACTGCTAACTCTATCGACCCTAAAAGACGATCACCGAAAAATTTGTCTTGGGGAGAGCAACCCCCTCATTGTCTGGTTTGCTTGCGCGAGAGAGTGACCCGCACACTAGGTAGAGCCCTCCGATATTTTTCTCGACTGATTACCGGCTATTTCTGTACGGGACAATCGGTTGAGAAAATATCGGGTTACCCAACAGGTCACGCTAATCGCTCTGCTATCCTGACTGATCACCTAATAAAATTGACAAGATAATTGACCGAGCCTTTACGGTCTTCAGCTCGCATTGCGTTGGTGAATCGGGGGTTTGCTTGTGATCATAGTTGTTACCTGATCTCATCCGCCCAACTCGCCAGATCAAGATGATGGGCAGAAGGTCTCTTAGGCAGCCTCTAGCTGCACCGCTTTCCATCACTTCTGCCCGCTCATCTAGGTTGGTTTGCGAGAGCCGAGACCCGCTCTCCGAACCCGAGTTCGACTCCACCCTGTTCCCCCTCGACCCCCTTCTTCTGAGTCCGAGATACCAGTGCTAGAGGAGAGACTGTCAGATTTATCGGCACCTGAGTTTGGATGCTTTGATTTTGCAGAGACTATGGCCGGCAGTAGTGATGATCGCACCAGAGGGCCCCAGCTTGAGCAAACATTCATTATGGACCAGGTTGCAATCAACTCCACGTGATCGCCTCCCTCGAGATAGTTCAGCAGCAGTTGAGGGATCAGGGAGCATTTATGATTGAGATGAGGCGTGAGATGGAGCAGTTGAGAGCCGCTCGCGACCAGCGCGAGCCCGGAGACGGGCCGAGGATACCAGACCATGCGACAGCCGCCGCAGCAGCTGATCCACCGAGACCGATGCGGGAGTTACACAACCTCGGATCGACCTTGATGCATCACTGGGTAGTACTTCCAGCCATCGTGGGGGACTTCAAGTTCCCCCCGAACACTTTGCAGCTCCTCCCCCAGTTCCATGGGCTCACCACAGAGGAGCCCCATCTCCATCTTCAGGAGTTCTTGATGATCTGCAGCACAGTCCACGACCGTCAGGTGGACCAGGATACCATGCGGATGATTGCCTTCCCCTTATCCTTAGCAAACAGAACAACCACCTGGCTGAAGCACTTGGGGAAGTTCCTCTACACCTGGGAGCAGCTCCGCACAGAGTACTTGCATAAGTACTATCCACTCGGGCAGACGAACGCCGCTAGAGCCCTGATCGGCAACTTCTCCATGCTCCCCAACGGGCAGTTCCACGAGGCATGGGAGAGGTTCCGTGAGCTGACCGACAGATGCCTGCACCATGACATTTCGAAGCCTAACCTTGTTCAGAACTTCTTCAGCGGGCTGACACCAGAGCTTCAGGGCTTGGTGAATGCTTCTTGTGGCGGGTCCTATTTTGCCAAGGATCACGATCAGATCTGGGCCATCTACGAGGAGATGGTCGAGAACTACATGGTGATGTCCCAGACCAGGTTGTACACACAGGGACGCCAGCAGCCACAGACCATGCATTACCAGAGGATAGCACGAGTTGACGCCGGTCCATACAGTTCGTCAGCGACAGCAGCACAGGCCGAGAGTTCAGCCGCAGACATTGGGATCATCAACGAGAAGCGGACCGGATGGAGATCATTGAGAAGAAGCAGTGTCAGGGCATCACGCAGATGGAGCAGATGGCACAGACTCTGAGTGACCTGAAGACACAACTCATGTGTCTCCAGGAGGCACACACGGCTTCACAGCCTCGTCTTCAGGCACGAGGCGATCCGAGTAGTAGCAACAGCTTGTCCCAGCGCTCCAGCCCCCACCAGCAGCCTAGACAGGTCCATCTTATACAGGCGGAGCCGTACCAGCAGCCGCAGCTTACTTACCAGGCACCACCATCCACTGACACTCAGATGGTGGTATACCAGCCGGATCAGCCTCTGGCAGTGCTCCCGCCACCCCAGTATGATTCAGAGCCGTTAATGGATGTCAACGGGATTTGGTATGACCGCCCCATCCCGGTATCTGACGAGACCATCCTGGATTCCGTTGGACGGCCGGAGGTGCCCAGCCGTAGCAACAGCCGTCAGGACAGGGTGGCCAGTACAGCCATCAGAGGGATCACAAGCAGCAGCAGCCCTCAGCATACACTCAGCAGCAGCAGCAGTCACAGACGTATGGTCCTCGTCCCTATCAGCAGGGACAGTCTTGGAGGCGTGATCAGCCTCATCAGCCGCAGCATCATCCACAGTCTTACCCTCTCACCCACAGTAGCAGCAGCAGCCTCACTTCCAGAGAGGCTACCCGTCAGGTTCTCATGGGCCATCCTATGAGAAACCCGCCTTGGATGACATAGCCTGCCTTCTTACAGATCAGCAGGCTACATTCCGACGGGAGATGGATGAGTTCCGCCAGGAGATGCGAGACATAGTGAGAGGGAAGGCCGCCATCCCTACCCAGATAGAGCCCAATCCGAACAACCTCAAGAGGAAATCTGAGCAGGTAGTTTGTACTGAGTATGCCACTCCTAGTGATACATTTGGAGATATGTCTGCATATTTGTTTGATACTGATTTTGTCACACTTAGGAGTGGTAGGATGCCAGCAGGGCAGCGACTCATCTGAGCGACACCAGAGGTTACTCCCAGAGCGCCCGACGAGGAGGAGAGCGGTACTGAGGCTGCTAGAGATGATGACGGTGGTACTGATGCCACCACGGATGTTGATCCCACTGACGGTACTGAGTCCGTCGTTTCACCAGTTGCAGGAGGTGGTACTGAGGCCACCCATGTCGCTGAGCCAGAGCGCGGTACTGAGGTCGCGAGTCTTTCCAGCCGAGGGTGGTGCTGATACCACCGTGTCTTCTGAGAGTCCTGTAGTTTTTCCTTTTATTGATGTATCTCGGAACACTTCTGGAAATAAAGGAAAGGGTTTGTTTTCTTCTGGTCCACTGTGGTGCTTGATGTATGTGTGGATCCTGCCGTCGAGCAGCTCAGACCCGTTCCTAGTCCTTCATCTGAGAAGGACCCTGTGATTCCCTTCCCTAGAGCTCTTCAGATGGGGAAGGGGAAGAAAACTGAAAATCCCAAAAAGAGGCAGCAGGAAGAGTTCAGCCAACAGATGATAGATCGTTTTCACATTTAGCTGACTCTTCAGGAGGCTTTGCAACACATCCCTCTACTCCAGCGTTCACTTAGAGACAGGACTACAGTTAGGGAGGAAGAGGAGTAACCACCATTCAGAGATCCATGTGCTGACCAGAGCTACTTGTTTCGCGATCCAGAACCGCCTGCCGGCCAAGAGGCCAGACTCAGGAGCCCCGTATGTCAGATGCCATATCAGAGAGCAGAGGTTCGACCGTACTCTATTAGACAGCAGATCGTCGATCAACCTACTTCCGATAGCCCTTCTCGACCGCTTCGAGTTGGGCACTCTTTGACAGAGCAGGACAGTCCTTCAGTTTGCTGATCGATCTGTCAAGAGGCCGAAGGGGTTGCTGAGGGACGTTGTCGTCACGATTCAGGGCATGAAATTCCCCGTGGACTTCGTAGTGTTGGACATGGAGATCCCTGAATCAGTGACCGATACCCCCATCATTCTCGGTCGTCCGTTCTTGGCCACAGCCAAGGCAGTGACCGACCATGATAGCGGGAAGGTATACTTTCGCGTCGAGGGCGAAAGTGTATAAATAGAGACGGTCGAGGACAGTCGACCCAGAGACAGAGCATGCTCAGAGACTACTTCCGATACAGAGCAGATGACAGATGCCGGGCCAGACATCCACCAGGACTGCGTCTTTGTGATTACAGATGATGAGGCAGTATGGGCAGATCCAGATGCACATGCCATCCTCTCACCTTCAGAGTCCGCTGATGCAGAGACGACAGCAGAGGAGAGCTTGGAGAGCACATTCCTGGTCCAGGATACTTTTGAGGCAGCAGAGCCGGTTCTCGATCGCGATACTGATTTATTTTGTGATGATGGTGGTACTGAGGCCACCTTGGATGATACAGATCCCTCGGAGTCAGATTTTGACTGGGCAGATTTTGATGATTACATACCAGATCTGACTTCCATTGAGCCTGCAGCTAGGGAGGAGGTAGATGCCGAGCAGAGCAGAGTCAGTTCATCAGAGCAGCCTTCTCCAGATTCAGAGAGTGACAGAGAGTTTCAGTTCTCCCATGCGGATTGGCAGCCTTCACGCAGAGTTTTCAGAAGCCAGATCCACCAGCACCCAGTTGTCCAGAGCTGAAGCTACTTCCTGCATCGCTGAAGTATAGGTTCCTTGCGGGTGAGCATGAGATGTACCCAATCATTATCTCCGCCGATTTGACTGGAGAGAAGGAATCTCGTTTGATGGGGGTTCTTGAAAAGAACCGCAAGGTGATAGGATGGAGTGTAGCAGATCTCCAGGGGATAAGTCTGGCCCTGTGCTCCCACCATATCTATCTCGAGGATGAGGCGAAGCCATCGCGTGAGTTCCAGCGGCGACTGAACCCAAATCTTAGAGAGGTTGTCATGAAGGAGATTTCGAAATGGTGGAGCGCCGATTTTATCTACCCCATCTCCGACTCCAAGTGGGTCAGCCCTTTGCATGTGGTGCCCAAGAAGACGGGCATCACTACAGTGGTCAGCGAGTCTGGAGAGGAGATTGCTACACGGGTACCCACTTCTTGGCGAGTCTGCGTAGATTACAGATGACTCAACCAGGCCACCAAGAAGGATCATTTCCCCATGCCCTTTATAGATCAGATCATTGAGAGACTGGCAGGGAAGAGCCACTATTGTTTTCTGGATGGGTACTCGGGCTACAACTAGGTGGCCATCACTCCCGAGGACCAGGACAAGACTACCTTTACCTGTCCCTTCGGCACATACGCCTTCCGACGCATGCCATTTGGGCTATGCAATGCCCCTACGACTTTTCAGAGATGCATGCTGTCGATCTTTTCGGACATGGTGGGGGAGTGCTTGGAGGTCTTCATGGATGATTTCTCGGTCTACGGCGATGGATTCGACTCCTGTCTTGATTGCCTAGACCGAGTCCTTCAGCGATGTATAGAGGTTCACCTTGTGCTATCTTGGGAGAAGAGACACTTCCATGGTGGCTCAAGGGACAGTGCCTTGGCCATATCATCTCCAACAGGGGCATGGAGGTGGATCCGGCCAAGGTAGATGTCATTAGAAAACTCGCACCGCCGTCCAATTTGCGGCAGTTACGGTCTTTCCTTGGGCACGTCGGTTTCTACCGACGATTCATTCATGATTTCAGTAGGATTGTCCGATCGTTGACTGACCTGCTGACGAAAGACACCGAGTTCCTTGTTGATGATAAGTGTCTTTCGTCGTTTGAGACTCTCAAGCGATGTGTTGTTGAGGCTCATGTTCTCCAGCCGCCTGATTGCTCTCCCATTTGAGATCATGACGGATGCCTCCGATTTTGCCGTGGGGGCCGTGCTGGGACAGAGGAGGGATGGAGTTACATTTGCTATTCACTATGCTAGCCGCACATTGGATTCCGTGCAGCGGAACTACACAGTCACAGAGAAGGAGATGCTAGCCGTAGTCTTCGCCCTAGATAAGTTCAGATCATACATTATTGGATCTAGAGTGACCTTGTATACTGATCATACCGCCATCAGGTACCTCATGGTAAAGAAGGATGCCAAGGCTAGACTGACTAGATGGATCCTTCTACTCCAGGAGTTTGATATAGAGATTAAGGATAAGCCTGGAGTCAAGAATGTGGTGGCGAATCATCTCTCCCGATTAGAGCATCTTGAGGATTCTAAGCAGATTGACCTTATTTGTGAGACCTTCCCAGATGAGGCGATCCTTGCTATCGCCTCTCTCCCGTGGTATGCCGATATTGTGAACTTTCTTGTTGCTAAGAGAGTTCCATAAGATTGGCCCAGGCAGAGGCTTGAGACCTTCCTCGCGAAGGCCAAGTCCTACCACTGGGAGGATCCCATCCTTTACCATGAAGGAGGGGATAGCGTCTGACGTAGGTGCATTCCTCAGGAGGAGCACCATAGCGTCCTCACTTACTTCCACAAGCTTGAGGCAGGAGGACATCACTCTGGGAGGAGAACGGCATGGAAAGTGCTCCAATCCGGCCTATGGTGGCCTACCCTCTTCAAGGACTCTGATGAGTTCGTGAAGAGGTGTACTGACTGTCAGAGGATGGGCACTTGTGGACAGCGTGATATGATGCCGATGCAGCCCATTCACTTCTGTGAGGTTTTTGACGCATGGGGCATCGATTTCATGGGTCCATTCCCTAAGAGTCAGGGATTTGAGTACATTCTATTGGCCGTTGATTATGTGAGTCGTTGGGTTGAGGCCATCCCCGCCCGAACCGCTGATGCCAGGACTGTTTGCATATTTTTGAGGAGGCATATCATTATACGGTTCGGGCTACCTCGAGTATTGATATCTGACGGGGGGGTCTCATTTCATCAACGACCAGGTCAAGGCCCTTGCTAGCAAGTTCGACATAGACCATCGAGTTGCCACTACATACCATCCACAGATGAATGGTCTAGCCGAGGTGTCGAATAGGGAGATCAAGACTATATTGCAGAAAGTCATCCGCCCTGACCAAAAGGATTGGTCACAGCTTTTGGACTCGGTCTTGTGGGCATATAGGACATCTTTCAAGACACCTTTGGGCACATCTCCCTTTCGCCTCGTTTATGGTAAGCCGTGCCATTTACCTGTTGAGTTGAGACACGGGTCACTTTGGGCAGTCAGAGATATACTTTTGGATCCAGATAGTGTAGGAGACCAGAGGAGGGCAGAGTTAGCAGCCTTGGAGGAGCTTCGTGATACCGCCTTCTCAAACAGCCTACAATACAAGGAGAGAGTGAAGGAGTGGCATGATTCTCACATCAGCCACAAGCATTTTGAGCCTGGACAGAGAGTATGGTTGTTTGATGCTAGGCTTCGTCTATTTCCAGGGAAGCTACAGAGCAAATGGAAGGGACCTTATCTTGTGAGAAAGGTACACGACAATGGGAGTATTGATATATCTGAGTTGTCTTCTGAGAGTACCTTCGAGTGAACGGCCAGCGGCTCAAGCCATTTCTAGATCATGAGCTGCGGGTCGTTGATGTTGCCCCTATTCACTTTGCGTGAGATGTGGTCTTTTGACTCACATCTATTGCATCTCACGCCAGATTATCACTGTTCTCCCGACCTGTACAGATCCAGATGTCCATATCATTCCATTCTTTAGTCCACATCCCTTTCCTCATCCTTTGATTATGCTATACTTAGGGTGTACTTTACCCTAAGTATAGGGGGATGTAGGACTCTCGGGTATTCTTTTGATTCATTTCTATCCCTGTTTTTGTTGCCTATACTTAGGGATATTTTACCCTAAGTATAGGGGGGTAGACCATGTACATTCTTCACTCGCTTTTCCCTTTGTGTACAACCTGCTATACTTAGGATTATTTGATCCTAAGTATAGGGGGAAAAGCCGAGATCCTCTTGATTTTCTATTCATTCATTCGTCTTTGTATATAGCCTTCCTTTTCACTTCCCTATACTAAGCACGAGTTATGTCTTCTTCATCGCTTTTGAATATGAGGACATCGTTCGAGCTAAGTATAGGGGGGTGTGTATATATTTCATATATACTTTAGCCATAACTCGTACTTTGTGTGAGTGTGTAAATAAATAAAAATGACTAAAAACCAAAAATCCATAAAAATTAAAAATTTTCCTGTAAATAAACATTCTTTTATTTGCACATACATAGCTAGTGTACAAATTGTTTTTGTAAAAATGTTTTCAAAAACTTTTTGTGTAAAGTTTGTTTAAATATGTGTATATCAAAACTATGTATATAGTACAAAATTTTTCCAAAATGTTTTGAAAATCAAAAGTTTGCAAAAATCTTGTGTAAATTTGTGTAAATATTTTGCAAAACTGGCATTCATGCATAAATCCATGATTTCAAAACATTTTTCAAAAATTTTTGCATGTTTGTAAATATTGTGTAAATAGCATCCTTGTATATATGTATATAGTTTTTCCTGGATTATAGTTGACTTTTAAACTAGCCTGGAATTAAATTGGGAAATGGAGCTTGATTAAGATCTTAATCAACCTAATTAAAAGAGGAACCTTATAGGGCTTAGGGTTAAGGCTTTTCAGGTCCATGGTGACTTAATTCTTTGAGTCCACTAGGCTATGATCACATGTCATCTCAATGAGCCTAAGTAGAGCACTTAACAACACACACATGACTCATATAGACAATGGCTTGACTTGGACAAGCACTTAGCACCGAGCTCTCTACGGATGAGGTGGTGAGGAGGCAGTCTTCCTTGACTTGGGGTAGCATATGAGGGTAGTACTTCTAGGCGGAACCTTTCTTCTTCTTTTAGTGAAGGAAGTGCGTCTCAACTTGTTCTGGTTACCATGAGGTCTAACGACAGGAGTTGTGGGTTGCAATAATGCTTCAAAAGAGGGATAGTCTACTGGCTCAAGAGGAAAAACTCCTTATGTACATATGTTGCACATGTAAATATGTTGTACAGATGCACTTGAAAAAAAATGCAAAAAGAAAATAACTCCAAAAAAGTGGTGGGTCTGATAGAAAATGATAATCCCACCGGAGTATGTATATAGTGCAATAAGCAAAGCTTGAGATTCATGTCCCACCTTAGGTAGCTTGCAGCAGGGAGACTTAGCTACACTGGTTGAGCTCCCAAGGATACATGGCTACACTGGCCATGGTCCATTCTCTTATTCCCCCTCTTCTTGAGATGGTTGAACTTGAACTTAGAAGGGAATACCCCGCTCCTCGAGGAAAGAGTGGCCAGATTGAGGTCATAGAGTTACCTTGTTGGGGAGGGTTGTCAAGTTACTACTTTTGAGGTGGAGAGCTTACCTCACTTACACAGTACAAGGAAAGACTCATAGTCTTCAGGGTTTGTGTATGATGACTTGTTCAAATCTGGATTATTGAGGAGTCTTGATTATAGATTAGTGGATCTTAGAGGTTGTTGAGTTTTAAACTTAAGTCTAAATAAGGTTCCGACACATTAATAATCCAAAGATCTGATCGAGCTCCATAATTCAATTTAATGAATGCAAGTTTAATAATCAACCTTGATCCATGTATATTCTCCTCTTTTTCTTTTTCTTTCTCTTTTTCACTTCTTTTTCAAATAAGTGTTTGCTAAGGGACTAGCAAAGTTAAGTATAGGGGGGTGATGAATACCCATTCATCACTCTTTATTCTTTTATTTTAGCTACAAAACCTTTGACAAACACATGTATATTCTTGTAAATACAAATAATTATCAAATTGCATGCATTGTGTAAAAATTAATAATTAGCATGTTTTTGTGCATAAATAAAAGAATAAATAGATAAAAGAAAAAGAGGGAGATATTTAGAATAAATATTGAGCGACCTAATCCCAAGGGAGGGCTCAGCATGGGCCTGACCGCATAAAATCCAAAGTAGAGGGAGATAAGGAAGCTCATGTGTGTAAATATACTTATAAATAAAAATATTTTCCTTAAAATAAAAATAAAAATGGGTTGGTATTTATATGTATATATTTGTAAATATAAAATTAAAATAAAAATGAGAAAAACAAAAGAAAATTAAAAAGAAAATGAAATCCCCTTCCTCATTGTATATACACCTTGTATATAGAACCCTTGATCTATTTATTTATTCCTATAAATAAATAAATTAAAATCCAATAAAAATTGTACATATTCTAGATGTCATCATGTAAATAAATAAACTAAGTTACAAAAACAAAAATAAATAAAAAGAAATAAAATAAAAATCAAAATAAATACTGTATATATACCATGTACATAGATGTATATAAGTATTTATTTAACCCTTGTAATTAATAATAAAAATAAAATAAAAATATCAAAACATTCCAAATTTTATCTTGTATATAAATAAAATATAAAATTGGAATAAAAATGTATAAAAATAAATAATTAAAAATCAAAATTAAAAATACAATATTGTATATACCTATGTATATAATACTATATTGTAAATACCTACTTTTTATTTCAAAAAAATAAATAAAAATCACAAAAAAATAGTTTATAAATAAATATATATTTTCATGTTTTGAGTTTTTCTTAATTCGACCATTTACTATTTTATTTTTAATTTCTAAATCTTTATGGCGTGGTCATGCCTCATTGGTCCACGGGGGATGTTGACCCCCCGGTCAACTCCCCCCCTGGACCACTGACTTGCGGATCTGTGCCCGACCCGCCATTTCTCCCATTTATTGCGTCATGATCTGACCACCAAACCTCGAAACCCCGAGCTCCATTTGTTCCCTGATCGATCTAGATCCACGCCCGAGGTGGGTTTTGGGGATCCGCACTCCGATCGAGTCACCCGACTCCCATCTTCTCGGACCCCTAGCCACTTAAATGCTCAGCTCCGCCGCACGATTCCAGCATCTTTGGCTCTGCATTCTTCTTCCCAGGACCTCCATTGCTCTCGCCTGAGTGACAGCAAGATGAGGGTAGTGTCGCAGTGAGGAGAGAGTGCCCGGTCATCGATCCAGCGACCTAGCGCCGTCGTGCGCCGCCCCTTGCATGGTGCTCGAGCCTCGGGCATCGACGGCCTTCGAGGCAAGGACCTAGAGCTTCAGCAGCTCAACCACAATCGACCTCGACCATCTGGTACGTTCGATTCTTCCTATCTTTCGCCAATTTTAGTTTACGCCCAAATCGCCCGTTCGCCGACGACCATTGATTCCGACCACGCCAGTCACCTTCTCGATCATCGGAATCGACCCTCATGTTCACGAGCCTCCTCTGCACATTCTACACCCACTCGCACCCCCTGACTCGCCCCGGAGCAGGGTCTTCGAACTCCTTCGCCGTCGCTTCGCGGGAGTTCAACCACCACGACGCATCGACCCCCCACTTCGCTCATAACCGGGTCAAGGCACTTTGCCCTCGACCCAGCAGTCGTTCTGTGCCATTTTGCAGGTCTGAGGAGGACCATCTGAGGTCCTCCACATTCAGCACATGAGCTTATGCTCCGCCGTCGTCGCTGGATCTCTTCGGAGCATCCCAGCGTCATCGGAGGAGCCTGACCGATGCGGGAGACCTTGGCGATCATCTTCCACCTATCAGCAGCCCGCGAGGAGGTCCAGCGCGCTCACCTTCGGCGAAGTTCGCCGGCAAGGAGTTCCTCCAGGACCCTCCTCTGCCGTCCGTTCACCCCCGGAGTGCCAGATTTGATCTGGACCGTTCGTTGATACGAAGAGGAGCCCCGCACCACCACCGTCTGATTAGCACGTGGCGCCATCTTCACCGTCCGTTGCAGAGGAGAGGCGAGCCTCGCCCACAGACGTCCGATCAGATATGTGGCGAGCCCTCCACCGTTGGATCAGAGCCAAGGGCCCCTTTATTCAGTTGCAGCGCGCCTCAGCAACACGATCATCCACGCGGCGCGCCTCTGGCCCTCAGATCAGAATAAGGGGTATTTTCCCTTAGGCCCTCTGTCTTTTAGTTTTTAGCATTTAGTCTTGTAAATATTTTATAGCGTTTATTTTAGTTTGGAACATTTGCACTTAGGACCTTGTCGTTTCTGATATTTGCATTTCTACCCCTGTACATTGTGGACACGTGCATGCATATTGTGGCCTGTAGTTTCTGGTTGTTATGAAATGAAAAATATTTTTGGTTAATTGCATTTATGCCCCTGTGAGTGGTTTATTTCTGCATGTGCCGCATTTAGTGGGCTTTTTGCAACTTAGCCCCTGGACTTTTAGCACCTGTTGCTAATAGGTCCAGGGACTTAAATTAATTGCATATTGGTCCCTGAGTGCCCAGAATACGTGCGTGGTGCGTGGGAACCTGGGATTTTTGCACCTGGACCCCCTGGACTTCTATTTTTTACTTTTAGGCCCATGGAAGGTATTTTTATTACGATCAGGTCCCTGTGCACTGTGGGCGCTTGGTTGTTTTTAGATAAAATATCAAATCTCATCCAAATCAAGTGAAAATTTGACACGTGGCTCCTGCCACTGTGTAGAATTTTCGCTGATTTTTGGGACATTTTTGGAGCCCTTTTGGTATTTTTAAAAATTCGAAAAGCATTGTTTTTCTGTCTGTTCATCTTGAAAATCCACAAAAAATATTAAAACATATTCAAAAATTCTAAAAAATTCATATTTTGTTTGTTTTAGTGTGTTTATTTTTTGACCAATTTTGGTCATTTTTGGATCTATAAAAAATATAAAAAATTGAAAAACATTGAAAATATCATAAAAATTCTAAAAAATCATAAAAAAACCAAAAATTAATAATTCATTTTCCTAATTATTCCTTTTTATTCATACTTCAAAAAAAATACCTCCAGGCTCTGTTGAGACCATTGTATATTTTATTTTGGTCTTAAGAGCTTGGCTGGACAGTGTTTTTGTACTTCAGCCTTCTTTTATTTTTATAAAATTCTATAAAAATCAAAAAATTACCAAAAATTAATCAAAAACAGTAAAAACTTCATAAAGTCTAAAAACATTTTGTTTGATTTTTTTGAGCATATTTGAGTAGTTAAATAATTGTTGATAGTTGCTTGTTTTTATTGTTTTCCTATTTTCTTTATAATTAAAAATTCCAAAAAAAATATAAAAATATTAAAAATCCACCAAAAATTGCTTGTTTATTTTTTATTTGATTTTTGACTACTTCGTAGGCTGCAAGGCCATCACGTGCTCCCTGAGTTCGACCCCGGGTGCTATACCAGGTCAATCCCATAGCTAGGACTGCTAGTTGGTTTTCTCGTGTTTTTATCTTATTTGGTGGTCCGAATAATTTGTCTTATTGAGCTCTGAGTCCCGAGTGACTGAGGTCACAACGACCGTATTGATTCCTTTACCTTAGTTGATCGGGCGGCTCATCAGCCACCTGGTTGTAGCATGAGTACCCATCAAGAAAACAGAAGAACTCTTTCCATACGAGTCTCTCCAAGATCTGATCAATAAATGGCAAGGGAAAGTGATCTTTCTTGGTCGCAGCATTCAGGCGTCAGTAGTCAACACAGACACGCCACGACGTGGGTACTCATGTCGCGATCTCTACCCCTCCTCGTTGGTGACCATCTGAATTCCCGACTTCTTCAGGACAACATGAACCATTTGACGAAGCGAAAATCTACCCTTGTTAATGTTGTCTGATTGACTAGTGCGTTGCAGTCGGATAGATCCGTGTCGATCAAAAATTAACCGCACAAATCGATTAAATCGAGGAATGAATATATGCATGGTTTTATGTTTGTTTAGCCTAGGCAAGCCCCAGGGTCGACTCAAGGAGGCAAAGGAACAACTCGGGATCAGATTAGAGGGATAGATTATCGTTTTCCAAGTGGGTTTTTTTGATATTTTTTATAAAATAAAAATGCCAATGCACAAATGCGGTTGAACTAGGTTACTAAGAAAATTAACAACTTAGCCAAAATTAATTTTAATGTGAAATTAATCCAAAATGACCAAATTGTATTTTTTTTATAAACCTAATCCAATAATGAATGCAAATGTATTTTTTTAGAATTTTTGAATTTAAAATGCACAAATGAAAAATACAAACTCTTTTGGTATTTTTATGCAATTTTTGTGCAAATGATATGCAAAAATTATGAAAAAATTACTGGAAGTTAAATATGACACAATGAAGCTACACTAATATTTTTAGAATTTTCTGATACTTTTTGATTTTTTAAGAATTTTTTAATGAAAACAGAGTGATTATGAGTATGTAATTCCATATTAATCCACGAAATAAAATTATCCAAAGGACTATTTATCTTAAATAGATATTTTCCTAAGGAATCTACGAGCTTTGAAATTTCTCAAAAATATTATCCGTTGAATTAACTAAAAATCAATTACAAAAATCACTAAGGAATTTATTTTATGCAAACGACAATTCCTAATTGGACGAAATTTGGTCAGTAATTTAAGAAACTTAAAATCATCATCTCCAATTTTTTCGCAATTTTTGGAGCAATAAATGACTATGTGCGAATTTCAGAGCGTAATTGGGCAAAATATCTTTGATTTTCGGTCTCTGATTTTTAATAAAATATCTAATGTTCACAAATTTGCAATTAAATAGCCAGGAGATAAAGATTTATTTCTCTACAACATGCTATTTTTCATTAAAATAAATGATGCAAAATGACAGTCCAAATAACCACGCAAAGTCAGGGTTATCTTTGCAATTACTGAAACGAAATAAACAAATTCAAAGGTGCACAAGGGCACTTCTGCAATTATAACAAACTTGCTGGATGAAAGTGCAATTTAGACAACTAAAATTAAACCAAAAATAAACTATCGACCTTTTATTTCTTGCTTCCCATGCAAGAACGACTAAGGCTAGAGGGCGGTACGAGGGAGGTCTGCGGTGTCGAGGGCGGCACACGGGAGGCGGCTTGCGGAGGAGATGGCGGCGTGACGGGCGTCGGCGTCGATGGCGCACGGGATGGCGGAGGAGCTGGCGCACGCGGAGCAACCGCGCGGCCTACAGACGAGATGGCAGCGTCGCGGGGACGACCGGTCACTCGCGGAGGGGCGCGCGATGCTGCAGGTGGGGAGTGGGTTGCACCGGCCCGAGCAGAGAGGAACGTGGCATGGGCGCGGGCGAAGTGCTGGCCTGGGTGTGCGCATGCCACGTGCGAGGTGGGGGATGGAGGGGCTCGCTGGCGAAGGAGGGCCGGCGGTCTGGGCGCCTGTGCGCCGCACGCGGAGGCATTGCGTTGGCGCGCACGGCTGTGCAGGCGGAAGGGTTGGGAGGCGGCGCTGCTGCTGCGCGGCGATGGAGCACAGGAGCGCGGGCGGCTGCTGGTAGCAGGTCGCGCACGCAGGCGGAGGGCAGCCACATTCGCGGTGGGGGGCGAACACGCGGCGGCGCGCGGGGACTCGCGGCGGTGCACCTCTGGTCGGAGGAGAACACAACGGGCGCACGGTCTCGTCGGCGGTGGCTGATGGAGGGGATGCCCCTGGAGCGGTGGCTGGCGGCGGCGCCTGGCGAGCGGGCGGCCGGTGGTGTGACGTTGAGGCAGGGGGACCTGGACGCTCGGCCTGCTTTCTTTTTTTTTTATTTTTTTGTTTTGTTTTATATTTTGTTTTTTTTTGTTTTTATATTTTGTAAAGGAATGAAAGGTGAAATAAAGATTGTGACAATGATAATGGTGGTGGTGGTTGATGTGATGTTGTGTGTGATTGTGATGGAGAACAATGAAAAAAATCGTTAGATAAAAAAATCAAGTGACAAGAAAAAGGAAGGGAAATTTACCTGCGATTCGCCGAAAATGGAGCTGTGTCGTGCGGCTTCCGTCGTGGCCTCAAGAAGGGTGGCGCGAACCTTCGAAGCTGGAGCAGCTTCCTGCGAGGGATGCTGCGACGAAGTGGTCGGGACCACCTCGGATCTCGCCGTGGTCGGAGGTCGTCGCTCGACGGTGATTATCGGTAGCTGTCACCTACAGATATTCGGAGCTCTCTCTCTTTTCTATTGAAATGGCGGACCAAGGGAAATGGTGGAGGATGATGGGAATAAAAAGGGAGAGGAGAGGGAAGTTGGAGAAGAAGTGGGGAGAATGGAGTAGCGGGGAGAGTGGTGACTTGGAGTGGGGAAGAAGAAAGGAGAAGAGGTAAAAAGGGAAAAAAATAATATAATATATGTAACATAAGTAGGCTACTAAAAATACCAATAATTAAAATAATAATAAATAAAATAATAAAATCCGAAATAATAAAAAAAAATAAATCCGAAAATAATAAAATAAATTCGAAAATAATAAAATAAAGGGGTGACATGTGGCGGCTCCAGGAGCTGCCACATGACGCGCCTAGAAAATTCAAAGATTAAATGTAAAGAAAATCAAAAAGAAATAACAAAAAGGATTAAATCAAAAAGTGATCAACACGAAAGTTGCTCGTCTCGACGAGATCTACAACTTTTGTGAAGGGTCGAAAATCAAATGAAATCATCTGTACAAAAATGTATTTTTGGGTGGTACCTTATAGATATAAAATACCGCATTTTATCTTTTGTAATTTTTTTGTTATTTTTAAATTAAGAGAAAAATTAAAATAAAGTTAGAAAAAATATGAAAGGAATATTTACAACTTAATATAATTTTTTTGGATTTTTAATAATTAAGAAAATAGAATGACAAAATACAGGGGCATTTTGGTCAATATATATAATATACAAAAGGGGCTCAAAACCCAAGTTTTGCATACGAGCTCCGATTTTAATGAAATTGGTCTTATTTTGAAGATCTTTGAATGTATATTACTTTAAAAGTGAGTAGACCTAATTCGAATACTGTATGAGAGAGATATGTGTATTTTAAGGCTCCTAGTTTCAAACTTGACTTGGGGGTTTATTGGTCAATTTTACAAGTTAGTATTTTTTTGATATTTTTCTTTGATTAGTGTTAGTAATATATACACTATAGAGTTGGTTTTATTAGATTCGGAGTTAGTATAAAATATATACAAATAGATCAAATATAGTGAATATACATGTGAATATTTACAAGTTAATTTGGCTTCTTATTTAATGCAAATATGAATGCTAAAATGCAGATGTTATCAATGCATGCATGAATGCTAATTATGCAATATAAGTGGAAATATGCACCTAATTACTCGGGAACAAAGCTCTATTTTCAACTTTTAGAGTCATGAATCACATATTCATCACGGGGCCACTCACTTGGAGTTAGAAATAGGGTATATAAACCATGACTTGCACCATTTCTCAATCTCTTTCTTCACCACTTCCCGTAGATTGGGGTTAAGTCTCCTATGGAACTCACGGGAAGGTCTCACATTATCCTCAGTAAAAATGTGGTGCGAGCAGAGAGCGGGGTTGATCCCACGAGATCCGACACTGTCCAGGCTATTGCTTTGCGGTTCCTCTCTAAGACCTCTAAACCTAGACTCCTGTTCTAAAGTCAAGTCTGAGCTAATGATAACAGGATATCTCTTTTTGGATTCCGCAAGAAAGGCATACTTGAGTGTAGGAGGTAGTGACTTCAGTTCTGGCAATGTGGTGTCATCAAGCAAATCTGGTTGAACTGAATCTGAATCTGGTTCAGTGTTGCATTAAGGTGGGCTAAGATGAGTAGTACTTGCCACCAACTAAGAAGTATCAGGAGTCGGATCGCCATATAAATGTGGTAGTTCGTCCAAAGCCGCGTCCGACTCATCATCTATGTCCCATGATTGTTCCGAAAGGGATGGAACTGACAGATCCAGATGGATCTCTACGTCATCACGGGAATAGGTAGATGCATCTCTAACAAGATCAGACAACACCTGGCAAACTGCATCATCCACTATTTCCTTTCCAGATGAAAGGGTCTTGCTCTGTCCTGAAGGAATCTGTCCATAAATCCCAACTGTGCTAATCATTCTGCAATCTGCCTCTGAAGATGATACTATGTGCCTGATGAATCTCGGATTCATCACTCTAAGTCTCATTTATTAAGCTTAATTCCCTAAAAATCATCATCATTTCTGCATTTATTCTGCATAATTAGCATCCATGCATGTTCTCTTAAGAATGTCATTTTATCCATCATTTTTGCACCAAAATAAGAAGCCAAAAATCTAAGCCAAAGATGACCTGTAAATAGCCTAATTTCTCGGATTTTTTAATTCCTTCTTGCTAACTCCGAATGAACTAAAACTACCTCTACTGTGTACATATCACTAACAAGAATAAATAAAAAATACAAAAAAATCACTAACCCTGTTAAGTGGACCAAAAACCCAAACCCTAGTTTCAGGAATTTCGGACTAAAAGTCCCATATCTTCCCCTTCCAGTGTCCGATTTGATCCTACTCACTTTTGAACTAATCCACATTCAATTACCTTCAAAATAAGACCAAGTTCAAGTGAATCGGAGCTCGTATGTGAAAGTTGGGTTTTGGGCCTCTTTTGTACATTGTGTATTTTAGCGGTTTTTGACCCGATATTTTTGTATATATTTTCTTTATTAATAAAAATCCAAAAAAATTAGATTAAAGTGTCTTTATTTATCTTTGATTTTTCCTTATTTTATCCAGATTTTTATCTGGTTTAAAAATGATGAAAAATTACAAAACCCAAAAATCTAGGTATTCTATGTATATGGGATATCCCAAAAATTCACTTTGAGCATTTGATCGATTTTGATTTTAATTCTTCATGAAAGTTGTAGATCTCATCGAGACGAGCATTTTTTGTGAAGGAACTTTTTCAATCCGGGGTCGTTAACTATTTCTTTTTTATTTTATAAAATCTTTTTTCTTCGATTTTTCTGGTGCAGACACGTGCCGCACCTGGTGCCGCCACGTATTAGCATTTTTTAGCCTTTTATAATTCGTTTAAAAAAATATTGGACGCATGTGCGAGGCACGTGCTCACAGGCACGTGCCAAGCACGTGTGGCCTGCCCTTTCTCACCCCCTGCCGCATGTCACCTCTATGGTTGTCCGATCTCGGCCGATCGGACGGCCATCCACCTTCGTCTTCTACCCGCATCTTCCCCGATTCGGCCGCTGCCGCCCCGCAACTCTCGCAACGATCGCCGCCCCTCTCCGTTATCTCCGCCTCACCGCAACCACCGCCCCTCTGTAACCTCCGCTACGCTCCTCGCAGCCAACTGCCTCCGGGTCCATCGCCAGTGACCTCCCTGTCCTATTTAAAGGGCCTCGACACCCCCGATGTCGATCATCCGTCGTTCAAACCCCCTCTGGTCGTGACAGCCATAGCCACGACGTGATCCGAGTACCTCCATCCTCGTCGCAGCTCTGCCATCAGCAGCTGTTCCGCTCTGGCCTCCAACGCCGTCGAGCCCCCTTCGTTCTCCAGGTACCTCATTCGCTCTGCCTCACTTCCTTCTTCCCGTCCGCAACTTCCATCCACGATCTCTCTCTCTCTCTCTCGATCACCATCGTCTGCTACAACCTACAACTTCATTGATCCCCTCCGACGAATCCAACGCTATTGCTCCGACTTCATCTTCCACATCACCGTCGAGCCCATCGTTCGTCATCGACAACCATCTTCACGACGTTGGCCACCGCGGTCAACACCCTCAGCAACGACGATAACTGCTACGCCTCCAACTCCACCGTACTTCACCATCGCCGTGCTTCATCGACCTACGTCTACGACTTCACTAGAGACTACCGTACGCCCCGACTCCGCCCCGACGTCCCCTGGACATCTGTCGGCTGAACTACTCCGCCAACGCTTCATCGCACACACCACCAACACTACCTTCTTCGACTCCAACTCCACCAGCGCGTCTCCACCGCCAGAAGCTCCGTCGGGGACCACCTCGCCTACTCCGCAGCATCACCATCGGCGAGGTCCCAGCGAAGCTCCCATGCCACGTTACCAGAAGCTCAGCCACACCGCCATCAGCACGAGCCACCCTCAACCGCTTTGTTCAGCCACGCCGGGCCAGGCTTCAGACCCGAGACCCCCCACGCACGTGCGAGGCACGTGCGTCCCGGGGGGAACGTCAGCGTGACATCAGCCCAAGGTCACGTGCTTTGCACGTGACCGTGGGTAAATTACATTTACACCCCGAAGTTCCCTGCTATTTCCCAGAAGCAGCCCTTCGCACGTGCCCCCTTGGAAAAATTGCAGCGAACCCCCTCCAGTTCTGGTAATTGCATAATAGATCCCCCTTGCATTATTATTCATTTTATTTATTGCTGATAGACCCCTGTGTTCTCCTTTATTTTTAGACATCTCCAGTGCATCATTTTATTTATCAAAAATAGCATGATGTTCGTTTTGTTTATTCTCTACACTTTGACATGATGTGGATATTTTTATGATTGATGGTTAATTAACAATCAATTTTCTGTGGAAAATTGTGAACTTTGCCCATTTTATGCTCATCATTTTTTATTTTATTAATCATTGCTCTAAAAATTCCCCAAAAATCACATATTGTAGAGTTAAATTTTGCTTGACATTATGCCCAAAAAGATTTGCATTTGCATGCATAATTTGCCCTGTAAAAATCATTTTGCATATTTCAGTAATTATTTTATAATAGGTATTAAACCCTACATTTTCGTGGTTTAGGATTTTTCTGAGATCAATCATCTAGTGATAGATCTTGGATAATTTTATCTCTTGAAAATAAGTAGGTTTAATATTTATTATAATTAAATATCAAAAATCATTCTGTTTGCACTTAAAAATTCATAAAAAATCATATTGCATCCAAAAATTTCAAAAAAAGTTACAGTGCATTCATTTCATCATATTTTGTATTGTGGCCAAGTTTCGTATTTTTCGGACATCATTTGTACATAATTTATATTTTAGTCCCTAAAATAAGCCAAAATTGCATCTTGCATCCCTTATTTGCATTAAAAATTCCAAAAAGACCGCCTCAAAAACCGTGCACGAGTCTTGATAGACATAACTCTAGGTTGTTCCTTTGCCTCCTTGTGATCGACCTTGGCACTTGCCCAAGTAAAATAAATAAAAACCACTTGATTGAAATTGAATAATATTTGTGGTTATTTCTTGACCGATTCCGATCGCCGCCTACAATGAACGACAAACCAAATTTTGGCATGAACAAATAAAAATAACTTTTTAAAGCTGTGATATTTTAGAAACGTCAGATGGTGCCGTTGCCGGGGAGGCAAACGGCTTAGTTTTGTGTTTTGAAATTTCTTGATCGGTTTTCCGCATTCGGGTAGTCTGACCCCCGAATTTTTCATTGTAAATTCCATTTTTATTTCTTACATTTATTTTTCAGCATTTATTTTGGTTATTTTATTTTGATTATTTTCTGAGTCACTCTCTTACACAAATCTCTCTTATTTTTCTTGCGAGGTACCCGGCGTACGTGGAGCGGTTTTTCAAGAAATTGAAGCATCTTCACCGACATCCGAAAAGCCACAATTAATTTAAGATCGAGTCGAGTCGTGAGAGAGCGTAGAGTCCAGGTTTTTAATTTCTCCAATTTTAGTTCTATAATTAATTGTTCATTTACAGCGGTGTCCGATTGGACTCTAGTGTGTGTAAAAAGACTCTGAACTCTTTTTGTGGTGTGTCGTGGCCTGTTTCACTCTCCGGTGAGGGTGGGGCCCAACTTGAGTGGCGATTAGGATAGACTTGCACATACGGCTCTTAGAGCATTTATATTTTTGATTGTGCTCGTAGGATCTTAAGCCACACTGCACATTAACTGAGACACACATAGATCGTTTAATTTAGCCAAAATTTAACTCAATTCTTTCCCGCTAATAGAACTTTCTGCTTAGGTACGGTTTTTTCATCGGCTTGCATTCATTTAGAGTAAGTTTTCAATTCTGTCTAGCATCCCACATGGAGATTGCGAGGATTCACTGTAAGTCTTCTATCTAAGCATTCATCATAGTTTTCCGCGTGCATCGGCTTTTCCTGAATTTCTCCCTCTCATTTTATCACATAATTCTAAAGGAAATTGGGACTAGACGGTAAATGTGTATTTGTGCTCATTTAAATTCTTCAGTGATCACCTAATTAAAATTGGGACTGATAAATATAGCCAATCTTAAGAACCCATAAAATCAAGAATTTTTGCGGGAGAGCAACCCCATCATTGTTTGGTTTGCTTGAGCGAGAGAGCGACCCACATACTAGGATAGAGCCACGCCCTAACTCTTTTCAGACTACTATCTTGGGTTAGTCGTTCTCCAGTGATGATCTCTCTGGTAGCCGGTAAAGCGGCCCGTGATGTCCTTAACAGATTGAGTTGATTGGGTAGCCGGTAAACGGTCCGCAATTCATACTGGCTGGGAAAGATCTAATTTGGGATAGGCCAGTCTCCTGAGAGCATTGGATTCCTAACAGCTCGCTTTAAACGCTCTGATATATTGTATTATCACCAAACTCTAAAATTGACAAGATAATTGACTGAACCTTCACGGTCCTCACTTTGAGTTGAGTTGGTGAAATCGGGGTTTGATTTGTGTTTGCATTGGTGTGTGTGAACCGATTTCGAAGATCAATAGTCGCACATTTAATAAAATTTCTCTTGACTATCCTGTGCAATCATCTCTCTCCTTCTTGATTTAAATCATCTCTCTTCTTTTCTTGATAATGGAACTCTTGTCCAAAAACTCTTGCAGATCCAACCCCCCATTCCTTTCAAAAATGATCAAACATCTATCTGAAAACCCATCAGAGCTATACTATGAAAATGAATTGTTTCGGTTAGGCCCAAATCAACTAAATCCTCTTCTTTCAATAATCCTCCAATATTTGCGGGAGACCTTCACCCGCAGATAAATTCGACCTCCTCATTGAATTTCTACTCAAATCATCCGACCACACATGACCATCTACCATA